>OY728157.1:786614137-787864137 GCA_963277665.1 Viscum album
AATAACTAGAAGTGTCTTGATTCATATTACCGTAGGATATTAATTGAGGTCTTAATCTCTAATATTTGGTCGAACCATAGTAAAACAATTTCGCACATACTGATGAGTCTGTCATACCTATACAGAGAGCTTTCATGAAATAACTATGTTTCAATTGATTCCTTACATCGATGGATATGTTGTGACCACTTGATCTCCACTTTTGAGTCCATTAGTAATATCAATTATAAAAATGCACCCCTAACTGCAAATGTGATGAACCCATGTAGTGATTCATTTGAAACCTGCTCTTACCTGGCTCTGTTAATGGCATATTTTTCACTTTTTTCTCACTCTGAGCATAAATCCTTTTTGTTACGGATCCTGACAATTTGATCATGCCGATGTGATTGAGATACACCATAGACCAAGAACCAAATTCTTGTCACGTTATATTAAACTTCATAAAAAAGGTATTCATGATGAATAGATAATCCCCCCAAATGGTTTTGTAATCTAAAATGATGTTTATTATTCAATCACATATAATTTTGTTCAGTTTATGCTGGAGTTTCCATTAGGTTTCTTAAAATGTTATTGAATCTTATGTTTTCCTGGATCCATCTTCATATACGTAATACTTGAGATGACACTGCTAGTTTCTCAATTTTATACCATTCTATTGAACCCCCATGGACCATGGGTTTCTTTTCTCATGGATCTTCCCCATAGAAAACTATTAATAACTACTATTTCATCTTAATGGACCCAATGATCCCAGGAAGGCCCCCATTAAATCCATGAGTTGTTACCTTGACCATGTGGAACCTTATAGGATCCTTCCATTTCCAATTGTTGGCTAATACCCACCGGTTATCACCTCTAGTTAACTCTGATATTATTGGGTATAATTTACATATTTTTTAACCCAACTGTTCATGTGGATTCAGATTCCCTCAATGTTATTTATTTTTTGATCATACCGATTTTCAAAGTTGGATTATGGAATTGTATCCTTATAACATTCCACTTAAAGTTATGAATCTTATGTGAAGACCTAATCTCTCTATGATAGTCACCCCTCTCCCTTGCATAGGAACCATGTCTTGGTAGATGGATCTCATTAAAGGTGATAATAATGTAATGATTCTCACCCTTATAAAATTCCTTTGAAAACCATGGAAACCCCAACATAAAAGCACCATATACCTTTATTTAAAGAGGATCGAGTCATACGACATTGATTTTCCTATTCATGAGTTAGATAGTTGTATGAAATTTTTTATGATGAGATAAATACATGTAAAAAAGGGATCTGGCACATGGATTCCTGTCAATAATACCATTCATAGATTAAACGTGTTCTCTATATCTAAATTCCCTCGACTGGTGAAAAGTGTCAGCATGGATATCTTTCATTATTTCACATCAGTTCCCACATCTTTATCATATGAAGTTATAATAAAAGTAAAACGACCTTACAAAATGATGTTAAAATAAAAGTAATTTTTTTATCAATGATTTATGAACACAATCTCTAGTCTTTGATGGTCTAAGTGGTAAACCCCTAAAGAAACATCTAAAAGAAACATAATACATGTCATATTGAAGCCCAGTAAAGGGAATTGTGACCAAAATTCAAGTCTCCTATCTCAAAACTCTTCATTTCTATAGTTTAAGGAAATTTTAGAGTGTAAATAAGAGATGCATAAAGCTCATAGGGCCCACTTTGTCGCCCATTAAAATATGAACCATGCTCATTGACCCCATTGTCTAGAATAATTTTAGACTAAATATTATATATATATCCTCATCAAGATAATGTGTTCACTTAGTGGAGACATAACTTTCTGGATCCTTTAACCATTCTTGAATATTACACTTTTCATAAACCACATTCATGCCTTTGTCGTATGAGATAAGAAAACCAATTTCTTAATTTCAGATCCTTCTCTTGGAACCCCATGGACCATGGAGGTCATTTATATTTGTTCTTACCCATAGAAAACTGGTAATAGGGACTAGTTAATATGAATATACCCCAGGATCCCTGGAATGCCCCCTTAAATCAAATAGTTATTGTCCTGGACAAGTGGAACATTATAGGCTCCAAACATCATTGATGGTGGACCTGTACCCACCAGTTCCCACATCTATTTATCTCTTATATTCCTAGACCATGATTTATTTCCCCCATAAATAGACTATTAAAGTAGATTTGAGATACTCGATGTTATGTCACAGGGTCTTATACCCCTTCTCAAATTAGGAAATTAACACTCCATTCCAAAACCTTTTGGTATCCCAATCTATATGACTCAAAACTAGATGGCATGGAGATCAGGCCTCCTAACCAAAATCTATATTTCCCTAGGGTTCCAGAACCCATCCTCTATAGATCTTTTATCATTTCCCTATTTCATTGTCTAGACATTCGAGCCTTCACGAATCGTACATGGACCTTGTAAAATAGTGGGGATCGACATTACATGACTAGGAATTTAATACCTATGGGAACATTCATAAGGGCTTCTGAACTACCAATTATAGGCAACCCTTTTGGTGGGTAAGGAAATATTATACTCATGAGCCATATGAACACCATGGTAGAAGCCAACACCATTTGGAGTTTTGGGTTATCCTTGATATGTCTTCCCCATTCCATGTTCATTAATTCAAGATCAGGGACATGGGAAATACACTACCCATATTCCATCTATCCAAGTGGACTTATAATCACTGTAATTTCAATTTACATTGAATAGAAACTCAATCGTGATGAAGAGTGTCATGACCTTCATGGGAACTCAAACCTCATGATTTATATAAGAACACAGGTTTCCAAAACCCTTGATGATTATTAATTATTCAGAATATTAATTAAGATTGAAGTGTATCAGAACACTTCATGGACACACATTATTCATAATCTCATCAAGGATGAAAGGCACTGAAACCCTTCTTTAACAGACATCTTCTTCTACTAGTAGATGTTCTGTGCCAAAATTCCATTTACTACAAGAAACAGAAATAATGAGCTTGAAGACTCTAACCTTCCAACATCAGAGGGTCTAACCTATAATAATCCAAACTAGAATCTTCAAAAGGTTAGATCCACAGGAATCTAAACTACCAATAGATGACAAACAAATCTAGAAGACTCGGAACTATTAGTAGAAGAAATTATGATCTAGTTCACTCTTAAAAACCAAAAATAGAATTTATGAGCTGGAAGACCCCAAAATAAATCATATCAATGGTGTAGTTTGAAATACCATAAAATTGAAAATGTGAGGATAAAATGCTTACTGGGTTGAAAAACATAAAAGGGAATCCTAGGATAAAGCTATGTCTCTTCTTTCGGGGGATTCACTTTGTGTGATGTGAGAAATATTGAGTACTAATAAAAATGGAAAAGGAAAAATTATTTTTATGTAAAATACTCACAATTTGGAGTCCTAATAAAAATTTAATTCCATGCCCAGTAATATTTGACATATATGAATCTTAGAAAAAAAATTTGGGAAATATAAAAAAAACGATGAAAATCTTGTTGGGGTCATTACTGGTCCCCATAAGGAATCAATATATGCTCACTAAGTCCATTGAAATAGGGATAATTTAAAATATTCTTCCTCTAGTGAGTATATCATACCCAAATTATGTTTGTAAATCTGGTGATATCAAGACAACTCTAGAAGTGATATTAATGATTAATCTCATGTCAGTGGCTATTCATGAGTATTTTTTAAGAAAAATATATTGTGATTTGACAACTCAAATCCAAAAAAAAATGGTTTATTTTGTTTTAAAAAATTGATGGGTATTATTGATAATCCATGGGACATCTCTAAAAAACATTGGTCTCTACACCAAATTTCATAAAAAAAACATTGACCTTACCCTTCTATCATATGATTTAGATCTACATATGTGCATTAATCATAGCGCTATTCATATAGAAACCTAGGTTCCCAACACATGAGCTTGATCTATATAAGAGTTTACCTTAGAACTACAAAAATATTGATTCCCATTTCCTTGAGATGTTTATCAACATCCAAGCCTCTTATCTTGTATCCATCCACATGTTTCACTCCACCAAATCCCTATTCTATCATGGAATTAATACACATTGTGGTTTCATGGGATTTGTACCATGAGACATGTATAATACATATATTGGATTCATCCAATATATTAAGATCATGATTCCCCTAGTTATAACAAGTGAAATCTATCAATCAACACACACTTGAGAAATCCTCTCGTGGGGCTCAATATCAAAGCTTGTCAGAAGTTAAAATATATGGAAATGTTATCTATGTTATCCTTATAATTAGATTATTTTCAATCTATGTAAATCTAATTATAATATGGGAATTTTCTTGGAACCAAAATTTTTTCACCATACACATTTAGGTCTACAATTTGAGGAATATAGGGTCTATGAAAAATCGTAATATACCTAGAATAAAGGACTCAGAAGTTGAATCCTTGAAGAATATGTGCTTGGGATTTTCTTTATATGGGAATATACTTTTTCCCTTGTTATTTTAAATTTACATGAAATATTTTTATAAGTATTTATGAATTTTTTCAAGTATTTATGAATAAATTATTAGAAAAAAAGACTATCTAAGACAACATTCCATCTCGTTCAAACAAGAGGTGTGTATGGGTGTCAAGACATATCCATTCCTCAGGAGCCAGCAAACTAGAAAGCTATACAACCGAGGGGCAGGGATGTGGGTGGGAATAAATATTGCATTGATATCATATGGTTCATGGGAAACTATTCCTTTGTGGTCCATTCAATGGGAGGGTGTGGTTAGTGAGGGCATGGTGCATATGTTTCAAGTATCGACCTCACTATTGACTTGACCAAATACTATCGTGGAAACCTTTATTAAGTACTATTTATCTAAACACTAAAATCTATGGGGGATTTTACCCATGGAATGAACGTATTACTCGACAAAAAATAAATATAGAAGAACAGTTGTCTGATAAAATCACTCCACACCTTCTTACTGTCTCACACGATCATCTTCAACCTCACATTCTCCTACTGCACTCTGAAAACCATTGGTTCGATTGCATGAGGCACACCCAACAACTATATGACTCCAAATTTCGATGAACATCACTATAGCAATCTCTAATGATCAATACTGAGATAGTCTAATCATCCTTGATGTATCTAATCCATGCATGTGTCTTCCCTTCAGAAGAAGCAGATCAATCTATCACATGGAGTCATCACATGATGAAGAATGTATCACATGATCAAATGGAGACAACACCAATCCATCATCAAATAATTTGAAATTATATAAATACATTTCAATGATTACCAGCACCATCATATGAACACTATAATCTATTTTCTGAATTCAATCACAAGATCACATGAAAGTGTCATCAGAATCTGTAAGATTCATGAGATCAAGGAGTGATGTACAAAAGAATCCATGTGGGAATCACAATCTTCGTATAAATAAAAACATAAATCCATATCATGAGATCATCCCATATTTAGATCATGTGGAGCTCCACTTCCTCAAAACCATGCATGAAATGAAACAATCTCATGAAGTCGATCATTATAATCCCACTGCAATGCCATCACATGATTTCTCTATGATTAAAATAGGGGCTACAAACAAAAGATGAGTTCTAAGTAACTATAACATGGAGACGTCATGCATTCACATGAACATATTATAAATCAAATGTGAATTATCAATTCCATAAAATTAATCAATTAGTGATTATCTAGAGATCCACTGTATGAACAACCAGTATTCATGTGATTCCTTGGATCCAATCACATGAATCCAAGATGGTTTTCAAGTGTTCTATCATGGAAACCTATCTTATTACCACATTATGTAGATCATACAATTCTCTACACCTCATCAATCCAGTTTACATGACATATTCCTCATGAAAAGTGGTGATATACCGGTTTCCACTTCCTATATAATATTTTATCCCCTTATAAAAAACACACACATGTGAGAGGGAGAATAGTTGATAAGAATAGTGGAGGATAAAAGAGAATCAACCACTTTTGTCAGATATATTCCCCAGGTAATGGGTAGAACCTTTTCATGATACCCTTCAAATGAGCACATGATGCTCTATACATCAAGTTATTTTATCATGAAAAGATCAGCACTTAGAAATCCTCATATGAGATCCATGCTATGGGAAGCACACATGAGAACATCCATGGGTATGCACATTTTCATGGAGATACTCCTTGAAATTCATATGAACCCATAAGAATTTATTCCTCTACACCATAGAGTCCTTATGACATTATTCCGTGAAACGAACCCTCAACCATTCACCTTTCATTGTGGACCAATATGAATCCCTTGTATGTTTTTACAGATCCAATTACATAATACCTTAGAGATCATCTGATCATATGATGATCATGAAACCTATGCTATGAAATACACATCTGATCCTCATATAGGAACCTCTTGGCCATATAGAGTTAATAGTAAATACCCTCAAATCTTGTTGTGCCTATTTTCAGCCGAGTGGTACAAGCCCTTGGACGCGCTAGACACCCTTGTTGATGTTTTTGGACAGACACCCATGGACATTCACTCCTCCATAAAAACCCTAGGATGTTCTACCATGATATAAAGACCCGTATCCATGAAACCATTGTTTCATGCACCTTTATACATGAATATGGGACTAATTTTAATCCACTACAAATATTGGAAGAACCCTTCACAATAATCGATAGTAAATTGCATGACATATTGACAATCATATGGTTCCATCACGTGAGAACACAATTAGCATGCATGTAAACTTGTGGAAAGGAAACCATTTTTCATACCCACCCTGGATTGTGTTCTTATGAGGCAAACCCTTATCCATACACTCCTCTTCCCTTGAAATTTTTTTCCCAGGTCGCTGAGGCATGTTCCATATGGAAATGAAACTTAGACACTTGGACATGTGTGTGATCCTAGAAATGATCACAAGACCCCATTACGTGAATCTCATAAGATCATGAAATCTAAAGACACTTCACTAGTCTTTCATTAAAATTTGGTTTCATTGTATGGTTCACATTATTCATAAGACAAGCCTTAGAAAAGTGAATTTGATCATATCAGAGTCCATGGACAATTCGGGTTGATCATGTGATATCTTATTGAAATGTCATTATTGTCATGGGATTTCTCACAGACAGGGAGGATGCTCCTAAGAATAAATCACATACAATTATCTTTTATCATGCAAATACATCACAAACTATTTAGTTTATCATTCGAAACACCCAGGAAATGTCTTCTTGGACCATGTGAAGTTGTCCTAGACAAGTAAATTGATCATATAAATGGCCCTATAAATGTATGATTTGATAATGCAAAGACATTCTAGACATGTCATGTTGATCATGTGAAGAAATTATGGACAAGTTAGTTGATTATGAAAAGGATATTGGACATGTTATCTTTTATCATGAGAGGAATCTTGTACATGTCAGGAAGACACTCTTGGACATGTCAACCATGTTAGACTAATACCTTGAACATGTCAAGAATTCAAACAAGACATGTCTGGAAGAAAATCAAGTCATTTTTGAAAAATGTTCAACACATGTCCTGTAGACAATCAAGACATGTTCAACAGACAATCAAGACAAGTACAGTAGGAATTCAAGACATGTCTAGTAGATAATAACAACACATCCAATAGGCAATCAATACATGTCGGGAAGATCTCCAATGACATGTCAACTTTGTCTGGTAGACACGCTTTGTAACACCACAGGTAAATAAAGAATATGAAAATTTCATATTTATTCATATTTTTGAATAAAATATTAATATGACTTTAAAGGGGATTCTATGCTCGATGGCGTACCCAATACGCAACAACGAGTTTCTTGGGAATCTTACTTTGCACTCTAATAATAAAATAATATTATTTTAAATGGTAGTTAACACCTAGCTGTTGTGATGGCGGGAATGAATAGAACTAACTGCAAAATTATTATATATGTTTTTCAAATATTTTTACTTTTTACAATAAATGTTAGAGGATTAAAAATGTGAATGAATCCAATTTTAAGCGTAAACATTCTAATATTCTTTAAAAGGTCGATTAAAAGCCTTTTGATGGTGAACCTCTTTTAAATCAACATTTTGACAATGGTATGTGTTATATTTGACAAAATAAAATTCTTCTATAGAATCGGGACATCAAAATTTACTTTGTGTAAATTTTTGGTATTTTTCCAAAAAAGTTCAATTTTTAATGAATAGTGAAAAATGTTGTATTTTAATTCAAAACCTCTTTTTAATATAATTTATTTATATGATTAGATTATATTTTGAATTGGTTTTAAAGTGAAATTAGAATATATTTTTACCATTAAATCCAATAGTGGTCGTTGGAATTAATTTCACTTTGAAATCAGACTTAAACTAGTGTCAATCTTTTGATACTTATTGTTTCATAAAAACACGCTATTTGCTCTGACATCGGGAATTAATTATTAAATTAATTAATGTGAATTATATGATTTGAATTTTGTAAAATAGACTTCATTTTTGAATTCGGAATATCAAATATAGCTTAGGCTGATTTTTTGTGATTTTTCTGAAAAACATCAATATTTGATGAATTGTGAAACCAGTAAGTGGTGCTTATAAAAACTGATTTTTCGTTTAAATGAAATTTTACCACTTCTGTGTTTTTAATTTCAAAAATCCGACATACATGGTTTTCATTAAGAAGTGAAATGTGGTTCAATGAGATTAAAATATTTTTTTTGGTGAATAATAACTTTTAAGTTCTTAATCGCGATTAGAGGTAATTAGTGTAGTTTATGGTAAGAATAATGTTTTAATAAAATGAAATGACTTAGAAACATGTCCTACCCTCATTGGATGTGTCATGTCAGACCAAGACAATTCATGGGTCAACTTGGGGACCCCATGAAGCCACTTTGGTTGGAAAATGACATTAATATCTTTTTATTTAAAGTTAAAATAAAAATGTCACAAACATTAGTTGTTTTACTAAAAGAATTTTTACATGGGGTTATACAAATCAGAGTTTTGACTATAAATATTCATTAAAAAGTTAAAATGATTTCCTACATCATATTAGTTTTTTAATAATTTTTAGACATTAAATAAATTAAATTATTTATGACATCATGATGATGCAGCGATGACCTCATTATTTAACGATCTAAATAAAATGGAAAGATAATGAAATATCTAAGACATAAATATGTCCAAAACCTATAGAATGAGTGGATTTAGAACCCTTATCACCTTATCCTAGAATTATATCAATTTGGGACCTCTTAAATCCGAATATAATTTTAAAATAAAGTGACTTTTCATTACTTTCCAAGAGTTCCCCTCCTCTCCTCTTATAAAAGGCCCCCACCTCTACCTCCTTACCCACACTCCCTAAGCCTTTTTCTCGGCCAAACCCTGCCCATTTTGTCTCTCCACATCCCCCTATAACTCCTTGAAGCCTCAATGTGGTCAGAAGTTTTCCCAAGGAAGCCTTTTAGCTCAAACCAAAGGGAGTTATTCGATTTTAAGGTAAAGTCTTCACTTGAGTCCTTTTGTTTTATTTTTCCTCTCCAACCCCCTAAACTCTTTTTATTAATTTATTTTGTAACAAATAAAGTATCTTTAATATACTAGGATGTTTTTATAAGAAAGATTCGAGCTACACTTACACACACCTACATCTAATGGTTAAAGAACATACTGTTTCTGTGGATGGCGAATTTCTGCCTCACGAAACGATGATTGTTCAACACTCATATAACACCTTAAAAGGTGGCCATTAAGATGTCACTATATTTATATATGATATATAATATGTTTATGTTTTACTTAATCTTCTGTATTTTTCTTTTGTGGCATACATTTATGGTCTCCATTGTGGGTAAACACGATAATTTCATTTTAGGAAGTGCGGACTACCGCCCCCTCAAAGTGATGTGATTCATTAATGCCATATGCGGGAAGTATAAGGGATGGATTTAAAGTTATTATATATGATGTTAAACTGGAATTATAATATACCTCTATATCATTATTTTTTTTCCATTAATGTATGAGATAGAAATGAAAGTAGCGTTCATGCGTACGTACGACTTACCGTCTCCATGAACAGTGCATTTCATTTCTAATCCCCAAATGTAATGTACTATTATAAGTACATATTTATAGAGGATATATATAATTTATGTTACATATAAATTATGAATATAATTCTGGAATTAAAATATACATACCTCTCATTTAGTTTTAATTCCATTAATATGACAACGAAATGAAAGTAGCGTTCATGCGTACGTACGGCTTACCGTCACCATGAACGGTGCATTTCACTTCTTACCTCTAAATGATTATAAAATATTATAAATACATGTATATTCTGGATATATATGATATATATGATATCCAAATCATGAATATCATTCTGTATATAATGAACCATTGACCACACGAACAACATGTAATTGTAAGAAGTTCACTTTCGACTAAAGAACCAAATATCGACAAAACAAACATTATTAACTTAAATGATTACATAATGTTTATAAAATGTAAATAAGTGATATAAAAGGAATAATGAACTTGAAAAAGGTTCTTAAGAAAATATAAATTAACTCAAGTTTATTATTCTGGATGTTAAAGAACGATCGAGTCAAGTCGGACCCGAGGTAAGGGATCTTACTCTTCTCTTTCTTTTTAAGTACACTCTTTTATGTCATTCCTTATAAAACTCATATTTCTTGTTATTGGGATGTTATTTTATATTAATATTACTGTAATTTTTATGTTCATATGATGAGAGACCCTATTCTCTCTCATCAATCCATTTTGGAAGTTTTGAGTGGTGCCGTTAGGCTGCCGAATTTTCGTAAGAGATCTAACCTCTCTCTTTATTTTTAAGTACTCTTATTTATGTCACTTATTTTAAGCTTCTATTTGTTATGTTGGGGGATGTTATTTTATATTCCTATTTCTGTAAACATTATGTTAATATGAAGAGAGAACCTATTTGATCTCATCAATCCATTTTTGAAAGTTTATGTGGTGTCGTTAGGCTGCCGAGTTTTCGTAAGGGATTCTTCATCTCACTTTTATTCCCGTGACATTTATGCTACGTTTGCCACTATTTACTTTGAGTGGTTTATGTACTACCCATTATTATACACATTTTGTAGTATAATTTCATTTATTGGTATTTACATCTTCAGTGTATGAACCTTCTTCCATGAGGGGTACTTTTCGAACGTTACCCAACTCGGTAAGGGGACCTTTCACCCTCCTTTTTTTTAAATGACTTTTTTGTTATGCCTTTTAATTCACATTATATTATGTTGGGATATGTTCTTATATATCCTTATTTATGTAAATTCTATGTCCAAGTGATGAGATCCCCTTTATCTCTCACATCAACCCTTTTTTGTAAAATTTTATGTGACGTCGCTAGGCTGTCAAATTTTACCAAGGGAACTTCTTAACCCAATTTCGATTTCTTTGGGTTCAACAAATAGTTATTGAATATGTCATCCTTTGAATATGTGTGAATAACCATTGATTGTTTTACAATTAATATCCACTTATATTGGGTGTATTTATATTTTTCACACATAATTATGAGATTGATTTACCCTTAATTTAAGGATACCTTCTTTATAATGGATTTCATCCCATTTTACATTTCTTTTGAGACTTAATTGTTGTTATGCACCAATTCACTCTTATATGGTGTGTATACTGTATTTTTTCATATTATATCATGAATCCCTTTATTCTCATGATATTATAAAGATCATATTAAATGTTATTCCGCTATTATTTGTATTCAAGAGTCTCTCATTTTGTTAAAAACTATTTAACAAAAATATCATTTTAAATGTTTTAAAGATTTATTATTCTAAATCTTTATCTTTAATGTCCATGTTTTCAAAATGGTTTTCAGTATTTATTTGTATGGACATTAATGTTTTAAAATTATAATTCCATTAAAAGCTTCAATGTGGTATGGGACACTTTAATTCAAAAATCTATTTTAAATGGTTTTTGAAAATGGATTGATTAATTCAATATCTGGGAATTACTTATTGTGATTGAAAATGAAATGTTGTTATTTAAATGTTTATATTTTCTATATTTTATGTGTAATTATGGTACTTGGACATTTTACGGGTGGTTACGTGATAAACCATATGACGGGTGGTGCCGTGAATACCAGGACGGGTGGTTACGTTATAACCTCCAATGCATTTGGTATGGAAGTCGGCCGTATGGCTATTCCATTAAGTATGAATGGAAGTTGGATGAATGGATATTCCATTATGTGATATGTGTAGAAGTCTACCTTATGGTTATTCCACTTAAGTATGTTTATGTCCCAAGTTACCTTTATATGTTATGTGTTCTTTATATGGGTTTTATGGTAATCCTTTGGCTACAAAAGGGTAAGTAATGATATTTTATTTAGTGAGGAGTTTTTACTACTTCATGAAGGTGAATATATTACTTTGATAAAGTATACATGGTTTACTTGTTGTTTTGAATAACTAACAGTTTTCATTCTTTGTGTATCCCTTACTGAGCTTTTTATGCTCACCCCAAGTTTTTTTGAAATGTTTTTCACAGGACTTAATGTGGAATAGGGTCAAGGATGGGATCAAGGGAAAGTCATGCTATCTAAAACATGGAACTAGACATGTTTCTTATTAAGAGTTTTTATTTTATGGAAACTTAGTGGAAGTGTCTACTTTGTAATCTTTTGAGATGTAATAGTTATTTCCTAATTCTCTAGAACTCTAAACCTGAAAAGATCCTCAATGTGAATTATTAATTTAATTCAATATTAAGTAAGGTTTAAGGCCAGGGCCTTATAGTTGGTATCAAAGGTCAGTTTAGATAACTTTAGAGGTTAGGGTATTCTTTAAGCATAAGTGACATTACCATAATGGTTAGGATTTCAGAAAGAGTCGTAGTTTTTAGATAAAGTGAATGAGTAAGTATATCTTCCTCATTAGTACATGATGGTTTTGTTGATATACTCACATTGACCCTTTTTGGTTTTAGTAAATGGTTGGATCTAGCAGGCACCAAAGTAATAGTGGATGTGAAGGAAACTGTGACAGTTTTCTGAGTGAGCAGCTGAATGATATGGGAGTTGCAATGAGAACTCTTGTGTTTATCCTCAACCAACTATCTGGAGTCATGATTGACCACCTAAACCTTGGTGATTTCTATAAGGCATCATATATGTGAGAAAAAAATCCCTACGAAACTACAGGTAATAATCATAAAGGTAAGTGTGCACAAAAACCTATGTGTCAACGATGTGGATAGAAACACCTAGGAAAATGTTTCAAAGGGACAGAAATATGCTATAGATATGGAAATGAAGGTCATAAAGTAAGAACCTACCATGGAAAAAGAAAGCATCCAGTTGACTCGAGGAAAGGGAAAGAAGTACTTTCTGAGGGATCAATTGAATGTTTTAAATGTGATGTGCATGGTCATTATGAAAAAACATGTCCTATGAAGAAGTTTCGTGATTGGGATCACCAAGATCATACAAATGTTCGTTTACCAATACCTAATTCCATTCCGATTGAGGATGAAGAAACTGAAAATGACCAATCAAAGGTATGGATTATTTCATAACTATTATTTTCCTATTTTGGAATCTTAGGATATGATTCATGATTTCGTTTGTAGGAAAGAAGTATTTCAGAATAAGTTGGAAAGGAATGGTTAATGGATCATGAAGAATGTTGAATGAGTAAGATGTCAACATATAAGGGATTCAAGAATTATGGTGAAATTCATAAGAGTATTAGGTCTCTTTTGATGATGGGGTTACATTAGAAGACGTTTTATATTATGTGTAACCCTGATGTTTAATATATGCAAATTTTATTAAAGGAATAGTTATCTTTTCTTTTGTGGACATAGTTATAAAGAACCATTTGGGTTTATATGATCCTTACTTTTGAGGTAATTATGGGTTACTATATGTTATGATTCAAGTGAAAGGCACGAGATAAAATTGAGGTTAAATTATGTTATGGTTATTTTTGATGATTTATATCCTTTTTTTGGGAATGATTTGAGAATTATATAGTTTTGGAAAAAGGACAACATGCAGACCATGTGACTACCCGTCGCGTCGGACAATGTTGCGGGAATCGAACCCACAACCAAAGTGCGACTGGTATTTATCACCTACCACTGGATTACGTGAAGTCCCTGGTTGGTTTGACTGATTATTTTTAGTTATATGATTTTATAAATTAAGAGTAAGTTGATTTTGGGTTATTTATGAAAATTATTAACCTATCATGGAGAATATGTGATTAGGTTAATTACTTTTCAATACGAGACTTTAGGATAAACTGATGTTGTTAGGAGATAAATGTTACGATTTAACTTGGAAGATTATGTGACTAAATCCTTAAAATATTTGGGTTTCGATCTTATATTTGTTTACTTTGAAGGGTTTTATGGACAAATTTTTTATCGGATGGTCCTCGTTGAACTTTGGGTTTTGTTGGACAAATTTTGGAGATTAAGCATAGATTTTCTTTTTAAAGGGTTATCCTTTTCTGGATTATCTGATCTTGTAATAACCTTTTTGGTTTTGGTTTTGGTTAAAGCCTAAAGACACAGGAAGTATATAGTTCTCTTTGGTGGATTAGGAGAATCTCTAGAAGTTTATTATAGTACTCTTAATATGAACAAGTCTTCCTAAATACTCGTCTTTTGTAGAAAATATGAATTTGTGTAAGGAATCTAATAAAAGTTGAATGTCAACATGATAAGTGATTATGTTTCCTTATGAATAAATTACTCAATAAAAAGTAAGTTAAAACAAAATGTTGTCTATTAACTTTTCCTACTGGGGAATCGAATACCGTTTAACCCATCACAAGTTTGTGATTTTCTTATGGTTAACATTCTCTTAGACATGTTTACTATCACTCTCCCTCAAGAACATGACCCTTTGCTTTTTCTTCCATATCAATATTTTCCTACTTGGAATCATAGTATGGGTTAACTCGGGTGACCTCTATACTTCTCTCCCTTTATTTTAAAGTGATTGATTTACAAACTCTTGTTTCGATGTGGGACTTTCAAGGATTTTTCCAAGCTCAATTTTAAAATTGCAAGGATGCAATTCCCAAAAAGGGGGGAAGGATGTAACACCCCAGGTAAATAAAGAATACGAAAATTTCATATTTATTGATATTTTTGAATAAAATATTAATATGACTTTAAAGGGGATTCTATGCTCGATGGCGTACCCAATACGCAACAACGAGTTTTTGGGAATCTTACGTTGCACTCTAATAATAAAATAATATTATTTTAAATGGTAGTTAACGCCTAGCTGTTGTGATGGCGGGAATGAATAGAAATAACTAAAAAATTATTATATATGTTTTTCAAATATTTTTACTTTTTACAATAAATGTTAGAGGATTAAAAATGCGAATGAATCCAATTTTAAGCGTAAACATTCTAATATTCTTTAAAAGTTCGATTAACCACCTTTTGATGGAGAACCTCATTTAAATAAACATTTTGAAAATGGAATGTTTTATATTTGACAAAATAAAATTCTTCTTTAGAATCGGGACATCAAAATTTACTTTGTGTAAATTTTTGGTATTTTTCCAAAAAAGTTCAATTTTTAATGAATAGTGAAAAATGTTGAATTTTAATTCAAAACATCTTTTTAATATAATTTATTTATATGATTAGATTATCTTCTGAATCGGTTTAAAAGTGAAATTAGAATATATTTTTACCATTAAATCCAATAGTGGTCGTTGGAATTAATTTCACTTTGAAATCAGACTTAAACTAGTGTCATTCTTTTGATACTTATTGTTTCATAAAAACACGCTATTTGCTCAGACAGTGGGAATTAATTATTAAATTAATTAATGTGACTTATATGTTTTGAAATTTGTAAAATGGACTTCATTTTTGAATTCAGAATATAAAATATAGCTTAGGCTGAATTTTTGGGATTTTTCTGAAAAACTTCAATTTTTGATGAATAGTGAAACCAGTAAGTGGTACTTATAAAATCTGATTTTTCGTTTAAATGAAATTTTACCACTTATGTGTTTTGAATTTATAAAATCTGACATACATGGTTATCATTAAGAAGTAAAATGTGCTTCAATGAGATTAAAATAATTTTTTTTGGTGAATAGTAACTTTTAAGTTCTTAATCGCGATTAGAGGTAATTAGTGCAGTTTATGGTAAGAATAATGTTTTAATAAAATGAAATGACATAGACACATGTCCTAACATCATTGGATGTGTCATGGACGACCCATAAAATCCATGGGTCAACTTGGGGACCCCATGAAGCCACTTTGGTTGGAAAATGACATTAATATCTTTTTATTTAAAGTTAAAATAAAAATGTCACAAACATGAGTTGTTTTACTAAAACAATTTTTACATGGGGTTATACAAATAAGATATTTGACTATAAATATTCATTGGAAATATAAAACGATTTCCTACATCATATTATTTTTCTAATAATTTTTAGTCATTAAATAAATTAAATTATTTATGACATCATGATGATGTAGTGATGACCTCATTATTTAACGATTTAAATAAAATGGAATGACAATGTAATATCTAAGACCTACACATGTCCAAAACCTATTGGATGAGTGGATTTAGAACCCTTATCACCGTATCCTCGAATTATATCAATGTGGGACCTCTTAAATCCAAATATCATTTTAAAATAATGTGACATTTCTTTACATTCCAAGAGTGCCCCTCCTCTCCTCTTATAAAAGGCCCCCACCTCTACCTCCTTACCCACACTCCCAAAGCCTTTGGCTCGGCCAAACCATGACCATTTTGTCTCTCCAAATACCTATATAACTCCTTGAATCCTCAATTTGGGCATAAGTTATCCCAAGGAATCCTTTTAGCTCAAACCAAAGGGAGTTATTCGATTTTAAGGTAATGTCTTCACTTGAGTCCTTTTGTTTTATTTTACCTCTCCAACCCCCTAAACTCTTTTTATTAATTTATTTTGTAACAAATACAGTATATTTTATATACTAGGATGTTTTTATATGAAGTATTCGAGCTACACTTACACACACCTACATCTAATGGTTAAAGAACATACTGTTTCCGTGGATGGAGAATTTCTGCCTCACGAAACGATGATTGTTCAACACTCATATAACACCTTCAAAGGTGGCCATTAAGATGTAACTATATTTATATATGATATATAATATGTTTATTTATTACTTAAGATTATGTATTTTTCTTTTGTGGCATACCTTTATGGTATCCACTGTGGGTAAACACGACAATTTCATTTTAGGAAGTGCGGACTACCGCCCCCTCAAAGTGATGTGATTCGTTAATGCCATATGTGGGATGTATAAGGGATGGATTTAAAGTTATTATATATGATGTTATACTGGAATTATAATATACCTCTATATCATAATTATTTCTTTCCATTAATTTATGAGATATAAATGAATGTAGCGTTAATGCGTACGTACGGCTTACCGCCTCCATGAACAGTGCATTTCATTTCTAATCCCCAAATGTAATGTACTATTATAAGTACATATTTATAATGGATATATATAATGTATGTTACATATAAATTATGAATATAATTCTGTAATTAAAATATACATACCTCTCATTTAGTTTTAATTCCATTAATATGACAAAGAAATGAAATTAGCGTTCATGCGTACGTACAGCTTACCCTCTCCATGAACGGTGCATTTCATTTCTTACCTATAAATGATTATGTAATATTATAAATACATGTATATTATGGATATATATGATATCCAAATCATGAATATCATTCTGGATATAATGAACGATTGACCACACGAACAACATGTAATTGTAAGAAGTTCACTTTCGACTAAAGAACCAAATATCGACAAAACAAACATTATTAACTTAAATGATTACATAATGTTTATAAAAAGTAAATAAGTGATATAAAAGTAATAATGAACTTAAAAAATGTTCTTAAGCAAATATAAATTAACTCAAGTTTATTATTCAGGATGTTAAAGAACGACCGAGTCAAGTCGGATCCGAGGTAAGGGATCGTACTCCTCTCTTTCTTTTTAAGTACACTCTTTTATGTCATTCCTTATAAAGCTCGTCTTTCTTGTTATTGGAATGTTCTTTTATATTAATCTTACTGTAATTTTTATGTTCATATTATGAGAGACCCTATTCTCTCTCATCAATCCATTTTGGAGGTTTTGAGTGGCGCCGTTAGGCTGCCGAATTTTCGTAAGAGATCTAACCTCTCTCTTTATTTTTAAGTACTCTCCTTTATGTCACTTATTTTAAGCTCCTATTTTTTATGTTGGGGGATTTTATTTTATGTTCCTCTTTCTGTAAACATTATGTTAATATGATGAAAGACCCTATTTGATCTCATCAATCCATTTTTGAAAGTTTATGTGGCACTGTTAGGCTGCCGAGTTTTCGTAAGGGATTTTTCATCTCACTTTTATTTCCGTGACATTTATGCTACGTTTGCCACTATTTACTTTGAGTGGTGTATTTACTACCCATTATTATACACTTTGTGTAGTATAATTTAATTTATGGGTATTTAAATATTCAGTGTATGAACCTTCTTCCATGAGGTGTACTTTTCGAACGTTACCCAACTTGTTAAGGGGACCTTTCACCCTCATTTTTTTAAAAGACATATTTTGTTATGTCTTTTAATTCACATTATATTATGTTGGGATATTTTCTTCTATATCCTTATTTATGTAAATTTTATGTCCAAGTGATTAGATCCCCTTTATCTCTCTCATCAACCCTTTTTGTAAAATTTTATGTGACGCCGTTAGGCTGTCGAATTTTACCAAGGGAACTTCTGAACCCAATTACGATTTCTTTGGGTTAAACATGTTGTTATTGAATATGTAATCCTTTGAATATGTGTGAATAACCTTTGATTGTTTTACACTTAATATCCACTTATATTGGGTTTATTTATATTTTTCACACATAATTATGAGATTGATTTATCCTTAATTCAAGGATACCTTCTTTATAATGGATTTCATCTCATTTTACATTTATTTTGAGACTTCATTATTGTTATGCACCAATTCACTCTTATATGGTGTGTATACTATCCTTTGACATATTATATCATGAATCCCTTTATTCTCATGATATTATAAAGTTCATATTAAATGTTATTCCGCTATTATTTCTATTCAAGAGTCTCTCATTTTGTCTAAAACTATTTAACAAAAATATCTTTTTAAATGTTTTAAAGATTTATTATTCTAAATCTTTATCTTTAATTTCCATGTTTTCAAAATGGTTTTCAGTATTTATTTGTATGGACATTAATGTTTTAAAATTATAATTCCATTAAAATCTTCAATGTGGTATTGGAAACATTGATTCAAAAATCTATTTTAAATGGTTTTTGAAAATGGATTGATTAATTCAATATATGGGAATTACTTATTGTGATTGAAAATGAAATGTTGTTATTGAAATGTTTATATTTTCAATATTTTATGTGTAATGATGGTACTTGGACATTTTATGGGTGGTTACGTGACAAACCATATGACGGGTGGTGCGGTGAATACCAGGACGAGTGGTTACGTTATAACCTCCAATGCATTGGGTATGGAAGTCGGCCGTATGGATATTCCATTAAGTATGTATGGAAGTTGGACCAATGGCTATTCCATTAAGTGATATGTGTGGAATTCGACCTTATGGTTATTCCACTTAAGTATGTTTATGTCCCAAGTTACCTTTATATGTTATGTGTTCTTTATATGGGTTTTATGGTAGTCCTTTGGCTACAAAAGGGTATGTAATGATATTTTATTTAGTGATTATTTTTTACTACTTCATGAAGGTGAATGTATTACTTTGATAAAGTATACATGGTTTACTTGTGGTTTTGAATAAATACCAGTTTTTATTCTTGGTGTATCCCTTACTGAGCTTTTTATGCTCACCCCAAGTTTTTTTTGAAATGTTTTTCACATGACTTAAGTGAAATAGGGTCAAGGATGGGATCAAGGGAAAGTAATGCTATCTAAAACATGTAACTAGACATGTTTCTTATTAAGAGTTTTTATTTTATGGAAACTTAGTGGAAGTGTCTATTTTGTAATCTTTTGAGATGTAATAGTTATGTCCTAATTCTCTAAAACTCTAAACCTGAAAATATCCTCAATGTTAATTATTCATTTAATTCAATATTAAGTAAGGTTTAAGGCCGGGGCCTTATAGTTGGTATCAAAGATCGGTTTAGATAACTTTAGAGGTTAGGGTATTCTTTAAGCATAAGTGACATTACCATAATGGTTAGGATTTCAGAAAGAGTCATAGTTTTTAGATAAAGTGAATGAGTAAGTATATCTTCCTCAATAATACATGATGGTTTTTTTGATATACTCACACTGACCATTTTTGGTTTTAGTAAATGGTTGGATATAGTAGGCACCAAAGTAATAGTGGATGTGAAGGAAACTGTGACAGTTTTCTGAGTGAACAGCTGAATGATATGGGAGCTGCAATGAGAACTCTTGTGTTTATCCTCAACCAACTATCTGGAGTCATGATTGACCACCTAAACCTTGGTGATTTCTATAAGGCATCATATATGCGAGAAACAAATCCCTACGGAACTACATGTAATAATCATAAAGGTATGTGTGCACAAAAACCTATGTGTCAAAGATGTGGAAAGAAACACCTATGAAAATGTTTCAAAGGGACAGAAATATGCTATAGATGTGGAAATGAAGGTCATAAATCAAGAACCTGCCATGGAAAAAGAAAACATCTAGTTGACTCGAGGAAAGGGAAAGAAGTACTTTCTGAGGGATCAATTGAATGTTTTAAATGTCGTGTGCATGGTCATTATGCAAACACATGTCCTATGAAGAAGTTTCGTGAATGGGATCACCAAGATCGTAAAAATGTTCATTTACCAATACCTAATGCCATTCTGATTGAGGATGAAGAAACTGAAAATGACCAATCAAAGGTATGGATTATTTCATAACTATTGTTTTCCTATTTTGGAATCTTAGGATATGATTCTTGATTTTGTTTATAGGAAAGAAGTATTTCAGAATAAGTTGGAAAGGAATGGTTAATGGATCATGAAGAATGTTGAATGAGTAAGATGTCAACATATAAGGGCTTCAAGAGTTATGGTGAAATTATTAAGAGTATTAGGTCTCTTTTGATGATGGGGTTACATTAGAAGACTTTTTATATTATGTGTAACCCTGATGTTTAATATATGCAAATTTTATTCAAGGAATAGTTATCTTTTCTTTTGTGAACATAGTTATAAAGAACCATTTGGGTTTATATGATCCTTACTTTTGAGGTAATTATGGGTTACTATATGTTATGATTCAAGTGAAAGGCATGAGATAAAATTGAGGTTAAATTATGTTATGGTTATTTTTGATTGTTTTTATCCTTTTTTTTGGGAATGATTTGAGAATTATATAGTTTTGGAAAAAGGACAACACGCAGACCATGTGACTACCCGTCGCTTCGGACAAAGCTGCGGGAATCGAACCCACAACCAAAGTGCGACTGATATTTATCACCTACCATTGGATTACGTGAAGTCCCTGGTTAGTTTTACTGATTATTTTTAGTTATATGATTTTATGAATTAAGAGTAAGTTGATTTGGGGTATTTATTAAAATGGTTAACCTATCATGGAGGATATGTGATTAGGTTAATTACTTTTCAATACGAGACTTTAGGAGAAACTGATGTTGTTTGGAGATAAATGTTACGATTTAACTTGGATGATTATGTGACTAAATCCTTAAAATATTTGGGTTTCAATCTTAGATTGGTTTACTTTGAAGGGTTTTATGGACAAATTGTTTATCGGATAGTCCTCGTTGAACTTTGGGTTTTGTTGGACAAATTTTGCAGATTAAGCATGGATTTTCTTTTTAAAGGGTTATCCTTTTCTGGATTATCTGATCTTGTACTAACCTTTTTGGTTTTGGTTTTGGTTAAATCCTAAAGACACGGGAAGTATATAGTTCTCTTTGGTGGATTAGGTGAATCTCTAGAATTTGATTATAGTACTCTTAATATGAACAAGTCTTCCTAAATACTCGTCTTTTAGAGAAAATATGAGTTTGTGTAAGGAATCTAATAAAAGTCATAAGTCAACATGATAAGTGATTATGTTTCCTTATGAATAAATTCCTGAATAAAAAGTAAGTTAAAACAAAATGTTGTCTATTAACATTTCCTACTGGGGAATCGAATACCGTTAACCCATCACAAGTTTGTGATTTTCTTATGGTTAACTTTCTTCTAGACATATTTACTATCACTCTCCCTCAAGAACATGAACCTTTGCTTTTTATTCCATATCAATATTTTCCTACTTGGAATCATAGTATGGGTTAACTCGGGTGACCTCTGTATTTGTCTCCCTTTATTTTAAAGTGATTTATTTACAAACTCTTGTTCCGATGTCAGATTTTCAAGGATTTTTCCAAGCTCAATTTTAAAATTGCAAGGACGCAATTCCCAAAAAGGGGGGAAGGATGTAACACCCCAGGTAAATAAAGAATATCACAATTTCATATTTATCCATATTTGTGAATAAAATATTAATATGACTTTAAAGGGGATGCTATGCTCGATGGCGTACCCAATACACAACAACGAGTTTCTTGGGAATCTTACGTTGCACTCTAATAATAAAATAATATTATTTTAAATGGTAGTTAACGCCTAGCTGGTGTGATGGAGGGAATGAATAGAACTAACTACAAAATTATTATATATTTTTGTCAAATATTTTTACTTTTTACAATAAATGTTAGAGGATTAAAAATGCGAATGAATCCAATTTTAAGCGTAAACATTCTAATATTCTTTAAAAGGTCGATTAACCGCCTTTTGATGGAGAACCTCTTTTAAATAAACATTTTGACAATGGTATGTGTTATATTTGACAAAATAAAATTCTTCTTTAGAATCGGGACATCAAAATTTACTTTGTGTAAATTTTTGGTATTTTTCCAAAAAAGTTCAATTTTTAATGAATAGTGAAAAATGTTGTATTTTAATTCAAAACCTCTTTTTAATATAACTTATTTATATGATTATATTATCTTTTAAATTGGGTTTAAAGTGAAATTAGAATATATTGTTACCATTAAATCCAATAGTGGTCGTTGGAATTAATTTCACTTTGAAATCAGACTTAAACTAGTGTCAATCTTTTGATACTTATTGTTTCATAAAAACACGCTATTTTCTCTGACATCGGGAATTAATTATTAAATTAATTAATGTGACTTATATTTTTTGAATTTTGTAAAATGGAATTCATTTTTGAATTTGGAATATCAAATATATCTTAGGCTGAATGTTTGGGATTTTTCTGAAAAACTTCAATTTTTGATGAATAGTGAAACCAGTAAGTTGTACTTATAAAAACTGATTTTTCGTTTAAATAAAAATTTACCACTTCTGTGTTTTGAATTTCAAAAATCCGACATACATGGTTTTCATTAAGAAGTAAAATGTGGTTCAATGAGATTAAAATATTTTTTTTGGTGAATAGTAACTTTTATGTTCTTAATCGCGATTAGAGGTAATTAGTGTAGTTTATGGTAAGAATAATGTTTTAATAAAATGAAATGACATAGACACATGTACTACCCTCATTGGATGTGTCATGGCCGAAAAAGACAATCCATGTGTCAACTTGGGGACCCCATGAAGCCACTTTGGTTGGAAAATGACATTAATATCTTTTTATTTAAAGTTAAAATAAAAATGTCACAAACATGAGTTGTTTTACTAAAACAATTCTTACATGGGGTTATACAAATCATATTTTTGAATATAAATATTAATTGGAAATATAAAAATATTTCCTACATCATAGTATTTTTTTAATAATTTTTAGACATTAAAAAAATTAAATTATTTATGACATCATGATGATGTAGCGATGGCCTCATTATTTAACGATTTAAATAAAATGGAAAGAAAATGTAATATCTAAGACCTAAACATTTCCAAAACCTATTGTATGAGTGGATTTATAACCCTTATCACATTATACTAGAATTATATCAATGTGGGACCTCTTAAATCCGAATATCATTTTAAAATAAAGTGACATTTCTTTACATTCCAAGAGTGCCCCTCTTCTCCTCTTATAAAAGACCCCCACCTCTACCTTTTTACCCACACTCCCAAAGCCTTTGCCTCGGCCAAACCCTGCCCATTTTGTCTCTCCAAATCCCTCTCTAACTCATTGAAGCCTCAATTTGGGCAGAAGTCTTCCCAATGAATCCTTTTAGCTCAAACTAAAGGGATTTATTCGATTTTAAGGTAATGTCTTCACTTGAGTCCTTTTGTTTTATTTTGCCTCTCCAACCCCTAAACTCTTTTTATTATTTTATTTTGTAACAAATAAATTATATTTAATATACTATTATTTTGTTATAATAAGTATTCGAGCTACACTTACACACACCTACATCTAATGGTTAAAGAACACACTATTTCCGTGGATGGCGAATTTCTGCCTCACGAAATGATGATTGTTCAACACTCATATAACACCTTCAAAGGTGGACATTAAGATGTCAATATATTTATATATGATATATAATATGTTTATGTTTTACTAAAGCTTCTTATTTTTTCTTTTGTGGCATACCTTTATGGTCTCCATTGTGGGTAAACACGATAATTTCATTTTAGGAAGTGCGGACTGCCGCCCCCTCAAAGTGATGTGATTCGTTAATGCCATATGTGGGATGTATAAAGGATGGATTAAAAGTTATTATATATGATTTTATAATGGAATTATTATATACCTCTATGTCATTATTATTTCTTTCCATTAATGTATGAGATAGAAATGAAAGTAGCGTTGTTGCGTACGTACGGCTAACCGTCTCCATGAACAGTGCATTTCATTTGTATTCCCCAAATGTAATGTACTATTATAATTATATATTTATAATGGATATATATAATGTATGTTACATAAAAATGATGAATATAATTCTTTAATTAAAATATACATACCTCTCATTTAGTTTTAATTCCATTAATATGACAAAGAAATGAAAGTAGCGTTCATGCGTACGTACGACTTACCGTCTCCATGAACGGTGCATTTCATTTCTTACCTATAAATGATTATGTAATATTATAAATACATGTATATTATGGATATATATGAGATATATGATATCCAAATCATGAATATCATTCTGGATATAAAGAACCATTGACCACACGAACAACATGTAATTGTAAGAAGTTCACTTTCGACTAAAGAACCAAATATCGACAAAACAAACATTATTAACATAAATGATTACATAATGTTTATAAAAAGTAAATAAGTGATATAAAAGGAATAATGAACTTGAAAAAGGTTCTTAAGCAAATATTAATTAACACAAGTTTATTATTTAGGATGTTAAAGAACGATCGAGTCAAGTCGGATCCGAGGTAAGGGATCATACTCCTCTCTTTCTTTTTAAGTACACTCTTTTATGTCATTCCTTCTAAAGATAATCTTTCTTGTTATTGGGATGTTATTTTATATTACTCTTACTGTAATTTTTATGTTCATATGATGAGAGACCCTATTCTCTCTCATCAATCCATTTTAGAGGTTTTCAGTGGCGCCGTTAGGCTGCCGAATTTTCGTAAGAGATATAACCTCTCTCTTTATTTTTAAGTACTCTCCTTTATGTCACTTATTTTAAGCTCCTATTTGTTATGTTGGGGGATATTATTTTATATTCCTATTTCTGGAAACATTATTCTAATATGATGAGAGACCCTATTTGATCTCATCAATCCATTTTTCAAAGTTTATGTGGCCCCGTTAGGCTGTCGAGTTTTCGTAAGGGATTTTTCATCTCACTTTTATTCCCGTGACATTTATGCTACATTTACCACTATTTCCTTTGAGTGGTGTATGTAATACACATTATTATACACTTTGTGTAGTATAATTTCATTTATGGGTATTTACATATTTATTGTATGAACCTTCTTCCATGAGGTGTGCTTTTCGAACGTTACCCAACTCAGTAAGGGGACCTTTCACCCTCCTTTTTTTTAAAAGACTTATTTTATTATGTATTTTAATTCACATTCTATTATGTTGGGATATGTTCTTCTATATCCTTATTTATGTAAATTTTATGTCCAAGTGATGAGATCCCCTTTATCTCTCTCATCAACCCTTTTTGTAAAATTTTATGTGACGTCGTTAGGCTGTCGAATTTTACCAAGGGAACTTCTTAACCCAATTTCGATTTCTTTGGGTTCAACATGTAGTTATTGAATATGTCATACTTTGAATATGTGTGAATAACCTTTGATTGTTTTACACTTAATATCCACTTATATTTGGTGTATTTATATTTTTCACACATAATTATGAGATTGATTTATCCTTAATTTAAGGATACCATTTTTATAATAGATTTCATCTCATTTTACATTTCTTTTGAGACTTCATTGTTGTTATGCACCAATTCACTCTTATATGGTGTGTATACTGTCCTCTGCCATATTATATCTTGAATACCTTCATTCTCATGATATTATAAATTTCATATTAAATTTTATTCCGATATTATTTTTATTCAAGAGTCTCTCATTTTGTTAAAAACTATTTAACAAAAATATCGTTTTAAATGTTTTAAAGATTTATTATTCTAAATTTTTATCTTTAATGTCCATGTTTTAAAAATGGTTTTCAGTATTTATTTGTATGGAAATTAATGTTTTAAAATTATAATTCCATTAAAAGCTTCAATGTGGTATGGGACACTTTGATTCAAAAATCTATTTTAAATGGTTTTTGAAAATGGATTGATTAATTCAATATCTGTGAATTAATTATTGTGATTGAAAATGAAATTTTGTTTTTGAAATGTTTATATTTTCAATATTTTATGTGTAATGATGGTACTTGGACATTTTACGGGTGGTTAGGTGATAAACCATATGACGGGTGGTGCCGTGAATACCAGGACGGATGGTTACATTATAACCTCCAATGCATTGGGTATGGAAGTCGGCCGTATGGATATTCCATTAAGTATGTATGGAAGTTGGCCGAATGACTATTCCATGAAGTGATATGTGTGGAAGTCGACCTTATGGTTATTCCACTTAAGTATGTTTATGTCCCAAGTTACCTTTATATGTTATGTGTTCTTTATATGGGTTTTATGGTAATCATTTGGCTACAAAAGGGTATGTAATGATATTTTATTTAGTGAAGAGTTTTTACTACTTCATGAAGGTGAAGGTATTACTTTGATAAAGTATACATGGTTTACTTGTGGTTTTGAATAACTAACAGTCTTCATTCTTTGTGTATCCCTTACTGAGCTTTTTATGCTCACCCCAAGTTTTTTTTGAAATGTTTTTCACAGGACTTAATGTGGAATAGGGTCAAGGATGGGATCAAGGGAAAGTCATGCTATCTAAAACATGGAACTAGACATGTTTCTTATTAAGATTTTTTATTTTATGGAATCTTAGTGGAAGTTTCTACTTTGTAATCTTTTGAGATGTAATAGTTATGTCCTAATTCTCCAAAACTCTAAACCTGAAAAGATCCTCAATGTGAATTATTCATTTAATTCAATATTAAGTAAGGTTTAAGGCTGGGGCCTTATAGTTGGTATCAAAGGTCGGTTTATATAACTTTAGAGGTTAGGGTATTCTTTAAGCACAAGTGACATTACCATAATGGTTAGGATTTCAGAAAGAGTTATAGTTTTTAGATAAAGTGAATGAGTAAGTATATATTCCTCATTAGTACATAATTGTTTTGTTGATATACTCACACTGACCCTTTTTGGTTTTAGTAAATGGATGGATCTAGCAGGAACCAAAGTAACAGTGGATGTGAAGGAAACTGTGATAGTTTTCTGAGTGAGCAACTGAATGATATGGGAGCTGCAATGAGAAATCTTGTGTTTATCCTCCACCAACTATCTGGAGTCATGATTGACCACCTAAACCTTGATGATTTATATAAGGCATCATATATGCGAGAAACAAATCCCTACAGAACTACAGTTAATAATAATAATGGTAAGTGTGCACAAAAACCTATGTGTCAAAGATGTGGAAAGAAACACCTAGGAAAATGTTTCAAAGTGACAGAAATATGCTATAGATGTGGAAATGAAGGTCATAAAGCAAGAACCTTCCATGGAAAAAGAAAGCATCCAGTTGACTCGAGGAAAGGGAAATAAGATCTTTCTGAGGGATCAATTGAATGTTTTAAATTTGGTGTGCATGGTCATTATGCAAACACATGTCCTATGAAGAAGTTTCGTGAATGGGATCACCAAGATCGTACAAATGTTCGTTTACCAATACCTAATGCCATTCCGATTGAGGATGAAGAAACTGAAAATGACCAATCAAAGGTATGGATTATTTCATAACTATTGTTTTCCTATTTTGGAATCTTAGGATATGATTCATGATTTTGTTTGTAGGAAAGAATTATTTTAGAATAAGTTGGAAAGGAATGGTTAATGGATCATGAAGAATGTTGAATGAGTAAGATGTCAACATATAAGGGCTTCAAGAGTTATGGTGAAATTATTAAGAGTATTAGGTCTCTTTTGATGATGGGGTTATATTAGAAGACTTTTTATATTATGTGTAACCCTGATGCTTAATATATGAAAATTTTATTCAAGGAATAGTTATCTTTTCTTTTGAGCACATAGTTATAAAGAACCATTTGGGTTTATATGATCCTTACTTTTGAGGTAACTATGGGTTACTATATGTTATGATTCAAGTGAAAGGCACAAGATAAAATTGAGGTTAAAATATGTTATTGTTATTTTTGATGATTTTTATCCTCTTTTGGGGAATTATTTGAGAATTATATAGTTTTGTAAAAAGGACAACATGCAGACCATGTGACTACCCGTCGCGTCGGACAAAGCTGCGGGAATCGAACCCACAACCAAAGTGCGACTGGTATTTATCGCCTACCACTGGATTATGTGAAGTCCCTGGTTAGTTTGACTGATTCTTTTTAGTTATATGATTTTATGAATTAAGAGTAAGTTTATTTGGGGTTATTTATGAAAATGATTAACCTATCATGGAGGATATGTGATTAGGATAATTACTTTTCAATTCGATACTTTATGAGCAACTGATGTTGTTTGGAGATAAATGTTACGATTTAACTTGGAATACTATGTGACTAAATCTTTCAAATATTTGGGTTTCAATCTTAGATTGGTTTACTTTGAAGGGTTTTATGGGAAAATTGTTTATCGGATGGTCCTCGTTGAACTTTGGGTTTTGTTGGACAAATTTTGGAGATTAAGCATAGATTTTCTTTTTAAAGGGTTATCCTTTTTTAGATTATCAGATCTTGTACTAACCTTTTTGGTTTTGGTTTTGGTTAAAGCCAAAAGACACGGGAAGTATATAGTTCTCTCTGGTGGATTAGGTGAATCTCTAGAAGTTGATTATAGTACTCTTAATATGAACAAGTCTTCCTAAATACTCGTCTTTTGGAGAAAATATGAGTTTGTGTAAGGAATCTAATAAAAGTTGAAAGTCAACATGATAAGTGATTATGTTTCCTTATGAATAAATTACTTAATAAAAATTAAGTTAAAACAAAATGTTGTCTATTAAATTTTCCTACTGGGGAATCGAATACCGTTTAACCCATCACAAGTTTGTGATTTTCTTATGGTTAACCATCTCTTAGACATGTTTACTATCACTCTCCCCCAAGAACATGACCCTTTTATTTTTCTTCCATATCAATATTTTCCTACATGGAATCATAGTATGGGTTAACTTGGGTGACCTCTGTACTTGTCTCCCATTATTTTAAAGTGATTGATTTACAAACTCTTGTTCCGATGTGGGACTTTCAAGTATTTTTCCAAGCTCAATTTTAAAATTGCGAGGACGCAATTCCCAAAAAGGGGGGAAGGATGTAACACCCCAGGTAAATAGAGAATATGAAAATTTCATATTTATCCATATTTTTGAATAAAATATTAATATGACTTTAAAGGGGATGCTATGCTCGATGGCGTACCCAATACGCAACAACGAGTTTCTTGGGAATCATACATTGCACTCTAATAATAAAATAATATTATTTTAAATGGTAGTTAACGCCTAGCTGGTGTGATGGAGGGAATGAATAGAACTAACTACAAAATTATTATATATGTTTGTCAAATATTTTTACTTTTTACAATAAATGTTAGAGGATTAAAAATGCGAATGAATCCAATTTTAAGCGTAAACATTCTAATATTCTTTAAAAGGTTGATTAACCGCCTTTTGATGGCGAAACTCTTTTAAATCAACATTTTGACAATGTTATGTGTTATATTTGACAAAATAAAATTATTCTTTAGAATCGGGACATCAAAATTTACTTTGTGTAAATTTTTGGTATTTTTCCAAAAAAGTTCAATTTTTAATGAATAGTGAAAAATGTTGTATTTTAATTCAAAACCTCTTTTTAATATTATTTATTTATATGATTAGATTATATTTTGAATTGGTTTTAAAGTGAAATTAGAATATATTTTTACCATTAAATCCAATAGTTGTCTTTGGAATTAATTTCACTTTGAAATCAGACTTAAACTAGTGTCAATCTTTTGATACTTATTGTTTCATAAAAACACGCTATTTGCTCTGACAGTGGAAATTAATTATTAAATTAATTAATGTGACTTATATTTTTTGAATATTGTAAAATAGACTTCATTTTTGTATTCGGAATATCAAATTTAGATTAGGCTGAATTTTTGAGATTTTTCTGAAAAACTTCAATTTTTGATGAATAGTGAAACCAGTAAGTGGTACTTATAAAAACTGATTTTTCATTTAAATGAAATTTTACCACTTCTGTGTTTTGAATTTCAAAAATCCTACATACATGGTTGTCATTAATAAGTAAAATTTGGTTCAATGAGATTAAAATAATTTTTTTGGTGAATAGTAACTTTTAAGTTCTTAATCGCGATTAGAGGTAATTAGTGTAGTTTATGGTAAGAATAATGTTTTAATAAAATGAAATGACCAATACACATGTCCTACCCTCATTGGATGTGTCATGGCCGACCAATACAATACATGGGTCAACTTGGGGTCCCCATGAAGCCACTTTGGTTGGAAAATGACATTAATATCTTTTTATTTAAAGTTAAAATAAAAATGTCACAAACACGAGTTGTTTTACTAAAACAATTTTTACATGGGGTTATACAAATAATATTTTTGAATATAAACATTAATTGGAAAGCTAAAAATATTTCCTACATCATATTATTTTTTCATAATTTTGAGACTTTAAATAATTTAAATTATTTATGACATCATGATGATGCAGCGATGACCTCAATGTTTAACGATTTAAATAAAATGGAAAGATAGTGTAATATCTAAGACCTACACATGTCCATAACCTATTTTATGAGTGGATTTAGAACACTTATCACCTTATCCTCAAATTATATCAATTTGGGACCTCTTAAATCCTAATATCATTTTAAAATAAAGTAACTTTTCTTTACATTCCAATAGTGCCCCTCCTCTCCTCTTATAAAAGGCCCCCACCTCTACCTCTTTACCCACAATCCAAAAGCCTTTGGCTCGGCCAAACCCTGCCCATTTTGTCTCTCCAAATCCCTCTATAACTCCTTGAAGCCTCAATTTTTTCAGAAGTCTTCCCAAGGAATCCTTTTAGCTCAAACCAAAGGGAGTTATTCGATTTTAATGTAATGTCTTCACTTGAGTCCTTTTGTTTTATTTTGCCTCTCCAACCCCCTAAAATCTTTTTATTAATTTATTTTGTAACAAATACAGTATCTGTAATATACTAGTATGTTGGTATAAGAAGGATTCGAGCTACACTTCCACACACCTACAAATAATGGTTAAAGAACATACTGTTTCCGTGGATGGCGAATTTCTGCCTCACGAAACGATGATTGTTCAACACTCATATAACACCTTAAAAGGTGTCCATTAAGATGTCACTATATTTATATATGATATATAATATGTTTATGTTTTACTTAAGCTTATGTATTTTTCTTTTGTGGCATACCTTTATGGTCTCCATTGTGGGTAAACACGATAATTTCATTTTAGGAAGTGCGGACTACCGCCCCCTCAAAGTGATGTGATTCGTTAATGCCATTTGTGGGACGTATAAGGGATGGATTTAAAGTTATTATATATGATGTTATACTGGAATTATAATATACCTCTATATAATTATTATTTATTTCCATTAATGTATGAGATAGAATTGAAATTAGCGTTCATGCGTACGTACGGCTTACCGTCTCCATGAACAGTGCATTTCATTTCTAATCCCCAAATGTAATGTACTATTATAAGTAAATATTTATAATGGATATATATAATGTATGTTACATATAAATAATGAATATAATTCTGGAATTAAAATATACATACATCTCATTTATCTTTATTTCCATTAATATGACAAATAAATGAAAGTAGCGTTCATGCGTACGTACGGCTTACCGTCTCCATGAACGGTGCATTTCATTTCTTACCTATAAATGATTATGTAATATTATAAATACATGTATATTCTGGATATATATGATATATATGATATCCAAACCCCGAATATCATTCTGGATATAATGAACCATTGACCACACGAACAACATGTAATTGTAAGAAGTTCACTTTCGACTAAAGAACCAAATATCGACAAAACAAACATTATTAACTTAAATGATTACATAATGTTTAAAAAATGTAAATAAGTGATATAAAAGAAATAACAAACTTGAAAAAGGTTCTTAAGAAAATATAAATTAAATCAATTTTATTATTCAGGATGTTAAAGAACGATCGAGTAAAGTCGGACCCGAGGTAAGGGATCTTACTCCTATCTTTCTTTTTAAGTACACTCATTTATGTCATTCCTTCTAAAGATCATCTTTCTTGTTATTGGGATGTTCTTTTATATTAATATTACTGTAATTTTTATGTTCATATGATGAGAGACCCTATTCTCTCTCATCAATCCATTTTGGAAGTTTTGAGTGGCGTCGTTAGACTGCCGAATTTTCGTAAGAGAGCTAACCTCTCTCTTTATTTTTAAGTACTCTCCTTTATGTAACTTATTTTAAGATCCTATTTGTTATGTTGGGGGATGTTATTTTATATTCATCTTTCTTTAAACATTATGTTAATATGATGAGAGACCCTATTTGATCTCATCAATCCATTTTTGAAAGTTTATGTGGCGCCGTTAGGCTGCCGAGTTTTCGTAAGGGATTTTTCATCTCACTTTTATTCCCGTGACATTTATGATAAGTTTGCCACTATTTACATTGAGTGGTGTATGTACTACCCATTCTTATACACTTTGTGTAGTATAATTTCATTTATGGGTATTTACATCTTCATTGTACGACCCTTCTTCCATGAGGTGTACTTTTCAAACGTTACCCAACTCGGTAAGGGGACCTTTCACCCTCCTTTTTTAAAAGACTTCTTTTGTTATGTCTTTTAATTCACATTCTATTATGTTGGGATATATTCTTATATATCCTTATTTATGTAAATTTTATGTCCAAGTGATGATATCCCCTTTATCTCTCTCATCAACCCTTTTTGTAAAATTTTATGTGACGTCGTTAGGCTGTCGAATTTTACCAAGGGAACTTCTTAACCCAACTTCGATTTCTTTGGGTTAAACATGTAGTTATTGAATATGTCATCCATTAAATATGTGTGAATAACCTTTGATTGTTTTACACTTAATATCCACTTATATTTGGTGTATTTATATTTGTCACACATAATTATGATATTGATTTATCCTTAATTTAAGGATACCTTCTTTATAATGGATTTCATCTCATTTTACATTTCTTTTGAGACTTCATTGTTGTTATGAACCAATTCACTCTTATATGGTGTGTATACTGTCCTTTGAAATATTATATCATGAATCCCTTTGTTCTCATGATATTATAAAGTTCATATTAAATGTTATTCCGCTATTATTTGTATTCAATAGTCTCTCATTTTGTTAAAAACTATTTAACAAAAATATCATTTTAAATGTTTTAAAGATTTATTATTCTAAATCTTTATCTTTAATGTCCATGTTTTTAAAATGATTTTCAGTATTTATTTATTTTGACATTAATTTTTTAAAATTATAATTCCATTAAAAGCTTCAAAGTGGTATGGGACACTTTGATTCAAAAATCTATTTTAAATGGTTTTTGAAAATGGATTGATTAATTCAATATCTGGGAATTACTTATTGTGATTGAAAATGAAATGTTGTTATTGAAAGGTTTATATTTTCAATATTTTATGTGTAATGATGGTACTTGGACATTTTACGAGTGGTTACGTGATAAACCATATGACGAGTGGTGCCGTGAATACCAGGACAGGTGGTTACGTTATAACCTCCAATGCATTGGGTATGGAAGTCGGACGTATGGATATTCCATTAAGTATGTATGGAAGTTGGCCGAATGGCTATTCCATTAAGTGATATGTGTGGAAGTCGACCTTATGGTTATTCCACTTAAGTATGTTTATGTCCCAAGTTACCTTTATATGTTATGTGTTCTTTATATGGGTTTTATGGTAATCCTTTGGCTAAAAAAGGGTAAGTAATGATATTTTATTTAGTGAAGAGTTTTTACTACTTCATGAAGGTGAATGTATTACTTTGATAAAGTATAGATGGTTTACTTGTTGTTTTGAATAACTGACTGTTTTCATTCTTTGTGTATCCCTTACTGAGCTTTTTATGCTCACCCCATGTTTTTTTTGAAATGTTTTTCATAGGACTTAATGTGGAATAGGGTCAAGGATGGGATCAAGGGAAATTAATGCTATCTAAAACATGGAACTAGACATGTTTATTATTAAGAGTAATTATTTTATGGAAACTTAGTGGAAGTGTCTACTTTGTAATCTTTTGAGATGTAATAGTTATGTCCTAATTCTCTAAAAATCTAAACCTGAAATGATCCTCAATGTGAATTATTCATTTAATTCAATATTAAGTAAGGTTTAAGGCCGGGGCCTTATACGCTTGGACTTATAACAGGTGGACCCCCAACCAAGATCCTTCGGCCACATACCCTTTTTGTAAAGGGACTTCCCTTATGAGTTTGGGTTACAAAATCATGTGACCCTATTAGTGGTATTCTCCCATATGGGACCTCTATGTCATACCAAACACATCTAACAAACCTTTCATGGTCATCAACTCTCTTTGTATGTTAGAAGGTAGAGAATGATTATGTAACATGCACATCCATCCAGGTATGGGCCCCTAGAATTCCTAAAACCTAGGGTATAATAATAATATATCTGAGTGGAAACACCCACCCAAACCCCACAGAAGGTTAGGGGTTCAACTCAACTATGAGAAATCAGATTCCTATATAAATAGTATATTTAGGATGCCTTTCTATGGACCATGTTTTAATGGGAATCCACCATGGTGTAAGACCCCCCATATACCAAATATTCTCAACCCAACAGATTGAATTCTACCATAAGTCATCCATAATTCCTCCTCCATTAGAAGATGAGATGTGGGAACATACACAAGCATCATTTTAAGTGTAATACCTTAACATTACCTCAAATACATCAAACGCATCAATAGGTTAGGGATGAACTGAACAATGTGGAATCTGATTCGTGTCATAAAAAGGATATGTGGGATAACATCCCAAGGCACACTCTCCATAACATATCCTCCATGATACTAGTAATCATACCATCAAAAGGGTATCATTAATTTGTAATCCCCATATAAATTTTCTCTCATTAAATGTGTCTAATATTCCTCTATCTCTAGTTTCTCACACAAAGCTCGACTTACATGGGCTTAGAGACTAGTGATGAATATACCAATAACATGGAATGGATGACCCCAAAGAGGGACTTTAATTAGTATGTAATCTTTATATAATCTCATTTTAACTCTGGGGTTCATATTCCCAATGAGACAATTCATGGAATTCTTATACATATAATCCCCGCTCAAGGCCTCTGTTGTCGCATATTTTACATTGCATGCTCCCATAACACAAACTATCTATACTCTGATTCCTTTATTAACAAGATATATAGGAGGCCTACTCATAAAACAAGGCCTATATTTAGGTTTTTGAAACACGATGATAAAATACATGGTATAGTTCCTTCATACCACATTATAATTGTTCAGATGAACTATGTTTGATTTTATACATATTCTCACAAGATAAGAAGGATGCCTCATAGAGGTTTGATCCAATCTCTAAGACCCAAAATTATTCCATATGTCGAAATAATATCTATAGTTCCAAAAAATGGATATAAAATAAAGAATAATAAATAAACAAGAGAATGATATATACCCTCTGAGATACACAAAGTTGTTCCCGTCTATACATGGTCTCAATCATGTCCTTGGAACAAGGGCAACGCGTCCAGTATCAGGTCATGTGAGGGATTTCATGATGATTTCATAAATCTATAAAAGTTTATTTTAATAGAAAATAATTCCATCCAATTTTTTTTGATAATCATGTTCACCCATCCTCTCTACCAATGTGAGTTCCCAAGCACCATCGGGTCTGAAACCTCAAAGGATCACCAGTATTTGGAAAGAAGGAATGTACCTAGTAATGTATGTGGTAAACATTGGTAGTCTCCATTAGAAATAAAATGTTAAACCCAGTGTAAAAGATTTTAAAACAACCCAAAATCACCCAAAAACCACTTTCGGCTGAAACTGTTCCGCATGTTTTTGGAAATGGCATGGAAAAGTGGTTATAAAATAAGAAAAAAAAAATGCTTTTTTAGTATAATATGTTTTTATACCAAATTATATATAAAATTTCTTATAAGGACCTTGATTGTATTATATTTAATTAAAATTAAATAATTAAACTTCAAAACTAATAAAAAATAAAATATTACATTTAAAATAATTTAAAAGAAAATACAATTTTCAATGAAAATAAGTATTTTTCACAATTCAATGAAAAATAAAACTTTTCATAAAAATCATAAAATTTAACCAATGGGAATTTTGATATGATTATTTAAAATATGATATCATTTTTATAAAAAAAAAAATTCAAAATTCAAAACAATTATTTTTATTATCCTTACTCGAAAAGAAATAATTTTTTTGAATGAGTCTTTTTAAATCATAAAATGATTTTAACAAAAATTGAATCATTATTTACTAAAAATTAATATATAATGTTGTAATAATTATGACTTTTATAAATATATCTCATGATGAAGATAATACTATTAGTACCTACACATTCATGAACTAGTTTATAATAGTCGTATTTATATATTAATATTTCATTGTTCATTCAGGCTCAGTGTTGTGTGTTTTATATGGTATTAAAACTAATATTCTTATTTTAAATACTTGGGGTGTTATATATCTCCCTATTAATTAAATTATTCTAGAAAATTTGAACTTGACCTCAGTAATTAAGGGTTGGACATCTAAACATTTTTTTGGAAATCTCACATTAAAAAGAGGTAATAAACAATATCCTGAAATGAGAGAAAAAGAAATATTAAAGTGATCTAGAATAACACATACCTAGGATTATAAATTATATAAAATTAATGGGAATTAAAAATATAGACTTGGAAGATAAATTTAATGTCCAGAAAATGATAGTGATTGATAGAGATCAATGATCACAAGAAATTGAATGATCTAGAGAAAGTTTATGACTATATATCAATGATGTGTGAAAGAGACCATCAATTCATCATAAATAGAGGTAATTGGATAATGTTTTTTTTTTCAATATCCATATCATAGATTTAATTAATTCCATTACCATATAGACTAATACGATAAAGAAATATAATTACTTGACAAGTATAATTTCATCCTTTATTCAATTTCCACCAAAATTTCATCTTTTTTTCCAAATGGTGAGTAATCAAGATGGATTTTCCATGCCTGAAGCACTAAAATAATCATTTTCAAAATAACATAATCTACAAAAGGGTGAAAATATATTCCTCTTACATATATAAATTAATCAAAAATAAAATGGTTAGTGCATGGTAAAGTAATTCCCAAAATGAATAAACTTTCATAAGGATAAATAAAACATTAATCTTAAAATCCTAAAAAATAAAACCCAATGTTCAACATAGATCCTTTGAAAAATATCAAACATAAAAATTCATAAAAATATTACCAACTATGTTCAAAACCCAATAATCAAATGTATTTGTTCCTAGTTTCTTCTAGGGTTAATTTAACATTTATCTCCAATCAATATCAGTCACTCATAAAGTTATATACCAAAAAATGTATATGAATCACTAATATAATCTCCAAAATATTAAAATCATTTCTATTATTAATATGAATAACTATAAAGCCTCATTAAAATATAATATTTTTTAAAAACTAATTCATCCTTTATTACCTAAGTAAAATCCCATCATATAATGTTCGCCAAAATTATAGTGATCTTCCTTTGAAACAACAACAATCACTAATCACTAATTCAATTTTCAATATCATGTTTATAAATGAAATAAAAAATATGATTCCAAAACCAAATAAATCTTTATCTATCACATGATTTAAAAATAATATTTCATACTAACCAAGAATTCACATAGGCTAGTGGTAGGCATTTCACCCTTATCACCCTTTGGTTATGGGTTCAAGCCCTACGTCCTTGTCAGAAAATTCCAATAATTTTCTCAAAAATGTGATGATTATACAAAAAAATGAAATATTATTCTTCAAAAATAATCCTTGAAATTATCCCTAAGGGATACATATACTTCAACCTAATAAAATATCTCCAAAAATATCATTATCCACCATAAAATATCATCACTAAAAACATGAAAAGGGGGTTCTAAGTATATAAAATTATGATCAATCATAAATTTATAATCCCATGATGGTATCCATAACCATTAATTTAAAATCACATTAAGGAATACTAATCTTCAAAATTATCTAAACTATTACTCTAATACAAACTGTAAGAACGTATATTTAATCATTACATAATCTTGATTTTTTAGTCATGAAATAATTTTCTTATATTTTAAGATCATTACAGTTAAGAGTTATAGATAATTACATCGTCACCCTTATATAAATAAATATGACATTACAATGTGGAAACATCGAATTATTTCCATTTTTCCTACAAAATAACAATTTTATGATATAACATGTTTTATTTTCATGACATATATTAACAACATACATCCTAACGTCATCCTTGACCTAACACATCCTCAAAAAAATTTAAAGGAAATTTTTAAAAATTATTTGAGAATAAAAAAATATGTCAGGGATATAAAAAAAGAAATAAAATAGCTTTTTAGTTCATAAATAATAATACATGATTTTTCTTCATAAAATTTAAACTTTAGACTAAAAATAATAATTTCATTACTCATGAAATCAAATTATCTGACAATATATTTTCATAAAACATTTCATAAGAAATCATAATGGAAACAAATAAAACACAAAATGGTTCCTTTTAAATCATGAAAAACATAAGATTTTTTTTAAAAAAAATTATACATTTCACCCTTATGAAGTGTCATATACTTTCCATCAAACCTAAGCTCATGGGTATTCACAGGGGATCATAACACAAAAAACATGGTATTATAACAACATGGTATTGTAGTAAACACAGAAGAAAAATAAAGAAATAATCCAAATTCAATTCTAAATTCCCTAACAACATCACATGGTGGATAGAGTCCAATAGTGGCTTAGTTTTATTCACTAATCCCATACATAATGCCTCGTGAGATTAAATCATTATCCAATTCATTGGAGTGATATATAGATGCACCCATCATAACATGGTCATTATTATATTCCATAAAAATGGAATAAATCATAAGGCATAAAAATAATAATTTCATATGGAAATAAAATTGGTTTTATAATGTTTCCTCATATCGTGATCAAAAATAGATTTATTAATGTAGGTATTTCAGAAATGATCATTATACATGTATTAACCTACAAATGGAAGCAATTCTAAGTTAGGTATATATGTTTTAGTAATATATAAATAATTTATAATCATTACAAAACATTAAATTGAGAGAGAAAGTGAGTTAGAGAGAGAATGGTCTCAATATGATGAAATGGATGGTTTATGGATATCCCTTGCACCCATTAGAAAAAAAAATCCTGAAATAAAAGTATCCATTCCATTTATAATCCATTTTGAAACATTTTATAATAAAGGAAATATTGGTTTTATTTGTAGAAAATAACTAATCTTATAAAGGAATCAAAATATAAAATAATGGTTGTGGCGGTGGGAATATCTAAGTCATTGTAAATAATAAAATATAACGTTCTTTTTCTATTTGTAAATATTGTCAAAACATTCAGCATAAAATATGTAAAAAGATTCTTTTTTATAGACTTAGAAAAAATGTCAAAAGATATATAAATTTTTCATTAAAATTCATTTATTTCCATATTAATACATTGACAGAATAATTTTTAGAATATGGACATGGAAGAGAAATATTTAGAAAATAAATTTTTAAACCATATAGAATTGGGTTTTAAAGTAATGTGTCCCTTTTGTAAAACCATAAAATAATTTTTTAATGTAATAAAAGTCAAATATGTTCAAAAAATACATTTATCATCCATTTAATAATAAAAAAGACGTTTCTTTAAATATTTATCATAACATGTACATGAAATAAAATGGGTTGGAAATGAAACTTTAAAAGAGGTATTCTTGAATAATGTTTATTACCTTGAGTCTAGCTCATCATGTTTGTTATTTACATTCATGAATAAAAATATAATTTTAATTATATAAATTTTTAAGAACCGTTTTCTCATTTACTATTCCTTTTATTTAATCTATTACCATTATTCATTTATTTCCTTAATCGTTTATGTTCATCTTGGACATTTTGATGATATTCACCTCATGTGTAGAAAAGGACTTCCTTAGGTTAAATATGGTCAATGAGGACATTATTACCTCATTTATAGAATAATAATCATTAAAAATAGTCATTTCTATAGAGAATGTATTCTTTTAAAACCAACTAGTAAATATAGTTATGAAAAATGAACTATGTTACAATCATTGAGAAGGCACGTCGTATGTGCACATGCGTAACATTTTCATTTTTCAGCGATCACAATTCAAGGATAATATGTGTTACATTATATTTTAAAAATAATAATTATTTAATAAACACCATATTAATTATTTAAATATTCTTATATATACTACCCATTTTATACAATTATGAAAAACGAAACACATTGCTTCATGGAGGAGGTAATCTACACAGAGTCATGAATGACATGAACATTTTTAAATGGATGGAATGGAAAGACAAAAGATGATATATTTTCATTTAATAATCCTAGTTATTTCCTGAATATAATAGTTAAAAGTTTATTCCATCATTATAAAAATCCATGATAGGTGATGATGGAAAATGAATTACATCAGTTTGTGTGACGGTAGTCCTCTGTACACGTGAACAATGGATTCATTTCCTATTTTATAAATGAGAAGATTGATGAAGGCTATTACAAAAAAATAATAACATATCATTATATTTTAGATATTTATGTTATTATATCTCCATTTTTCAATAATATTTTAAGGATATGAAATAATAAATAAAAAAGATCTGTTAAACAGGATACCTCTTCTTCAAACAACCTCTTTAGGTTTATGCCAAAAGAATTAGTAAGAAGTTTATATAATACAAAATGGACTCTAGGATATGGTAAGGGAGTTAATTCATTTATTTGGGTATGGATTTAATAAACTAAATGGTTTTTCAAGTGTGGACAAAAATGGGGACGTGTTCCTTTTTATAAGTGAAAGGAGGACCATTATTGGAATTTCTTATATTATTTAAAAAATTTAAATTACTTTTTATGATAAAATTAAGAAAAATGATATTATTCTAACATAATATGATTATGGGTTGAAATTTTACCATACAATAATATTTTTACATGTTTAGCTAATGTTCTAACCCATATAGATTGGATTCAACCCACATTAACACTTTTTGAAAGTTACCACGATAAAAGATTTTTTATTAATTAGGTTTCATGATAGTTACAATAAAAGTTAAATTGTCCCAAAAATGGAACATGGTTGAAATATTACACCATATCCCAATCCATTCTTTGAATATAGAATTTTTTTAATTATAAATCATTTAATGAAATATTATATGTTATAAAATATCGTTAATGTCATATTTGAAACTATCAATTTAATTTGACATTGAAAACAACATGGTAGAAATAGAATTAGAATATAATCTATTAACACACCACTAAAATTTTGTTTTTTATATAATCTTATTAAAATTATAATTCATTTACATTATATTACTTCTAATTTTTTAAAATCTATTATTTTTTTCTGTTAATTGAAAAATATTGTGACAATATTGTGTAATAATTTTATTTAAACACTCAATAAAAAATGTACAAATAAATTATCAAGTTAAAAAATAATTTATCTTGAAAAAAAATATTCATAATTACACATAATGTTTTATCTCTATCACAAGATAATATAGCCACTAAATGTAAGAAAGTGACACATTTGTCTATATCTTTTACATAAACATTATAGTGTTCAAATTCAAAGAAATATTGAACCAAGTGACTATATATTCAATAATTGGATGGAAAATGACCAAATAAACTCTTAAAATAGGATAAAGTTAATTTTTAGTCCTTATCATATTATTTTTTACCTTAATTACCCATTTCAACCTAACTATAGTGACAATTATTTACTACGGGTAATATTCATAGTGAACAAAAAATAAAAGGGAAATATTTATAAAATGTGGATATTCTAATTCCAAATTGGTAATTCATTTTTTAATATTCAATAAATTAAGTGGTAGCATTTAATTTAATATTAAACCAGAAAAATGTTTTGAAATGCAGTTTTGTTTTCCAAAACATTCCTTTTATGTATAAATGTTTTTATACCAAATTGAAGAATAATTTACATTACAAGTAGAATAATTGGATTATATTTAATTAAAATAGGCTAATTAAAATTTATATTGAATGAAAAATAGAATAATAATTTTTTAACACTTTGAAATAAAATAATGTTTTCACCAAAAATCAGTATTTGTCATTATTCATTCAAAAAAATCCATAGAAAACTAAAAATATCACCATAAAGTAATTTTGATATGTTAAATTAATTTTTTTTTACTTTTTATAGAAATTTGTTTCAAAAGGTTACATAATTAATTTTATTTTCATATCAAAAAAATAAATAAAATTCATTTTTTGGAGACATATTTTTGAAACATAATATAAATTTACTAAAAATTGAATTCTTATTACCGACGAATTAATCAATATATTTTTATTAAGTGGAAACTATATACACCTATTTTATAATGAAATTATTCCTATTCATACCCTTCAATTCAATGACAATATTATAATTTTCATATATATATATATATATATTAATAATTGTGGTTCATTTGTGTTTGGTGTTGTGTGTGGTATATGATATCAAACATAAAGTTATTATTTAAAAATCATGGGGTGTTACATTCTCCCCATCCAACCTAATAAATTTTTTATGTTCAATTTTAACTATATCTTTGTATTTAAGGGCATAATATCGGAATTTTTTTAATAATCAGTTCATGAAATGGGTTAACAATATTTATTATTGAATATTAGGAAAATGAAATATGAAGGTCATCTATAATATCACATATCTAAGTTTACAAAAAGGTAAAAATTAGTGAGATGTGAAAATATCAACATAAGAGATAAATGTAACATCTAAATAGTGATGTAGAATGATAGAGAACATTTATCTCAAGAAAATGAATTATCATGGAAAGATAATCACTGTAAATCAATGAGAATTTAGAAGGACCGTGGATTCATCATAAATGAAGGTAATAATATTATATATATTTTTTCAATATCTTTATACAAGAGATAAAAAATTCCATTACCATACAAGCTGATAATATAATGAAAATCCTTACTTGACAAGTAGAACGTCATCCTTTAATCAATTTTCACCACAATATTATTTTTCTCTCCAAATGAAGAGTAATCAAGATAAATATTCCATAGCTGAAGCACTAAAATAAATTTCTAATATATCAAATAATATAGAAAATAATAACACGATATTCCAACTATATTTATAAATTAACCAAAACCCAAATGGTTATAAAATGGTTATATAATTTCTAAAATGAATAAAACATCATACGAATAAATACAACATCAATCTCCAAAGCTTCAACAATAACACCCTATGTTCGAATAAGATAATTCAATAAATAACTAACATTAAATTTTTAAAAATATTCCCAAATAAGTTTGAAACCCACAAATAAAAAGTATTTGGTCACAATTTCTTATGGTGTTAATTCAATATTTATCTACAATCAACATTAGCCACTCATAAAGTCATATACCCAAAAAATGTATATTACCTTAGCATATAATCTATAAAATATGCAAATAAGTTACATAAATAACATGAATATCCAAAAAACCTTATTAAAATATTATATGATTCCAAAATTTAATTCAACCTTTATTATAAAATTAAAATCACATCATATAATGTTCAAAATATTATAGTGATATTCTTGTGAAATAACATTAATCACTAATCCCCAATTAAATATTAAATGCCATGGTAATATATAAAATAAAACATATATTCCCAAAATCAATATAATATTTATCAGTCAAATGAATTAAAAAATAATACAAACCAAGACATTATGTTGACCAGTGGTAGGCGTTTCACCATTATCAATCATCGGTTGTGGGTTCAATCCCCACATCCCCCTGAGATGTGAATGTTTGAAATTTGTTTTATAAAACTATATTAATATAATTCATATAATGTTCCCAAAAATTTGATGAACATCATAAAAAAATTAATAGTACTACTTTATGTTATCCCTAAAGTTTACATATACATCAACAAAAAAAAACCGTTTCGCAAAATATCATTAGTCACCTTAAAATATCATCACTGAAAACGTGAAAAGTTGTTTTTAAGAATTGTAACTTTTGATAATCCTTATAATTATTAACCCATGATGGTATCCATAATCATTAAGTTATCCTTACATTAAAACATCCTAATATTAAATGTCATCTAAAGCATTTCTCTAATTCCAACTATAAGGATCTGGGCTTAGATATTATATAACCATGAGTTTTAAGTCAAGAATTTAATTTATTACATTTTACAATATTCATAGATTAGAGTTTTAGATAATTATTTCACAAAACATACATAAATAAATACTAAATCACAAAGTAGACGCCTCCACTTAGTATCCATTTTTTCTACTAAAAAGAATTATGATATTACAAGTTTTCTTTTAAGGATATATCTTCATTATTTTCATAATGATATCATCCTTTCCCCTACTCATCCTTAAAACACAATGATAAATATTTTAAAATATAGGATGAACCTAGAAAAATCACTAAGGGACATCGAAAAATAAATAAAAAAAATTTATTTAATGAATACTTATAAAATATTTTTCATTTTAAAAATTAATCCATGGGCTCAAAATAAAAAATTATATTACCCGAGAAATCCAATTTTCTACCCAAATATTTTCATAAATTTTTTTATAAGATAAATTAAATTAAAAAAATAAAAAACATAAAGTTTACTTTTAAATAATGAAAAACATATGAAATAGTTTTAAAAAAATTATACATTTCACATTTATGAAGTAGTACATACTTTCCTTTAAACATAAGCTCTGAGTAAACACATGGGGGAATACCATAATGAACATGTATCATAAGATCATGTTAATATAGTAAATGTGGTTGCAACACAAAGCAATAAATTAAAATATGTAAAGGATGAATTCCATAAAAAATTACACTGTGGAATGATTCCCATAGTGGATTAACTTTTCTACCTAATCTCAAACATAATGTCTCATGAGAAAAAATCATTACCAAATTCATTGGAGTGTTGTCTAAGTGAACCCATAATATCATTTTCATGATTATGTGCTCCAAAAAGAAATAATTCATAAGTAATAAGCATAATAATTACCCTTGTATGAAAAATGGGTTTCATAATCTTACCTCATATCATAATCAAAAGAGTTTTCATAAAGAAGGAATTTGTGAAATGTCTATATGGAATTAATTACCTCATCAAAGGAAGGGAAAATAAGTTTTTAATGTATGTGAGAGACATATATATATATATATATAATTAACAATACTTCTATAAAATTATAGAAATATAAAGTGAATTAGAAGGATAATGGTCACAACCCAAAAAATGGTGGTTTTGACAGATCCTTTAAACCGAGAAGAAAATCATTTCTGGATATCAAAATATCCATTACATTTAAAATAGTTTTTAAAATAATTATAAAACAGGGAAATATGGGTTTTATTTGAAGAAAACAAGAATTATTATAAAGGAATCCAAATTCAAATAATGGTTGCATCATTGAGAAAAACTGTTGATGTAGTATATGATAGATCACAACATTATTTTTGACTATTTGAAATAAATTGAAATTAGTTCATATAAAATAAATAATATATTATTTTTGAATTCCATTTAAATAAAGTGAAAATAGGAATAAAATTTAATCTATAATTCATTTATTTCAATATAAATACATCACTAAAATAATTTTTAGAATATAGACATGGTTGATAATTACTTAGAAAGTAAATCATTAAAAAAATTTAAATGAGTTTTTGAACTAATATGTCCCTTTCAGAAAAAAATAAAAATATTATTTTATAAAAAATTGTAAAGTAAAATATGGTAAAAAAAATTTCTTTATCATCCATTTGATCATAAATCATAATTTGCATGAAACATTTTAATGAATGTGGACTTAGAAGAAATGTTGTTTAAAGGGAAACATTAAAAGATTATTTTTTAAAAAAATCTCTTACCTTGAGTCTCACTCATTGCATATTTTATTTATATTCTTGAATAATAAAAATATGAAATTTATTTTTTTTATTTATAAAAAAATAATTTATATTTTTCCTTTAATTGTATCATTTACCATGTTGTAATCAATTACTTAATCAATTATTATTATATCAAATGTTTTAGTGAAATTCAACTCATATGTCCTAAATTAAATTGGGAGGGTGAATATGGTCAATGAGTTAATTATTCAATCATATATTTAATAAAAATCATGAAATGATTATATTTTTTGAATATTAATTATACTTTTAAAACTAATGATTCAATATTGTTATGAAAAATGAACTTTGTAACAATCATGGAGAAGGTAGGTCGTACCTATGCATGCGTAACATTTCCATTATTCCATGATCATTGTGGAAAGTAGGTATGTATTATTTTATATTTAAATATTGATAAATATTTCATTAATACCATATCTCTTCATTAAATACACTTATACATACAATCCTTGGGATGCATTGATGAAAATTTAATCACATCGCATCAAAGAGGTAGTAATCTAGATGTACGCACGAATGAAGTTGTAATTTTTAAATGGATGTAAAGGAAAGAAAAAAAATAAGAAATATTATATTCTCCAAAAGATAATTATATCATTAATATCATTTATAAATATTCTATCCATGATTATAAATAATTTCAATAAGTGATGATGGAAAATGAATTACCTCTATTTGTGAGGCCGTAGCTGCCATACACACTAACCATGGTTTTGTTTCCCATTTTATAGAAGAGAAGATAAATATAGGTTATTCATTTAACATAATAATATATCATTATATTATAGATACAGATGTCTTTATATCATCATGTTGGAATATTATTTGAAGGAGGTGGAAGTAGAAATAAAACAAAAATACTCAGTTAAGAAGGATACCTCTTCTTCAGACAACCTCTCCAGGTTTACACCAAAAGCATTCCTATGAGATTTTTATAATAAAAACATGTCCAATAAGATATGGTAAAAGAATTAAGGAATTAATTTGGTTTGGAGTTTATTGAACCAAAAGGTTTTTAAAAAGTGAATAAAATAGGAGATGATTTTCCCTTTTTAACTAGGGGAGGGGAACTCTTAGCAGTTCTTAAAGTATTAAAAAATATAAATTATTTATTAAGGAATATGGGAGAAAAAATAATATTATTCAAAATAAGATGAGGATGGGTAAAAATATTATCATCCAATAATATTTGGAATATTTTCTCTGTTTTTTTATACCCTTGTCTTTTGTTTTTAACCCATGTTAACACATTTTTTCAATTGTTGTGAGATCAAAGTTTTTACATTTTAGGGGTCAAGAAAGTCACTATAAAAAGAAAATTGAAAAATAAATGTGACACTATAACACGCCATGATTTTTAAAATAAATATAATATTGAATGAATGAAGCACTAAGTCTATACAAAAAACGAATTTGTTATAACCTAGCCAAAAACACATTTTTTTCACCTATGTGATTTGAATTTTGAAAAACTAACAAACACATTTGCGTTCAGTATGATATTTAGAATCTAATAAGACAAATATAATTTTTTGGTGAATAGTTACTTACCATTTTGAAAATTTATATGAATAATAATATAATAATCATTAATAATAAATCAATTTTTATTTTATTGCCTTATATTTATAAGATAATGAGATGTTTATTAAATTTTCATGGTTATATACAATGAATTATAGTTTTGAAATAATTATTTCTGGAATAAATTATGATTTTATTTAAAAATTAAAATAATAATATTTATAAAATTATTTTACAATAAGTGATTTCATTTCTTAATTCAATACGTTGAAAAATGGTTAGGGTAATTTTTTTTGATTTTACTAAAATACTCAATTTTTTTATGAATTGTAAAATATGATAATTTACCGTATAAATACATTACTAGTAAATTCACTATTCCTAGCATCATGGATGATGTAAGCACACATGGTTCAAACTCCCATGCACATATTAATATTTTTTGACACAAAAATCAATACTATTGGTTGTCTATGGAAAAATAATAAAATAATGAGTAAAATAATGGGAAACCCCTTCTCTCCTCCACTATAACCCCCCCCCGCCACTGCCTCTTCTCTAAACTCCTTTCATACCTAGTTCCTTTTCTAAATTGTACTAAAAAATCATCCCAAACAACTCTCCCATTTCCAGCATCCCTTTTTCTCATAAATATACCAAAACCTCTCCCCTAAAAAGTCTCTCAAAGAATATAACTTCAAGAGGCACTTTCATCTTTTCATATCCTTTATTTTATATTTCACTCCTCACATACTTTCATATAATTATTTTGATTAATACAATACCTTACATGTACTATAATTTTTTTGATTAATTAATTATTCTTTATCACCTATCTTTTCCCATTCTTTTATACTAGAAATGAAAACACCATCCGCGATGTATTGGTTTATCATATTAAGGGATGACATGTTTTCAATTTCAATTTCCATCTTCAGTTCTATTCATGAAACAATTTTTATGGTTCAAACAGACTATAAGATATATATTATAAATTACTTAAGGTTATCGAGTCCTTTTTTACACATTATATAAATTTATAAATCAAAATGAGTTTATTCTGATAAAAAACCGCCAATTAACCCAAACAATTGTAATTAAAGTTTTATATAACGATTCATCTTCAATCCAAATAACCAAAAAAACTATAACCATGTAATATTATGGGTTTCAAATAAAAACATAAATATTCTATTCTGTACAACCCTTCCCCTTCTACATGTTTATCCATATATAAATTTATATAAACCGATAATTAAAACCAAGAAGAAAATGCTCCCCAATAATGAAATTGAATATTTAAACCCATAAAAAGGGAATGAATAAACCAAATAAAGTTATAATAAATGAATTAAATGTAGATTAGGTTCATTAATGATTAATTGATGAACCGAAATTTGATTATTCAGGCCATTATGATATAGTGAGGAACACCTTTAGACCTCAATTAAGGGTTTTCAACCCGAACCTCCATTTTCATTCAGGTTAATTTTATTGTCTACTTACCTCAATTATATTCTTTATCATACATATGTAATCCATATAATTTATTTTTTATTTTTCTCTCTATTTGTACCTACCATAATCAAACCTTTATTTACAGGGAGTTATTTTTTAAGGATCTTTCAAAAATTCTTCTCGAAATACAATCCATACTCATTGGAATTTATCAAATCCTTACATATTCTCAGGAGAAATCTATAATCTGTTTTTAGAAACCATTTTCTCTCTAAAATAAAATTTTTTATTATTAAAATTCTACCTTACCTCATTTTTGGTTTTAAAAAAACTCTTTTCCAAAAGAACTCTTCTTTTCGAAGTAAAATATTATTTATCTCAAGAATTAATCATTCATTTTATAAGAGTTTATTCATATATTTCAACAATAATGTTGATTCATATGTATTATTGGGGATAATATTTTATGATTTCATATTTCATATTATTTTTAATGTTTTATGGTCAATTTTACTGTGGATGTTCTATTTTGATACCATTCATCTTACTACTCAGAATGGTTAGTGACAATATTACAGATTGGGGAATGTTGTTTATAACTCATGTGCATATGTTGTTTATGTTTGTATCCATTCACAAGAAGAATTAGCTAGAATTATTATGTGAGGGTTGTGGTCCGTTACAGTCGCTTGATGCATCATCAGGTCTCATGAGACAAATAGACATGGACTTGGTTGAGGTCTTCCCAATTTTTAGATATGGTTTTGGCTGAGGCCTTAATCATTTTGAGATGCCTTATCCAAGGCCTTGACAATAAGTATCATAATGATTGGAATATTAATACCCCTCATTATGAAGCTTGAAATTCATAGTTTATGTGGTTATTTTACTATTAGAATACCCATTATTTTGTTTTATTATGGAAATATTTACACAACTTATATTCCTTCCATATTATGTTCATGTTCATTTTAAAGGCATTTTATTTCAATTATTCACCCTGACTAATGTTTATGTTTTCTTCCACAATAATTTTTTCCCTTAATTTGCATATTAGATCACCCCTTCTTATGTTTCATTTTTTTCAAAGACAAAAATAGGTATATTATGATTGATTTTTATGGATAATATTCAGGTGGTGGATGTTACCAACAGAACTTCTCGGTTGTCTTTTTATTTAAAGTTGTAATGTTGAACTTATGTATGTATCTATATATAAAAATATACTAAACTATTCATTCCCTCGGCATATGACCTTAATTTAATCATTCCAATATAATTTAATAATGCTCTGGCTTTGAGAAACTGGGGTCAGGTCATTAGAGTGGGTATAAGAAAAGATTATTAGAATACATGGAAACTAGATTTAGAAAAAATAGAACAGGGAACAAACCCCTATAATAATATTTGGAGGATAATAATACAATAAAATCATGTAATTTTTGTAAGGAATAGTTTATGTATATATTTTTAGAAAATACATCACTATCTGGGTACTACAAGTGGACATGGTTCTGGAAAAGATGTACCCAGGAGTGAAACTCCAAAAAAGAGTTTCATGCTTAACCTAGGGTATCCTGGTACATGACAAGGGTCCCTACTATGAAGCTTTTTTGAAACTCCTGAGGGATATTCTTTGGATAATTAAAATTTTCATTACAATCCATTATGATGGATTTAAATGTAAAATGTTCCTCCAGGAAACCACATTTATGATTTTGAGATTATATTTTCTATGTATTTTTCTACATTGAGATTATAAATTATGATTCCTAACTAAATCTACTGTATTTTATTATTTTGAAATGGTGCCTAGTCAAAGGAATGGAAACCACATGAACATGCATTACCCATGTAGAGATTTCTCTCCGATTTAAGGTAATGATGTGGGATCTAGTTCATTAAATGGAGATGATCAAATTATATCTATATTGGGAAAATTGAATCAAGTTATGAATAATAACTTTACCCTTATGGGGAAGTTGAATCCATAATGTGGAGTAGCTATGCTAGATTACTTTATATGAGAACAACTTCAATTATTTGATGGGACTACAAGACCATTTGTAGAGGAGCACTGTAACGTTCATTAGAGAATATATTTATCGCTTTGGGATGTAACGGAAGAGGGAAGGTTATCATTGTAGTTTATCATCTACTGGGAGATACAGATCAGTGGTGGTATTTAATTCAAAACAAAAAGTGGGAGGAATAAATAGAAGAAATGTAATGGAGGGATTCTAATGAAATATTCAGAGAAAAATACTTCCCTTATGACCAGCATGCAGATATAGAAAGGCAGATTCTAAATCTGAGGAAAATGGAGGATGAGAATGTTGTAATGTATGAAGCTAACTTCACATGGTTATAAAAACATGTTGTGGACTACATATGTAATCCAAAAGATCAATATTGATTGATTATTTTGTTGTTTAAAACCATTACTCTAAAAATCTTGAGTCTCCCAAAGTTTCTCATCATATGAAGATATAGTCTCGAGTGATATCAAGAAGGAAGAGGAATTCTATAAGTCTTTTGATTTTATGGGAAAGCAAGAGAAGAAGAGGGCTGCTGAAAACTCTGTAAAAGGGTGTAAGGAAATGGGAAAGAAGGGACGAGTTAACTTTCCATCTTGTGATAATTGGGGACAGAACACCCCGGTGCCTACTTAAAAGAAAAACGGGTGTGCTACGAGTGTGGATAGAAAGTCCATCAAGTTTCTAATTTCAAGGGAAAGAAATAATCTTATAATATTCAATGCTATAATTGTAGGGAGATAAGACACTATTCTATTGATTGTCTAGATCATCAAGGAAATGTTCCACAGAAAAGGTCAAGGGAAAAGGAACAATCTTATGTGATCCCAACCTCTAATATTTAAATTCTTAATGACATAGTGGTAGGTACTTTAATCGTTTCCCCAATACTAGCCATTTATTTTTTATTCTTGATCATCGAATTTATTTATATATTCCAAATAATCCAAGAAATTTAGATATTTCCGATTTTATTTAATAAGGAAGTTATCGGTCAAAACTCCTAAGGGAAGTATCATTACATCAAATCTGTGTCAGAAAGTCCACATTATGTCTGATAAATGTGATTTATCTACTGATTTTATTGTCATACAATTGACTTTGATATAATCCTATGGATGGATTGGATTTCAAAACATGATGAAAAAATATATTTCAAGAGGAAGGAGGTTACAATTTTTAAGGATGACGTGGAATCCCATATCTTAAGGGCATAAATATCACCATCTAATTCTCATCTAGATCCAACCCCAACAGTTCTACTAAATTCAATTATTGGGGAGGAAAGGGATTTCAATAAATATGGGTGAGGAAAAAAAATTCAGATAGAGGACATACCTACTGTATAATAATATGTTGATTCCTTTACATAAGATTTAACTAGACATCCTCTAGAGTGGGAAATTCAGTTTTCCATTGATTTAATTCCTTGTTCAAGACCTAAACTAATCATTAGAGAATGGACACTATGGAGTTAGTAGAATTGAATAAAAAAACTACATGAATTAAGTGATAATGGATTTATTCACCCTAGTATTTTTCGGTGGGGTTACACTATTCTTTTCATTAAGAAGAAAGATGGATCTATGAAGTTTTGCATTAAATAGAGGGATATATTTGGTATAACAATAAAGAATAAGTATCCCCTACCTCACATTGTTAAATTATTACATCAACTTAATGGAGACCAATATTTTTCAATGATTGAAGTTTGATCTGAGTATCATTAGTTGTGAGTAAAAAAGGAAGATATTCTAAAGACAACATTTCGAAACAGGTATGGGAATTATGAGTTTATAGTAATACCTTTTTGATTGACTAATGAACCCTCAATATTCATGGATCTACAAAATATGGTTTTCATGGAATATATTGATAACTTTGTGGTGGTATTTATTGATGATATCTTGGTGGACTCCAAAAGCTATAATGATCATGAAAATAAATTGTGCACTATTCTAATAACTCTTAAATGAAATGAATTGTATGGGATGTTTAGAAGGTGTGAAATTCAGCTTCCATTTTTTTCCTTTTCAGCCACATTGTCTTTAAGAATAGAATACATACTGATCATGTGATGAAAAATGCTCTTCATGAATGTCCAACTCCAACGAACATAACTAAGGTACGTAGTTTTAAATGTTTAGTTGGTTATTGTCAGTGTTTAGTTCAGAACTTCCCCAATTTAGCCAACCCAATGACTAAGCTTACACATAAAGGGGTTAAGTACGTATAGACCAAAGAATGTGAGGAATGTTTTAGATAATTGAAGAGGATATTGGTTAATTTCACAATACTAACTCTATAATCGGGGAATGATGGGTTTGGATCTATAGTGATTCATCAAAGAAAGGACATGGTTGTGTCCTTAAGTATAATGATAGAGTTATTTCCTATGCATCAAGGAAGTTAAAAAATCATGAACAAAACTATCCCACTCATGAGAGTTGACAGTTTTGATCTTTTCTCTAAAAATATGGAGAAACTGTCTCTATGGTAAAATATGTGAGATACATACAGATAACAAGATTTTGAAATATATGTTATCATAGATAGAACTACACATGAGGGAAAGTTCATTTCTCGAACCACTCAATTAGTATAATTGATCCATACACTACCAACCAGGAAAAGAAAATAAGGTAGGTAATGCATTGAGTAGGAAGGATCATAGTGTTCTCAACAAAATGAGGATTGAAAAGGATACATTGTACATGGATCTGGTCAGGATGGATTTGGGAATTATCAAAGGAAGTTAAAAATCACTACTTTTCTAAATGGTTTCCCAACTGTATTTATTGGAAATAATTAATTCTTCATAGTTTGAGGAATATAATGTTCAAAATAAAATTAAGGTTGTGAATGATGTGATGTCAGCTGGCTTCGTGTGTGAAGATGGGATTATGAAATTTGGGAACAGGCTATGTGTTCTCTCTATACCTAAGATAAAAAAGGACTTATTGGATGTTTCTCATATCTCTAATATTTCTATACAACATGGTAGCACTTAACTATTTAGAGATTTGAAATAACATTTCTGGAGGGATAACTTGAAGTGGGAAATTGCTGATTATGTATCCTAAAGTTTAGTCTATCAACAAGTGAAGGTTGAACAAAAACATCCTAGAGGATTCATCCAACCATTACCTATTCATATATAGAAAAGGGTTGACATAACCATGGATTTTATCACTTGATTACCCAAAACACCAATAAAAAATGATGCAATATGGATAATTATGGATCAACTTTTGAAATCTACACATTTCATCGCTATAAGAGAGGACATACCACTTGAGCGCCATGAATGACTCTATATCAATGAAGTTGCGAGACATCATAGAGAACCTCTTTCAATAGTGTCTGATCACAATCCTCGATTTACATTGAAATTATACAAAAGTATTTAGAAATCATTTGATACGTAGATTCATTTGAGTACTTCTTATCATCCTCAAACTGATGGGAATCAGAATGGAAGATCCAAACTATAGAGGAAATGTTGAGATCAAGTTCACATGAATTTCTAGGAATGTGGGATCAATATTTTCCTTTAGTTGAGTTTTCCTACAATAATAGTGTCCATTAAATTATTCAAATGGAACCATGTGAAGTATTATACTAAAAGTTATGACGTACACCAACTAGTTGATATGAAGTTGAGGAAAGGAATATTGTGGGCCTCGAGCTTGTGCAGGAAGAAACAATAAAGGTAAATACTATTCGAGGCCATATTATAGCATCTCTAAGAATAAAAAAAATCTATGCTGATAATCGAAGGATGGATTTGGAGTTTCAAGTGGTAGATCATGTTTTCTTGAACGTGTCTCTATGAAAGGGAGATATATGATTTGGGAAGAAAGGGAACATGGACTTATGTACATAGGGCCTTTTTAAATTCGTGATAGAATTAGAGATGCTTCATACCGTTTGGCTATGACACCTAGCCTATCTAAAGTACACAATGTTTTCCATTTCTCATTGTTGAGAAAGTACATGCCAGACCCAATGCATGTCCTAACATCTTAAGGGATAGAATTGGAACCATACCTATTTGTCTGTAAAGATCCTATAATAATTTTTGAAACTAAATAATAAGTATTGAGGAATCTGTTAACTCGAATGGTAAAGACACTTTCGAAAAATCTTAAAATAGAAGAGGAAACATGGGAGTCTGAGGATCTTATGATGAAGAATTAACAAAATCTTTTTGTGTGGTAAGATTCAAATAATTTCAAGGACAAATTTTTTGTAAATAAGGGATAATGTCACACACCATGATTTTAAAAATAAATATAATATTGAATGCATGAATCACTGAGGCCCTAAAAAACACCACATTTTTATAACCTCTCTGGAAAACAAACTTTTTTCACCTCTTTGATTTGATTTTAGAAAAAATGTCATACATTGTTGCGTTCATCAAGATATTTAGAGTCTGATAAGGAAAAATTAATTTTTAGTGAATAGTAACATATCCTTATGAATAGTAATATGAACATTATAAATAGTATAAAATTTTTTATTTTATTTTATTATTTTTATAAGATAATGAGATATTAATTAATTTATCATGGTGATATAAAATGAATTATAGTTTGAAATTTTTTATTTTTTGAGTAAATTTTTATTTTATTTAAAAATTAAATTAATAATATTTTGAAAATAGTTTTTTAATAACGATGTTCATTTGTGAATTCTAACCATCAAAAAATTGTTCGGGTGAATATTTAGGATTTTTCTAAAATACTCTTATTCTTATGAATACTATAATACAGTAATTTATCGTATATATACATAATCAGTAAAATTAACTATTACTAGAATCATGGCTGATGTAAGAACAATTTTTTTGAACAAACATGCACATATTACTGTTCATGGTCACAAGAATCAATGCTATTGGTTTTCTCTAGAAAAATAATTAAATAATGAGTAAAATAATGGGAAAACCCTCCTCTCCTCCACTATAACACCCCTCGCTCCTTCTTCATTTCAATCCATTAAATACCTTTTCCTTGTCAGAATTCTGCTCAAATATACTCCCAAACACATATCCCTCATCGATCATCCCTTGGCCTCACAAAAAGAAAAAGACATTTCCTCTAAAGTGGCTATCAAAGAAGATAACATCAAGAGGTTTAATCCTTTTTTCATTTCATTTATTTCAAATTCCATTAATTTCTTTTTCTTTACTCACCTACATTCATCTAAATGTTGTGATTAGTCAAGTACCTTACATTTACTGTAATTTTGTTATGATAGAGAAATAATTCTTCATCATCCCTCACTTCCCCTTCATTTATACTAGAAAGGAAAAAACCACCTGAGATGTGTTACTTTATCACATTCAAGGATGACGAGTTTACAATTTACATTACCATATTTAATTGTGGTCATAAAACCATTTTTATAGATGAAAAAGACTATATAATATGTATTAAAACTTATTTAGGGTTTGGGAATCCTTTTTACACATGATATAAATTTATAAATCAAAATGGGTTCATTGTGATAAAAACCCTCCAATTAACCCAAACAATTGTCATTAATGTTTCATATAATGAATCATCTTCACTACCAATAAACATACAATTGTATAAGCATGTAATCTTCTAGTTCTTAACTATTAAGATACAAATTCTATTTTGGACATCCATTCTCATTCTAAATTTTTATCTATACATAAATATATGTGAACCAATAATGAAAACGAATGAAGAAAATGCTCCCGAAAAATGAAATTGAATAACTTAACCCATAAAAAGGATAAGAATGAACCTAATAAGGCTATAATAAATAAATAAAATTTATCAGAGTTCTAGAATCATTTATTTAAGAACCTAAATTTTATTATACATGTAGTTAAAATCTGGTGAGGAACACCTTCAGAATTAAGGTAAGGGTTTTCCAACCGAACATCCATTTTTCATTGGGTTATTTTTATTATCTACTTACCTCAATTAAATTCATATTAATTCATATGTAATATTCATAATATCTATGTGAATTATATATATATATATATTTATCAACTAGAATCATACCTTTATTTTTGGGGAGTTATATGTTTTAAAAGAATCTTTCAAAAATTCCTCCAGAAATACAAGAATGACTCAAGGGAATTTCTCAAATTCATACGTATTCTGAAGGGCGCTATATAATCATTTTTAGAAACCATTATCTTAGAAAAATAATTATTTTTATTATTAAAATAATATCTTTCATGATTTATTATTTTATACAATAACTTTTTGAAAAGTACTCTTCTTTTATACGTAAATGAGTATTTATCTCAAGATTTACTCGTTGATTTTATTAGAGTATCTTCATCTGTTTCGACACTCTTGTTGATACTTATGTATTATTGGGTATAATATTTTATGATATCATAGTAAATATTATATTTAATGTTTTATCATCAATTTTACTGTGGGTGTTTTATTTTGATAGCATTCATCTTACTACTCAGAAGGATTAGTGATTATGTTGCATATTGGTAAAAGTTTTTTACATCTCAAGTGTATATGTTGGTTATTTTATCCCCATTCATGCGAGGAATGAATAATACATATAATTTGATGGTTGGGCCCAACTATATCCCATAAATACATCATTAGGTCACATGAGACAAATAGATATGGACTTGGCTGAGGCCTTGCCCATTTTTAGATATTGTATTGGACGATGCCTTTTTCATTTTGAGATGTCTTGGCTGAGGCCTTGACAGTATGATTCAGAATGTCCATCATATGCATTTTACTCATTATGAAGCTATAAATTAATATTTCATGAAGTTATTTGACTAGTACAATACCCATTATTACGTTTTATTATGGAAATATTTTCTCAACTCATATTGTTGTCATATTATCTTCAAGTTTATTTTTAAAAGCCATGGACTTTCAATTATTCACTATTCCTAATGTTTATGTTTTCTTATGATGTAATGACTACCCTTAATTAGCATCTATGATCACCCATTCTTGTGTTTCATTTTTTCTAGGACATGAAGTGTTATATTATGATTATTTTTCAAGGATAATCTTAGAGTGCTGGATGTTCCCAATGGAACTTATCAGTTTTTTTATTTAAAGTTGTAATGTTGAAATTATGTATGTATCTAAATTTAAAAATCTACTAAACTATCCAATAATTTGGGATAATAATTTCTCATAATCATTCCAATATAATTTAATAATTCACCATCTCTGAGAAAACTGGTTCGGGTCTTCAAAAACATAGTGGATATTTTAAACCATTTCCCAGTCAGTTATACAAATATAGTATTTTGATACATTGAAAAAAACATGACACAAATTTAATTCAAATATAATCCATTAACACACCAAAAACCAGATTTATTTTTTAAAGAAATTTGTAACATAATAATTAATTTGATTTATATTAATTTTAATTTTTTTAAAATCATTTATTTTATTTTTGGTTAATTGAATAAATATTGTATCTGTGTTGCATGAGAATCTAAGGTAATTATTTCATTATTAAAAATTATAAATATATTAGCCTGATAAAAATAAATAATTTATCTTTTTAATGAATCTTTAGAACCAAATATATGTTTTTTTTATCTAAGTAAAAAATATTGTATTTATTAAAATTATGAATGTGGCATTTTTTTCTTTTTTTACATAAATATTATTAAGGTCAAAAATAAATAAATATGTAACCAAGTGGCTAATTAATAAAGTCTTGGATAGAAATGGACTAACTAATCTCATATAATATGATAAATACAAGTGTCAGTATTTATTTTTATTCCTTTTATAATTTATTTTAACGCTAATTAATTGTTTTACCCTTACCGTGGTGATAATTATTTATTATGGTTACAATGCATAATGATAAAAAATGAAAGGGGGATATTTACCCAATTTTACCTCCTAATTAAAAAAATTTAATTAACATTTCAATGTTCTATTAATAGAAATTATATAATGTAATTTAAAATTAATCTCGCAAAATGGGATGAGGAGAGGGTTTTTTCAAAAAAAACTTTTGAAGTATAAAATGTTTTTATACTGAATTCAGGTATAAAATTTATTAAAAGTACTATAATTGGATTATAATTAATTAAAATGAAAACATTAATATTATAAATAAATAGAAATTAAATTATAAATTTATTAAAACTTTTGTTGAAAATATAGTATTCAATAAAATTATGTATTTTCATTATTTATTGAAAAATCAAACTATTTAGAAAATACTAAAAATTCAACATAATATAATTTTGATATTCGAATTTAAAAAATGGTAAATTTTTTATAAAATACTATTTCCAAAATTATCATAATTTAACTTTATTATTCTCTCAAAAAATGTAATAAATTTTTTTTTGAAGGAGACATATTTTTGAAACATAAAATGACTTCATAGAAAATTGAATGAGTATTTACTAAGAATTAATCAGTAATTAGAATAAAGTATGACCTTCATACATATATTTCATAATTCCTTAAATAATATTCATGCACATTAATTACATGGATAGGTTGAAATGGTATTATTTATATAGTAATTTCTTTGTTGGTATAAGAACAGTGTTTCATATCATATATTCTATTGAACATAATGTACTTATTTTAAAATAAAATGGTGTTACATTAAGTAACAGGGTAAATATCTTAATATTTTTTCAACCTGAAATTTGTTATGCCATAACAAAGATATGTGTGTTGTGATCCTTTTGACAGAAGATAAACAGAGTAACATAAGCTATCTATGAGGTTGGGTCGTTGTTGTGTGGTGTAACATATTACAAAGAAACACACCTTGTTGTGGCATGACAACTAATATCCTGAAGTTATCATGAAGAAAAAAAATTAGAGGATCTTAATTATAATGAAAACCAATTCAATCCCTTGAATAAATACCATAACTTATCCTGTAAAAATCACCCTATTATAATCCTCGACACATTTCCACAATATCCATTCCATTCCACCGCCATTAGCATCATTCCACCACCACAACCTAGGAAAAATAGTACATCGCCCACCAATTCATCTAAATATTCCATGTTTCAAAATTACTCACATTAAGAGGTCTACCATCCTAAGTGATATACATAAAAACAAATGATATTTTCAATATAATAAATTCAATAGCCATCTATGGCCATAACATCAAGAATATAAGATTAGAAACCAATTTTTGGATTACATAAACCCAAAAAATTATATTCTAGAAAAATACAGTTTACAAAAACATTTTGAATTAACTGATTAATTATTATAATAATTCATCCACATATTCCAAAAAAATCCAGAATCTCGCAATAGCTACAACAACCAATAAACATGCCAAAATCAACACTTACATGTTCAGTTGTTTTACATAATCTTGAAAACCATATTCATGTTTCCCTTTTATTACCACATTATCTTACTTGACATACATTATTTAACAAATTTTAGAAAGAAAAATATCTTAAATTGATATAATTATATCAATAATGTTGCAAACTATCTAGAAAATATCAAGAGGTGTCCAACATAATATAGCATAATCACATGTGAATCACAACTTCCTTACAATTATTCCAATTCTTAATAACTAGATTGTTATATTCATTAGTTATTTCCACCACATAATCAACAATATTAGGTAAGATTTTACCACATTAAGACATTAAAAAATTTGAATTTTATGAATCCTATGACTTGATGAAAGTACAAAGAAACCACCACACAAGAACATGACAATAAAGAATTATTATTTTTAATAGAGAATGAAACCCAACCCAGAGCCTATCCATCCCAAATAGCCATCAAACCACAATAAAATATTTACCAAAGCTAGAGAAAACTCATTATAAGAACCCTTTGGAATCAAAGAGGATAAGGCATAAGAGTATAATAGTATGCGATATACCTTATATAAAAAGAGTTTTATTCACAATGTATGTAGTTTAAACCCATAAAATAAATGATGGATAAGAACTAATAGGTTCAGGGGTTAGAAAGGGTTTTAAGGGAAAAAAATAACTGAATTTAGGGAGACCAAACACCTATTTATAGAAAAAGTACAATATACTTCTACCATGATGTAGTGACATAAACCATGAACATGGTGCGTCCAGTTAAAATGAGATTCTTATATTTATCAGTTTGATATATCCTTGTCATCAAACCTCCGGGACATTCAGTAACTACATTTATGAGGTCTGATTGGAACCATAATGTGCACCACTATGGGGAAGATGTCATTTCAATATTCAAAAAGCATCCACAACTACCCAACACTGCACAATGTAATTTACAATGCAGTTTTAGCTCACCATGAATAAGACCATGACATGGTGAGACCATGCTCATCATTTCCACTCTTATTCACTTAGATCAACCCTGCCTCACCTTATTTCAATTATCATAAACCTAATGTATTTATTATATCTCCTATTCCCCAAAGGGAAATCCCCAAATCATCATTCCTAATGTGGCCACCACCAAGGCTTGCTTCCCTTTATGTTTTTCAGAGGTACTCTACTAAGAGATTCTTAGGCACCACGACCTATTAAATGATATCCAACATGGTTTGGTGAATTTCTACAAAAATTTCACTCACCAAATGAGCAATTCCAACCCCAACTTTACTAATTCTCCGAAGCACCCAATGAACTATTCCCACAACACAAAAATGGAATCCAAAATGGGAATTAATCCTTTCCCCATGTTATGTAAGGATATCCTTATATAAAAAACACCTCAAAATGGTTGTTTAACACCTTCGGTTTACTAATCACCTCAGCAAAAAACTCCAAGAGACATGGCTTCATAACTGGCCTCACCATGGCCCCCACCACACCGAGAACCATGAAATTTTTTCGACCACATAGCCCAAAAATCTACTCCTTACATTCATAACACCCCCAAACACCCTATTGACACCTCCATACCCAAGAAAATAATTAGGGATTCAGAAAAACTAATAACTTACATAAAATAAATTAAAAACTTGTATCATCTTCACGATTTAAAACAAATCCTTGGGATAAATGAAATGGGTCAAACAACCATTGCATGATATACCTATCTATAGTATTTATATAATAAGAACACAACTATCACATTATTTGAACAATGAAATAAACACACAATATCATCAATCATACCATAAATAATGTAAGGTCATACATATCACCTAAAAAAATAAAACACTAAAAAACTTAAAATATTTATCATGCATCTAAAAATCATGTTACCAAGTAAATTTCTTTAAGAAATCATTCCACCATAGGAAATAGACCAATGAAATATCAATCCCACACAACACCTTCTCCTAAGATTCCAAAATCACAACATGTTATTACTAAAATGTCGCATCATCGTCAACTTAATAATTTACCCATTTGATACAAGTGAATCTATGATATATGTAAAACTTTATGAAATTAATTTATCCAAATGGGATGGATATTCAATATGAAAAAATTCCAACACACCCACACACCATGAAATACCAAATAATCATGGAGAATTACTACTCTCTTGACTGAACCTATTCTATCCACAATGAGGAGATTCATTTAAGAATACATGATATCTAACATCAAACTCTATAAGCCTTCTCTTATGGTCAGCATGGTAATATTTAGTTTCTTTCACCAACTGAGGAATCACATCCACCTTTCTTGCATATACTATAAAAATTCATCTCTAAGAATAGTTGACACTCTAACCTCATCCCAGCACAATAAAGATTTTTATTGTTGGATATAAATATATTTGAATGGGTTCATACTGATAGTGGAGTGATATTTAATGATATAAGTAAAATCCACTGAGTTTAATCATCTCACTTATGAGAAACCACAATCTAGAACACATGCGAAAAACATGTGTTCTAATTTATAGATAGTATACATAGTTTGATAGTTTTTCTTGGGATAAAAAATTATTCTAATCCATAACATGAATCCAAAAGGATGTTGAAGATATCTCTAAAATTTTTAGGTGATATGACTTCATCAAATGTTCTAAAATCACTCATAGAGCATCATATCCACCACAAGATTGAGGTAATGTGGTGACGAGTTCCATCAACATATCTTTTCACATACAATTTAGAAGACCCAGAAGTGGAAGAAAACCACCATAAACACAATTTTTGGACCTTAAAATATATAAAAACAAATAAAAAGGGAAAAATTCTAAATTCTATATATTTATTACATGAAACTAATTCCAAACTCTCAAGTGACTATAAATCTTTTCCACACCATGATTTACTTTCAATTGTCAAATATAGAACTCATGGGGAACCACCTCGCACGTCTATAAAGGAAAAAACCTCACATGTAACAACATATATTATTTATCATCCTAATAACAACCATCAATATAATCCCTAAAAATATCTTGATCTCACCCCACAAACATATCAAAATATCCCACATAAGATTCTTATACCCGTTGTATTGTGAGTGGGTTCCCTATACCAAAATCTTTTTTTACTTTTATTACAATTATATGTATATAGTTTGAGATATAAATGTTTATATTCTTATAATAATAGTGATGATAATTATTCATACACAATATATATTGTAATTTCCATAGATTACATGTTGTATCAGAAGGTTATAGTAGTTCCCAACTATAATGAGAACCTCAGGATACTTTGACACTAACCTTAAAACATTTTTTATATTGTATCGATACATCATATAAATTTTAAACATATGACGTATAACTATCAAGTGATATGGGATAATAATCACTTATACTTATTCTCATGAAGATCTCATTTCATGTTCTCATGTAGATGAGATAAGGAGGAAAAACCTGCCAAAATGAACACCACATATTTTAGGAGTAATGGTAGTTCTTATCTACGAACATCTGTATTGGCCTCTAGACATGAGATCATTATCAATATGTACCATTTTATCATGTATTCTTTTGTTAGAAAAAAACCATGACATTGATTTCATGATGAGGTAGCTTTTGTTGGATACATCATTGGTGGTATGGAATTGGTTGAATTATCAAGATATAATTCATCACTTCCATGTTGTAGAAGAGATATCTCATGGGCCCAGTTGGAACCAGATTGTAGTAATGAAAATAAATCCATTCCCAATGTACAAGAAGGTATGACCATCCAGTAAGTTCACTAAACTTATTAATCAACAAAAGGATGATGACATAACTGTGCATCATACCTTATGAGATATCATGAGAAAATAGATTACATTTCATAGATCTTGTTCAAAGGAGTTATTCATAGCAATGAAATTACTTATCTATTTAGGGTTCATGATGTGTTTCTAGACATCACTATTAATATATGGGTTTGAATCGCTGTTATCAAGATAATAACCTAGATGTCCACACTCTAAATATATCCACAATTTCCAACTATTCTAATGAATAGAATTTTAGGAAGAATTGGGCCCCACATATGGAGGGTCGAGGAATGTATGATTATGATCTATCACAAGAAAAACTAATTAAATTATATTATTTATGTTTAGAATAATTATGATAATATTTTTTTATCAAATTATTCATAAGTTGTTTGATCATAATCTTTAATACAAAAAAATTTAATTTTTTAAATGAAAATTGGATGTTCAGGGTTCATTAAATTATTTAGGGAGCTTATAGGCCGATTTAATGGTTATTATTTTATCCTGTAACATTTTATAATGTTACAAGTGATTGATAAAATTATTATTACATTAATGAAAAGTATTCTCAGTCATACATGTGTATAATGATCTAAAATAAATGTTATTACTTAGCAAGGAATGAAGTTTTATTTTAAAAGTTTAACCTAGCTATAAAAGATAATTTTAGCCTCTATAATATTTATCTCTAGAATTTGGAATAATTTAGCAAGATAATGCCTCTTTTATTATCCTCTCAAGTAATTATAGAGATATTATGAAAAAATAATAAGGTTGGATCGATCCTATCTTCTCGATTGAGTCCATGTTCTTCATGAAATAGAAGGGAAATCATAAAGCTCTTCAATTTTATGTTCTATAACTCAGTATAGATAGATAGATAATCCAAGAGTTATGTTTAATTCATGGATGATCTAGATGATTCCAATCTTGGTGGATTTGAGTCATGACAAATCCATGGCGAGTGAATCAAACTGGTGACTTCAAATAATCAATGTACCATTTATACTTTCAATAAGATTTCTTTTTTATTCCAAAATTAAATTACAAATAAAAATTTTAGAAATATGGTATGGAACTTATTTATTTATTTTTTTAACATTAATTCTATCCCAAAATATTAAATGGAACATTTTCACCCTTCTTTTGTTCCCCAAGATCCTTTAATTTGTATCTAATGGAACATGTAATTATTTAAGTTGAAAATTTAAAAATTTCAATTAAATTATCTATGAATAAATATGATGGTTTTGATATAGTTCCGTCACATCTAACAAAACATTGATCCGAGTTCTTATTTCAAATATATAGTTTCTCAATGATCGACAGGTTTAGCCTAAAAATTGTGACAATAGTTCATGTTTTATTTTTTGTGTCACATTAATGGATATTGATGTGAATGATTTTTAACTACATCACATTTTGTGTTTGTTGGTTGTTAGTCAAATATTCTAGAATCTATTAGGGGTAATCTATTGGAAAAATAAGTTTTCATTGGTTGATTGATTTAGTTTCAAAAAAATAAAAAATAGCCCAAAGCATCCATGGAAAGCTTACAAAATAAAAAACAACAACACATGTATTTTTTTGTATTTATAACTATTATATATTATATATTACATATTATATATTAAATAATATATATAATATATTATATATTACATATTAAATATTATATATTACATATTACATATTATATATTATATATTATATATTATATATTGTAATATAAATATTACATCTTTATATATATATATATATATATTATGTGTGTGTGTGCCCTTAAAAGGATTCACTATCTCAGGCCGGACCAATTCGGTCCAGGTCTGATCAGACCAACACATTAAACCTATGGAAAACCCTAAATTAATGTCTAGATATATTAGAATGGTCTAAATAGACCCAAAAAATTATGAATAATTTTCAAAAAAACTTTAATTTTCTGGTATTTAATAAAATTATTTCATTTGTTGTGGGATGTATCGATAATTAATTAAAATTATTCTACTTCATTTAAAATCATTAAAAAAATACTGCTGTTTAATTTTCAAAATTTTAAATATTTATATGAAATATAATTGTATGTTGACTAATCATTAGATAGGACGGACTAATGTATGTTTGATTTATTATTTATTTTATTTTATTATTCAATTTTTCTTTTTATAATGTAATAAATATTTTATTTTTTGGATCTACATATCATTTCACCATATTTGATTTTTAAAACTGCCTTCATGTCTATATTTATGTTATTAAATGTAATTTCGCACATTGAGATCCCATCACCTATCAGTGAGTACACATTGTTAGGATCCAAGGAGTTTGTGGAAAATCAGTTCAAGTCGAGAGCTGGTGTGAACCAAACATGTGAAGTGAATGTGTATTGTGGGCACTACAATTCATGTAAGGTATTGAAATAATGAGTTCCCCGAGGGTATGAGTTAATCTATTATCTACATGATTGATAACTAATAGTTATTGGCTCTTGATCAGTTCATTGTTTATTCTTTTATAGGGTGCATGGTTTATTATTTTGTGAATGTGTATTTGTTACATGTGATCGCATAGTATAATAATAAAAAAGAATTAAAATATAAAATGAACATTTTAAATGAATGTTTCTATCAAAAATCATGGTTAAGATTGTATTGTGATCACATAGGACAATAATGTTAGATAGAAAACAATTTAATTCATCAAAATTGAATTTACCAAATCCATCCATTAAAATACAAACATTTAAATGCCTAACATCACATGAATTTTGACACAACCGATTATTCGAGGTGCTCAACTTCAATAGTTGAGGGTGCCTATTACTATATGGTATTTCTTATGAGTGTTTTGGGTAGACAAAACTAATGTTAGAAACAAAGGAATATCTATAGCTAGCTTGTTATATAATTTGAGACAAAGCATTGAGAAATGTAATTTAATTATTTTTAGATGGGACTACACATAACAGATCATAGATTTGTGAGTTAATGTGGTTTTCCAATCAAATTCCAACCATGAATTTTTATGAGTTGGTGCATAGCAATATCATGAAGATTATGAGCAGAAGTTTTAAAGAACCCTTCCACAACATTACTCAACCGACAGAGTATTCAGAATCTAGTAGTTGAGGGCTAATAGTATTTGATAAAATGGTCGGATACATTGAAAATTAATAATTTAAAAATTTATACTAGTAATCATGATAAAGTACTAATATTCTATGTTTGTTGTTGTAGATCAAATTAGATAACACCTCTAAATATATTTCACTACGATCAATATTGGATTAAGAGAATATCATGACTGAAAATATCTTCTTGGAGTGGTACAAGCGTTTTCACATTATAATGTACCATGAGAGGAAGATTTATTATCTGTAATACCAACTTCCTAATAATCCCCCTCAGGGAGAATGTAAGTTTGATAAAGATAAATAATGGGAAAAAATGATGATGCGCTAAATTTTTAGTGTGTCATGTTTTCTTCTATGTCATGTGAGCAATAGAAAATTCCTGAGGAAAAAAGATGATTTCTAAATGTTATCTTATCTAAAAGAGTTATACCTTTTGGTATCTCATAAAAAATGATATGTGATATCCAATTCTCTGTATAGATACATAATATAAAAAGAAAATAATGTAGGATCTAATGTACTCAATACGATTAGGTACATTGATATAATTTTGTCCCTTGGTTCAAATTAATCCTTTCTCTGGAAACTGATTTCATTATTACCACATTACAACATAGCTTATCAAAATTAATTTTTAATTATAATATGAATAAAATGAATAATTCACTCCTAAAATTATTGGGTTATGTTATCCAAGAAGCTAAGGATATAAATAATTGCAACTCTCCAGTCTCTGTAGTGAACAAGAGGAGTAAAACAATGTTTAAAGTGTGAAGGGATAATTCTATGTCAAATACATTGATGCACTTAACTTTCATGAATCCAATGATATAGAGGGAGAGAAATGAGAAGGAGGCAGTTTACTTTGCATGTGACAATAAATTCCATTGGAAGAAGAACATCACAATTGAGACGAGGAAATATGTTGACACTTCTACTTCAGTTAAATTTAACATTGAATGAAATTTATCTATTTCTACGTGTTTGGTATTATATAATATATGTATATCATAGACATGTATTAAAATATAAGAACCATGTGTATTCATGTCAATTGAAAAAAATTAAGTATATATCTAAGATGAAAATGGTATGATCCTATCAGATTTGGTTTTGGGAGATTGTCATAATACACTGCCCAGTGGGGTAGTTCGTCTCCTAAATAATAATTATTATTTACCATCTTTTATCATAAACATAATATAAGTTTTGTGTTTTGACACTTTGGGTTTTTATTTCATGTTTGGATATAAATTTAGTCTATGAAAAAGTAAAACATATGTTACGAGATAGAACATCTTAACAATGGGTTGTATATACATGTAATTATAAATATAGAATTGGAAATCATTGTCAAATCCCGCAAGAGTGACAAGTTTCCAACATGCCAATAGAACATCATGCTTAGATAGGTAAATGACAAGTGTTTACACAAAGAAAATCATGTAGGGTGTTTATTCTCCCTTGATTAATAATGAATGGATGTATTTTAGGCTTTTTTATAATGTAAAATGACCAAAGAACATTTCATTGGGAATGGATAAATATAAATATAACCATGTATGTTGTCTATTTCTATTATAGGCGACAGGTTGTTTTTCATAGTTCATTAATTTTACTTGTGACTATAGTAGATTTGTATATATCAAAATAATGAGGTATCATTCTTATTCCATTAACATGTTTAAGAAATAAGAGAAGTAATTAGAGGATCGACTTGGTAAGAAGATTAGTAGTCTCCTCCAATAAGGTGGTAGAGAAAATATTATCCAAGTTTTCATCAAACATTTAAAGGAGTGTGGGATAACTTATCACCTCACTTCTCATAATACACCATAGTGGAATAGTGTTGGTGAAAGGGGAATCAGATCCTAGTTGGCATGATTAAATCGATGATGAGTCATGAAACTCTAACATCCTTTTTTGGGGATATACACTAAAAATGTAGCATTTAAACTAAATTGAGTTCTGAAAAATGTAGAGGATGATATTCCTTATGAGTTGTGGTATGAATGAGAATCCAGTCTTCCACACATACTAGTATGCAGATGTGAGGCTTTTTTCAAGACTATACGTAGGAAAAAAATTAGAATCATAGAGCATGAATTTAATCTTCTTTAGATATATTAAGGTTTCTAAAGGATATTACCTATAAAACCGTTAAAATATAAAAGTTTTAATATAAATAAATTATAAATTTATATAAATGGAACACATTTCTAATGTAAATAGTGGGAGAATGTTGGATTTGATAAAGTTGATGTTCCAGATGCACAAAAGATTTTTCAGGAACAATATCCACCAGTGATACTGGGAGAGAAATTTGTTTGCAAGACACAAGTACTATTTATATATATACTAAATAGTTTATAGAACCAGGGAGATATAGTTTCCTATTCACTAAGTTAGGTAAAACATTACTCCTAGAGAATGATGAACCTCTGACCTACAAAGAAGAAGTATATATAAATGATGCTACTAAATAGAAAGAATCTATAAATTCTGAGATAGAGTCCATATATAATACTCATGTTTGGATTTTGGTAGACCAACCATAATATGTAAAACCTATTGGGTGTATATGGGTATTCAATAAAAATATTCAGATGGATGTTTAAGTGAGCAGCTATAATTTATTACATGTGGTAAAGGGATTCAAGAAATGTTACAGAATCTACTATGATAAAAACCTCTCACTAGTCACTATGTTAAAATCCATCATAATATTAAATTAGACAATATCCTTCCAGGATTATGAAAATTTTAAAATGGATGTCAATACTGCTTTTATAAATGTGGAGTTATTTGATGAAGTATATATGACACAACCCAAAGGCTTCATTATGTCAAGGAGTTCCAATAATGTTTTCAATCTATATATATCCATTTATTTATTGAATAAGACATCATTATCATTGAATATTCTATTTGATGAGTCTATATGATAATTATTTTCACTATAAATGTAATCAATCTAGGATTCTATAAGAAGGATACTGCAAGTTCCATTATTTTCCTAGTATTATATGTTGATGACAATTTATTAATGAGAAATGAAGTGCAAGTCTTACAGTTAGTGAAGACTTGGTTAAATTAAATCTTCACAATTATAGGACTAGGTTATGAAGCCAATATTTTAGGGATCAAAATATTTAAAGATATATATTAGAGGCATGATAGGATAATTCAAAGCACGTATATTGAAATGGTAATCACAAGGTATAATATAGAACAATCCAAGATAGGATTGTTTCCAGTGTCGCATGGAATTAATCTCTCCAATAATATGTGTTCAAAAACATAGGAGGATTTTGAAAGAATTAGAATAATACCCTATGCTTAAGTAGTATGATATATCTTGTATGTCATGGTATGTAAAAGGTTAGATGTTTATTTTTCATAATCATGGTGGTCAGATATCAATCCAATCCCTGAGAGATGCATATAGATACTATAAAAACTGTCCAAAAGTAAATTTAACATAAAAATTTCATGTTCATGGTGTGGGATGGAGATCAAAATCTAGTCAGGAGGGGATAAACTAATACTAACTTCTAGAAAGATCATGGTGCTCTAAAATCACAGACAATCTATGTATTTCTCATGAATTCTAGTGTAGTGAAAGGAGGAGCTTGAATTAGTCCATGGTTGATGAATTTACCGTTTATCCTAATTATATAGTGGATTCGGCAGTAGTTAATGAATAATTTTGTATACAACGATTTTTTACCATGATCTGATTTGTACCTATCATTGTAGGACTTGTTATATAATATTATGGAAATACTGTTGTAGTAGTTCTTTCGAAAGGGCCCTGATCACACCACCAGAAAAAGGATATAATATAGATGATTCACTTATTGATATATTTTTCTAATAATGGAGAAGTCTTGATTAATAGAGTAGACACATAGGATAACATGGAACACCCCTAAACTAAATCTGTAGCTCAGCATAAGCATGATACTCATGTGACAGTTAGTGGGATGAGAATTGTTAACAGTTTTCTATATTGAAAGTTAGAGTGTTTTGTATGGGTTCCCAATTCCCAACCCCTTTTTGTACATTTATTACCATTACATGTATAAATTTTGATATTTACATGTTTTAATTCTTACCATAATAGTTTTGATAATTATTCATCAATAGTTTACAAGGAAATTTCCTTAGATTACATGTCATATAAAATGGTTATAGCACTTCCAAGCTATAATGAGATCCTCAAGACACTATGATCGTAATTTTAAAAATATATCCTATTGTCTAGATACATTATACAGACAAAACATAGATTATGTATGACTCTCATGTGTTGGGGTATCATAAGAATTTATATTTATTCTCATGTAGTTTTCATTGGTGATCTCAACTAGAAGAGATCATGAGAATATACCCTCCAATAGTCAAACCACATGTTTTAGGGGTCATTGGTTGTTCCTATCTATTAACTTGTGTTTTGGTCTCTAAACATGAGATTTTTATCAATGTGTATCATTTGATCATGTACTTTTATGAAAGTCAAAAACCATGTCATTGAAGTCATGTCAAGGTAGCTTCTATTGGGTGTGTAATTGGTGGTATGGCATATGTTGCATGATAAAGATGAAATTTTTCACTTCCTAATTGAGTAACATATATATCAGGGGCCCAGGTTGACCAAGATGGTCGTACCATAATTAAATCCATGTCTATGATACAATAAGGTTTATCTATCCAACAATTCATGAAATATATAAAGTAAAAACTTGATGATGAAACAAGTGTTCGTCCTTCATTATGAGATATCATGAGGCAAATAGATTATATTACATAGAATTTGTTCATAGGAGGTAGTCATAGCTATGAAATTCCTTATATCCCTAGTGGCCATGATGGGTTTATAGAACCCATTAATTGTTTCTGGTTTGGACTCACTTCTATTAAGATAAAAACCTAGAGGTTCACACACTTAGTGTATCCACAAGTTCAACTATTATAAGGAATATGAGTTCAGGAAAAATTGAAAACCTTGTATGGGAGAATGTGAATGTTTGAGTATGATTGATCACACGTAATAATAATTAAATTATATTATTTGAGTATATTATAATTTTGATTAAATTTATTTCTCAAGGTATTAATATGTTTTTTGTCAAAAAAGTGCATATGAGAAAATATAATTTTTCGAACAAGCATTGGATATTCACGGTTTGTTAAATTATTTGGGGTCTTTATGGGATGATTTAATGTTTTTTAATTTTTCAGGTACCATTTTATAGTGTTAAAAGTGAGTGATAAAATATTTTTGGAATTTATGAATATTTCATTATGTCATATGATTGTGCAATGCTCTAAAATTAATGTTATTATTTTTTAAGAACTAAATTGAAATTTTAGAAAGTATAACCTAGTCATAAAATCTCATTTATCCTCTGGAATATTTAGATCCAGCATTTTGAAAAATTTATTGAGATAAGATCTCCTCTGATAACGTCTCATGTTCTAATAGAGGTATTTTGAAGAAAGAACAAGGTCGAATCAATCCATTCAACTTGATCAAGTATGTTTTTTCATGCACTCAAAGGGACATCATAAAGATCTTAAACTTCTTTCACAATTTCCTAGGAAATATATATTGATAATTTGAGAGGTTTGTTTCATATTTTTATGGTATATAGGAGGCATAGATTTTCACCTTTGATCCATAACACATTTATGGTGAGAAAATCAAATAGGTGAATTCAAACGAACAAGGAACTATTAGCACTTTTTTTGTGCTCAAATTGAATTAAAAAATATCCTTTAAGAAATCCAGGAATGTTTTTTTGGATTTAGTGATTTTAACATGATTCCAAACCAGATATTCTAAATCATGTGTTTCATTGCACTTTACATGTACCTCGGGTTCCTTCATATTATAATAAATATGACTACATAGTCATCTAATTAATGTACAGTCTCCCATAATATTCTCTCATATAAAATATCATCACTAAAATATCCTATATCACCGTCTAAGAATCACCTAACTCAACCAAAATATCACCAAAAAACATCTTCATCAGTGCATTAGTCACTAAATTCACATTATGACGTGAATAATATATTTTTAAGTCTTAATCCATTAATAATTTCATTTGACGACATTTCCAAAAAATTAAAATTACACTATGAGAAGATGTAATTCATGATCTTATGATCTAGGAAGACTTTAAAACTTTCATAAATGAGGTAATTTTACCACAAATTTAGAAAAAACACATCTAATGCAAGGTTATGATCATGGGTGACATATTTACATTCATGAAGCTTTAACTATCAAGACCCATAAGAGATAATTACACTCTACCACATCATAATGGAACTAATTATAAGGAACTAATTATTACAACAAACATAAATAACACCATCCTCTAGAAAATGAATTTGAGAACTAAACAGATTATCCAATAAATACTCAAAAAAAGTTTGGAATGGATCCATACACACAACATCCAGATCCTTCATAGCTTAGGATTTCGATGGAGTCACAATCCTAGAGAATGTAGGAATAGACAAATTATAACATTTAACAAGATTTAAGAAACTACATACTATCAAAAAATTAATAGAAGATATCCATGAAATAAGTAACTCATTTTTTGAAGGATCCATAGCCACATCATTTTGAGACACAATATACCTAAAAATGTACATTTCAGACTTATAAACCATACTTCTATAAATTCCCAACTTGCTGATGACACTAAAGAATCACTAATATAGTTCATAGATTCTTTATAAGCTCCTCTAGTATATAATACTCCATAAATTCATTGATGAAAACTACCCCAAATAAATTTCTAAATTTAAAGAATTCAAAGTTAATAAGTCCCATAAACATGGTGGGTTCATTTATGACACCGAATTAAATCATAAGGAACTCATAATTCCTATAAAAAAGTGGAAGGTTATCATTACAATATTATCCATCACTTTCATATGATGATATCTTGAATTCTATTTGATCTTAATGAATTTTCTATCTACCTCACTCTAATCAAATATATCAAAAATATATATAAATGGGTAGTTATTCTTTATTTTCACCTTTTTTAAGTGAATAATATTGATATACAATCATAGGTATCCATATTCTTTCTTTATAAACAAGACCAGAGCACACCAAGGTGATAACATAGTCCAAATGAAACAACTCTATAAGAGATATTCAATATGAATATATAACTCATATAATGTAGAATAAATTATCCTATATAGAGACAATGGTAATGAAGAGACACAGGGTTGAAAATCTATCCCAAACATGATCTCCCATTGAGATGGTTTTGTTTTAACCTTTTTAAGAAATATATTAGGGTATTATTCTACAACATTGGGAAATTATTATATGTTCACTAAAATTTGTGTGGGAATGAATTAAATATAGGGTAATTTATTTTCCCCTCAGGTTTCATCATTTATAATCTATTATAGATGTATTAAATTGAATCCCTTTTGAATAGATTAAATGGATTTCATTCAAAAAATAAATTCATATAACAAGTCCAATGATAATAAATGTAAATTGATACATTTAATATTGTTTAAAGAATTCCATTAAATGAATCACATCAAGGATGGTTATATAAAGGAATGAGATACATCCATTCAGGTAGGACTTGTTATTTTTAATCCCTTGTATTCTCTCTTCCTTTTTAAATGAAGTTAAACACTAGGTGAATGTGCTACCCCCCTTTCTCATTTATGAATCATAAATAAATATAATATAATCCTTTCATTGGTATAATCCCCTTGGAGGTATGATAATTTTATCTTATTCACTTGTGATTTTCATCATGTATACTCCATTGAAGATTATATATGTATCTTGTTGTCATCTAGGGACACACATTTATGTTCTTCATTTTTGTTGCATGCAGGCTAAATATATGATAGATAAAGAAATGGGTTTTATTCTAATAATTAAATTATTTTATGATCCCCTAAAACTGATCAAAAATATTACCAATAAATACTCTATTTATCTCAACATGAATTAAGTCATCAGATAATAAAAATACTTGATAGGCCTCTAATCCATCTAATGATGCCACCCGCCAATAAAAAACACTCAACATCAGATCATAGAATATATATTTCCTCCGAAGGAAATAGATAATATCCTAGTATTAATATATCTAGTACATGTTGAGGATGATGTTGTATGGTTGTATCCCCAACCATAGTAAATATCTCTACGAGAGATGTCTCATTATCATCTGCTCCTAATATCTACATCCACCATTTAAGAATTCGTAAACTCTAACCATTGTAGACTATTCCATGGACCATGGAAGCTTCTCTACTTAAATTCATAAATTATAACTATGTCGGATTAAATTTAGGAGTGTATACACCTGAAGTCAAATAAATAATACACCTAGGTATTATATAAGAAAATAATACATTGTGTGACATCTAGCTCACCTGACATTGAAAATGATAAAGCATGCATCTTACAACATATAGATCCAAGACCTTTGTGGCTCTATTGGTGACCACCTAAATGGTCATTTTCTACCCTCTATTCATAAGGATTAGGGGAACCATATGTTTATAATCCTCCCACCTCATCCCCTATATACTAATCAAAAACTATAGCACCCTACTATTGTCTCTTTTTAGGATATTTCTTCAATAGATGAGCTTGGAGATGTTTATCCAAACTACAATGACTATCAAGGATGTTTGGAAACTCAAAAGTTTTATGGTCACAACCACAACATTAGAATAAATCCACTTTTAGTCCTCTAGTAGGGGTCCAAAAATAACTAGCCTCAGTGTAACAGGATGCAGAAGGTTTAAGTCGACTCTTAATTGTTGGAGTCTTCATCTGAAAAGGTAATTAAAGACCATTGACCCAATTTTTTTTTCTATAATGATTAAAAATGAATCTTCTATGGTGAAAATTTAGTCCTCTCCTGTATCATTTTGATGTGCCTTTCCTTTTCCATCACTTTAATATACATGGACAATTTAACAAATGTGACCTTACACTGAATCTATGGAATAAAATAATCCTTGAAATATATCACCCTATATTCCTCATCTATAATAAGTTCCTAAGCATAACACAATATATTCATATACAAAATATTGAACTCTCGCATGTAATAACTCTCATGGAAGGGAATAAGAATATCCTGTAAAAATTCACCTTTAGAATTTATAGAATGAAATTTGTCAACAAAATATCAAAAAACATCTCCCATAAAACTAAAAACTATTTATGATCCCTATGGAATAAAACCAACCAATTTCGACTTGACCTAGGTGGTATACCAATATTTACTATAATCCAATGTGGCCTCAATGTGACCTTAGAGCATAAATCAATATGAATGAAATCTTTAACACCTCCAACAGAGCCTCTATATCCAGATTTGAAATGGAACCCTAAAATTTTGTAATCTCTATCCCTAAAAATATCAAATATTCCCCCCTCTAATCAATCACTTTCAAAGGTGGTCAACTTATTATGCTGAATAATATTCTTGAGGATATGGTGCAATGATCTTTTTAAAGAACACACCTCTCAAAACTAAGGTACATCCCATAATATGATTAAATATATATAGTATTAAATAATATTTTAAATTAAATAAACATATAATCAATAAAAATAATAATAATAGTTCATAATTATAGTTTTTAACAAAACTATAAGCCAATAATATATCCTTTGGAACCTAAAAACAAAATAAAAACATATTTCAACATTAATTAAAGTCAAATAGAATTGTAATATGTGATGTTTCTAGTTTTACTAATGCACTGAATGGAGGGATGGGTTGGGTTTTCTTGGAGTGGTGTATCATTTTTTTTGCTATTATTTCATTAAATTATGCACGAATTAAAAAAAATAAACAACTCATTAAAAAAGAATCTACAACCCCACAATATAAGAACATGATTCTTCTTTTGGAGTATGAATATTTTCCATTTGGTTTTTTTGATGAAAATGAGTAAAGGAGGTTGAATACTGACTTTAGGCCTTATATGGCTAGTTTTGATTGTTACATTCCATTTATTTACTAGTACACTCTGTTTAGTCATCACGTGTAGTGGTTTTATGTGGCGTATAAGGGATGTAGGAAGAAGGTGATGATTTAGTTATATACACAACATCTAGTCTATTAGTACACACCGTGTAGCATTCGTTTTTTCATTAAATCTTGTAGTGGCATCATCTCATGTCTTTTCAATAGAGGGCTCAACCTGTTTCAGGAAAAATTAGTGTCAGAAATAATTTATTGTCCCTTTTTTCCATCTGAACTCCAATTTGATCACTATCAGAGGCATTTGAACCCAATCTGTAAGCTATCGATTCTTCTTGAGCTGTTACTCAAGATTTTTTCTATCCACGAAGTTAGCAGACCCTAACAATTTTACAATGTTTTGTATAGCTACTTCATTTTTGATTGAATTAGAGGTTGACACTGGATGAGGATAGTCAAATGAGGACAAGGTATGTGTTATTTTTCCTTTCTCTCAATGTGGATTTGATTATATGTTATGTAGTGATGATCGCCCATGTGTAGGGTGTAGCCTTGAATGGAAATTGACCCTTGTTGTTTCCTAATGAAGATTAGGTGATGGATTAAATTAACTGAAGCATGTTTTATCCGGTTTCATTTTATTATGGGCCACCCCATGGGTGTGTTTCCCTCGGATGACCATTGTCTAGCCATTTGGTCAAGGATTGTTATGGGTATGCCTTTGTTTCCTTTTCAGGATTTGTTTAAAATGAAATTGGTTAACTAAATGTTTTCCATGTGAGATGTAAATTGCTTAAGCCTTGTCATTGTTTAATCCACATGATTTCATATTATATATAAGCTGACCATGTGAGTATATTTGTTTAATCCTAGTAATTTTTAGATTAAATGCTAGGATTTTGATATGGATTTCCCATGTAATATTATAATTTTTTTCCTGGTAATTATTGTATTACTTGATAATCTTGTGACATGATTACGCCCATGTTATTTGGTAAAATGTTTTCCATGTAATGGTTTAATAAACATGTGTACTTTTTATGTGCTATGTATGAGAGGGGTGTTGTGCTATGCCTGTGGGAATAGTTTTGATATACTTATGGCAAGGATTTATTATGCTTGTGGGAGAAAATTGGTTATTCCTATAAGCTGAGTAGTGTTATGCCTATGGGTAGGTTCTTTGTTATGCCTGTGGGCGAGGTTTTTTCGATTCTTGAGGGGGAGGTTCTAAATTGAATAATGAAAATGAATGACTTATGATGCATCTATCAATCCAATGCACAAGATTGGATTATGTCTTTACATGACTTTTAATATATCCTTGTAAGGTTTCTGGGGTGCATTCTTTATACGAGGGAATAATCGGCTTAGGCCAGATCTCAAGACTTATATTATTAAATGTTATTGAATTGTTGAACTAAACATAATGACTGAAAATGGAAAGCAATTCATATAGGATTATTTTCTTTTGAGTAATTCCTACTTACTCCTTTCACTATTTTACACTTCTATTGCAAATACTCACTAAAATATTGGCACCGATATTTGGTTGTTTCCTACTGGGATTTTTTTCACACACTTTTTCGGTCATATTTTTTGTCCCAAATAGATCATACGATTATAGGTGTAGATATGCTGTAGTTCACTTCTACAGGTACCTGATTGATTGTAGGAACATGAGACCAAAGGACCAAAATAAGGCTTGTGATGATTTAGTATTTATTTTTTTATTTTTATAAATTGGTAGTGTATCTTGTATCTAAAAGTATTGTATCCTGTTATGGCTACTTTCCTAGAACATGTGACATGCTACATCATCTTCTGTATTGAATAATTTTTTCTTATTTATCTGATCAATCTTCCACTATTTATTTTAGTTTTATGTTGTTTACTGCCTCTCCTATTGCATTATTAATGATTCTATTGTGTTATACTCTCCCAATGAGGGAATAGTTTCTCCAATATCACACCCTAGGACCTCACTACTAGTCTACAACCTCTAAAATTTTGGGAAATTCTCTTGAATCCATGTGGCGTACCTAGTATGATGCACCAGTTGAGTAGTATCCAGATCTGGGATGTTAAATGTGTGGTATTAGAGGAGTTTGTTTTCTGGTTTGTTTTATGTTTTCTCAACGATAGACATAGATATAAATTCAAGGGATTTGGTACTAATTGTTTCTGAGGAGTATCTACCCCGCATATAGGGTAAATACAAATTACCACAAATGAAATTGTAATTTTTTGATTTTGGGATATTATAGTTGATTCTATTTCATCATGGGGTGACACACTTGTTTTTTACTATTATTATTGATATAATTATGGATCTATTTTTTATCCAGATGAGATGAGGGTATTCCATCTCATAAATAATATTGGCTCTTATTAGATATCACATGCCATGCATTATTTCCATGCCATTTAAAGAGAGTTACAGATTGCATGCTATTTTGAAATATGTTTTCCGAGATATGCATGTTGTTGTGATAGGTACGTGATAGATATGCCTACTGTTGTGATAGGTGTATTGGTACATGCTATGGTTGAATTGGGAAGATTCCAATCATTGGTCCCTAAGGAGTATGGTCCCTTTTGGATCAGAATATTGTTGGTCATGTTTCGGCCATGGGATATAGACTGTGTTGTTAAATGCAATATTTGGATGCCAAGATTTTATTTGTGGGGATTATGGGCCCCCAGGGGTCATAATTTTGCACATTGTTTCTTTATTTTGAAGAAATAGGGGTCCTAGGGATGTTTCTGAGGCTTACTAATGAGGAACCTAGACAACATGGCATGTGATGCCGTGAACATATTCCATGTGTTCATCTGTTCGAGAAGAAAATTTTTCTTAAGTTCATGATGTTTCCTATGTGTACACGTTGTGTTGAAAGTGATCATATGTCTTGTCATGTGAATAAGAACACGAAATAATGATATTTGAAAAGTACAGGGCCGTGTACTTTTGGTAAACACTGTGTAGTTTTTCACAAGTAAATCCCATGTGAATCTAGTCATAAAGAAGTACATGGCTAGGAGAGGAAAATTTTGTACACAAGATGTATGATTCTTACACATCATGTACCTGGGGTGGATACATGCCCATGCTGGAAAGAATACATGAACATGTGAAATCATAATGTTACAATCCTTGTATGATATCTATATTTCGTGTACCCATCTTTTTTTAACCTTTGATTGTCTTTTCCTATTTTCCCCCTTTTTAGTATTGGACATACATGCAGTACTTTCTGAGTAGTTTTCCATGTAGATCTTAATGGTGAAACCAATGGAGCATTATGAGGACTCTTAGTGGTCGTTTTGGGGATTCTATCTAAATAGAGATGTTCTTATTCAAGTTACCATTTTTTTATCACTAGAGTGTAAGACATGGCGTGAATGATTGGTTCAGTGATCTAACAAAACAATTTGAGACTTTTGATCTGAGATGAGCTATGAGCTTTCTCTCTTGAACTATATTGTTCTAGGGGGTCCCTTTTAGGATCATTATGCTATATAATATTTTTGAGTAACCTTGATAAAGCATTCCTTCACTCGTGTTTTTTTGGAGGATCCCAAGTAGGATTCCTTTAAGTGTTTGAGTTGACCTAACACGACCTTAATAGTGGTCTTTTGGTAGTACTTCTTATTGTTTGACACTCAATCCAAACTCATGGGGCAGGATGAGGGGTGAGTGATTAGAGTAATGTGTTTTCCTATCCTATTTTGACATTTTTTCTTTTTATTTGTCAGTTTTTATTACACCTAGATACCCTCATGTAAGGTTAGTTTAACTATTTGGAGTTATTCCTTGGAATAGAGATGTGGACGCTCATCCATATGTAGTTTATTTTAGATTTGGAATAATTAAAATAAGGATTTTGAGCATATTAAATCTGTTTTTTTGTGTGAACTATTTTTGGGAGTCTACACTTATGATTTAAAAGGGGATAGTTCGTGGTTGTAAACACCCTTAAAGACAATTGTCTTGTTTTCTACTATGAGATTTCTAACATTGGCTTCGCTCATGTTTTGTTGTTCCTTGTAGAATGTCTGGTTTTTTAGAGAGGATTCTCTTGTTCGGGTTAGTGATCATTTTATATAAACCATTTATTTGGGAATGAAAATTGATGAATTCTCAGTTCGGTAGGTTATACGAGACTTGGGAATGGTCATTTTCTTAGGAGGTCATGTGAACTTCTCTCTCCTTATGTGATGGGTGACTTGGTACGTCATCATACATGTAATGGTTGTGTAGATGTTGTCATTTTGAGCTAGTTCCTACAAGAGCCATTTTGTACTACGATGCATAACGTGGAAAATCTATGAATTGTATGTAGAATGTTCCATTTTCTCTTGTAAACTTGAGGTAGTATATGTTGAAATACACAGTACCCTCCAACTGTTAAATGTTAAAACGAGGTATAGATTTGGATAAATATTTGAGCCTTCAGCTGTTGTGCATGTTCTAGGGTTATCTCTATAGTAGAGGGACCTGATATTTTTGGAACCATTTATGTCCCACTACTCAAGAGGACTTTATAGGAAATGGGTGTTTTGATGCGTCGGTTGGTTTAATTGCAGTTTTCATTCAATGTGACATGATGAGGTGGTCGTGGTTCGTATAATGACACTCATGAATTTATGTTGGTGCTAAACTACCGTGTTTCAGGGTGGTTGGTTCTTCTTTTCAATGACTAGGACACTCTTAGGTACGGTGCGTCACGTCAGTTTTTTTAGTGATTCCTTCTAGATATATGGATCACAATCAAGGACCATTCGTAAATGATCTATTCTACTTGAATTTCTATGAGGCTTGCTAGTCATAATACATGTTGAATCATTCTTGATAGAATGACAGTTGTTGTGGTTGGATGTGTATGCAACCATTGTGAGGCACTGATGATAATGAATGTTCCACGGTGGTTAAGTGTGAGATATCACAGAAATTATTTTAGATAAAGGCATTGTGATCGGTTAAATGAAGATGTGTCAGTATGTAAAGTTGGGATTATTTTAGGAGGTCAGCTAGTAGTGAATCAGCTATCCTTTTCTGGTTATCCTTGAAATACTCTTAGTGTTATCTTCCTTAGGATACAAGCATGTCCCCTATCATGACGTCGTCCAAAATGCACTAATAGAACATCAATTATATGTTTCTCTATAGGTGATGGATGTTGGGATAGTTCGTGGTCTCTTTATATGTTGTACGCTGGATGTATAGTTTAAATGAGGCTTGGTTAATCTTGAGTGATACATGGATTACCATTCAAGAATTCCTTGTATGGACACTGGATTCCTACTACTTTCTTTGACTTGACCATCAGGCTGATGTCGCTCTAGGTTTAGTTAGTTTTCTTATGTGTACTTTTGGCCTTATACCAAAGTCTCACTAGCAATGTCTAGTATGGACCACCTTTTTGAGTTCCTTGGACCCTTGTTTAATGAATATGAGGTTATCTCAAGCTTATTTTTAGGCTCAGATTTGATTCTTTTAAGGGAAAAATGATTCTAGTGATATGGACATGTTTTGTGCTTTTTCTCATTTTAGGTGCATTGTTCCTTAGGAGCATGAACTGTGTTCTATTGCAATACATCAACACTCTAAGCAAGGAATTATTGAGATAAATCATCTAGTGATGGTTTCACTAGTTATCCTTCATGTTATTTGTCATTGGTTTTAGTGGACTAGTTTAAACACACTTCCAGTTTAAGGTGGGTGTTGTGTAAATGTCTTCCATGTCTTTGGAATAAATATTGTGTGACCACTTTAGATGAGGTCAACCGGGGTTCGATTGTTCCTTGCTATGAGTCGATTTTTATGAGCTCTATTGTGTTTGAGTTTACCCAGTGAAAAGAAAATCATGTTGGTATTATCACTAGAATGCTCATGGGGGTAATTTATGGGGTTTATTTCTGGTGGAGGTGTCATCGTAATGATTTCATTTGGGTTTTTGTTAACAAGCTCACGAAGGATTCACTTTTCCTGCCAATCACGGAATATTTTTGTGTTGATGAGATTTGAAGGTTATATATCTATGTGGATGTACAATGGTATGATATCCCATAATATATCATTTAATATATGGATTCATAGTTTACATCCCATTCCTAGAAAGGGTTACAAACAGATTTGGGTATAGAGGTTCATTTGAGCACAGCTTACCACCTGTAATTTGATGGCCAGTCAGAGCGCATGATTCAGGCTCTAGAGGAAATGATTGGGGCATGAATCTAGAATTTTGGGGGTTTAAGGGAGACACACATACCCATGGTTGAGTTCTCCAATAATAATAACTTTCAGGATAAATTTCAGAGGGCTCCATATGAGAATTTATATGGTAGGCCATGCCGATCACCCCTATGTAGGCTAGAGGTAGGATAGGTAGTTATGATGGGACCTTGTCTATCCAGGAGACCACTGAATAGGTTTAGATGATTCAGAAGTGGGTGGATACTACAAAAACTTGTCATAAATCTTATTTCAATTTCCGAATAAGACCATTGGAGTTTGAGGTTAGGGATTGAGTTCTCCTACATGTCACACTGAGGTTGGGACACAAGAGGATCAGGAGAAATGGTAAGCTTTCAACGACAAGCGTCAGGATGTTTGAGTTTTTAGAGAGTGTGGGTCCAGTTGCCTATAGGTTATAGTAACCTTAGAGGTACGTGTCTATGCATGATGACTTCCATGTTTCTCACCTATGTCACTATCACTCAGACCTGTCTGACAATTTTTATACGTAGAGGTTGAGTTTCAGGTAGATGCATCTTTTGAGAAGCATCCTTTTAGAATTGGGGATCATTTCATGATGTTTCTCCATGATATATTTGTTCCTTTAGTATGGGTTCTATGGGAACACAACCGAGTACATGATGAGATTTAGGAGAGGGAGACCAATGTGTAATCTCAGGGGCTGGGGTTGTTATCAATTTTTTTTCACCACCCATGGAAAGGAAATTCAGGAATGAATTGTTTTAAAGGGGAATGTTTGTAAGAACATGGTTCTTCATTGGAAGTATGAATCTTTTACATTATATTTTTTTTGAGAAAAAGTAGTAAAGGAGGTTAAATGATAACTCTAGGCCTTACATAGCTATTTTTTATTATTACACATCATCATTTATTTTCTAGTGCATGCCATGTAGTTGTCTTTTGTAGTGGTTGTACATGTATTGTAATGGAAGTTGACCGAAGGGGGCATTATTAGTATATACACTATGCGTTGTCTATTTGTACACGCTATGTAGTTTTATTTTTTCAATAAATTTCCCAATACTATCATCTCTTGTCTTTTTGACTGAAGGATTTCTCTATTTGGCGAACCAGTAGTGCCAGAGCAAATTTCTTCTCCTATTTTTCCATCGAAACTTCGATTTGATCACCGTTTGTGGCATGTTAACCCAATTAGTAAGATCTTGATTCAATGTAATCCATAACTAGTGGGTTTTCCCCCAATGATGTTATCAGACCTTGAGTTTTTTACCTCATTTTGTAGATCTACATTTTTTCAAGCTGGAATTTGAGGTTGCTGCTGGAAGACGAGAGTTACACGAGGATAAGGTAGGTGGCCTTGTGCCTTTCACTCAATTCCAAGTAGTTTACATGTGTCATAGTGCCGATCAACCATGTTTAGGGTGTATCCATGAATGTGAATTTATCCCCATTGTTGCTTAATTATGATTAGGTTATGGATTAAATTAATTTTAGTAGGTTTTAGCTTATTTTGGTTGATTAAGGGCACCTCGTGGGTGTGTTTCCCTCCGATGAACATTTTTTATCCATTTATTCAAGGATACATATGGGTACGCCTTTTTTCCATTTTTAGGGTTTCTTAAAATGAAATAGGTTAATTTCATGTTTCCCACATGAGATATAAAATTCTAAAGCCTTGTGATAGTTTATTTCACATGTTTAGTTATTATATATAAAGTGACCATGTGATTATATTTTTTTATGCCTTGTAATTTTTAGATTACATGTTTGGATTTTGAAATGGATTTTTTATGTAATATTATAATTGTTAAGCCTGGAAATGGTTAGATTACTTGATAGTCTTGTGACATGATTGTTCCCACATGAGTTGATATATTTTATTCATGTAACTGTTTAATCTAAATGTTTTATTGATATGTGTTATGCATGTGGGTGATGTTGTGCTCTACCTATGGGTGAGGTGGTGTTATGACAGCATGTGAAGATTGATTATCTCTACAGGAAGAGATTGGATATGCTTGTTGGTGGGGTTGTCTTGTGCATGCAGGTAGGTTTTTTCTATTCATATGTGTGAGGTTTTGGAAATTCTTCAAGAAGAGGTTATAAATTCATTAATGATATAAAATATCTTATGATATGTATTCAAATCCAAAGAAAAAGATTGGATTAGATATTTAATTTACTTTTTAGATAGTCTTCTGAGGTATCTTGTGTGACTTCTTTATACAAGGGATTGACGGGATTATGACAAATCTGAAGACTTATATAATTAAATGTATGTGAATTGTTGAAGTGAACCTAATGAATGAAAATGGAAATTAGTTCATGTAAGATTGTTTAATTTTGAGTAATTCCTAGTTACTGTTTAACTATGGTACACTGTTGTTTCATATACTCACTGAGAGATTGGCACTGATCATGTGTGGTTGCCTACTGGGATTTATTTCACACACCCTATTTGGGTCATGCTCTAGGTCCCAAAAAGATCTAATGAATTAATGTTTCAATAAGAGAATGTTCCCTTCTACAAGTCCTTGATTACTATTAAGAGCAGGAGAACATGGGACCAAGCTGAGGCATACGATGTTTTTGAGTTTTCTTTTATATTTATGTACATTGGTATTATATCTTGTATCTGACTACAATGTATCATATTTTGGATGATTACCTAAAACATGTGACATGATACATCATCCTTTTTATTGAATGATGCTTGGATATTTATCTTATCAGTCTGCAATTGTTTTTGTTAGTTGTATGTTTTTTACTGCTTCCACTGTTGTATTATTATTGATTCCACTATGTTACACTCTTCCAATGAGAGCATAGTTTCACCACTATCACACCTTATTCCCTTGTCACTAGCTGGTAGCCTCTAGCATTTGGGGAAATGCGCTTGAGGCCATGTGGCCAACTGGGTATGCGGCACCAGTTGAGTGGCCTCTGGATTCGGGACGTTACACACATTCAATTCAGAAATATTTATTATTATTAAAAAAATAATTTTTTTATTACATTAATTGTTTTCTTTATTGTTTATTTTGAATAATGTGTCTTAACCAAACATTATCTAATAAGAATCCCAATTTTTTTTAAGCGGCATGATGTATTGGTGTCTAGAAGGTAAGTTCATGTAATAATGGCACATAAGTCATGGGCCTCAGTGCATATTTGAAAACACTACATTATGCATCAACATTTTTTATCTGAACTCTATAGTGATATTCTGGAATATCTTTTTGGACATCATCATTGTAAACAAGATGGGGTGTTGACCTGAAGCCATACCTGCAAAATATAAAATCTTAAGAACTCCCTAAACCTAGAATATATAATATATAATATTCTTTAATTTAGTTTCAACCGGATTGACATAATTTACCAAATTAAATCATAGGTACAAAGAATCTTGAAGTTTCATCCTTACCTTTGTCTTTACCATGAATGCAATATCACATCACATAGTACGCTTTGTAAGGTTAAAGTCCTTAAGTCAAATCATATAGGGTTATAAGATCCAATGTCATGTTTGGTTTCCCTTTCTTACATCATGGGATAAGATCCACTTATACTGTTTCCCAATCAACCCATGAAATCCTCATTGGTACCTATCTAAAAAATCATCCTATAACTCAATGAAAATATTTTATATCAATTTATAAAGACCCCTCACTCGTTCCACTCATGGGCATGTATTGAAGGTGGGAGTGACCCCTAAAACCCACCTCTAATAAACTAGGGGTTGGAGACAAGAACTATGGTCATAGAAATTCATAATTGTAATGCATTAATCTCGATATATACTGCATTAAATGATAAAAATACACAAATAAACTCTTTATTGTAGATAAATAACCATCACTATACATGATATGTTATACACGGGTGATGAAAATAATACCAAGAACAATGTTGAGGTGGTGACCATGATACCAGTATCTCCTAAACAACCACTATGAGCTAGTGACGCCTAGCTCGATCACTAACCAGCTCTTATAGACCTAAAAAATATTGTGTGTATATATATATATATGATTGAACATAAAATTATTTTTATTAAAATCCTCTTGGAATACCCTCATAAAAATGTAAAATAATTATACTTAATCTTAGTGAATAAACATAGGAAATTAACTCATTACATAAATCTAGTGAACTGCATCCCATCCTCGCCAATTATTTCTCACCAAATGATGCACATAAACATATATCATAATATAAAATGTATACATATACTTTAAACGTTCCCCACATACACTTCCCTATATTTGTTTCCACTATCACACACAAAAGAGTTTATATATCTACACTTTCTTGGACACAAAATGTAAAATTGTGTGAATAATAAGAAATAAATAATTGCCAATCATGGAAATTATGGAGATATCAATGCTAATCTATGATCAATGGTCTAGATAAAGGAAAACATAGAGTTTCATGACTGAAAGTCACAACACCACAAAACATGCAAATATTTGAGAGCCTCAGTCTTCCATGAAAAATCACCCATGAAAATCCATAGGCCTATAAATACCACTTGATGTCATTATTTGAGGGATTCAACCTTTCTAATTACAGGATGAATCTCTCTTGTCCTGTAGCTTGTAATTTTTTGAACTAACATAACCAATGAATTAAATTGATTCTTATAGGTGAGGAAATTACATGAATTACCAGATAAGATCCCTTCAAAGTATTTTCTTGTTTTTATTGATGAATTTTATATAACTCTAATTCATTAAGACCATAGTTCATACTAGAGAAACATATGTTACATAACTCAATGTTTTTTAAATAGTCGACTTCTATGAAACTCATACCATGGATAACTATTACGCATACCTATGCTAGAGACCTATGTATTTAGTAAATTTGAGTTTTATGCCACCATCATGTTTTCAAAACCCCATACCTGGTTCCTTTATTTGATTCATCCTTTTACCAAATATTGTTTCTTGATATTTGAGTGATCATGGAGTCAACATCCACTCAGTATGGGTTTAATTATGCAAAATCCATTTGAAATATTGGTATCATGTACTTTTATATCCAAGACCTTTCCATTATACATGGGTTCAGAAATATTCATGATAGTTTCCCCACAATATTATATGGTTAATGTATGTGACCGTTACCCTTTGGGTAGGATGTGTGTAATCCCCACTCATTATCTCCCAAACCCTATGTAATTTCATGGGCCTCCCATTCGGTGTAATCCTCGATCACGTATTCATCATGGGAAACCACCCGGGACCACCCAGTAATATAAAATCTCTCCATGGGTAGTTTAATGGATAATCCACACTCTACCCCTCATTATTACCCCTTTTGAGACGAAAGTATCTTAAATGAAATATATAAAGTACAACCTGTGATGATCATTGGATGACCTGTGTGACAAGACAAGCATTCCCAAAGTGATGATCAAGAGATTCCTCAGGTGATGAACATGAGATTGCAGTCATATTCTTGGAATCCCAAAATAGAATTTTCACATCATCCCTTGTTGTCTCTTTCTTAGTGATACAAGAATCATTATCCCATGTCATTAAACTGCATGGCATGGTCCAATCATATGAACTTAAACTGTGTACCTCGAATGAAATTATTTTTTATTCACATCTTCCAGTAGAATATGTAGGATGACACTTTGTGGTTCAATACTGACATGACCATCAATATTTGTCTTCATCGGTATGTGGTATATCTAAAGCATGATCATATTCATATATCATACCAAATCCCTCATGAAATTCTCTATAAGTCTCTATAGGAAATTAAACTATTTGGTTTCTCTTACTGGATGTAAAAAATGTGTTTGTCCATAAGTTATGAGGGTATGTAGATCCATCCCCACAGAATGTAACACTATTATAATTTCATGTGTGACATGAATATGTTCATGTATACCCATGTATCTTGTAACAGTCAACATATATTGTGTGATGATCCCAAGAAGTCATATGTGACAAGCCGATGACATACCCCACATAATTCATCAAAATCTTAGCCCTAGGGGATGACAATAAGGTGTCTATTGTGACGACCATGAGATTCCTTATGTGAGAAATGTAAGAAACCTATGTAAAGAGTATGGGATCTCTTCACACATTCTTTAGGGTGTGATCTTATGTAATTTTCCACGAGTAATGTTCACTGGATGTCTTATGTGATGATTACGAGATGCATTATGTGATGAGTATAAGAAGTATATAAGAATAGAATGTGATATTTCCATCATATCTATAAGGGATGAGCTTAAGATTCTACCTTCACTTGTAATGAGAAATACATCATGTGTTATGAGAAAAAAATAATCCCAGTGACTATCTAGGGATTACTTAGGTGATGGTTTTATATTTCCAAGTGTTACAAGCACAATATGCCATACATGACATGCTTGAGCATACTATTGTGATGAGTTAGAGTTACCCTAGAAAAATATCATAATATATATTATGTGACATATATAAGATTCCTAGTTTGATGAAAATAATATTCCTTTGGTATTGAAACTAACATTTCCAATGTTATTAACATAAGATAACCATATGGTTTTACCTACGTAAGATATTTATATATGTACAACAAGCCCAACAATGTATGGATATGTGAAAAGACTCTTCCTCTCCAACTGAATATGTAGCGTGCGATTATCTAGGTAGGATTTCTTATATTATTCATCAATATTTTTATATTGAATCTATGAAGGTTAGATCACAAAAATATGGGTTTAATTTCAGTGTAAAGATAATATGAGTATCACTTAAAACCCATTAAAAGCATCAATGAATAGTCCTCAATAAAAATCAATGTTAGATAAATCATTAAGGATGATAAAGAGTCAATGTGTCTTCAACCCATATGATGCCAAACTCACTAATACACACATAATGCTCTCCATCATCAATATATAATATAACTCACCTCCTGAAGAAATACATATTATCCTTCAATAAATACTTTTTTCCATGGTTAGGATAATGTCACATGACTGTATTCGTAATCAAAGTAAATCTCCATAAGAGTGTTTTCACCAAAGCATCAACTCACAATCTCAACACACGTCATTTAAGAGTGATTGACATCCAACTAGTGTAGTTGATGACAATGGATCTAGAGACCTCACCACTAAATAGACCAAATCATATACTAGGGTGGGTGAAATGAAAGAGTGCATAGATCTTGAATCAAACATGGAATACAACGAAGTATAATATAATCAAATGACACCTCATATGTCCCATGGTTCTCATATTGAAAAAAACTCAATAAGATTCATCTGACCACGTACAACTTCATGATGTCACTATCCCTAGTGTAAAAAACCTCAATATCCAATCTTTTATCTCTATCCTAGAGTAAGAGGCCCATCATGGGGTTATCCACTTCCCATTTTTTCCCACTCTAGTGATAAAAAAGTTGAATCACACTGTTGTTGCACCTTGGAGTATATTTCCAAAAATAGTTATACCCGAAGGGGATTTTCAGACTCACGCTAACTACTGAGGAATGTTAAAAACACATGATTTTTATGTTCATTCCCTTACTCTGAAAAATAAAACCATGTGTGATACTATTAAAGGGTTATGAGAACCGCCAGTGCTAGTGAAATAGAATAAAGAACACTAGGGAAAAATCCCCACTACCTGAGACATAATATGATGAGGAAAAAGAGAACATTTGGTAATAGATCTGATCCATATATAGTCTTGATGAATCTAATCTTATGAGAATATATCCCTAGATAGTATCCTCTTGATGATCTCAGTCATTGTGAACACCTCAAGATATGTCATCATTGTTAATGAGGTGATCTTGTGCTAGATTTCTGGATGCATAGTGTCCTTCAAATTCCTCACACTGGCATCCTCAACAAACAAAATATCTAAATAATTATATAAGATAAAATTATACCAATTAATAAACCTCCAAATATTGGAACTACTCAGATAAAGAATAATAATCTCTTTTCATTTATCCACCTTTGGGATCAATTAATGAAAATCATCCCTAAAATAATAATAAAAACATCTCCCATGAAATAACAACTCCTCATAATATAAGAGAAACCAAAATAACCAATTTCAATAATCTCCATGTAGCAAATTGAAATTCAAAAGTATCCACTATTCCATTAATCCATAGATCATTCTAAATGAATAATTTAATTTATTGAACCTAGAATCAATAACTTGATCTAAAATGGATCCCTCATACGTTTGTAGGCTCTGAGGATGAAACTCTTGAAGTGTCTCACTCTAAGTCAATGTTATAAAAATCACATAATGTAATAAGGTGTGTGACACAATAATTCAAAAATTTCACTTGGAGATTCATTACAAGGTGTTGTGCGACTTGGGTACCTCTATAAATTAAGTAACATCTCATAATATAATTAAATATACATAGTTTTCAATAATAATTTCAACTAAATAATCATAAAATCAATAAAAATAATAAAAACTAAATTACATGAAAATAATTTTTAACCAAATCGTAATACAATAATACATCATTGAGAACAAAAACAAAAATATCATTATAAGTTTCATTATTAATGAATTTCAAGGAGAAGGGGATATGTTGATGATGTGATAATCCTTTTAATAGAGAAATATTTTTTATATTTTTTTAGAGTTGTGAAACATTTATTTATTATAATTTTATCAAATTATATATGACTCAAAAAATATAACACCTTGAAAAAGGATACCCAACCCCACCTTTAATGTAGAATGACCAAGACCTCAGTCAACTCTCCCAACATGTGGCCTTATCATCCACCAAAACCAAGGTCCTCTTTATTCCAAAAAATTCCACCAACATAGTGGTCCTACAAAAGGAAAAGGGTTTCTATCAGCCACCGTAGAGGTCCTTCCCATAGAACCAACCCCAATTCTATTGAAAAATATCTATATTAATCTAACAAGATCACACTTGGGGTAAGTTACATGTTATCACTAGAGAAAAAACTAGGGCACAAACATTAGTTCAAACAATTTTCTTTTATAATCTAGGATGAATAATTACTCAAGAGAAATGTTTCCACCTCTACCACTACGTATTAGGGGAGACACATATTCTTTGTAGATTTACATTCCTGATTCCAAGGCCTACATGGTCCTATGATCCCTTTGAAAATACCTGTACAAGGAGGATATCAAAGATTTATTCTAAGGAATCGTTGTTTATCCAACCCTACCAACATAAACATCTCTTCTCTCCCACTCTACTATAGAAAGTGGACAGACACATGGGTACGGTTTGGTGTCATATAATAAGTAAAAATGTTAAATTAATCCATGGGAATTCAATGAACTCTATATCCAACAAAATTCTGTAGAATCTGCATCCTACACAGACATGGTGATGAATCTAGTAATACCTTTGATGGACGTCTCCTCTGCCCAATGATGTATGTCTTGGTTAATGACTCTCTCATCCAAAGACTAGTACAATAGTAGATCTACATTTCATCACCCTATGAATTTACATATATATCATATGAAGTTATTGATATCAGGTATAAACTCTTGATCAATAGAAGGATAATGAAATACTATGGAAAATGTTGGCCAATGATTGGTTTCTAATTGTGTTTTGGCCACTTGCATCCTTTAAAATTTCAATCCCGAAACTACTCACTAAAAACCAAGTAGAATGCCTCGATAAAAATATGTGTTCGATGTTCAAATATCTTGAAAGACATTAACATACCATCCCATGAAGTTTTTAGTAACGTAATAACCTTGAAAATTAGTAACAAAAGGTTGTCCTCACTGCTTTTCTAGTGGATTGGCATCCTAAATTATATGGGTACCATTGTAACTTCCAGTGAGCATGTACTGAAACTCATGTAGTTCCATGATAAATCAATGAAGAGGAATTTTACTATGTTAAAACGAGGGTTTGGTAGAATTATTTCACTCAATAGTTCAATATCATATTTTACTAATGATTGTTATCCCTAGTTGGCCAACTGGATCATGCTTGTCGACTTCGATCACGGACCACTACCATGTTTAGCGTCATCACCATCAATCCCCATGATGATCAAGATCTTAATTTCAGTAATGATGTTTCTATAGAGGATCCATCTAGATAAAATAAATAATAGTAGGTTAACCCTTTTTAAGGTATTTTCACCCATCTAAATAGTATACTCAAGCCTTATAAGTTTGGATTATATAAAACATTCAAGAATTTTCCATTGTAATATGAAAAAGGAAAAGAGTGGTTAAATATTCTTGTGATCTAGATATGACTAAGAAGCTAAGATAGATTCATGATTTTATGTTTTTCTCCATGATTTTTAAATCACTATGAACTCAATGTTGTAATCCTCTATAGATATTATCTCAATCGATGGGGGGATCAAGAAGACCATGTTACACTCCCTCTAGAATCCCAACAACTAATCATCCATAATAGGATAAACAGGACTGAAGTAGATGGTTCTTCCCACAAAACAAGATGGGGCTAGTGGATCCAATAATCAAAGAAATTAACCAGTATTCTTGAAAATTCCTTTTATTGATGATCCACATGAATTCCCACCATTGGATCATGATCGCTTCACTTTGTGATCCTTCCAACCAATATAGGGATAGATACATATTGATTCCCCCGTGATGATGTGACATCGCCTCCCACCAATCACAAAGAAGTTGTTTAAAAATAGTGATATTTGGTACAAATAGAAATAAATCCTTATACAGTAAGGGTGGATCATACTTTTCCATCATATTAAAAAAACTTGGACTTGAACAAGTGACCAAGAGAGACACCATACCCATTCAACCTCCCAGTGTAGCCAGATGGTAGGATCCCCCAAACATCAAGAGTAGGCTAATATATGGTGATTTTTCAAGACTCTTTATGTCGATGAATTTATTTATTACAACCATATAGTTTATCTATTAATCTCTATATGGGAGGATAGATTAGTTTCACCGACATTTTCAAATACAAGAAGAAATACAATTAATATTTCATCAAATTCATCGTTTGGGGGAAGGGGTTCAACTATTCCCTAGATTTACAGCTTCCCTATGAAATTTTTATGAGTATTTGAGTTGATATGGTTTGTCATAAACATGTACTATCCATTATACAAATGAATTAACCAATAAAGTTCTATAAATTCACTAAGAGAACTCAGTTTCTCAAGGATGTCATGCAGCAAACCAGGAAACAGACTCACCCATTACCTCATGTTCCCTCATGAAATTTGATTAAAGTGGAACTAGATTTTTCATATTGACTCTAGACCATCTACCAAACCATCTTTAAGAGGCCCTATATAAATGTTTTTATTAGGAAAATATTTTAACAGATAGTGTTTTCTAGGACACCATGAACTAAAAATCCCATTCATGGAGTGTTATAATAGAGCCAACTCTATCAAGGATAACTAAGTTCCAATATTATTATTCTATTCCCTAGAGAATAACTTAATCAGTCACCTAGAGATCAATAATACCCAAGAATGATTCATCTTCCAAAATTATTTATAGTATATGGTGGATAAATAACTTTCAGAATTATGATCCATACCAGATATTTGTTGGATACACCATCAAGGAAAGATTTGTCTTTAATGATTTGATCTATGAAATGGTAGATCAAGAACTATTAAGGATAATACTCTTTTCTATCAATAATCTATAAGAGGACGAGTTTAAAAAAAATCGAAACAACTACCACTAACATGAATTCCTTGTATAAAAATTGAAATAATGATTCATCTATATATACCAACTCCATTAAATGATATACAGTTGAATAGTATAATTGGGTGACACTTTAGTGCCTGTAATATGCATATCCTCTTCCCATGAAGATGACAAATAATTCAAGGAATGGAATCAAGATTCTAAAATTGAATCAATGATTCCCATGGAATCATTTGTTACTGGATGAAAAACTACCATCATCCCTGGACATAACCTCTCCTCTATTTACACTATTAGTTTTGTAACCCTTAGAAGATCAAAATAGGAAGCTCCAGTAGTTAAAGGATTGAAAAAAATATGTAGATATTGAAGGCAATGTGAACTCACATTAACTTCAACCCCCCCTGCATTGGGAGGATGTTCTAAGACCCATCCAATCCTGGAGGAATCCTTATATGAAGACCAGGATTATGCCTTTTTTAATGTCACAAGGTAAATGGAATATTATGTAGAGATCAACGATAAAGAAAAATAATAAAATCTTTAATGAACCTCTGTTAAATTCTCAAGGGGAAATAGAGAACACCCATCTAGTGAGCATAATTTATGAAGCTCCATCCCCAAAAAAATCTGCAATATTGAGATAATCACACAAGCATTGATCAAGGCTCAAAAAGTATATCCTTCACATGTAGTATCCCCCAATGCTAATCTCTGACCCATTTGGTTGATTAACCATTTGGACCAATGATAACTATCCAACCACTAAAATAAATCTGTGGATACTAGTCAAGCAACATTATATCTACTAGGTAGATCATCCACACTTACTACTAAGGTTTAACCCCAATGATTCAAACACATCCCCCAAGATCACAATCACAGTGTTCTAAAGAACCTCACTAGCATTTTGACTGAACTCTTAATCCATAATTTTCTCTACCAATCAAATGTGATTTTTGAGGCCCTCACTGATACTGTATAGATCACTTGGACGTTTTAAACTAAATTGGATACTACTGAATAATACCATGTAGAAAATGCTGATAATAAGGACTATCAGTCCATCATTTTCAATCTCTAGGGGATATTAAGGTTCATTCATCCATGGGAACATACACACCTGTTAACTCTCCAGAAATATCAATGGTGTATATATATATATTAGTGATTGATTTACATAGGATTTAGGATTAATCAAAAACTATTTTTGATTATCTAAAATCTTGGATACACATCGGAGAATCATGTTCCATCATACTTTACAATACATGGATATGTAATGAGTGAGAAGAAGTCTAATTCCAAGATCCAGCTGTGAACACCTTGAGATTTTGTTAATTTATTTTTCAAAAATGAATTTTATTTTTTTGAAAAATTTTATTGCATGAAAAACTGAGAATATCTTTCATTATATAAAAAAATGTTTCTCTTATGTTACATGAAACAATGATTTTTTTGGGAGTGTACATGACACGTGACACTGAGCTTTAGGGAACCATGAAATAATATTATTATAGATATAACCAATATAACCTAGCCATTAAATATTTGGGTATAAAAATATTTACCGCTTTATGAAATATATATAAAAATTTCTAACCCAATATAAATTTCATTATAAATTCTGAGTAAATAAATAATAAATTTTCGGTAAATTAATTATATTCTTCAAAAATGTTTTTTATTTTATTTTTATAATAAAATATTATAAATACTTTTTAGGGATTTTAGAAAATTTATGTGATAAAATGAACTTAATTTTTGTAATAATCACATCAAATTCATTTCTTCTAAAATGTTGCATTTTTATAAAAATATTGATTTTTAAATTAAAGGAGTAAAATATTGATTTTTGTAAAACTATAATTTCCTTTCAATAAAATAAGTAATTTAACCCAGTTTTATTTGAAAGTATAATAATAATTATTTAGCAATATTTAAGACAATTAATTAATATTTAATCAACTTTATACAAAAAATTTTATAAGTTTATTTTTGGGTTTAAAAGAGGGGCTTTCTGAAAAAAGTTTAAAGTGCATAATCTTTATACATTTTAATTCATTAAAATAATCCATGGATGTAAAATGTTAAATTATATTTATATATTATATATTAATAAATTTAAATTAATATTCCTACATTAATTATTACTAGACATAGAGTTAATATAAAATCAAGTTGTGCTTAAAAACACTTCTCAAAAATCGGCTTTTTCATCGCATCTGGTGATTTTGCATTAAATATAATTTTTTCAAAATTTAGAAAATGAATTTTAAAAACTAAAAATAATTTTTAAAATCATAAATAAAATATTATATTAGGGTTAATTTTTTTACAATTTTCTCAAATGATTAATTTTTTAATGAATAGTGAAAATACTAAATTTTTTTGAAAAAATAATTTCATTTCTTTTACATATATAGTTTAATTAGATTTAAATTTTTTTTAATGTAACATTAGTTAATTTATACATACATTAATCCAATTAATTTCATTATAAGAAATTTCTTATTAAATTTATAAATAAAATGTTTGTAATGTTTTGAACATTTTCTCTAAAAAACTGTCTTAGTCATCGTGCTTGTAATATAAAATTTAAATTAAATTCCAAGAATTATGTGATTTTAATTTGAAAAATGGTTTAAATATTTGTATTTATAACAATATATAATGTTTAATAAGGGTAAATTAATTTTTTACCTAAATGAATTGTGAAAACCATAAAAATGAATTACTGCAATTAAGGTAAAAATGGATTTATCTGGGATTAAACAATGATGATTAATGTTCAAAATGACCTAAAAGCTTGTATAACAGCCATTTTCATAACATATTTAGACCTTATCTCCTCTATTTTATAATATATACAATTTTTTAGGGTTTTTCGTGATAAAAACATGGGTATGATTGATTCCCTTCAAAAGCATTATAAGTGTGAAACACACCTCACTTATAAAATGGAACCCCAATATTCTCTTCTTCACACCATATAATCATTTTTGGGACAATACCTAACAAATTACATCCCCAATTCCATTATATAATCCTAAAATCATTGTTTGGGTCATAAATCCATCCAAGGAAGGCTTTTGGTTTAATCCTAAGGAGGATACCCAAAAATTTGTAACATTCATCAAAGGGTGTTTTGGTTTTATTTCTTCCTCCACCTCATTCAATTATAATTATAACATTATAATATAATAAAATAGGTACATTTACTATAATAATATTTTTCAGGTTAACATAATACCTTAAAACCATCTTCTCTTATATCAAATGGGTTACAAAATTTTCATTCATGTGTATGATGGACTACCACCTCGTAAACCAATGACATTCATTTTTCCATTACCACCTCACATGGTTTGGTAGGATTATGGATATAAATTATATATATATATATATATATCTGTGTGTTTGATATTTAAAACTTTTATATATCTATATATTCATTATATCATATGTATACCTTTTAAATTTACATTCCATAGGGGATACGATAACATTTCTTTTGTGTATAGCCAATTATAGTCTCTCAAAGAGATATGATTCATTTTTCACTAATGATTTACAAGGAAGATTATAAGGATAGTTATATGTGATATAAATGGAATAATTATAAAATTTAAAAAATATTTAGCATACTTAAAGTATATTTTTTCATTTTTTCTTATCCCTTCACACATTGAGTGATGATAACATTATTCGTGTACATGTCTACTATCGCCTTCGCAAAGCGACGTGACTCTCTCTTTTAATCACCAGACCACATGAATGAAATGAAAAAGTATATTTCATTAAATTATATGGTATTTATTATATTATTATAATTATTTAATGATTATATATTTCTTACCACCTTTTCATAATGATCATGGAAAAATAGAAATTTTACTCTTGTGTATGTATGACCTATCATCTTCGAGATTGTAAAATATTTCATCTCTCAAAACCATAATTCATGATTGGATGTAAATTTATAATTTAGGTATAAAATATGATAATTATTTCATTATTATAATTCTAAAAATTATGAAACCATAACAAAACTAGGAGGGGAAAAATGACAAATCAAAACATATACAAAAAACAAAGCAGTTATGACCCCCAAACATGGATTTAAGATGGAATTTTTCATAAATGGGTAATAAAATGACATACATAAATTGTATATGGTATAATATATGTAATTTTTTCTATATAATATCCTCATAAAAAACATATATTTATTATATAGGATTTTTAATGAGTATCCAAGAAGTCAATACTTATGATAAGGGATTTCTATCTCACTTTTTACATATGTGGGACACATGCCATATTAACCAATTATTTCATCAATGTGGTGAATTTTACACCCATAAATGTATTATATGATTATTCTACTTTAAATTTTTTGTATTTACATATACATTTTATGATCACTCCTTCATGGGGTTTACGGTTCAAATGTTTATAAATAAGTAAGGGATTCTTGTCATAATTTTCCTTCTTGGAGAAGTACATTATGTTATGCACCTATAATATTTCGCGAAAGGATCTAGAAATTTTATTACATGTAATATAATGAATTTATTTATCCTGAGTATATTTAAGTGTTATTTTATGTTCTTCCTTTAGGGGGATTATAATTCAAATTTACTAAACTAGTAATGATTTTATGTTACAATATCATCGTTTATCATGATTGTCTATAATTATTCTTATGATCATAAAAAATTATGGTCCATATCTAAATAATCTCTTGAATATTCTTCTTATCTATTTATTCATGAAATTTTCATGAAATATTTCCAATTTCAACTCTTTGGTAATTAAAATAAATTGATATTTTTTTCAAGAAAATAGGACTTTATTTCTCTCTTTAATCAAAAATATGTTTTCTTCAAAAACCATGTTTTCTAAAAATTTTTTCTATAATATTTAATAATTACAATGTGATTTTTAAAAGTCATTTTTACCCTTGTTTGACATTAAAAAAATGTACTGAAATATTCATGTCATTTTCCAAATAATTCTAATTTTGATTTTATTGAAAATATGGATGGAATATTTATTTTAACTTGTATGAAAAGAGAAAATCTTCACATAATTATGAACATTATATTGATTGAAACATAATTGATAATTTATAATGGTTATTTTCAAATCATAATATTTTCAAAAATAAATTTTATTTTAAAAAGTGTTTGTCAAAGTGGAATGGATATTTTATTCAAAAAAATTCTTTGTTTGATTTTCGAATAACACTTTATAAGTTTTCAATGATATTTTCAAAGAAAATGATTTTGAAAAAAAAATATGTTTTAAAAAGATATTTTCAATGAAAATTTATTTTTCCTAAATAATATTCCAAATGATCTTTAAAAATCATTCACAATCTCATATGAAATAGTTTGATATAATTTATATTATATTGGGGATGTAAATCAAGGATACCATTATTATTCCTTCCCTAAATGTTTAATGTTTCTGATGACAATATATTTGTAAAACTCATTACACTTCCATAGGTTATTCCAAGATTAAACCTAATGGAACCCACTTCTATTAGTGAGTTAGGCTATTATTAAATGTTTAAATAACTATGAAACCTATATCATTTACACAGGTTCTGATATGATGAAATTTTTATGAAACCATTTTCATTTCATGGGTTGTGATATGATTAAAGGTTTATGATCTTATGAAACACATATGTATGATATTAATTATGTGATGGTGGTTACTTTATAACGAAGGATGCTGGTTATATTATAACCACGAGAGTTTGTTTCATTATAACCAAATATGGGTGGTACCTAAATCTCCATCCAATGCATTAGGTAGAGAATTATATTTCATGAGAAATATAGGAATAGAATAGGGATGGAACCTCATTTATTAAGGGACTTTATCCACTATGATAGTTTTGTGAGTGAACCTTCACTACTAAAAATATGGCTTTTATCAGTGCTAGAAAATTAAATTAACAGCGCTAAAAAATTTTGTTAATTGAGATGAGGATAATGGGGGGTCCCTTTTACCAGCGCTCCGAAATGAGCTGATATGACCCCTTTTATCAGTGCTAAAAAAGTGCCGATAAAAGTTGGAAAAATAAAAAAAATATTTTTACAATTCTGGGTGGCTTAAACGGCACTTGAAGACTCCCTTTAATAGCACCCAACAACATGGTAGCCCACGCACGACCCATGCCAGCTCCACCAAGCCCCACCCACCATTAACAATGCTAGGTAATTTCCCACACCTACACGCGTGACCTACATCCCACATGATTCGAACTCGAGACCTCCTCCCTGCGCGCCTAAGCCTTTACCACTCCTCCATATTGCTTTGCTTTTATTTATTAATATATCTATTTATTTATATATATATTTAGTCATAATAATATATACATATATTATTAGTCATATTATTATATACATATATTTTACTATATTAATAAATATATATATATCTGTATTTTAATATATATATATATATATATATATATATATTTATAATTTTTTATTCGTATATTTATTAGTATATTAATATATATTTATAAGATTAGTTTTTAAAACATTTATAAAATATTTTTTCTTATGTGTGTTTTTATATATAAATACATACATACATACATATATACAACACACACACAAATATATATTATATATATCTGCAGGTATAATTATACATATTTATATGTATTTACAAGTATTATATATTAATATGTATATACAAAAGTGCTAGAAATGGAGTTTCATAAAACCTAACAAATCAAAACGTCATTGTAAAAGACTTAACTTCTTCTCCAGGTGTCTGTTTAACTCCTTTAATAGTAAAACTAAATCTCATGGAACAAACTATGATAACACAGGTGTCGGAGGCCTAACGAAAACACAGATCAGAAGTTATTACTTTTTTAATAAAAATTTGACAGGGTTCCGGACACGAGAACATAGATTTGGAGGCCTTCTGGTGGTTTTTTTCGATTTTAGGATCCAAAATAGAAAATAGATTATGTCTTAGTCATCCTGATGTGCAGATATCACACTTCCTTTGATTTAATATTTGGTAGAGCCCAAACGGACACTTGGAGTGAACGTTATGGTCGTTTGAAGTTGGACTTTTTTTGGAGTGCTATAACTGATATATCTTTTGTTCCTCTCATCTTCTAACAGTTTCAACTTGACGTGGTTGTCACTCATTTTGTGGGATTCTATAGGACTAGTCACAGTGCTCAATTGGACAACTGGAGCAGAAGTTATGCTCATGTTAGTGAGTTGTAGTTTTCATTGGTTTTTAGGACATATGAGAGTTTCAAAATTTCAAACGACAATAACTTCTACTCCGAGTGTCTATTTTGGCTCTACAACTTATCAAGTCAAATCATTCAAAACTTTACACACTCTGGTGATCAACAAAACCCCTTATCATGTTCTTTGAGGTTCAAAAGGGACAAAAAACCCTATGAACGGTAATAAGTTTGGCTATGGGTGTCCGTTTTTCCATATCTTCTGCTCCCGGTGTCTGTTTTTCCTCAACCACATATCAAATTGAATCTTACGACCATAAAAAACTATAGTGACCATTTTAACACCTTCTCATATTTTGTAAGGTACTAAAAGGTCCTTAATCCCTACAAACATCCATAATTTCGGCTCTGGGGTGTCCATTTTGGGTCTATGGCATATCAAATCAATATAAAACATATTTTAACAAATATTTATTATATTTATATCAATATAAATATAATTATATATCAGTATATTATTTTCAATGATTGTTTTTGGAAATATAAACATTTATCAGTGTTAGGAAAATGTGCGCTGATAAACCCCCCCCCCCCTTTATGAGCACTACTAAAATAAGTGCAGATAAAGGGGTAGTGCTTCCCTTGACCCATTTTGTGGTAGTGATTGACCACTATAAGGGTTTGGGGGTGATTTATTTCACTAATATGAAGAGGATTCCACTAGTGATGGTGGTTTGTCCCTCCCATAAGGATTATTGTCCAATGATGTCCCCTTATAAGTTTTAGAAATGATCATTGTCTACTAAGGAAATAATTTTCTATGCTCACGTGTATGTCTCAATTCTATGTATTATGCCAATTTTATACTCTCATGGGTAATGTTCTTTGAATATCTTATGATTCATGTGGTATAAACTTCTAATCATTTTTCAATGACTAGGTATTATGATATTTGTTAAGAAAGGTATGGTTTTAAAATGGTATGATCATGATATGAAACCCATATGTTCATGTTATTCTTATATATCTCCTTTTTTACCCTTACTTAACATTGGATATCACCGTTTATTATGTTTTCTTTACCCAGTTTATGGAAAAATGTATTATGTAGAACTTATAAAGGGAAATATCTGTATGGGAGACAATAAATATCTTTCAGGATTTATGAATATTGTGTTATAAGTTTCCAATGGCATTAAACTATTATGTTAATCAGATTTTTATTTGTATTATGTGATGAACATTCATATAAAAATATGTAAAATCTATGATGAGAAGCCTGGGTATTTATAGTTGGTGTTGGGGGAATGGTTTAGTTATCCTGTGTAAAATAGGATGAGAAACCTTTAGTGATATCCCTAGGGATATTTCTAAGGATATGCCTAGGTATGTCTTAACGGATAAGTCTTAGGATGATTCAAGGTATAGTAAAATGTCATTGAATTTTGGAAAAGGATAGAGAATGTTGTTTCTAAAAATTACATACCTACCAGGATACTAAACATGGAAGTTTCTCTAGAACAATGGTTCCATGGGGTAATAACTCCAAAAGGCACATTGGGTTAGACTTGATCATCACCTGGTGCATGACAATGTTTCATGCTATATGCCTGGTTGGAATCACTTTGGGTATATGATTTGGAAATTATATAACTATTTACAAACCATCATGAATGATTTAAATAGATGATGAATATGAATAAACTAAGATAATACTAAGGTTCCGTAGATTAAAAAACAATACATGATTTAGATCCCATATATGATTTCTCATACATTTATATTTTTCATAAGGATTAGAATTTATCACACTATTCATTAAATTTGTATTCAATGGAGGGAACACGAAGGAACTAGGTTAACATTCAATGTCATAGAGGATTTTCTAATGATCTAAAATATTGGATGATGATTAGATTAAACAGTGTTATGATTATGCCTAATCAGTTTTCATGGATCATCATTGACAATGTATTCCTTAACCAACTATCAAACTTACCAAGAAAGAGAAGGAAATAGATTTCTAAGCATCCAAGTAGTGGATACCATAGAGGAAAGAAGATTTGTTTTCTTTTGTGATGAGAATATAGGAAGAAACTCCCTAGTGGATGCCTTAGAAAAACATAATGATTTTAGATTGTGGAAAAAAAGAACACAACAATTAACTAAAAAGGGGAAATTAAATGTTGGGTCAAATTAATGGATGTGAATAATGGTATCACTAATATATCAATGACTATTAAATTATTTAAATTTGGAAAGTATGGGAATGATGAAAATAAATTCCCTAAGGGAAAATCTAATGAATAAAATTATCAAGGTTGAATGAGTAATGGTTATATTACTGATGATGAAGGCACTACAAGTGAATATTGAAAGGAAATAGGTACTGATGAAGAAGATGATGAAACCTAGTTAATTTTTTGAGAAGGATGTAGGATAAATTATGGTTATATGTATTGGAATTAAAATATTATTTTATATTAATCAAGAAATATATTAGAATAGTATATTATATGTTTACCAATAAGGAATGTATGTAACACCCCAAGGATTTTCAAATATATTTAATATTGAATTCAAGAAATACTGAGTCTCTACAAAGAAACAATTTTTATAACATAGTCAATAAATATAATTTTTTACTTCTATGATTTGAATTTAAAAAAAATGACATATACGGTTGCATTCAGTAAGATATATCGAGTCTGATAAGACAAACTTAATTTTTGGTGAATAGTAACATACCCCTATAAATAGTAATTTGAATAGTAATATTACCCTTATGAATAAAAAATCATATTATTGTTTTATTTTCTTATGGTTGCAAGATAATGAGACCTTGATTAACTTTTCAAGGTGATATAAAACAAATTATAGTTATAAAATTGTCACATTTCGAATAAATTATGATTTTTTTATAAATTAAAATTAATCATATTTAGAAAACTGTTTTCAAAAAATGGAGTTCATTTATGAATTCAACAAATCAAAAAAAAATTGGGTAATTTTTTTGTATTTTTCTAAAATACTCAAATTTTTGATGAATAGTAAAATGCGTTAATTTATCGTATCAAATAAATTCACAATTCCTAGAACCATGTATAAATTAAGAACACTTGGTTCAAAGTCACATGCACTTATTACTATTATTGGTCACAAGAATCAACACATTTGGTTGTATTGAGGGAAGTAATTAAATATTGAATAAGATATTTTAAAATCTGCCCTCTCCTCTACTATAACACCCCCTCACTTCCTCTTATCTTCACACCTCTAAGGCCTTATTTATTTTCGATATTCTACTAAACCCTCATCCCAATATCCTCACCTACATCCCACTGCCTTAGGCCTTATAAAAATTCCAAAACCTCTACCCTAAAGAGGCTCTCATGGAAAATAACTTCAAGAGGTAAATTCCTCTTCTCATTGCTTTTATTTCGAGTTCCTTTCATTTATTTTTCCCTCACCTATCCCCATCAATATGTTATGAAACCTCCAGTAACATACATGTACTATAATGTTTTTGTGATAATCAAATTTTTAATCATCCTCCACCCTTTTTCCTTATTTTATACAAGAAATGAGAACACCATCCATATGTCTTAATTTATCACATTCAAGGACAATGAGTTTTTAATTTCTATTAATATATTCAATTCAGGCCATGAAACCATTTTTATGGTTGAATCATGTTATTATATTTTTTATATATCTTATGTAAGGTTATGTAATCTTATTTTTACAAATTTAATTAATTTATAGGTAAAAATGATTTCGTTGTTATCCAAAATCTCCAAATAACCCAAACAATTATCATTAAAGATTTATATAATGATTCATCTTCACTCAAAATATCCAAATTAATTTATAACTATATAATATTATGGATGTTCACTATTCATATATAACTTCAATTTTGGACAACCATTCTCATTCTACATGGTCATCTATACATGAATATAAGAAAACTAATCATGAAAACCTAGGAAGAAAAACACTCCAAAATAATGAAATTGAATCCCTTAACCCATCAAAAAGACATTATTGGTACTAATAAGACTATAATAAATCATTTAAATGAAAATTAGGTTATATAATCATTAATATATAGAACTAAATCTGATTATTCTGGTCCTTAAGATCAAGTGAGGAACACCTACGGACTTAAGATAAGGATTTTCCACCTAGACCTCCATTTTCATCCAGGTTACTTTTATTGTCAAATTCCTCCAATAAATTTTTTATGTATTAATATGTACTCCTCAAAAATTATATTTTAGTTTTCTATAAATTGTTACCAACTACAATCCTTCTTTATTTTATTGGGATTTACATATTTCAAAAAGATCTTTCCAAAGAAATCTTCCTAAAATACAAACCCAATTCAAGGGAATTTCATAAATTCCTACCTATTTTCATGGTCACACTATAATATGTTTATAGAAACCATTATCATTATTTAATAACTAATTTTAATATAAAAATACTATTTTACTTAATTTATGGTTTTATAAAAAGATTTTTCCAAAAGAACACTTCTTTTCAAAGTAAAAGTGTATTTATCTCAATTATTACACAATGATTTTTTAAGAGTATCATCATATGTTTCAACACTCTGGTAGATTCATATGTATTATTGGGATTAATATTTATGATATCATCTACCATATTTAATTTTTATTTATTTATTAGTTTTAATTTGTATTTTTTATCTTAAAATCATTCACCAATTTACTATGAATGGTTAGTGTTTATGCTTAATGTTCAAAGAATGTTATTTACATTTCATATACTAGATACAATATGAATGTATATATATTTTTTATGTTTATCCCTATTCATATGAGGAATACATCTGACTTATTATTTGATGGTTTTGGAGCTCTACAAACCCTCGAGGCATCGATAGATCTCATGGGACAAATAAATATGGACTTAGTTGATGCCTTACCCATTTTTAGATATGGTTTTGGCCAAGGATTTAATCATTTTTAGATGTCTTGACCGAGGATCTGATGGTATGTTTTAGATTGTCTGGAATATGAATTTCTCTCGATATGAAGCTACAAATTCATAGTTCATGTTGTTATTCAACTAGTATAATACCCATGATATTTTTTTTATTATGATAATGTTTACTCAGATCCTATCCATACCATAATGTGTTCATGTTTATTATTTTTAAAGTCATGTGTTTTCAATTAATCACCATTACTAATTATTATGAATATTTTATCATCCGTTGTATTATTTTCCCTTACAAAGCATTTGAAAAAACCACTTTTTATGTTTTTTTTCATGACTAGAATAAGTATATTATGATTAACTTATAGGGATAATCTTAGAGTGGTGGATGTTCCCAATGGAACTTTTATGTTGTATTTCATTTCATGTTTCAATGTTGAACTTATAAATTTATATGTTTTCCCAAATCTAATAAACTATTCATTATTTTGGGATAACACTTTCTTGTAATCCATAAAATTTAATGTAATAAGGCACCGGGTCCGGGCAATTGGGGTTGAGTCTTTATATTTGGTATTAGAGGAAGTTTAGTAGAAAATGTGGAAACTAGATTTAGAAAAGGTAGATTATAGAGTAAAATATAATACAATAATTGAGGTTAAGTTTACAAGAATATAATGTAATTTTGGTAAGGAATATATCATGTGTATCTTTCTAGTAAATACATCCATTTCTAGATGCAAAAAGTGGACTTGGTTCATGCATAGATGTACCTAGGAGTGAATAATCCGACATGGAGTTTTAGCCTTGACCTGAGGTATCCTGGTAAATGACAATATTCCTTACTTCACACTTGGTTTGATAGTATTTGGGATATGTTTAGGATAATTTACATTTACATAATAATCAATTTTGAAGGATTTAAATGTAAATTTTTCCTTGAAGAATCCATTTTTAGGGTTGTGGGATTAGCCAAGCATAGGATTTAAATTTATGTTGTGTATTTTTTTCTATGTTAAGATAGTGCATTGTGATCCATAACCTAATATAGTGTGTGCCATTATTTATAAATTCCACTTAGTGGAAGGAATAGAAAATGTATGAAAGCACATATCCCATGTAGGAATTTCGCTCCTAAGAAAAATAATGATGTTGGCTCTGGAACTGCAATTGGGGAGGAGCAATTTATATCTATACTAGGAGAGATTACTCTGGATATGAAAAATAACCTTACTAGTATAGATCATCTGGATCCAGAGTGTAGAATAAATATGTTAGATCACATTATGCGACAACAACCTTCATCATTTAATGTGACTACAGATCCATTAATAGCGAACCGTCGATATGTTCCTTAGAGAAGATATTTCTATCATGGGGATGTAATGAAAGGGATAAGGTTTTTATGGAAAGTTATTGTCTTTTAGAAGATTCAGATCAATGGGGGACACTAATTCAATACAAAAAAATTATGAAGAAGAAATAGAAAAAAATTTAATTGTTTGAATTTAAAGAACTTTTCTTAGAGAAATACTTTCCACGTAAATAACAAGTGGATATGGAAATGATGTTTCTGAATTTGAGGCAAAAATAAATGATAATTTATAAAATTATGAATCTATATTCACAAGGATATAAATTCATAAATTGGACTATTTATATAATATAACGATAAATATTTATTGATTATTTTATGGCCTAAAACCATTCGTCAGACAGGAACAGGTCTGCCAAACATTGTCATCATTCGAAGACATAGTCTCATATGATATCAAGAGGAAGAAGATTACTCTAAGTCTTATGAAATTAAAATAAATAAACAGAAGAAGTGGGATGCTCAAAAATATGGAAAATTAAATAAGTAAATGGGGAAGAATGTAAGATTTGACATTCCACACTGTTATAATTGTGGATTGAAACACTCTGGTTCTTACATAAAAGAAAAAGGGGTGACCTAATATTTTGGGAAACAATTCCATCAAATTTGTGATTCCAAGGAGAAAAAAGAAGATATTATTGTTCAATGCTATAATAATATGGTTATGGGACACATTTATAATGATTTTCTAAAGCATCAAGTAAACGATCCATAGAATAGGTCAAGGGAGAAGGGACAAGATTATGTGATAACAGCTGATAATATTGAAGATACTAATGAAGTGGTAGAAGGTACTTTAATAATTTGATTCTAGACCATCACATTCATTCATATCTTCATAGTTTTCTAATAAATGATGTTATTTCGAATATGATTTATTAAGGGAGTTGTCAGTCGAAACTCCTAAGGGAAGTATCATTGCGAAAAAGATGTGTCCGGAAGTCCCCATTATGGAATATAAACATAATTTATCTACTGATTTTATCATCATACAAATGATTTAATTTTATATAATCCTTGTTATGGTTTGGATTTTGAATTATGATGCGAAAATATTTTTCAAGAAGAAGGAGGTTACAATTTTAGATAGGGATATAAAGTCCCTTATCTTTAGAGAAGAAGCATCATCATCAAGTTATTATCTAGATCCACCCTCAATAGTTCTACATAATTAAATTATTGTAATGGATGAGAATAAAATATCTATGGGTGAGGAGAGAAATATTCAAATTAATGATGTACCTATTTTTAAAGAATATATAGATTTTTTTAGAGGATTCACCTTGACATTCTCCAGAGTGAGATGTTGAATTATATATTGATTTAATTCCCTGTACAAGACCTATATCAAAGAATCATTATTGAATGGCCACTGTGGAATTAGTATAACTAAAGAAACAACTAGATGAATTTAGTGATAAATGATCTATACACCGTAGTGTTTCTCCATGGGGATCACATGTTCTTTTTCTAAAGAAAAAATATTGATCTTTGAGCTTATTCATTGGACATAGGGAGATCAATGCTATAATAATAAAGAACAAGTATTCCATGCCTCTCATTGATGATTTATTTTATCAAATTCATGAAGAACAATATTTTTCAAAGATTTAAATTCGATCTGGATATCATCAGTTTCCATTGAGGAATGAAGATATTCCAAAAACATTATTTCGAACAATGTATGAGCATTACGGGTTTATAGTAATACCTTTTGGACGGACTAATGGACCCTATATTATCATGGATCTAATGAATAGTGTTTTCAAGGAATATCATGATGACTTTGTGGTGGTATTTATTTATGATATCTTCATCTACTCCGAAAGCTAAAAAGATCATGAAACTCACTTTCACTTTATTATGAAATACCTTTGAAGAAATGAATTATTTGGGAAGTTTAGAAAGTGTAAATTTTTCCTTCAAGTAGTTTCCTTTCATGGCCACACTGTCTCTATGGATGGAATATATGTTGATCTCAGGATGACAATGGTTGTCCAAGAGTGGTCTAATCTAAATAACATAACTGATGTGTGTAGTTTTATAGGTTTAGTATGTTATTATCATCATTTCATTAAAAACATATCCCATTTATCCATCCAAATGAAAAATATTACACCTAAAGGGGTTATGTTCATATGGTAAAAATAATGTTAGGAATGTTTTGAAGAATTGAATAGGATATAAGTGAATGATCTGATCCTGATTCTACTATCAGGAAATGGGGGATTTGTGATCTACAGTGATGCATCAACAAAAGGACTTTTTTTCCTTATGAAGAATGATAGACTTATTTATTATCCATAAAACCAGTTAATGGTTCATGAAAAATACTATCATACTCATGATATTGAGTCAGTAGGTATAATCATTTGTCTGATGATATGGTGTCCATATCATGATGGAAAAAGATGTGAGATATATACGGATCATAAGATCATGAAATATATCTTCTCAATGAAAGAACTAAACATGAGGAAAAGGATATGGCTTGAACTACTCAAGGATTATGATTATTCCATAAACTACAACCCAGTAAGGAAAATAAGGTAGCTGATTCATTGAGAATGAAGGGTAATGGGGTCCTAAACCAAATGAATATTTAAAGGTATCTTGTGTTTATGGATCTAGTGAAAATGGATATAGGAATTATAAAATAAGGTGAAAAATAACAACTTTTTCATTAGGTTTCCTATCCATATTTATTGGAATGAATTAAAACTTCTCAGTTTGATGATGATAATATTAAAAAGATATTTAAATGTGTGAATGATGGGAAGTTGGTAGGCTTCATTTGTGAAGACGGAATTATTAAATTTGGGATTTGGATATGTATTCCCTATATACCTGAGCTAAAAAGGGAGTTATTGGATGATGCTCATAGCTATAATTTCTCTATACACCCTAGTATCACTAAAATGTATAGATATTTGAGGGAATATTTTTTGTGGGACAACATAAGGAGGGAAATTTATAATTTTGTATCAAGATGTTTAGTATTTCAACAAGAGAAGGCTGAAAGAAAACATCCAAGAGGAGTCATGAAACCACTACCAATTTCTACATAGAAATGGGATGACATCACCATGGATTTTGTCACTAGATTACCAAAAAATCAACGGAATAGTGACGTGATATGGGTAATTATTGATAGACTTACGAAATCTACCCATTTTCTCACAATAATGGATTATTTTCCACTTGAGTACCCAGTAGGACTCCATATCAATGTTGTGGTGTGAATTCATGGAGAACCTCTCTCAATTGTTTCTTATCATGCTCCATGATTTACATTAATAATTTGGGAATGTTTTCAGAAATTATTGGGTATCGATATTAAATTGAGTACTGCTTATACCCATCAAACAAACAGGCAATTAGAAAAGATGATCCAAATCATAAAAGACATGTTGAAATCATGTTTACTTGAATTTTACAGTTTTTAGAATCAATATTAACCCTTAGTATAGTTTTCCAACAATAATAGATTCTATTAAAGTATTCAAATGGAACTATATGAAGCATTGTATAGAAAGAGATGTCGTACACCAACTTGTTTGGAAGAAGTTATATAAAGGAAGCTTATGGGCCCAGAGCATGTGAGGGAAACAATAGAAATGGTAAATACTGTTCAAACCTATATCAATGTAGATCAAAGTAATAAAAACATCTATGCTTATAATCCAAGGAAGGATTTGTAATTTCAAGTAGGATACCATGTTTTCCTGAAGGTATCTCTATTGAAGGGTGTTATAAGATTTGGGAAGAAAGGGAAATTAAACCCCACATACATTGGACCTTTTGAAATTATAGTGAGAATTAAATATGTTTCATATCGTTTGGCTATGTCACCTTGCCCGTCTAATGTACACAATGTGTTCCATGTCTCATTGTTGAGAAAGTACGTGTCGGAAAAAATATATGTCATCACTTCTAATGGAATAGAATCTAAACTAGAATAATCATACTGTGTAGAGCCTATCTAGATTTTGGACACTTTTGAACATGTGTTGAGGAATCAGACGAATCAGATGGTAAATGTGCTTTGGGAAAATCGTATAAAAGAAGTGGAAATATGGGATCCTGGGGTTCTTATGATGATAATCTATCCAAATATTTTTATGAAGTAACATACTGTAACTTTTGAGGATGAAATTTCTATAAGGTGGGGACAAAATAACACTCCAAGGATTAGAAAATAAATTTAATGTTGAATTCACGAAACATGGAGTGTCTAAAAAATAACACATGCTATAACCTAGATAGTAAAGATAATTTTTTCACTTCTGTGATTTGAATTTTAAAAAAACTGACATACATGGTTGCGTTCAATAAGTTATTTGGAGTCTAATAAGGCATACATAATTTTTTATGAATAGTAACATACCTATATGAATTGTAATATACCCCTTATGAATAGTGAATCATATTATTATTTTATTATCTTAATGTTATAATATAATGAGATGTTAATTAATATTTCAAGGTGATATTAAACAAATTATAGTTTTAAAAGTGTAACCTTTCAAATAAATAATGATTTTTTAAAAAAATATATATATTAAAATTATTAATAATATTATTCTAAAATAATGGAGTTCATTTTTACAAGTCAAAAAATGGATTGGGTTAATTTTTTGGATTTTTCTACAATAATCGAATTTTTTAGGAATATTAAAATACGGTAATTTACTATATTAGTTAAATTCACCATTCCTATAATCATGGCTGATGCAAGAACGCTTGGTTCGAACTCACATGAACTTATTACTATTATGGGTCACATGAATCAACACTATTGGTTTTTTAGGAAAATAATTATATAATGAATAAGATATTCAAAAATCACGCCACTCCTCCACTATAACCTCCCCCACTCACTCTCTCTTCTATTCAATACATATAAGTCAAGTTCCTTGTCTAAATTATACTCAAATATTATCACATGACCCTCCCCCACTTCCATCATCCCTTGGTATCATAAAAAAAGGAAAAAACCTCTACCCTAAAGAGGCTCTCAAGGAAGATAACTTCCAGAGTAAAATTCCGCTTCTCGTTTCGTTTATTTCAAGTTCCATTCATTTCTTTTTTCCTCAACTTTCTTCATATAGATGTGATGATAACTCCATTTCCTTACATGAACAATAATTTTGTTATTATAATGGAATAATCCATCATTATCTTTCATTTCCACATATTTCATGTTAGAAATTAAAACACAATCTGAGATGTGTTAATTCGTCACATTCAAGGATTACAGGTTTTCAATTTCTATTAACGTCTTCAGTTCTGGTCATGAAACCATTTTTATGGATGAAATAGATTATTTTATAGATAATATATCAAATGTTAGGTTCTATAATCTTTTTTTACAAATGGTTTTAATTTGTAGATCAATATGAATTCATTGTGATAAAAAATTACCAAATAACCCAAACAATTATCATTAAAGTTTTATATAATGATTCATCTTTACTCCAAATAACCAAATAAATTTTATAACTATTTAATCTTTTGGATCTTAACAAATAACATAAAACATCAATTTTTTATAGTCTTTGTAATTCTACATGTTTATTCACACATGAGTATAAGTAAACCAATCATGAAAACTGTAAAGACCTGGAAATTCCATGTAATGTTTTTTAATTATATGGTAATGTTATGAGTCCATGAAAATTGAAGGCACTTGATTTTGAGGACCGGAGTTCTTGGAAGTAATTTCAGAACTTTTTTCGGGTACGTTCAGTAAACGTGCGAGTGGGTTTTTATAACTTTTGAACCCATTCTCGGAATTGAATTCCGAGGACACCATTGAGCTCACAAAACTGGTTTTTTCTTAAGGAGACCATTATCTTGGATACAGTTGGTCGTGGGTGGAAGATTCTTTTTGTTACCCATCATGAGAAAAAAAAGGTGAAAATAAAAATAAACTAACTTTATTTTTATTTAACCTTTGAAATGTTTTGAATTTTCGGTGGGGACCACCCGATCTATTCAAACCCCTTTTTATTTATTGTTCCAAACCCCCGAATCATTTAATGAATTTGTAAAATGAAGTAATTAAACAAATAAATTAAGGGGGAGGCTCTTCATCACCTAGATTGGGCTGTTGGTGGACGATATTGCTGGAGGAAACCCCCTTGGAATAAAAACATTACTCCTTTGACGAACATTTCTCCAACGAAGATCAATGTTAAAGGATCCACAAAGAGGAAAGTCTTCAACAAAGACAAACCGACATCCATCCTTTCCTCTAATCACTAACGTCAATGAGACATCGAGGGAGGGAATGTTTTTTTTAATACACCTTACCCTATTCTTGTCAATCTTCATGATTTTTGAACAATGATGCCGCTTGCTACAATTCTAATGTGGAGGGTGTGGGCCAGATGAAAATAACCCGACCTCTCTGAAACCTTGGTGGTTTATGATGGTCAAGAATCGATGGTGACCTTCTGAGTCAAGTGCGGGGGTTTTGGGAATGAAGAACGGGCCACCGAGATATGCCCGAAGACCCGAGGAACGTCATAGGAAACCCATGCCGGCGACCGACACTGGTGGCGTTCGGGAGTGGAGACCGGCTCTTCAGTCGGCTGCAACATCATCGGTTGCATGACCACACCGCCAGAGAAGGTCCATGGCCCATCAGCCGCGGCAGATCAAAGGGCGACGACCGACAAGATGCATGCCATGCGAACGGGGCAGTAGCGGGTGACCGCGCCGTTGGGCATGTAGGAGTCGTGGCACGCGGCCACATCGTAGAGGGAGGGCAGCTGGCTTGCTACCAACCACATGCAGTGGCATTAAGAATGACTGTGCCGCGAAGGAGGTCTGGTCGTCTGGCCAACCCGGGAGCCGAGCGAGACCCCAGATCCCATGTGCCAGCTGCCAACACCACTGGGCGTCGGCTGGTCGACGACCCAACCCGAACGGCTGGGTTGTTCAAGGAACCTAGGTGGCGCCTCCCCCTTGGATGGCAGCTAGGTAGGAACACACCGTGGGGCCACCTAGTCGCGGACCAGAAGGCTACCCAGCGCGGGCCGCAATGCGGGCCACCCAATAGTCTGGGTCACGCCGGTGGGTCGGGCCAAACCCAAGGTGCCAGGCTGAACCTAGCAGGCCGAGCCGGACCTAGGGAGTCGTGTTGGTCTAGGGTCGGGTCATGCCGGTTCGGACCAGAACCAGACTGACTTTGACCCCTCTTCTCTCTTTCATAAATAACTTGACCTACGGGGCGTCTGTTTGATGATCCGTCTGCGGTGCCAAAAACCTTGGATCGATACCGTTCTTTTGGTATACCCCACATGATTTTTGGATAAGGTTGGGGTACAATAGGGTTGGATCGAACTCGTATCCAACTGGGACCTCGATACTAAAAGGCCTATAATGTACATATCAGGCGTCCAATTTATGCACCGTATATTGAGTTGAGACCCCGATTACATGGCGGTCCTTTGGGATACTTCTTCATGGGTCATCGTGGTAGTTGGAGTATCAACTTGTGGCATGAGGAGCGTGCCATACTGGAATCAAGAAAGATTAGTGTTGTAACCCTGTGGAAGGCTTTAAGATGAGAAATGGATCCTATGTGGGTGTGTGCATTAGGATCCTACATGGGTATACGCATTGGGATCCTATATGGGTATGTGTTCCATTATAACACTTGGATCCTCTCTAGGAATCCACGTGGGATTACTCTAGGATCCAACGTGGGTTTGATGTACTAGGATTCTATGCGGGTCTGAAGATTTAGGATCCTACCTAGGGCTACCTCTCAATAGAGTAAGATGATTTAGTAGTTACATATAATCATATTTACTACCGTATGCATGTTATAACTCGTGTGATTTGAGTCCTTTCCTTTATGTAAATCATCTATGTGGCGTACCTTTATGGTACATCCCTTCGTGGTGATACGTTTTTGGTATTCTTCTGTTTGGCATTACCTTTGTGGTACATACCTTCGTGGTGTTACCTATGTGGTATTCTTTCCTTCGTGGGACAGTTGATCTTTGGGATTTTGAGTTGGGCCTTGTGTATCCTCATGATTGAGATTTGTTTACTCAACAACTTAGGTATATGTATGGGAATATACCAAAGTAGGGTTTTGAGTTGTTTTCATGCTTTTTGGTTTATCCTTTATTGATTTTGTGAGACCTTCAAGGGTCTCGAGGTCCCTACCGAGTATCGTTATACTCACCCCTACATGGGTTATCCCCAAACCATGTTGTGTTTGGTGCAGACGACGGACAATGTTGACTAAGGATGAGAGTACTAGGACTGGAGGTAGCTTGGAGGTGGACACTAGATGTGGGGTACCGCAGAGACGATAGTTCAAGATCTGTACCTACCCTTTAGGTAGGATCCTTGACGGGTGTTTAAAGGAGTAGTTTATAGTATTACTTGTACTTTCTAGTTTTCTTTGTACTATACTGTTGGTCTTGTATTATGGCCCCTTTTTAATTTTTGTACACAATCTGTTTACTTTATTGTTTTACTTGTTCTTGTATCCTTCTTTGTGCTTAGTTGTGTGAGTTTCCACATTATAAAGGCAATGCCTTCCCAGTTTTAGGGAATACTCCTTTTGGTTCTAGTCACCATCTCCTGGCCTATGGAAGGCAGGCATGGGGTAGTCGCAGCACAGGCCCCGGGGGACGGGTCGTGAAAAATTGGTATCAGAGGAGTCGGTTTGACCGTAGAACATTGGACTCTAATCTTTTAATGACAATAGTGTTAATGGATATGAGTGTGGTTATTAGTTAAGGGAATCCAGTGTTGGTGCAGCAGTCAACGTATCCATACACCATGACCCTTACTTTTGATTTCAGACTTTGTGCATGAAAACAGTGACTATGTGTGTGTTTTGAAAAGGTTTCATTGTGATCTCTCTGAGTCAGCTCACGAGGTAGAACTTATTGAACATGGAAAACCTGTTTCTTTTTAGGATTTCTCCACATAGACAGTCAGCTAGGGTTCTGGGAAGAGTATGTGATGACATCCCACCGAGCGACGAGGCTTCGGTGTATAGACCTTTATTAGTAGAGGCACCAGCGGAGGAACCAATGGTACATTTACCTGTTGGGACAACGATTCCAACAACCCTAGTAGTAGGGAGTGCATGTATCTTGAGCGTGTTGCATGAGTTCCAGTGCCAGAGGCCACCCAGGTTTAGTGGTGAGACAGACCCACAGGTGGCTGAGGATTGGCTGGAGATAGTGGTGAGAATCTTCCGACTGGTAGGGACACCAGTTGACCTCATGGAAATCTTTGCCGACAGTCTTTTACAGGGAGCAGCAGGCAGATGGTGGAGCATGATGCTCCAGGTTCACAACGAGGTTTCATTTTTCTGGGGAGACAATGAGAGCCTATTTAGGGCACATTTTCTCCCACTAACCGATCATGCAGTGCACATATAAGAACTTTTTCATCTGTCGCAGAGCAACATGATTGTGGATCAGTACTCAGTGAGGTTCACCGACCTCTCCCACTACTCCACTGATATGGTGCGGGACCCATTCTTCAGGTCCTGGACCTTCTATTAGGGACTCAGGTGGGAGATCAGGGCTTCAAAGATTTCTCTGAGCATCCGGACGTAGGCGGGGATGTTAGAGCGATCCCTCTTAGTAGAGAGTTTTCTTGCTAAGTAGTCACTAGCAGCAAGACCCACCACCGAGCATCACGTAGAAGAGTCTTCAGCAGGTGGTAGCTGACATATGTCATAGAGGTCCAAGACGACTAGACATATTGGTGAGGACCATATGATTTATGGTCGGTTGTGCGGGGAACCCGAGACATATCCAGTCATGCAAGGAGTAGGCAGTGTTACACATGCGGCGGGTAGGGTCACATGGCTCATGACTACTCGACCCACCATACGGATGATCCTCATATGGTCGAAGGACCGCCCAGATAGAGACAGATGTTCGACCGAGGAGCTCCACATGGAGTAGGAGAACGTGGAAGAGGATCTGGCTATGCAGTTGGGGGTGGGAGACAATTTGAGGCGTTATCACCGCCACCACCAGTTAGTCGACCCCAATCATAGTGAACAGGTTGATAGTGGTGAACTCAGCTCTAGGTAGCTGAGGCCTATGACCATATCACTCCAGAGATAATATGAGGTACGATCTGTGTCTACTCCACCTTAGTTTCAGTATTTATAGACAATGGTTCCAGTCATTCTTTTATTGCCACTACCCTCATTCTTAGCTCATGTGAGACGATATGTGAGTATGATATACTCTATAATACCAAATGTAGGATCGAATATGTAAAGATGAGATGCTAAAATATAAGAGGGGTGTGGATGAATTGTATACTTTAAAAATCCCTAAAGAAATTTACATAACCAAAATTCACAACACCTTTAAGTTCTAATAACTTGCTTGATTCTGGAAAAATGATTCTGGAAATGAAACGTAACAAAAGTTTACAACAACTAAGATTCTACCTTAAAGCCTATAGAATCTAACTAAATCAGAGTACAAGAATAAGGAAGTATAAGATAGTTAGACATTCCTCAACAATACAAACACAACAGAAAACTTGTTACCAAATAAGTAACAAGTAGTAATTCTTTTAGCCCAAAGAGAAGGGTATCCAACAATATTGGATAAAGGTCCCTTGATTTATACTTTCAAGAACGCCTGTCTTACCCACACCAGGGTAAGCCCTTGATATGAAGATCAAAGTCTTCCTTGCTATCCTCGCAAGCCCTCAACTATCAGGTAGTCGACACCTCTGTCTTCCTCAACAAAGAATCCCTCAACTTCAAGGTATTCGGAACCTCTATCTTCCAATCCCCGGAATCCCTCTATTGTACACAACTACAATCGGAGTCGCACGAAGAAAAACTGAACAGGTAGCTCAGTACTTACAAAGAAATGAATGTCTCTCTCTAGAAATCACATCAATAATATTTGGTCTCTAGAGTCATAGAACATTCATTTAGCTCTTTCAAATGGGCTCATATTTATTGGAACAACACCAACGATCGACTCCCTCCTCCAACGGTGATATTTTTCATTGAATTTTGGAGGGAACTATACACATGTCACTCAATAAATGGTTAGTGATTAACTGAAAGTATGACATCATTTTATAACAAAAAAAGTGTAAACAAAACTAAAATATGATATTTGGAATTTAAGTAAATGAATGTTTGGAGTCTAACCAAAAATTGAATTCGAAGTCTATAATAAAAGGATATTCGGATTCTATTTTCTAGGAATTCAGAACCTTTTTTCTTATAGAATTCCAGAGTCTGAATTTCATGGAAATTATGAATCTGGATTTATAAGTATTCGGAACCTGATCATACAATGTTCGGAGTCGGATTTCATGAGACTTCGGAGTCAGAACTCATAGGAGTTCGGAGTCTGAATTAAGAGAACTTGGAGTCAGAACTCGGAAGAGTTCATAACTAGAATTCATTTTTAGAATTCGGAGTCAAAACTCAGAAAAGTTCGTATCCAGAATTCATATTCAGAATTCGGATTTAGAACTTAGAGAAGTTCATAACTATAATTCTGATTCAGCATTCGAATTTAAGAACTGAGAAATGTTTGTAACTAGAATTCTGATTCAAAATTCGGTGATACAACTCAGCAATGTTCATAACCAGAATTCTAAGAATTCGGATCCTAGAACAGAATACTTTATATCTAGGTAATTATAGGATTCTGAGGTTTTGGTTAGATTCAAAATTCTACAGATAGTAAAATTATGATATGAGTAATGAAAACATGGTAAGGATAAATTTCCTTGGGGAAGGAAATTTTTCCTTAAAGAAGTAAAACATAAGGTAAAAATAAATTTTCCTTAAGATAAAGTGTTTGTGATTTTCAAAACAAGAAGGAAGAGTATAGTTCTAAAGACACCTTAATGACTTGAAAATTTCTCCTAAGATTGAAATGAATGGAAAATTCATAAGGAAAACCTTACTGACTCAACAATCTCCCCCTTTTTTGACAGCACAAACATCATTACGAAAAAGAATATAAGGACTTATCCAAAAAAATTCTATACATTGAAAATAAAACTTATATACCTTTACATATGAAAAATGGTGAATACGAATAACTCCCCCTTAGGATTTTGACCACTAGGGATTGTATTCTAGATTTCTGGAATGAGAATTTTCTTTTTAATGTGGAAATCTTCGTAATGAGAACTCCCTCTTAGATATACTCCCCCTTACATAGGGATAGTTTTTCATTACATAGAATTATTTTTCCTTCTCATCCTTAGAATTATTTTTTCATCCCCACATTTGTGATTTTCAAAAAGAGTTTCAGGGAATGGATAACCAATATAGTACATGAAATTTTAGTACAATAATCCAAACAAAACAAGCATTCACAATTTCATTGAGATTGGAAGTATTTATACAAGGAAAAACAGATACAAAAAAAGATCAGATTTGGATCTATTTTTCATCTTTTTCCTTGGGTATCAGCTTCTTCACAATGGTTTTTAGATTCATTAATTCCTTGTGATCTTCCTCAGTTTTCTTCTCTAGAGATTTGATTCTCTCTTCCTGAGACTTAGGAACTTCAGCTTGAGACTTCAGCAACTCGTCTTGCTTCACAAGCTTATCTTCACACTCAATCCGAAGATCCCTCTCTGTTTTCCATATTTGGAGAAAATAATTCAGCTATCCATTCAGATCTTTGACCTCCTAGATCTGAGAATTCTGTTCAAGATTTAGCTTTTATTTAATGTTGTTTGTAAGATCCTCGATTTTGGTGTCCTCACTATCAAAATATTCTTTGACATCTTCTTGAAATTGATCAAGCTCGCTCATTTCTTGAATTGACCTCGTTGACCAGCTGAATATCATCCTAACTAACATTCTATGAGATTCGTAGCCTATAAGGAATGTTTTCAAATCTAATTCCATCTTGACACACTTTTCCATCACCATGGACACCGAATCTGATTTCTGATTGAGAGAATGTTGAAGCATCTGACACCTAGATTCTATGCTTGAAAAAGTTGAAATAGAGTCAAAAATATTCTTCAAGGATTGTTCAACAAAATCATGTCCCAGTGAAGATGATTCAGAATCTAAGACTTTATGTGGTGAGGCTTGTTTTTCTGACTCAAAAAGCTATATATTTGATGTTCCAGCAACTTCTTTCTTCTTCACTATTTATTTTCTAGGTGTATCAACCAACACTTTTTTACCCTTATCAATTCTTGATACAACTTCCTCATCAAGGGATTCATGCTCACAGTCAGACATCAACCCAACTCTATCTTCATCACCTTCTTCTTTCTGATTTCTAGCCTTAGCTTCTTCATGATGAATGAAATAATGATTTAGACATTCTTCTTCATACAATTTATCTACTTCTTATTCACCTTTCCATTCACCCTTCATTACATCCTTCTCTTAATCATTCTATAGAGTGACAAGCTTAGAGGAATCATCTTCAGATGTCTGGAGTGATAATTTTTCGGGTGGGGTTCCCTTTGTCTTGATAATCTTCAACTTCCTTTAAATGATCATCTATGTTACCACTCTTTTCTTCTTGTTCTTCATCTTCATCCACCTGTTCTACTTCTTCCACTTCTTGCACTTGTTCAACATGTTTTTCTTTACCTTTTTCCTATGTGAATAAATTATTCCCTGGAATCATAGGTAAAGGATCTTTCAAGAATGATTGTGGAACCAGAATATTCTCGGATGCTACTTCAGTGGCCTTCAAGAGAGATTTCACAATCCCATCCTCATACATTTTCTTCTTAAGTTTCTTCTATTTGGATTGCTTCTCATGCTCTTCAGTAGCTGATTCTTTCAAGGCCGTAGCCACAACAATATCCAAACCGAACTATGGCTCCCTTACTTTTCTATTCTTCTTATCCTCCCTCTATTTTGCTACAACCTCATCTGGGTAGGCTTTCGGCTTCTTGGGTTTAGGAGGTGTGCATTGGAATTCCGTATACTTAGGACTTTTTCCTTCTACTTCCACTTCCTTCATCTTTCTTTTCATTCCAGACATCTTTGATGGTTCAGCTTTTTCAATATTTTCTAAAATGACTTCTTCCTCTTCCACTAGATGATCATAAAACTCTCCTGACTCCTTATAAAATCACATATTCATTCCTTTCAAAGTTTCATCACAAACAAGCATAACATTACAAATCTTTTGCTTAGAACTGCAAGGGATCTTGAATGATTCAAGACACTGAACTATCATCTTGGAATGTAAAGCAGGATACATAATAACTTGAGCTCTCAAATTCCATTTTTTATATTCTCTATTGTAATGAGAATATGCCTCATCAAATTGACTTTCCATAGATTTACCAAGAAATCAAAATAAAATATGTCACTTTTCTTTAAGGTTCCCCTATCACCTTTTCTCAATACAAAAAAACCTTGAACCCATAACTACAGGATCTGATTGTTGATAGATAAGTGAGAAATCTATGCGGTCTTGACATCTTATAGTCCAAGACATTCCAAATCATTTACCTTAATAAAACTTCCTTGAAAATACGGTATTTTGTGAAAGAAAAACTCGGCTTCCCCTTCATAATATAACTCCACCAAGCTAGAAGCCTTGGTGTATGAGAGTTTTCAAGTTCTTCCATAACTCTTGAAGGAGAATTTTTATCTGCCATCTTTCTTAAAGAAAGAAACTGAATCATAAAATTCTATAAGCAACTGAGGATAAACCAAGTCATGATTTCTTGGCTTAGATATGCACACGCCCTCCCATCCATTAATCTTGATATTCTTAGAAATAATAGAATCGTATTTGAAAAATATTGGATGGACCAACCTTTCCCTGTACACTTGCCAATTAGAGATTGGCTTCACAATATACATATCTTGAGAAGAAGATTCTATAGACATTTGGATTGGAGAAACTCTGAGAAATTCAGAACGGGCTTAAGAAAGGGGGTAGAACTTCAGCATGCGATAGCTTGAAAACTGATGTGGGACAACCCATTGGGGGTCCTTTATATAGGCGATGGAGGTGACCTTTCATCTTCCAAATCCAATCTAACGGTTGGGAAACTTTATGATCAGATCTAATAGTTGATGTGATAGCCGCATGGAAAAATTGAGTAGGATCTGATCATTTGAGGTTTTTTATGAAAACTAGAATCCAAGATTTTAAAATACAAAGTAAAATACCAGTAATGAAATAATGCCTATGAAAATTTTATATGAAAATCATACCTTTCAGATTGCAAAGAATATTATTCGTAATAGGTGATATTCTTCTTGAATGACTTTAGAATAATAAAAATTTGAATACGATAAACTTATTATGAAAAATCTAAGGTTGAAAATGTTATTGATGAAAAAAAATTGAGTACCAAAATTTCATTACGAAAATTTTGAGTACGAAAATTTTCATTAGGAAAAATTCATGTACGAAAAATTCTCATTAAGAAAATTTCACAACCATCTACGAAAATTTTTATTACGTAAATTTGAAAAACAAACTATGAAAATTTTCATTAAGAAAATTTGAAAAACAGACTATGAAAATATTCATTAAGAAATTTTTTGAAAAACCAACTACAAAAAGCTTCATTTCAAAAAATTTTGAAAACCCAACTATAAAAAGTTTCATTAAGAAAAATTTTGAATAACCAACTATGAAAATTTTTATTATGAAAACTTTGAAAAAAACTTCAATAATAGATGTACTCTCCCTATGAAAATTAGTATATTACTGTAAGGAGATTGTTTCAACATGAAGTTAATCAAGTGGGATTACCTTATGATTATCATTCATAAATTGTGTTTAATGTATTCAAATCTATTATAGGGTGAATATTCTGTGAAAATATCCGCAAGATGATCTTGAATTCCGATGAATTGAAGAATGATATCTCCTTTTTGTGTGTGATCCCTAAGAAGGTAATGCCTGATATCTATGTGCTTTGCACGAGAGTGATGTGCAAGGTTTTTACTAAGGGAAATAGAAAATTTATTATCACACGAAATTTGTGTTTTGGTAAATCTCATACCATAGTCTGTGAGGGTGTGTTACATCCATAACACATGAGCACAACAACTTTCAGCTGCTACATATTCAGCTTTAGCAGTGGAAAGTGCTACTGAGTGTTTCTTCTTGCAAGATAAAGAAACTAATGAAACTCTTAATAAATAACAAGTTTCGGATGCACTCTTTCTATCCATTCTACATCCACCAAGGTCAGCATCTGAAAAACGTTTTAATGCAAAATCATTTCCAGAAATAAAAAAGAGTCCTAAATCCATGGTTCCCTTTAAGTAGAGAAAAATTCTATTCATTTCCTTTAAATGAGATTCCTTAGGATTTGATTGATATCTTTCACATAAGAATACTGAAAACATTATGTCTGGATGACTATCTATTAGGTAAAGTAAACATCATATCATACCTCTATTAGTTGATTGATCTATTGGTTTCCCAACTTCATCAAGATCAAGTGTGTTTGAGGTACCAATGAGAGTACTTATACTTTTTGTGTTGTCATATCCACACTTTTTAAGAAGGTCATTAATATACTTATGTTAAGATATATAGATTCCTTCTGGTTTTTGAGAAATTTGAGAACCAAGGAAATTTTTTAACTCACCCATCATACTCATTTCAAACTCATATTTAGTTAAATCCGCAAAGGAATTGGTTAAGGATTGTTGAGTTGAACCAAATATAATGTCATAAACATAAAATTGAACTATAAAAACATTTTTCTTATCATTCTTTATAAAAAGGGTTGGATCTGCATTTCCCTTAACATAGTTGTTTTGAAGAAAAAATCATCTAAGTCTATCATATCAAGCTCTAGGTGCTTGTTGAAGGAAATATAATGCTCTGGTAAGTCTAAAAATATGATTAGGATGTTTTGTATCTTAAAGTCTAGGAGGTTGTTCAACAAATACATCCTCTTGAATATAACCATTAAGGAAAGCACATTTCCCATCCATTTGAAAAAGATTGAAATTGACGAATGATGAAAAGGCAAGTAAAATACGAATAGATTCAAGTCTAGATACTGGAGCATAGGTTTCTGCATAGTCTATTCCTTCTTGTTGATTGTAGCCTTTAGAAACTAATCTAGCATTATTTCTTATAATCATTTCATTTTCATCACACTTATTTCTGAAGACCCATTTTACTCCAATAATAGAAATTTCCTTAGGTCTTTCTACCAAGGTCCAGACATTATTCCTCAAGAATTCATTTAGTTCATCTTGAATGACTTTAATCCAATCATCACCACCTAAAGCTTCATCAGTGCTTTTTGGTTCTAATTGGGAGTGAAATGCTAGATGTTCTACTTCATTTCTTAAGGAACTTCTAGTCCTTACAGGTTGATTTACATCACACATGATACTATCACTGGGATGTTTCTTTAGAAACAAATGATTTGGGTTTTGTAAAACATGTTCATCCAAATAGGGTATGAAATATTCGTGGTTAACTGTTTCATAAGTATCTTCTTAAACATTTTTCTTTCAGAACGATCTTTTATCAATGGTTGATAATCAGTTTTTGAAAACACATCCGAGGATGTAGGTTGGAATTGTTTAAAAACAAAAGGATTGGTTTCATCAAATTTGACATGTACTGTATCTTCAACAGCACAACTGTTTTTATTGAAAACTCTATATGCCTTAGAAGTTGTGGAGTAACCTAAGAAAATTCCTTCATCAGATTTTGGTGAAATTTTATGTACATTATCATTAGTATTCAGAATGAAAACTTTTCAACCAAAAACCTTAAAGTAGGAAATTTTAGGTTTTCTAAAATTCCATAACTCATAAGGAGTTTTATTAAGAAATGGTCTAATCAAAACTCAATTTATAGTATAACAAGCTATAAATATGGATTCAGCCCAAAAATGGTTGGAAACAGAATACTCACTCAACATGGTTCTAGTTATCTCTTGAAGAATTATAATTCTTCTTTCAACAATACCATTTTGTTGAGGTGTTCTGGTTGATGAGGTGTTATGAGTAATGCCTTTTCTACTAAAAAAAGATTCAAAATCATAATTTTGAAATTATCCTCCATGATCACTATGAATATTTTTCAATGGAAGGATTTTCTCATTCTTAACTTGGGATCTTTGACTTTTGAAATAAAAGAAGGCTTCAGACTTCTTTTCTAGAAAATAGACCCATCTATATGTAGTGTAATCATCAACCAAGACAAATACATAATACATACCCCAATGCTTCCAGTTTGTGTTGGACCAAAAAGAGCCATATAAACTATCTGTAATGCATCAGTAGTTGAGACTTCACCGACTGATTTGAAAATCGATTTATGTTTCTTGCCATATTGACAAGGGTCACAAACTTTTGAAGATTCAAATCTAAGCTCTGGTATATCCTTAACTAATCCTTTATTATAAAGTTCCCATAAGTTCCAAAGGTTAGAGTGACCTAACCTTCTATTCCATAACCATGAATAATCTTCCATTGCACTAAGGAAAGGTATTTATTGTCTCCTAAGGACTTCTAAGTTTTGTGAGTAAACATTCTCTTGCCTATGGCCAGAAAGAAAAAACTCTTCCTTGGAATTATGTACAAAGAACTTGTCGTTCCAAAAATTCACAAGGCAGACATAATCACATAATTGGATTATGATAATGCAGTTGTTCTTAAGACCCTTAAAAAATAAGACACTTTAAATCAATGTTTTTTCAATAATAACAATGTTACCTATACCAATAATTTCTCCCAAATCATTATCTATGAAAGTTAATTTTCCTCCTTTCGTCTTGATAATATTTTCAGAATAGTTTTTGTTACCAGTCATATGTCGGGAACATCCACTATCCATGTACCATGTATTGTTTTTGGTACTTTCCCTATTTTCTGGAAAACAAAAGAGTTAGAATTTCATAATTCAAACTTTCTTGGATCCATAAATTTCAGAATGAAATTTTTTTGGCACCCACATCTTCTTTGACAAATAGGCTTTGTGAAATCCTAAAGACTGGGTTTTGTTTAAGGAACAATTTTTTTCCCAATGTCCTCCACACTGACACTTAGTAAGGAATGGAGCACGCTGAGGAACATATTAATTGTTACCAAAAATTATTTTAGAACCAGTATAACCAAAAACAGAACTATTCTTTAGTGGTAGGATTTGAGAATAAATTTTATTAAGATTTCCTTTATCTAAAGTAGAGTTTGACAAACACTTCCTCAAGGAAAATATTTCGGATTTGAGTTTGATAACTAAGTTCTAGTATTTAAAAACATTTGATTTTGAACTAGAGCTAGGCTCGAAATCATTTTTCTTAGAAATTACATTTTCTAGATCTTTGGAATGTTTATTCTTCTCAGAATTTACTTCCTCAATATTTTTTTAAATACTTTCAAAAATAGAAGTTTTCATATCAAGATCTTTAGAAAGATCGGATATTTCCTTAGTAAGAATATAATTCCTAGAATTTTCCTTATCATGCTTTTTCATGAGTTTTGAATTATCAATCTCAAGAAGTTTGCAAACCTAGAAACTTCTTCATAGGAAGGTAAAGTATTATCTTCATCAGAAGAAGATTCTTCATCAGAATATTTGTAATGTTTACTATCATAATCATTCAAAGAAACCTTGTTCAATGATTCAGAATTATGTAACATAGACATTAAGTAATGATTTCCAATAGGTACTCTTTCTATTAGACCAAGATTCTTCTGTCCAAAAGATTCATAATCAAGATATTCATCTTAATAGTCTCCACCACTGGCACTCCAGGTGTCATTAGCTTTCAATATTTTCTTATCTTTAGCCTAGTAATAATTCTTTCTATTTTTCTCAGAATTATTTTCTTTTATTTCTTTTCTCTTAAGAATAGGAGAATCCTCTCATATGTGTCCCTCTCTCTTGCATACATAACATGTAACATCTGAATATTTCATGTCTTTTCATTCCTTTTTCTTATATTGGGATTGAAAGTTCCTCTGTCCAGCTATCTTTTTCATCCTTCAAGAAAGATTTTCTATTTCATTTTCTGAGGATTCACTTCCACTAGATTCCTATTGGATAACAACGTTCATAGATTCATATTTAGTACCTATCTCAAGGGTTTTGGATTTCATATGATTAGTAGTTGTAGTAAAAGCAACACTTCCATTTCCATTCTTCTTCTTTATGTTATCAGCATCACTCTTCATTCTAGTCTTATGCTGAAGAACAGTTCAAAATAGCTCATCTAAGGATATCTGAGTAACCGTTCTGTTTTCATCAATAGTTTTCCTCTTAGATTCCCACTCATTGGGAATGATGTCTATGATCTTATCTACAAGATATTCATCATCTAATCCTTTCTCACCCATTGATTGTAAACTATTCACAATAGTCATGAATATTTGTTGCACCTTACATATGGGTTCTCTATAAGGAAAGAAGAAACCATGATATTCACCTCTAAGCATGGCTCTTCTTGTTTCAATGACTTTGGAAGTTCCAAAGTGTGTAACTTCAAGATTCTTCCAAATAGAATTTTCGACTTAACAATATGAAATTTGACTATATATATTTCTAGTAATGGTGAAAAGAAAAGTATTGTTTACCTTATAATTCAGTTGATATTCATGCTTTTCCGGATTGGTAAAGGTACTAACTTCTTTGTCGAGGATTTTATATCCTCCAGTAAGCATAAAAAAAGTATCAACACCAGTATTGATAATGAAAGTATTCATTCGATATCTCAAATATTCATAATCATTTCCATCAATGATAGGTGGTCTAGTTTGATTTAGATTGTCTATGGAACCAACATTGATTCCTATCATCTTTAAGAAAAGTTTTTCCACAAAAAATTGATAATAGGAAAAGTTTGTAAAAAGATAAAATATTCCTAAGAAAGGAAAATATGAAACAAAAGTATCTCTATGATAAAAAGGAATCCAAACTATACAAGTCTGGAAAACTGATTTTGATAAAGTATGAATCCGTAAAATTCAATTCCTAATTTTCAATTCCAAAAGTAATAAGAAAGTGAATTCTCTTCTGAATCTAATCGTGAGATTAATTCAAATTTAACCAATCCTCTGATGCTAATTGTGAGAAGGTATGTGAGTATTATATACTCAATAAAACCAAATTTAGGATCGAATATGTAATGATGAGATGCTAAAATACAAGAGATGGGTAAATTGTATACTTTAAATATCCCTAAGGAAATTTTTCTTAACCAAAATTCACAACACCTCTATGTTCTAATAACTTGCATGATTCCGGAAAAATGTTTCTGGAAATGAAACTTAAAAAAATATTACAACAACTAAGATTCTACCTTAAAGTGTATAGAATATAACTAAATCAGAGTACAAGTATAAGGAAGTATACGATAGTTATACATTCCTCAAAAATACAAACACATCAAAAAACTTGTAACAAAACAAGTAACAAGTAGTAAGTCTTTTAAACAAAAGAGAAGTGTATCCAAAAACATTGGATAGAGGTCCCTTGATTTATAATTTCAAGAATGTCTGTCTTAACCACACCAGGGTGAGCCCTCAACTTCAAGGTATTCGACACCTCTGTCTTCCTATACCTAGAAGCCCTCAATTGTACACAACGACAATCGGAGTTGCACGAAGCAAAACTAAACAATTAGTTCCGTATGCACAAAGAAATGAAAGTCTCACTCTAGAAATCACTTCAAAAGTATGTGGCCTATAGATTCATCAAACAGTATTTGAGCTCATTCAAATGGGCTTCTATTTATAGGCACAGCTCCAATGGTCGGCTCCCTCCTCCAACGGTCATATTTTTCCTTGAATTTCAGAGGGACCTATACACCTGTCACTCAAACAAACGGTTAGTGAGTAACTGAGTGAATGAAATATTTTTATAACTAAACAAGTGTAAGAATAACTAAAATCTGATATTCGGAATGTAAGTAAATGCAAGTTCAGAGTCTAACCAAAAATATAATTCGGAGTCTATAATACAAGGATATTCAGAATCTATTTTTTAGGAATTGGGAACCTGTATTATTTAAGAATTCTAGAGTCTGAATTTCAAGGAAACATGGAATTTGGATTTATAAGTATTCAGAACCAGAACATTCAATTGTTCGGAGTCGGAGTTCATGAGAATTTGGAGTCAAAACTCATAGGAGTTCAGAGTCTGAATTTAGAGAACATGGAGTCAGAATTCGGAAGAGTTCATAACCAGAAATCATTTTCGGAATTCAGAGTGAGAACTCAAAAAAAATTTTATCCAGAATTCATATTTAGAATTCGTAGTTAGAACTCAGAGAAGTTCGTAACCATTATTATGATTCAGAATTCAGATTTAGAACTTAGCAAAGTTCGTAACCATAATTCTAATTCAGAATTCGGAGTTATAACTTAGCAAAGTTCGTAACCAGAATTCTGAGAATTCGGATCCAAGAACAGAATTCTTCATATCTAGGTAATTATAGAATTATGTGGTTTTGGTTACAATCTGAATTTTACACTTAGTAAAATTATGATAAGATAAATTAAAACATGGTAAGGATAAATTTCCTTGGGGAATGAAATTTTTCATTAAAGAAGTAAAACATAGGGTAAAAAGGGATTTTCCTTAAGATAAGGTGTTTGTGATTTTCAAAACTAGAAGGAAGAGTAAAGTCATAAGGACACATTAATGAATTGACAATCTACCCCAAGTATGAAGGAATGGAAAATTCATAAGGAAAACTTTATTGACTTAACAGCTCATAGATTCTGGTGGAGTCGTTGGCATGATATTTACAGTTAGAGAATCTTATGGGAGAGGATTCGACGATTACACACTGGTGCTGGTAGTGTGGGATTACTCTAGGAGGTTAGAGCTTCAGATGGAATCTTTTACTAGTGGTGTCGTGGCCTTATGACATCATCTTGGGTATGGATTGGTTATCTATAGTCCACACCCAGATCGACTGCATTAGGCAAAAAGTGTAGTGTATCTGTGAGGATGAGACTACGTTTACCTTCACCGGTGATAATGGAACATTTACAGCATAAGATGTACTTACCTAGAGGAGAGTGAAGTAGATCACTCATCAGTTTTCTAGCCTTTCCCTTGGAGAATTTGATGTGGAGAGTTCGAGCTATCCTGTAGCGGTGGACCATTATGCATATGTCTTCTCTGAGGATGTTCTAGGTCTACCTTATCACAGAGAGGTGGAATTTTACATTGACTTGTACCCAGAGACGACACTGATATCTATACCAGCATATCAGATGGCTCTCGTGGAGCTTCATGAGCTGTAGGTACAGCTGGAGCACTAATAGGGGAAGGGGTTCATCCGTCCCAGTGTTCCTCCCTGGATATCCCTAATTTTATTCATCAAGAAGGTGGAAGGGAGCTTGAAACTATGGGTTGACTATCGGCACGTGAACCTGGCGAATGTGAAGACAATGTACCCACTTATGAGTATTGACAACCTATTTGATCAACTGAAGGGAGCATAGTGGTTCTCGTAGATAGACCTCAGGTCAAGCTATCACCATCTCAGAGTACAAGAGGAGGATGTGTAGAATATGGCTTTCAGATGTCGGTTTGGCCACTATGAGTTCTTTGTTATTCCATTCGGCCAGACCAACACTCTAACAGTGTTCATGGGTCTCATGAACAAGATCTTTCACCCATATCTTTATTTCATTGTAGTAGTCTTCATTGACGACATTCTGATCTACTCGGCTACTGAGAAGTAGCATTCTTATAAATTCCAGGTAGTTCTAGACACAATCCGAGAGAACCATCATTATTTTAATCTCTCAAAGTACAAATTATGGATCTGATAGGTTCACATTCTGGGACATGTCATCTCGAAGGCTGGATTTGTGGTTGATTCAGTGAAGATTGAGGCGATAATTTCTTGGGAGCCACCCAAGAGTGTGACCGAGGTACGGAGTTTCTTGGGTTTGGCTGGATACTGCCAGAGATTTGTGCCAGATTTCTCCAGAGTTTTAGCACCTTTATAAGCATTGAAAAAGAAAGGGCAACCCTTCGTGTGGTCAGAGAGATTCCAGTGGAGTTTTCAGGAGCTGAGGTAGAGGATGACTAGTGCCCCTGTCTTGAGGCTTCTGAAGGAGGGTGTTGGGTACGTAGTCAACTGCGACACATCAGGGACTGGACTCAGATGTGTCCTAATGAAGGAGTGAGCAGTAATCACTGGTTACCGATAGGTGAGACAACATGAGCATAACTACACTACCCATGAAATTGAGTTAAAAATAGTGGTTTTCGCATTGAAGATGTGGCAACACTATCTGATGGGGGAGCGTTTTACGGTCTACTCTGATCACAAGAGTCTTAGGTATATCTTTTCCCAGAAGGACCTAAACCTGAGACAATGACATTGGCATGAGTTCCTCCAGTACTAACAATTCGAGATAGTCTATACTTTTGGGAATGGGAATTTTGTAGCAGATGCACTCAGTAAGAGATCAGGTATATAACTACTAGGTGAGGCGACATAGAAACTGGCCTCTTTGCAGATACCCTTTGTGGATGGAGATGGAGCAGTTTTTATTTAGTGTCTTACTGTCATTCCACAACTCCATCAGTGTGTCAGGGCGGCTTAGCATGGGGACACTGACTATGAGCCTTGACGTGCTCAGATATCCACATGACATGCACCTATTTGATTTTACGAAGGTGGGGATCATGTCATCCTTTTAAGAGGACGTACCATGGTACCAGTGTCTATTTTTGAGGAAGTGTTGAGGGAGTTCCACATATCCCCTCTAGTTATACATCCAGGCATGGAGAAGATGTACCGGGACCTCCGACGACATCACTGGTGGTTGGGAATGAAGAAAGCAGTATAAGATTTTGTCTCTCGGTACCTCACTTTTCAGTAAGTGAAGGCAGAGCATCAGATACCAGTAGGCTTAGTTCAACCTTTTGAGGTCCCAGAGTGGAAGTGGGTAAAGATATCCATGGACTTCATGATAGGACTTCCACATACATCTAGGGGTTATGATTCTATCTAGGTGATCGTCAACCAACTCACCAAATCGTCCCACTTCCTACCAATCAGAGAGAAGGGTTTAGTAGAGATCTTGAGATGCCTTTATGTGTAGGAGATTGTGAGACTACATGGAGTACCTTCCACGATTTTCTCCGGTTGTGATGCACGTTTCACTTCCTTTTTATGAAAGGGGTTGCAGGAGGCTTTCGGGATGCATCTTCATTTGAGCATCGCCTTCCATCCTCAGATGAATGGCCAGACTAAGGGGACTATTTAGACCCTCGAGGACATGATGCCTGCTTACGTCCTCTACTTTGGTCACAACTATGAGAATCAATTTACATTGGAGGAGTTATCATACAACAACTATCAATCCACCAATGGGATGGAACCATTCGAGGCTCTGTACGACCAACCGTGCAGATCACCATTATGTTGGACTGGCCCCGGGGATTCATCACTCATGGGACCAGAGATTGTTTGGGCTACCACGGAGAAGGTGCAGATCATCCAGGAGCAGATGAAGACTGCTCTATGTAAGAAGAAGTCTTATTCCGATAGGAGACGGAGACCTTTGGAGTTCAAGGATGGTGATCATCTCTTTGTACGAGTCTCACCTCGATGAAGTTTGCGTAGATTTTTCCAGGGCGACAAGTTATCTCGGAGGTTCATCAGACCCTTTCAGGTCCACAGTAGAGTTGTAAAGGTGGCTTACCCCATAGATCTTCCACCTCAACTGCATCGGTTGCACGACGTCTTCCACGTATCACAGCTGAGGAGATACATACATGACCCTTCACACATCATTAATTGAGGCGGGATGGATATCGACGATGGGGTGACAATTATGGAGGTTCTAGATGACATTGAGGATTGAAATGAGAGTGTCCTTCACAGGAGATCGATACCTTTGGTGTGGGTACGTTGGAAACACGAGAACCTCTAGGAGAGAACATGGGAGTAGGAGGCTCAGATTCGTGCACAATACCCCAACTTGTTTTCCTTGTTTTTGTGATATGGATTTTGGGGAAGCAAAGCCCAGAGGTGTAGAGAATGTAATGGCCTATAAATTCAATGTAACTTTTTTATTTATATGGGGACATTACGAGTCTGAAAAAATTGAATGTGCGTGATTCCGAGTCTCAGAGTGCCAAGAATGAATTTATGAAATTTTTGTTGGGTATGTTCAGTAAACGTGTGGGCAGGTTTTTGTTACTTTTGAACTGGTGCTCATAATTGAAATCTGAGGACACCATTGGGCTCGCAGCACCGGTTTTTACTTAAGGAGTCCTGCCCCTCAGTTGTAGTTGGTCATGGGTGGACGATAATTATTTCTACCCATCGTGAGAAAATAGAAAAAAAGTTGAAATTAAAATAAAATAACTTTATATTTATTTAACTTTTGATTTCTTTTTAATTCTCGGTGAGGACCACCCGATATCTTCAAATTCATTTTTATTTATTGTGTCAACCCCCCCCCAATATTTATTGAATTTATTAAAAGAAGTCATAAAAATATCAATTACGGGGGAGGCTCTTTATCACCTAGAGTGGGATCTTGGTGGAGGATATTGCTGGAGGAAACCCCCTTTGAGGAAGAACAATACACCTTCGATGAATATTTCCCCCAGAATGAACTCCATTGAAGGATCCGTAACTAAGAACTTCTTCAACAACGACAAACTAACGTCCAAATTTTCCACTCCTCACTGACATCAATGAGATATCAAGGTAGGAAATGTTTTTTTGAATACCCCTTACCATGTTCTTCTCAATCTTCTTGATTTACGAACAACTATGTTGCTTGCTAGCATCCTAACGCTGAGGGTGTGGGACAAATGAACACAGCCTGACCTCTCTGCAATAATTTTGGTTTATGATGGTCATGAATCAATGGAGATGTTCCGAGTCAAGTGCGGGTGTTTTAGAATGAAGAACTGGCCACTGGGGCATGCCCAGTGACACGAGGAATGTCACTGGAAACCCATGCCAGTGACTGGCATTGGTATGGATCAAGAGTGGTGGCTGACAATCTGGTCTGTCGTGACAATGTCGGTGGCGCGACCGCACTGCCAGAGAAGTGTCATGGCCCATCAGCCTCTGAGGAGAAAGGGAGGCAGCTGGCTCACTATCGGTCGCACAAAGGGGGCGATAGCACGAGACCGTGCTGGCGGGCGTGCATGAGCCAAGGTACGAGGTCGTGACGGTGAGGGAGGGAGGTCGGCTCACTGCGACCCGCCGGTGGTGGGGCGGCGCGCGACCGCACCACAAAGGAGGGTTTGCCGTCTAGACAACCGGGAGCCGAGCGAGACCCCGGGTCCCGCATTCCAACTACTAGCCCCACATGGCATCGGCTGAATGGCTACCCATCCCAAACGGCTAAGCCATTCCGGGAACGCAGGGGCCGCCTCCCCTTGAGTTGTGGGTATGGCAGACCCCACTATGGGGCCACATAGCCATGAACCAACGGGCCACCCAGCTGTTCGTTTCGCGTGGGCGGGTCGGGCTAGACCCTACGAGCAAGGTCAGACCTAGGGTGAGACCTAGATCAGGCCGGTTCGGGCCGAACCGGGTCGGGACGGGTCAGTTCGAACTGGGTCGGAGCGGACCCAGACCTGCGTCGACCCCTTTTAACTCTTTCAGTTATAACTTGACCTGCGTACATCCGTTTGACGAACAATCTATGATGCTGGAAACCTTGGATCGAGACGGTCCTTTTGGTATACACCGCATGAGTATTGGATAATGTTGGGGTATGGCCGGGTTGGATCGAACACGAATCCAACCAGTCCCTCAGGACTAAAAGACAAATAACATATAGACATGACGTCCTATTGACACACCGTCTATTGTGTTGAGACCCCTATTACATGGATTTCCTTTGGGATAATTCTTCATGGGACATCATGGAAGTTGGATTATCAATATGTGTCTTGAGGAGTGGACCCTCCCAGAATCAATCAATCTTTGTACATGAACCCTGTGGCTAGCTGTAAAATGAGAAAGGGATCTTATGTGGGTCTCTGTCTTAGGATCCTATGTGGTTCTATTTTCTAGTATCCCACTTGGATGAGCTCTAGGAATCCACGTGGGATTAATCTAGGATCATACGTGGGTCTGCTATACAAGGATCCTATGTGGGTCTAATGATTTAGGATCCTACGTGGTTCTATCTCTCAACAGAGTAAGATGATTTAGTAGTTAGATCTAATCATCTTTACTACCATACCTAAGTTATACTTGGGGTGAGCTGAGTCCTTACCTTTGTGGTAATCATCTGTGTGTAACACCTTTGTGGTGCATACCTTCGTAGTGATACCTTTGTGGTATTCTTTTGTGTGGCGTAACCTTTGTGGTAGTTACCCTTGTTGTGTTACCTTAATGGTATTATTTCCCTCATGGGACAGTTGAGATTTGGGATTTTGAGTTGGTCCTTGGGTCTCCTCATGATTGAGATGGGTTTACTCAACAACATTGGTATATGTATGTGAATACACCTAAGTAGGGATTTCAATTGTTTTCATGATTTGTGGTCTATCCTTTATTGATATTGTGAGACCTTCTAGGGTATCAGGGTCCCTACTGAGTATCGTTATACTCACCCCTACACGGGCTATTCCCACAACTTGTTGTGTTTGGTACATATGACAGATAGTACTGACTGGGGATGAGAATACCAGGACTGGAGGTAGCTTGAAGGTGGACACTAGACATGGCGTACCACAGAGAAGATAGTTCAAGAGCTGTACCTACACATCGGGTAGGATCATTGATGGGTGTTTACAGGAGTTGTTTATAGTTTTAATTTTACTTTCATGTTTTCTTTGTACTTTACAGTTGGGCTTGTATTCTAGCCCCTTTTTTACTTTATGTACACACTCTGTTTACTATATAGTTTTACTTGTTCTTGTATCTGGCTTTGTGCATAGTTGTGTGAGTTTCCAGGTTATAAAGGCAATGCCTTTATAGTTTTATGTAATACGCCATTTTTTGCTAGTCTCCATCCCCTGGTCAATGGAAGGTGGGCTTGGGGTTGTCCGTAACGGGCCTTGGGGGATGGGTTGTGACAAAAACCAAGGATACAAATGCACCCAAACAATGAAATTGAATCTCTCAACCCATCAAAATGTTGTGAATGAACCTAATAAGGTTATACTCAATAAATTACATGTATAAGTGGTTATTAAATCATTAATTTATTAACTTAAATTTGATTATTTTTTTCATTAAGATCATGTGAGGAACACCTTCGTACTTAAGGTAATGATTTTCCACTCGAATCTCCATTTTCATTCGGGTAAATTTTATTGTCTACATAACTGAATAAAAATCATTAGTATTATTATGAAACCCTCATAAATTCCGTGTGAGTGTTTTATATATGTTTACGAACAATAATACTTCTTTACTTTATGGGTATTTACACGTTTTAGTAGGATATTTCAAAAACTTATTCTCGAAATACAATCCTAATTCGAGGGAATTTCTAAAATCCGTACATATTTTTAAGGGAACTCTATAATTGGTTTTTTGCATCAATTTTTTTTATAAAATCACTCATTTTATTATAAAAATACTATCTTACATAATTTCTAGTTTTATTCAAATACATTTCAAAAACCACTCTTCTCTTCAATGTAAAAGAATATTTATCTAAAGAATTACTTGATGATTTTATAAGTGTATCTTCATCTATTTCAATACTCTTGTTGATTCTTTTTTATTATTGGGATTAATATTTATGATATCATATATAATTTTTAATTGAATGGTTTGTGATTAGTTTCTCTACAGCAACCCTTCTTTTTCTTACATTAGCATTACATCACTATACAGATAAACAACATAATAGTATTACACCACATGGATCCATAGGTTTAGTGTCTTGGGAAAACTAAGACCAAATATAACATTTTCAACATCAAAATTAAACATTTAATTCATTCATTAATTCTTCTATAGCTTCTTATTCTCCCTTGAAAACAACTTAGTACACCTAATCACCTAAGGATATACATCAAAAAGGGGTGAGCTGAAATCCCAGTAAAAGGATAGATAAGAAAAATATAGCATTGGGTGAGCATAATCATTACGTCATTATAAAATATCCTTAGAGAAATCATTATATTAAGACATGGGATGTTGAAATGCAAAAAAATGAAACATCATGTCTTAGTGGTCATCTACCACATATAGTTGTGAAAAATCTAGCATCAAGTTAACACATTATTTCACTTTTACTCATGAGATTCATCATTTTACCGAATTCATTAGAGAAGAATATAATTATGGGCACACCAATCACATTAAAACATTCATATTTCTATATATAATTTTGGGTGCACCCATCTCATCATAACATTTACATTATCATGCATGGAAAATAAAAAATATGACCAACTTGAACATAAAATAACCCATGGAAATAAATGGATTTCACATAATAAAGCATTCATTAATAATCATTTCCCCCCAAATAAAGCAAGAATATCATTCTTGACCTAGAACCATTAAACATGGGTGAAGAGTGACACAATCATCGAGAATTAAAAGGGATAGTATTTTTGAAAGAAGAGTTCATTTGGAAAACATTGGGTTTTTCAAAAAATCAATTACAGAACATGAATATCACGAAATGGTTATATAATGATGAAAAAAATGATTTTTAATGACTTCCCTTACAAAAAATGGAGTAAAAGAGGGAGAACACAAATAAATTATGTTGGGTTTGAGAATTTCCCCTTACCTTGTATCCAAACGATTTCTTCACTTTAATGTCATTTATAATGAAATTATATTCATAAATTAGAAATTCAAAAACCTTTTTACCGATGAATATGGTTCATTATGGTTTAATTAAGTTATTTTATGGGCCCTCGGATGAGTCATAGATTTAAATTCTTTGTTCGGGAGTGTTAATTTCCATAGCTTTTATGAACGTTTAAGTTGTGTTCATGAATAGATGTTTATTTTAAATGTGGTTGAGCATCTAGATTTATTAATATATAATATTAGTAAAATTCTAGTGATATAAATGATCTTATAATGAATTTTTTAATTTACCCTGAGGATGAATCATTAGATAAAATTTAATAATGATCATTTTTGGTTAATTTGGGTGGTTTTTTTGATCACAACAAACTTGTTTTATTTTATCACTTAGTGTCATGAAAACAAGTTAGTTCTAGAACAAAAAATTGAATAAAAAAATACCATTTTAAATAATTTTTAACCATTTGGTGGTATTATTAAAATCCTTGAAGGTGTTGAAGCAAAATGGAAGTGCATCTCCCATGATGTTGGTAAATTTACACATCAAGGACAATGATTTCATTTTTATTAACAAAGAGAGGGATGCAGGATTATAATGAATAATCTTACATTAACATGATAGCATACTAGTATATAAATAATAATAGATTTATCTTAAAAATTGGATAAAAGTAGCTGAGGATAAAAGAATAATTGAAATGAAATTTGAAAGGACATAGAAAGTAAAGAGAGAGATGAATTTCTTCTTGAATACCCCTCTTGAGATCCTCTTTAAGGCACCTAGGCTTGTTATTTTGAGGATGCCAAGAGATCAAAGTCATGGGGGAGGAGATAGAGAAGAGATTTGGGTAGAATTTAGGCATCGATTGAATCTTTAGAGGTTTTAAGTAATGATGGTGTAAGGGGTGGTATTTATAGTTGAGGGGAGATGAGTTTTCATAGTATTTTAATTATTAGTTTACTAATTTCAACCAATATAATCAATAGAGATGATTATAGGACTAGAAATAGTAAATAGGGCATGTGAGTTTGAGATTTTGATGATTCCATCACTCATGATGTCAAAAATAGTGGATTTAGATTATAATATATTTATATGGTAAATTAATGTATATTACTATTCACAAAATTCAAGTATTTCAGAAAATACCAAAAATTCTCCATAACCATTTTTTGATGTGTAGAATACAAAAATGAAATCCATTTTATGAAAATAATTTTCTATATATAATAAATTTTATTTTTAATTAAAATCATGATTTACATGAAAATAGATATTTTAAAATTAAAACTGATTCTATAACACTGTTAAAAATTACATAAGGTCTTATAAAATTATCATAAAACATGAAGATATATAACTGTTAATTTATGAAAACATTTAATAAAAATGAATTTTCTTTAATATTAATTAATTATATATAACTTAAAAAATATGAATAATTTTACTATAGTCATATTTTCACTTATAATATACCTAAATTTTATTTAATCATTCATGGGTGATGTTAAGGTTATTCTGGATGATTTACTATTCACATGGGTCATATTACTATTCATTAGGGTATGTAACTATTCAGAAGGGTAGGTTACTATTCACAAAAAATTATGGTTGTTCAATTAGACTCCAAAAAATCTCCCTAAACGCAACTTTGTATGTCCGATATTGGAAATTCAAAACATTGAAGTGGAAAAATTAGGTTTAATGGTCACATAGTATTTAATATCATGATATTTCATTGTGTTTTCTATTGTGATTATACTTTAAATCATACTTATAATAAGTGGATTAAATTGATAAAACATTGGGTTGTTACATTCTTCTCCCCTTATGAAATTTTTCCATTGAAATTTCGTTTTACACAAAATGGTGAGGGTACATCTCCTTCATTTCCTCCTCTGGTTACCAGGTTTTTTATTCAAATTTATGGTTCCTCCACAAAAAATTGACAAGATGGGTTGCCTTGTGGTGTAGGGAATTATCTTTCATAACCTAAATTTTTACTATATGATCATCATAAGAGAGATCATCTTCCGGTTGCACCACCTCTTTGTTTAGTTCATGTGAAGGATCTAGTTTGTACTTTCTCAGAAGTGATACATTAAAAACATCATGAACATGAGCCATATTCATTGGATGTGAAATCCTAAATTCCGTGGCTCCTATGATTTCAAGGATCTAAAATGGTCCAATTTTCCTTTTTCTTAGCTTCCCTTTATTTCCAAACCTCATGACTTTCTTCCATGGTGATATTTGATGGAAGAATTCATCACCAATGTCAAACTCCAAGTCCCTTTGATGGGTGTCAGAATAGATCTTTTTCTGACACTGAGCAGATTTGATATGTTTCTGGATGAATTGAATCTTTTCTGTTATCTGTTTCTCATGATCATGTCCTAATTCCTTTCTTTCTCCAACTTCATCCCTATGGGTTTGAGTTCGACATCGCTTTCCATACAAATATTCATATAGAACCATCTGAATACTCGATTAGAATCTATTGTTGTATGAGAACTCAACCAATTCTATATGTTTATCCCATCCACCATTGAATTATAAAAATAAGGCCCTTAGCATATATTCATGCATCTGAATTGTCCATTTAGATTGGGAATCAGTATGGGGGTGATAGGCCATTTGGAACTTTAATTTAGTAGTCAAAGCATGTTGAAGACTCATCTAAAATTTATATGCGAACCTTGGATCACGGTTATAGTAAAACATGACTGAAACATTGTGTGGTCTCACCACTTCCTTCACATATATCTTTTCAAGTTGTTCATGTGATAGATCGCCCTGAATAGAGATAAAATGGGTAGTCCTGGTGAGTTGGTCAACCACAACCTATATCACATGATTTCCTTTAGATATATTTGGGAGACTAGTGACGATGTCCATAGTGAAATTCCCCAATTTCCACATGGGTATTGAAAATTTTTGCATTATCCCTTTGGACTTTTTCACTATGTTTTAACTTGATAACATACCAAGAACCTTGATATATATTCAGAAATCTCCTTCTTCATGTTATCCCATTAGAAGTGTTCATGGAGATCTTGGTACATCTTGGTGCTACTATAATTGATAGATAATGTCGAGCTATGTGCATTTTCTAATATCTCCTTGTTTATCCCAGGAGATGAAGGCACACAAAGTCATGTTCCAAATAGAATCGCATCATCATCATTGATATGGAATTCTTGAATCATCTCATCCATTATTGCGTTCAAATTCTTTTTTATCTCTAGATCATCCATTTGTGCCTTCTTAATCTTCTCTTGGATAGATGGTTGAAAAATCATATGGGTAAGGTAGGATGTATCCCCTACCCTTATGATTTCCAAATATATCCTTGTAATATTCATTAATATATGGTCATTATCATTATGTAACATGGATAAAGTAGCATGTTCGTTTTAACTTAGAGCCTAATCTAGCCTGTTTGATTTTCTAGGATTGTAGTGAATAGAGTATTCGTAGTCCTTGATTAGCTCTAACCATCCCATTTGACACATGTTGAGCTCCTATTGTATTAATATATACATTAGGCTCTTGTGGTTGGTGTATATGTCACACTTCTCACCATAAAGTCAGTGCTGCCAGATTTTCATGGAAAAAATCACGTCTACCATCTCTAGATCATGCATCAGATAGTTCTACTCATGGATCTTCAACTACAGTGTGGTGTACACTATCACATTATAATTTTTCTTTAGTATGCAACCCAATCATTTTTTTCAAGAATAACTATATATCACAAAAGGTTCTCCACTTTTCAATAGTTTGATTACAGGTGTTGGGATCATCCTACTCTTTAACTCCTTGATGATTCCTTCACATTCATCTGTCCAAACATACATTACCCGTTTCAATGATAAATTAGTTAGAAACCATGACATTCCTGAAATATTTCTCACAAAACATCGGTAGTGACCAGCTAATCCATGAAAACAATGAATTTCTTTAACCTTAGATGGAATGGTCCATTCCTCAATAACCTTTGTTGTTGAAGGGACCATAGAAATACCCTCTATTCTGATCACATGTCCAAAGAATGTGACTTGATTTATCCAAAAGTATCATTTTTGGAATTTTTTAACAACATCTCCTTTATAATTTTCAACAACACAAGTTTTAGATGTTCTTCATATTCCTCCTTTATCTTAGAGTAAATTATAATATCATCAATAAACACTACCCCAATTTTTTTGAGGTAATGTTTAAAAACTCTATTCATCAAATACATGATTATTTTCGGGGAATTACTATTTATAAATGGAATTACCCAAAAATCATAGTGCCCATACTCATACAAAAGGTAGTCTTTTGAATATCTTCCTTATTCACCTTTAGCTGATGAATTCCAAAATGAAGATCCACCTTTGAGAAGTATTGAACTCATATTAACTGATCTAACAAGTCATCAATCCATGGAAGAGGACACATGTTATTTATGGTGATCTTGTGGATTACCTGAATATCTATATGCATCCGCATTGATCCATCCTTCTTCTTCACAAAGAGCATAGGTGCACCCAAGGTGATGCACTAGGGTGTATGAACCCTTTGTCGAAATTCATTGGTAGTTACTTCATTAACTCCCCCAGTTTGATAGGAGCCATCCTATAGGGACACATTGAGATATGAGTAGATCCATGTATAAGTTATATTTATTACTCTACCTCATGATCTGAGGGATGTTTGGGTAACTCTTTGGGAAATACATCACCATATTCCTTCGTGATGGGAATTTCCTCAAGGTTGGAACATTCCTTTTAATCAACCATTTAGGCGTGGTATGCTTTTTCATAGAGTATCAACACCCAAAATATTGAGAGATTTTTCAAAGGAGATTCAATATATTCCTGGAATTTGTAGAGGAGAGTGAGATAGTTCATAATATGTAATGATATTTCCTTTTCCTGGTAGTTTATATGTACTTTATATAAAGAGAGACAATCTATTCCCATTTTAGTGTCGAATTCCTCTAAACAATGTATTACGAGATTCACTGGAAGAATCTCACCACATATTCCAATTGGATAAGATTCAAGCACTTAGGTTGCAATGATTACAACAATTATTATTTTTTAAATATCTATACTTCAAGGTTTTAGTGATTCGATTCTTGAGTTCTAGAAAACATGCAAGATATAAAATATTGCGTAGAACCAAAATCAAATAAAAATTTCGCCCTTATTGAGTGAATACTAGTTGTACCTTTTATGACTTCTTTATCGTTCTCCACTTTCAAAGTAGTTATGGAAAAGCCTTCTCTTGTTCTATTGACTTTGGTTGTTGCTAATGTTGATTACCCTCAAGGACTTGAGATTTAGTTCACTTGGATGCATACTTCCCATGCTCCATATAGTTGAAGCATTGAACCATGGTTGGTGTTTCCTTTATTACACCACATTCCCTTTCCTAATCATGTCTTTTTTGACACTATTGATCATGGTGGCCTTCTTTAGCATACTTAAAGAATTTCCCCATCCCTTTGAGTCATTTCCCATGAAGAAACATCCCATATTTTTGGCATATGGGTCGTTGAGTTTTCTTCCCATCTTTAACATTAGATAATCTAATTAGAAACTCCATATTTCATTTCTTATCACCATAGTCATGGGACCATTCACCAAACTCCATATCCACTTTGAGGGGACACCGAACAACTTCTTCATAACTTCAAAAGTCTAGAATTTCAAGAGCCTTTTAAAGGTGTGGTTTTAATCCACTAATTAATCTATCAATTTTTCTATCATAGATGATAAAAAACCCAAATAATACCTTGAATGACTTGAAACATTTTCTTGGTAGGTCACAACAAATTCTCCTTCCTTTTTCTTGAGATCTAAGAATTTGCTCTCCCGCATTGTATTAATATTTCAAGGGATGTACTTCTCAATTAACATGATCTTAATGTCTTCCCATTCAATCTCTTCAATTTTTCCACTTCGATTGGTGTTCTTTATCAAATCCCACCATTGATGGTCCTCTAAATCTAGATGATAAAAATCTAGTGTCACTATATCTATCTTAGAACAGTGAATCAGAGAAAATAACTTCTCCCTAGATTTGACCAACTGTTCCACAACTAGTGGATCAGAAGATCCAAAAAATGTCGGGGGCCATTTCCGCATAAAACACACGATAGACAGTTAATCCATCTTTGGTAAAGGTGGAAGTTTCTCAGTAATCAGGTTATTATTCATAACCTAAGAAATTAGGGTAAGAATAATCATGATGTTTTAAACTCCACCTGCCAAAGCATTGGGGATGTCATTTGGGAAATCACGGTGTTAGCCCTCACACAGGTTGTTGGCATGTTTCCCCTTGTTCCCACCATTTTCTAAAATAGAAAATTTTAGTGAAAAACATTAGTCAATGATTCGTGAATAAATAAATTATTCATTTTTACAATTTACCCAAAAAGAATATATTATGGGATCCCTATGTTTATAAAATATCATTGTGTCCATATCTGAACTTAGTTGATACTAGAATTTTTTTGTAGGGTTCACTAATCACAATTCCCCAATTAAAAAAACCATGCCTCTGATACTAACTATAGTGAACCAGCCTTTTCATAAATTACTATTACATCATTATACAGATAAAAAAATAATATTATTAAACCACAACGATCCAAAGGATTAGTGTCTTTGAAAAACTAGGACAAAACATAACAATTACAACATCAAACATAAAATCTATTTAATTCATTATTCTCGAGCTTCTTAATATCCCTTGAAAACACTTTAGTACACATAATCACATAAGGATATGAATCAAAAAGGGGTGATAAAAATCCCATTAAGAGAATAGTTAATAAAAATATAACACAAGGTGAGAATAATCATAACAACATCATCAAAAATCATTAAAATAATCATTAGATAAAGGCATGGAATGTGGTAATGCATAAAAATGAAACATCATGTCTTAGCGGTCATGTACCACATATATTAATGAACAAAGATAGCATCATGTTCACACATCATTTCACTTTAAATCATGAGATTCATCACATTACCCAATGCATTTTAGAGCTGTATAATTCTAGGCACATCAATCACATTCAAACATTCATATTGCGCTATATAATTTTTGGTGCACCCGTCTCATCATAACATTTATTATCATGCATGCCACATTAAATATATGTCCTCCTTGAACATAAAATAACCCATGGAAACAAATGGTCTTCATATCATAAAACATACATTGATAAGCCTTTTTTTCAAAAAATTAAGTCGGAATATCATTATTTACCTAGAACCATTAACCTTGAGTGAAGAGTGAAACAATCATTGAGATTAAAAATTGATTTTTTATTTGAACAAATCGTTATTTTGGAAAACATTGAGGTTTTAATAAAATAAATTACAGAACATTTATATTAGATAGAAGGTGAGATAATGATGAACAAATGATTTTTAAGGAGTAATCATACCAAAAATGGAGTGAAAGAGGGAGAACCCGAATAATTTAAGTTTGGTTCGAGAATTTCCCCTTACATTGTATCTAAAAGATTTATTTACGTTAATGTACTATATAATGACAAGTTATTCATTAATTATATATTATATAACCTTTTGTACATGAAAATAGTTCATTATGGTTTAATTATGTTCTTTTATGGGCCTTTGGATGAGTTATAGAGTTTAAATTCTCTTTTCAGGGGTGTTAATTTCGAAAGCTTTTATAAAAGATTCACTTGTATTCATGAATGAATGTTCATCTTAAATGTGGGATAACATCAATATTTGTTAATATATAACATTAGTGAAATTCCTGAGATTCTAATTTTCATAAAAATATTTTTTTGTTCCATGAGGATGAATCATTAGATAAAATTTAATGATGGTCATTTTTGGTTATTTTGGGGGCTTTTCGATCAAAACGAACTTGTTTTATTTTACAATTTAGTGTCATGTAAATAAGATAGTTAAAAAATATAAAAGGGGATAAAACATACACTATAGAATACTTTTTCCACAATTTTACATTTTTATTTACTACCTTGAAGGAGTTTTTTGGAAAATGGAAGTGCATCTTCCATGATGTAGGTAAATTAACACATCACAAGAAAGAATTGCATTATTATTAACAAAGAGAGGGAGGGAGGAGTTTAATGAATAATATAATATTAACATGATTTCATACCAGTATATAAATCATACTAGATTTATCATGAAATTTGGATAATAGATGTTGAGGATAAGAAAATAAAAGAAAAGAAATTGGAAAGATAAATGAAAGTAAAGAGGGAAATGAATTACCTCTTGAATCCTCCCCTTGAGATCCTTCTTAAGGAACCTTAGCTTGGTTGTATGATGTGTAAAAGATTCATGGTCGTGGGGGAGGGGCTAGGGAAGATATTTTGGAAGCATGTTTTCATTGCTTGAAGCTTGAGATGTTTGATGTAATGAGGGTGTGAGGGGTGGTATTTATAGTGCAGAGGAGAGGGGTTTTCTTAATATTTTAATCATTAGTTTATTAATATCCACCTAGATAAGAAATAGTGTGGATTCCATGACCCAAAATAGTAAAGAGGGTATTTTAGTTCATGATTTGGGTGCTTAAATAACTCATGATGTTAGGAATAGTGGATTTATATTTTAATGTATTTATATGATAAATTAATGTATTTTACTATTCACCAAAAATTCAAGTATTTCAAACAAATAAAAAAATTCACCCCAACATATTTTTGTTGTGTAGAATAAAAAAAGGATCTCCATTTTGTGAAAATAATATTATAAATATAATTAAACTATTTTTTAATTAAAATCACAATTTACGTGAAAAATTGAGAATTTAAAAATAAACTGATTTTATAACGCATTCAAAAATTATGTAAGATCATATATAACTATCTTAAAACATGAACACATATAATTGATAATATATGAACACATTTTATAAAATATATTTTCTTTTAAATTAATTAATTATTTATGACATACAAAAATACTAATACTTTTACTATGGTCATATTATCACTTATAAGATGTCTAAATTTTATTTAATCATTCACGGGTGAGGTTACTATTATTTTGGAATATTTACTATTTATAAGGGTCATATTACTATTCATGAGGGTAGGTTACTATTCATTTGGGTAGGCTACTATTCAAAAAAAAAATATGCTTGTTCTATTAGAATCAAGAAATCACCCTGACCACAACCTTGTATGTCAGATTATCAAAATTCAAAAGATAGAGGTGGGAAAATTATGTTTAGTGGACACAACGTATTTAGTATCATTAAATATCATTGTGATTACTAATGTGATTATAATTTAAGGAATACTTATAATAAGGGGATTCCATTGCTAATACATTGGGTCATTACTTTGTCTTGGGATGTGAAGTATTAAAACCATTCCCCACTTTACTCTCAATGTTTAATGTTTATACATAATGTTCAGGGAATTTTATTTATATGTCAGATTAAACATGAATGTATATGTTGTATATGTTTATCCCCATTAATATTTGGAATTCAGGGGACTTATTATGTGATTTATGGGGCCATCTACATCCCCTTGAATCATCGATATGTCTCATTAGACTGATAAATAATGACTTGGTCGGGGTCGTGCCCATTTTTAGATATGTTTTTGGTCATGGCCTTAATCATTTTTTGATTCCTTGGATGATCCCTTAATGGTATGTTTCATAATGTCCACAATATAAATTTTACTCATTGTGATGCTATAAATTCATAGTTCATGTGGTTTTTTGACTAGTAGAATACCCATGAATATATTGTATTATTGAAATATTTTCTCACCTCATATTCTTGTCATAATGTGTTCTTATTTATTATTTTTAAAGGCATATTTTTTCAATTAATCACCTTTTCCAATGTTTATGTTTATGATATCTTCTGCTATATTTCTTACCCTTAATGAGAATCTGAGATCACCCCTTCTAATGTTTTTTCCCATGACATCAAGAGATATATTATTATTGACATTCAAGGATAATATTAGAGTGCAAGATGTTTCCAATGGAAATTTTATGATGATTTTTATTTCAAGTTGTACTGATGAAATTATATATGTATCTGGTTTTCCAAATCTACTAAACTATTTGTTCCTATAGGATACTACTTTTTTGTAATCATGCTTATGTAATTTAATACGACACTGGCTCCGCGCAACAAGGATCATGTCATTAAATTTTAAATAAATGTTTTCATGATTTTGATGGACTAGAAAAGTGATTTAATAAAAAAGAGATATTTTGAAGATAACCCTTAATATATCCTAGAATTTGTGATAATGATGTTGGGATAAAGAGATAATCAATTTTGATAAAGTAAATTTGATAGTACTAATTTCGTTATAAATTAGTAATGATTTTTTGAAAATGTGGTTTATTCTATCATTGGTGGAGTTTACAACATTTTTGGATTTAAGGAATATATCCAAGAATCTTAATTTTATGTAAGAAATGAGTAAGAATGTATGTTTTAGTTAGGTTTTATGGTAATTCAAATTTCAATACAATTCGTGATGAGGGTATCAGAATTTTTGGTATATGACAATTAAGAGTTATTTGATACTATTTCGAGGATTAATGATAAGTTCATTGTGGAAATTTTGTAACCATATTTTTAATGTTTTAAATTTTTTATTTTTAAATAGTCAGAAGGTTAACTATTTTTAAAATGTTTTGTGTTTTACTTTGAATGATTTTATAGAGATTAATGTATTATTTCTCCCCATGAATATTCATTCATATTGTAAAACATGTTCTATCTGTATTATTTTTCATACAACTATAGTATAATAAATGAATTATCATTATCAATTGATCGTATGATATATTGGTGCTTCAAGAATTAAAAATTCACCATCATTTCTTATAGTAATTTATGAAGTGTAAATTGATCATGGAATAACCAAACAGTGAGACTATTCTTATGAAATGGAATGAAATAAAGTAAGTATATCTTTTCATGAAAATTATTCAACAATAGTAAAGGGATCTTCAAATAAAATGTTATCCTATTATCCTCATTTATGATGATATAAATGACCTCTTTTCATCTTTGTTTAATAGATTTGTGTTCACTAGCCTAGTTGGGATCATTCACCCACTTTTGATCAATTCTCTCTATCAATCTCCATCAATATTTGGGTTTTATTTTTCTCTTTTATGTCCTTTTTTTCACTTCCCACTTATTTTATCCTATTTGGAAACCTAATATGTGTTCTTCCAGATGAATTTCACACATCCCATTTCTATTTTTTAACAGTATGTTTTAATTACATATTTTATTATGTGGGTTTTTATGAAAGAATATTCATATTTTAAACCATTTATGACCAAGATGAATTTCATGGGAGAAATTCATTTTAAGGGGGGTAGAATATAACACCCCATGATTTGTGATAAATTTTAGTTCTAAAATTAATTTAATCATTTTGATATTTTTTTTGCATAAGAACAGATTATATCTTGCATTATACACACCACTATTTTTATATTCATTTATACACAATAATGAGTTTCTCTAAGAGCGGGCAAGACATGAAAAACCACGATTTAGTGAACCATGAAATAATATTATTTTAAATAAGATCATTATAACCTAGCTGTTAAATAGAATGGTATGAATATTATTAACCAAATTAAGAAATATACAAATAAATTTCCTTCTCAATATAAATTTATTTACAAACTCTTAGTAAATAATCAACCAATTTTTTGTAAAGAAATTATATTAATAAAATATATGTATTCTTCAAAAACTAATTTTATTTTATATTATGAGAAAATATTATTATTAATTGATAGGTATTTAAGAGAATTTATTTTATAAAATGAACTTAATTTTTTGAATTATCATATCAAAATCAACATAAAGTATATTTTTTGGATTTTCCAAAAAATATTGACTTCTCATTGAATAGTGAAAAATGCAGAATTTTGTAAAACTATCATTTATTTCCAATATATTAAGTAATTTAATTGAGAAATTATTATTAAAAGTAACATAACTATTATTTTCTAATATTTAATCCACTTAATTAGTTCTAAATCAAAATTATTCTTTATTTTTTATAAGTTTATTTTTGCGGTTTAAAAGAGGGTTTTTCGAAAACACTTTTAAAGTGCATAATATTTCTCTGTTTCAATAAATTAAAAAAATCCACAATGAGAAAATTTATATATAAAATGTATATATTACATATAAATATATTTTAGTTAATATTAACACAATTATTATTATTTGACATAAAGTTAATATAAAATCATTTTTTCTTAAAAAATACACTTTTCAAAAACCTGCTTTTTTATTGCGATTTTGGGTTTTGTTTTAAATTTATTTGTTTCCACTTTAGAGTTTTTTTTTTCAAAAAATAAACTTAAATTTTTAAATAATAATTTAAAAATTATATTAAAGTGATTTTTTTATAATTTTCTAAAAATATTAATTTTTTGATGAATGTGGAAAATATTACATTTATTTCAAAAATGGATTTTCATTTAATTTATATTTATATTTAAATTATATTTTAAATTAGTTTTAAAGAAATATTAGTTAAAAAATATATATATTAATGTTTCGTGCTGGAAATGGGGTTGACCACATTGGTTTAAGGTTCAAACATTCCAATCGGTTTCTAATGGGTTTGTTTGTAGAACCGTAAACAACCAATGATTCTATATCCATTTAGACCTACTTTCCAAAGGTATGTGCTCATTAGTTGTGAACCTATGAGTCTTAATAATTTTCATTGGTCGAGAGGATGGGAGGTCGGACACATCACACCTTTTTTAGGGGAATTATTGTCTACTCCGGGACTCTCTTTATAGATTTAAGTTATGTTCGTGAATCCTTATTATAGTACCGAGTATGAAAATGGGCATTCCTTTAGATCTAACAATCAATGATTAGTATGTAGGAGATTTAAATAATATTTTATATATATTCAAGGTTCTTCATAGATAGATAATCATCTGTATTTGTTAGATATTCTTAGTCAATGGTATCCTTCAACACATTATATATAAATCTCATGGTCATTATGATAACCATACTGGTTTTAAAGCCACTCAATGGGGAACTTGATGTTTATTGTAATCCAAAAGGACATGGATTATTTCAGAGTTGGGATCGTAGCCGCAAATGGGCTACCAGTGTATCCTTATTTAGAAAAGGAATCAAAACCCACGTAGTTCGAGTAAAGAAGTATGAGGTCTATTCATGATTTATGGCTCAAAGAAAGATGTCATAATTACTTTTATGCTCTAAGCTCAAGTGATTCATGCTCGGTGTCAGAAACAAGAGGTATTGGTAAAACATGATAATTGTGCCATGAACGATGTAATCATAATAAATGATGTGAGGCTTATGTATGTATGAATGGCCAAATACATGAAGATTAGGATTTACATCAGGGAAGAAACCCAAAAACATGGTCCATAAAGGTATATGTGCTTTACGTAAATTTGGATACTTAACTTAGGAATTAATCCTCAGAAGGATTCCCATGTTATAGGGGAATTATGATTTGGTTCTTTTTCCTGAGAAGGAAGCCAAAATAAAAAGTAAATTATGGTTGGGTCTTAGGGCCAGGTTAAAGGGACTTGTGACTAGGGCTTACTCCTAAGGAGGATTCCTAGGTTAAGAGAACTTGGACTGGGGCTTACTCCTGAAAAGGAGGCCTAGGTTAAGCAACTTTGGGCTTACTCCGAAGGAGGATTCCCATATTTGTGAAATTGATATTGGGACTTGCTTCTGAAAAGGATTCCCGAGTTAAAGATCCTCTCATCTTAAAGGATGTGGGTGAATGAATGAAATCTCTAACCTTAGTGACATAAAGAGATGTAAATCGCTAGGTTTTAAGAGATATTCCACAGAATTCCTTTCAGATATGGAATCCAACCAAGGAATCATTCCATAAATGGATTTGAAGTGGATTCTGAAGGCTAAATCTTGAAGAGAAGATGTAGATTTGAATAAGAGAGGTGAATAGGCAGGAGGGGCACCCAAAAAGAAGTAGGCGCGCAGGTCCTGTTGGGGCACACATGTACTGGTCGCGCTAGTATACCTGTACAACACATAGGTACCTACGCGACGGTCAACCCATAGAGAAATAATTGGGCTAGGCTTGGCTCAAGCCCTTAGTATTACCCCTAGAGGCTTTAAAATGAGTGGTGTGCAGGTTCTGTTGAAGGGATAAAGCGGCGCGCAAGTGTATTCATTTCCATGAAGGTTTAAACACTTAGTCACACAGGTGTTGATGAATTTCAACACTTAGTCCTTGTTCCCCATCTTTATATCTTCCGTTCTAGGTATGAAATTAACTTAGAAGTGTTCGGAACGCTTCGAGAAGAGACAAGGGCGCCGAGAGCTCTGATCTGAGTTTCTGGATTGTTCCTTTTTTTCAAATGGGGGCCCACAAGTGTTATTTATAGGCTTCTGAAGACCCCGAGCGAAAATCAAATAGGGTGCATAGGTCACCTATGTTCCTAATATGTGGCACGCTAGTATACCTGCGTGACCATGATGAAACCAGTGCGGCCCATCCTTAACCAAATCCTTCTTCATGCCTTTGTCAATTTTTTATGTTTCTTCAAAGGATTAATCTCTTTATGCTAAGGTATTCCCCTTTTTCAGTCGTTAGACTCTGTGATGGAAAGGAGCATCAACAAATGTCCCCCCTCAGAGTTGGATCTAGAGAGAAAAAAGTATTTGACTCTAAGGTAAAGGAGAAAAACCAAGTATTCGGGCAGTTTAAAGTCATGCATGTTAGAAATAAAAAGGCTAATGTTTAAGGTCGAAATATCTTCGACCGAATGGATTAAAAATTGACTCAATTCAATGATAATTTATTTGAAAACCTATTACCATATTCAAGTATGAGTGAAAATATGTAAAATATGAGTTAAAAAATTTTGAATCTGAGGAATGATATGAAAAAAGTGCTAAAATTCATTAGAAGAAGTATTTCCCAAGAATGAAGTTACCACTATTTAACAAACCCGTTAGGGGGTTGAATTATGCAGGGCCACTTAAGGGAATTGGCTGCATAGTCAAATAAAAGCATCTTTTGGTTGTTTGGTCTGTTATGTAGAATACTTATGCAAGGCTGCCTAAGGGAACGTGCTGCATAGTCAGACAAAAGAACTCTCAGAAATTTACTTTTTTACCTGCTAAAAAGCCAATGAAAGTTTATGGATATTATAATTTACCAAATCATAGATTTTTCTATATGGAGAGAGGTACATGAATATGGAGAGAATATTTCCAATCAAGATTGTATAGGAATTGTATGAATGTCACTCCTACAAAGGTTTGACCCAAACGTAGGGAAGGGAAATATATACCATAGACTTGAATGATTTCAATCATGAAAAAGAGTATGGGACAAATATGTTAAGAATGGCTATTTTCTATGGATCCCTACATATTTTCATTAAGTCAACTAAGGAAAAAGAGGTTTTATTCCCAATAATGAAGTTTCCATTATTTGAGATACCCATTAGGGGGTTGAATTATGCAGGGCCACCTAAGGGCATTAGCCGCATAGTCAAAAAATAGCATCATTTGGCCGCCAAGTCTATTATGTAGACTAATTATGCAAGGAATCATAAGGGAACATGCTGTATAGTTAGGAAACATAAGTCTCAGGTATTAGACTTTTTGTGATCAGAAGTCAAGAAAATGGTTATGGAGATCTGGAAGTATTTAAGGTTAGGAGTATGACATATGAAAATGAGTATTTTCCAATGCATGAAGGAGATACACATGCCAATGCTAACCATTCATGTTGTGGCTGGGTCCTGAATTGAGATGTTGGAATTCACTACATATCTCATTAGAATGATAATCAAGCCAAATGTTGTTCTTGAAATATAGTTTAACGTCATGTGGGACGAGAGTATAGGAAATCGTAGTTTATGGTCATAGAGCTTGGACTAATGGGGACTTTTCAGCCAAGGGACTGAAATTGGAATTTGGGGTTAGGCCCAAAGACTTGAGGATAGATTCAAGGGATACTAGAACATTCTTACGTATACCATAAGGATGGGAATCAAGCCGCACGTAGTTCTTGAAATACCCTCTGTACAGATTTGGTTCGTACAAGTGAAGGGTGAAAGGGGACTTTAGTGCAATGATGGTTTGACCCAAGATAAAAGTGTCGGGATTGTCATGTATGAATGTAGTCTTTGGAATATAACATGATTGGAGATAAATGTAAATAATGATTCCCTCTTAGGTGAGGGTGTCAATGAATGTTGTAGTTTACTGCCATACATGACAAAAGTGCGAATAGTTTAATGTCATATGGCAAGGACGATGGTGAACCAATGTAAAAAATATTGGTTCTGTGGGCTGTTTCACGAATCAACATCATATAAGATAGGGGTGAACCGATGTAAAGAGATTGGTTTTGGGCTTGAACCTCAAGAGGTTGCTTATGTACCCATCCTAGAAGGCAAGAATCAAAGTCCACGTAGGTCAATTGAAGAATGAATTGGTGATCAAGTTTTCTTTGAAAACAATGACCTAAAAAAGAAAGTGTGGGGACTTACACATGGTTAGCGGCCTAGAGAAGGTGTTATGGTTGAAGTTTACTCTAAGATCATGTGATTCATACTCGGTGTGAGAAACAAGAGGTATCAATAACCCTAATGATGCACATTTTAACGTCATTTGGACAATGGGGGACTATGCAGTTTAACGTCATAAGGTAAGGACAAAAGAGGGTGTTGTATAGTTTAGTGTCATGTAGCTAGGACATATGGATATGCAGTTTAATGTATTGTAGTGAGGACAACGGGGACACAGTTTAACGCCATGTTGGACGTATTAGTTACTTTTTCACAGTTTAACGTCATGTTGGACGTAGAGGTGTACGGTTTAACGTCGTATAGCTAAGAAGATGGTTATGCAGTTTAACGTCTTACTGGACATAAGGGACTTTTGTACAATTTAGAATCATGTATCTAGGACGTCACAGTTTAATGTCATGTTGGACGATGGCACAGTTTAACGTCATGTTGGATAATGGCACAATTTAACATCATGTTGGACAAAAAGGGGAAATACAGTTTAATGTCATGTTAGACGATGGCACAATTTAATGTCATGTTGGATGATGGTGCAACTAGTTTAAGGTCATATTCATAGACCGATATAATGTATTTGTGTTACAAAAAATAATTCTTCAAAAATATGGCATTGGTTGGAGTAGTGATGAGTTCTCCATCCATTGAGATTAAAGAATAAGCTCCATTCGGAGTAGACCATAAGTATTGAGTAAGGTACTTCCCATTTTGGATCAAGATTGGGAGGTTTCTTTCCGGGTATCGTTGGAGTTCTGAGAACTAATACCAATTCTATTTGAATTAATTAATGAAGACAATGTTTTTTGTTGAAAACTCATGATATTCAATTTTGATAGACTTCCAAGTGATGCAGAGTGCACAATATTTTCTAATCTAATCATTCCAATTCATCCAATCACTTTTGAGATTGTTCATCTAAAGAAGATTGATCACATATGGATACTCTGAGAAAAGTTAATTGAACATCAATGGGAAAGACTTCTTATTTTCCATATTTTAATGAATATGGAGTTGACCGCGTTGTAGTGCGGGTGGTGGTCCGATAAGCCCATAAAGCACGAAATATTTTATTAGGCCATGAATTCTTATCTTTATCCACCATATTTTGTAGTATAATTGAAAGAGTCTTATTGAATGATTCTATTTGGCCATTGGCCACTTCATGATACCGAGATGAATGAGTGGATTTGATGTTGTATTCTTGATACAACTTCCTTACGTCGGATGAACAACGTTGGTGCCATTGTCTGTCAATATGGTATGAGGGACACCAAATCTAGTAATGATTTTAGACTTGATGAGCTAACAATGCATTTAGAGCCAACTTTTTTAGAGGTATTTTCTCTTCCCTTTTGGAAAAGAAGTCAGTAGTAGTAAGAATATACATAAAATTCTTGGTTGTAGCTGAAGGGTAAGGTCCCACTACATCCATTCCCCATGTGGAAAACAACCACGAGTATTTAGATGTATGAAGAAAATATAGAGGTTGATGAATGAAGTTGGCACATACTTGGAATGAACGAAACTTCTCTGTGAAATCAACACAATCTTGTATAATTGAAGGCCAAAAGTATCCAAGCCTTCGAATTTGATCAGATAGTCTATGTCCAGATTGATGGGCACCACAGACTCCTGCATGTACTTCTTGCATGACATCCATTGTCTCTTCACCATCGATGCATCTAAAGAGAATTCCATCAAAACCACATTTGTAGAGAATTTTTTCATTGTGATCTAGGCTGTCATAAAGAGTAAAATTTACCACATGTCTCCAGATTTGTATTTCCTAGATCTATCAAGTGGAAGTGTTCAATTTTGAATGTATTCCCTGATAGGTGTCATCCATCCTGTAGTATGACCATATGGTTTAGAAATGGGACTAATTTCATTGATTTCCTTTGTTTATGTTTGATGATAAGGTAAAATTATATGACGGTTGGCAACACTGATGCTTGTCTCGTCCCGATTTGGATCTTCAAGAGCTATGGCTATATTAGCCAGTGCATCAGCTTGGGCATTTTGTGATCTCAGGACATAAAAAATGTCAGTTCCGAAGGAAGTTCCACCATTAACTCTCTAACGTAATCATAAAAAGGTATGAATTCTTCTTTTTTGATTGCATAATACCCATTGACTTGTTTGATTTCTAGGTCTGAATCACCTTTCACCTTTAAGTGATTCACTTGGGCTTGAAGCGCCAACTCCAATCCTGCGATGAGAGCTTGGTATTCTGCTTCATTATTTGTACCGACTTCCCACAATTAGAAGGAATATGGTATGACTTCATTTTCCGAGGAAATGAGCACAATTCCTAACCCAACTTTTTTGTATTTAGGATCTTCCATTTTCCTCCCTGTTGGACTTCTAGAAGCACCATCAAAGTACATTTCCCATGTTTGAAGATAATCATGAATAGAAAAGACTTTTTCATCAGGAAGTTCAATATCTGAAGATGTATCTTCTACTAAAGGATGATCAGTAAAGAAATCAGCAAGATCTTGGACCTTTATTGCATTTTGAGACACATACTGGATATCAAATAGCTGCAAAATAACTACTCAACTTTCCAGAAGTCCTGTAAACATTGGACGAGAAAGGGTGAATTTGAGCGGGTTATTATGAGATACCAATTGGACCTCATGATGTAAAAGTAGTGTCTCAACATCAGAACTACAATGATTAATTCTAGGCATCACATCTAAATATTTGAATATCAGTTTTCTGCTTCAAGCATAGTCCGATTGAGATAGTAGAGGCTGTTTTCATTCCCAGCATCATTCTTTTGGGAAAGGAAGGCACCCGGTGATCACTCTAAAGCTGTCACATAAAGAATCAGTGGACTTCCATCAACAGGTGGAATTAATAGCGGTGGACTCAAGAGCTATTTCTTGAGGATATTGAATGCTTCTTGAAATTCTTAAGTCCACTGGTAAGTGATCCTTTCTTCATCAGTTTGGTGAAGGGAAAACTTTTGCCTGCCAAATTGGCGATGAAACGCCAAATATAGGCTAAGTGTACTTGAAGTACTCTCAATTCCTTTAAATTTTGAGGAGGTTACATACCAAGGATTGACTTTGTCTTCTCAGGATCAACTTCAATGCCACAATGGCGTACAACAAAGCCGAGAAATTTTCCTATGATTACCCCAAAAGCACATTTTAAGGGGTTATTCTTCAAATTATGTTGCCAAAGTTTCTCGAATATGACTTCATAAATCAGCCAAGTGATTAGAACGTTGCTTGGATTTAACCACCAAATCTTCCACATAACATTCAACAAATTTCCTTAGAAAGGGTTTGAATATACAATTCATGGCACGTTGATATATTTCACTGGTATTCATTAGGCCAAAGGGTATTACTGGATAGCAAAACACACCCTGAGGGGATCTGAAGGCTGTAGATTCTTCATCTTCTGGAGCCATTTGGATTTGATAATACCCGGAATATCCATCCAATAAGGAAAGTTCTTTATAGACAGATGTTGCATCAATTAAGAGCTCTGTGATCAAAACCGGAAAATCATCCTTGGGACATTGCCCATTAAGATATCTGAAATCATTGCAAACTATAATTTGTCCATTATTCTTTTTCACAGGGACAATATCATCCAACCACTTGGGATATTAAACTTCTATGATGAAGTTATCTTTGATAAGCTAATCCACTTCAGCTTCAATTTTGGAAGCATAAGTTGGGTGTGATCTTCTTGCGGCTTGCTTAAATACTTGATGTTCTTCTGGAAAACCCAAACGATGAGTAGCAACATTAGGATCAAGCCCGGGAATTTCTATATAGTTCATAGCAAATATATCTCAATTTTTCATCAAAAATGAAATATACATTTCATTCCCTTGAAGAGTCATGGCTGCACTAATTAAAGTGGGACGTGGATCTTCTTTTGTACCCAGATTTATTTCTATGAGTTCATCCACAGTGGTAGAGATACTCTCCTGAAATGCTGGAAGAGCGTCCCTGAGATCTTACTCTTAATCTTCAACATGTGTTATTTCTTCGGTTTCTACTAGCATAGTAGATAAAGAAGCAGAATTTACATGATCAGAAGAGATGTTAAAATTTGAACATCTTGAAGAAGAGGCTTCCATTTCTGACCCTATTGATGATTAAAGGTCGTTATTCGGTAATAAAGAGGAGATTATGGATTGAGAATTGAAATCATCGTTCACCTCTAACATTGCTATAACTTCTTCTGGCCTAGTTGGTGAAGTACAGACTTTCTAGATTTCAGCAGATGAAATGATGACATCTCCATTGGAGCTTTCATCATTTCTTGGTGAATCACAACTTTCTCCCATGATGTCTGGCTTGATTGTCGTAATTGAAATTGTGGAAGATTCCATAAGAGTATTTGGATTTGGGTCTATCCTATCAATTTGAATGATAGGAAACACATAATCTATACTCACATGTATGAATGGGTTTACTGGAATCTTTTCCAAACCATATGGAGTATTAACCTTGGTGACCTCTTTTTTTTGTGGATTTCTCCTAACACTTCATGTGATAGAATTCCGCCACAATGTATTGAGATTCACATGTTTTGAAGGGCGATTTATCACCATACAATGTCCCAATTTGACAATTGAAAAAATATTTGAGACAGTGATGGTATGATGAAAGGATAGCCACATAAAGATGTTGCCAAGGTCTTCTAAGAAAAATGTTGAAGGCTGTATTGTGATCAACAACCATGAAATCTAAATTGGATACAAGGTCTCCAAAATAATTTCTGAGTGTATTCTCGCCCATGGTTTCTTGTTCATTTTTATGATATCCTTGTAACATCAAAGTAGAAGGAGATAAATTAGACTCTATGAGGCCAAAACGCCGATGTGTACGAATGGGGATGAGGTTGACTCCTGAACCATTATCAATGAATGATCTTCAGATGTCTAGACCATTGACCTTTCCAGATAAGTAAATAGGTCTAATATGTCCATGCACAACATCATCTTCATCTTTATCTTTAAAATATATCACTACATGGCATTCTGAAGGACCATTCTCAACATGGTAGACTTCAGCCGCTGCAATTTCAGTTTCAAATTCCTGAGGACATGACAAATCCTCAATGAGTGTCTCCCAAAGATCCTTTGATAAATTCAAGGTATCCAGAATTGGTAACATGGCCAGTACATGGGCCAAATGTTTCAATACATCATATTTTTGATCCAATGGTCTGAATTTTCCAACAGGAACATGTGGTTTCACAGGTTCCTTAGAAGTTGATGCTTTGGATGTAGATGCTTCTTGTATCGAGGTAGGAGATGAAAATACTCCTGGATTTCGAAGATTAGACTGATTAAGACAATTTACTTTCTAAGAGGATGAAGGTGGAACCTCTAACCAATCCTCCAGATTAACTATGACAAGACTGAATCTTCTATTGGCGGATGAAATTGTCTGTTCTTTTGAGCCCGCTGAAGGGCTCTACCACGAGTTTCTGCTACATGTACAGTTCTAGTAGGGGTATAATTGGAATAGTGGATTCTAGGATATCCATGTCCTCCTCTATATCCTAGACATATGGAACTCCCTCTAATTACTCTGTTTGATACAAGGAACTCAGGCTTATCAGGATCGAAACTGTGACTGTCATAAGGATCTGTTAAATTAATCATGTTAATAGAACCAAAGATCAAATCTTCTTCTAAGGAAGACTCTGCCTGATTAGCCAGTTTAGGCTGTGCCGTTTGGTGTGGTGGTGAATGTGGCTTCGAAGTAGATGGTATAAAATCCTCCAGATTCAAAGACAGCTAGGGCTTTGACATGATATCATCTTCTTTTGACTGTTCCTATTTCTTTGAATTGTGTCGTTTCTTCGAGGATTTTCCCTCTGATGAAGTGGGTTTTTCTGTGGAATTCATAGCATAAGACACAATTGGTTTCTTTTATTGTGTTCTCAAAATGGCATGAGTTCGTTTGATCATTTTTCTGACCATCCAATCATCATATTTCTATGCATTTTTGTTTTTGACTTCCTGCCACTCGCCTTCTTCCTCTAGATTTGTAGCAGTAACACATGCTACCTGAGCTGAATAATCTTTAAATTTGACTTTTCTAGAGTCCACCATTTTTTTCAGGAGGACTTTGAAGACAAAACACTCCTGAATGGGATTCACCAACATCTGATGAAATGTGCAATATTTGGGACGGTCTTCATCTCCTTCCTTGTTTGGCCTTTTGGTCGGTGGCAATTGAACCAAATTATTTTCCAGAGCCAAAATAAAGTAACTAGTAACTTTTTCATTTCGAAAAGAGTAAACATTTCTCTTCATGTATTATGATTTCTTCCGTCTTTGATCTCTTTGAATATCTTGACAAAACGGCCTCTGTTTTTGACTCCCAAGAGGCGAATCCCTTCGATAAGATGAAGGTTTTGAAGTAGAAGTAGGTACAGCTTCTTGTTTTAGCGTAACTGTAGCAGTCTCTCCTCTACCCATTCTCCTTCCTTGAGTTGATGGAATTACACGAGTTTTATCCTTATTCTTCATAAGAGAGTCTTCAATCTTTTGAGTAATCTAAGTAAGGTCTCGAATCCCTCCTGTGTATTTCACAGGGATCAACGGTTTTCGTAACTCATCACGCAAATTTTCCACATAGATTGGAAACAATTCCTCCTGAGGGAGTGCTAAGCTTAGGGAATATGTAAATCCCTTCCAGTGAGAAATGAAATATGAAACTCTTTCATTCTACCTTTGCTTACAGTTTGTAAGATAAAAAATGGTTTTTTTTGGAAAAGTTGAGATGAATTGTAGAAGAAATTGTTGACAAAGATTTTCTCATCTGGTAATTGACTGGGATTACAAGCTTTTATACCAGAAAAAAGAACGCCCTTGTAATGACTATACAAAACACCTGAGCTTAAATCATTCTTGTTGCTGAGGGGTTCCCATCATAGGAACACAATGAGAAACAAAATTTTTTAAGTGTTTATCTGTGTCTCTCGAACCATTAATGACAGGGAATGTGGTACTTACAAAATTTGATGGGGGGGGGGGGGAATTGCATCAACCCATTCAGGGTAAGCTCTCTTTTCTGGTTGAATATGAGCACATATTCTCTCCATAGATTCAAACTAAGCTATTAATTACTCAATAGTAGTCATTAACTTTTGAGAAACATCCATATGATCTTGGACCTAAGCAGGTGCAATAACTGGAGTTTGGATAGATGTGGTAGCTGGTACTACAACTGATGGCCGCACCACTGATTGTTGTTGCACATGACCCATAGGACTAGTTCTATGAGGGTTTACTGGTAAAGGAGGATACTCATGATCCATCTCAGCAGATTCAACAAATTCCATTATCTGACTGACTCCAACACGCTTAGTAGGAAGACTACCTTGAAGTAGTTCTGCATTCAACCTCTTTAATTCATTCATCTCTTCCTCTTTTTGTGAGAACCTTTTATCTAGTGAGAGTGATTGGCCTTCTCCAGAGGAAGGGTATGTAACCTAATTCTTTCTTTTCCCCTTTTTGGATGCCATTCGGAGAGGGGTAAGTTGGTTACTTGAAGGAATCCCTAGATTCTGAGTAAGCCTTTGGTTTCATGTACGCACACATTATTCATTCGTGTCTGTGTGTACAACTTCTTGAGCATGAATTTTTTCATCTGATCCTTCTAAATGAGCATCATATGGGGGATAAACAACAATGGATTTGATGTCATTTATTGATTCATAATTCATTACATCCCTTCTCTCAACATTTCTGTAATACTGCCTTTTTCCATGTCCTTGATGAGACACTGCCTTTTCATGATTTGAGCCCTCAGGAACTTCTTGACGAACCAAAATTTGGAGGTAATCTCCTGATAATTCGGCTCTGCGTTCCTCTAGTGTCTTTCTCCCTAATTGAGAGAAGACTTAATTTCTCTGAGGAAGATATTGAGGATTTGAAAAAGTCCCCAGTCTGGTGGACTGGGGATGTTCCTTCTGTTCATGCTCAACTCCTCGAATCATATTTTTTGATTCTGAGGGTTGGGTTAAAATTGTCCCCATCTGGTAAGATGGGGGTGGTTCTTGAGCTGCTATATCTGAGACTTTATTAAAATATCTCCTGATCTTGCAGACTTTAGTCCGGAAATTTTCTTGAGGCATCAACCTGCATCCACTCAAATCACCTGGCTCAAATGAACACTGCATGATTTCTTACACTTCTCTCACTTGATGATGTGAACGCTCTAAATTAGAAGCCTATTCGATATTCTGTTTGACTGATTTTGAGAATAACTAGTTGAGTCTTGTTCTTGAGTGAGCCTTTGATTACAAAAAAGCCAATTGGTTGTGGCCGGCCATGAGAAATAACATTGCATGAGACCATTTTCGGCGGGCTTTGTTGGCAGGAGAGTACAGTGAAATGTAGTGCTCCATGAACACCCCATCCTCTGATATGAATACTAGATGGGGAATTGACAATTAACTGGCACAATATTCTTAGTGTGCCAAGGTATTAACACTAAAGGGATCTCTGCTACTTTTCAGCCTTCAGATATCGAGAAACTAAGGGAGAGTCCAAATCAATTTGGCATTGTAACCCTTCTATTATCTTGACATGATTTTCATATTCATCATAAGATAATATTTTATTTCTCAATTGACAAAGAGTTTTCCACATGTTGAGACGAATATATTGAATACAATCTTCCGTCAACATCTCTGGAATGTCATACTGAGAGTCAGCCAAAGGCCAAAACATGTCTATCACATCACCTTTCTCTTGTTGTTTTCTCATATTCAGCACCTCCTATATATCATTCGATGAAGATTATTCTACCAGATTCGACCAGAGCTAGTGCTTCATTTTTTCTTCATTAGATTCAACAGGATTTGTAGAGAATTAACTGATAAAACTTGAAGATGAATGACCTCGGGGTGGTTCGGAGAATAACCTACACCCCGGGTTATCTTCTGACTGAGAAAGTATTTCACCTGCTTGCGGTAAAGCATCAGACATGACTGGATTCACATTTACAAGTGCCTCAAGATTAAAGGGCCTTCTCGTCACTATATTGTCCATTAGAGCATTTTCAAGGCAATGTGAATTACTACTACGGAGAGGAATTTCACAGCTAAATTCATCATCATGGGGAGGACCAACATGGTGGGTTACAGCAAAAGATAAAGCCTTTTACTCTTTGTTATTCTGGACACACAAAGGGTTCTTGTGTCTATCATCTGAAGATGGTACTTTGAGATTGATCGAACTGTCATGAAGCAAGCCTTCATGAGAAAGTGTCTGATGAAGTCCTTCAGAATTAATGTTCCCACTATTGGGAAATGAGAGAGTTGAATCTTTTATTACAATAGATAATTGTTTGAGTGCATCAAGAACTCCAGCATCGAGTATGGCCTTATTACAGATTGGACCTTGATTTCCTGACTGTGCTTGATGGGTATTTTTCTTAGACACCATCTTACTCACTTTGGAAAACACTTTTTGACAAATGTGGTTATTATGAGCAGGTGTATGTGCCTTTTTAGGAGAAATAGTTAGGTTAGACTGATTATCTCCACTCAAATCAGCTGTATGTGCATGACTTGGTTGTCCGTATGACATGGGGGAGTATGCCCCACAACCCTCTTGGACTGGAACAGAGGTGTGTGTCAGTTCTAGAGTGATATTTTGATATGTCACTCCACTGGTAGGGATAGATTTTCATTTCATTCCCTTTGATACTCCTGAAGCTGTTATAATATTCTGACATGATCCAAAATATGAGTAGGGATTTTCTTCTGCTCTTTCACTATTGTCAGAATGTTCTTTGTGACATCAGCTGCCGGAATGGGGATATAGGTCCATTACGTGCTTGGAGTAGGTGTGTGTTCTTTCTCCTGTCCTCCTTTTCTTGTCAGTGAATTCTGAAAGTACTCATGTGTGGGGGCCGAGAGTTGAGTCTTCCTTCTGTTTGTCATTAGGGAATTTCAATTCACTTATCTGGGTGCTACCAAACAAGAATTTCAGTATGCTTGATCAACACTAGAATGTGTATGTGCCTTCTAATTTCACTCTGCCGAACATGGTTGATGATCTTCCTTCAATACTAGCATATGAGACTGCTGGCAGGATTGATGAGTGTAAGCAGGTGTATGTGCCTGTTTACCAGTTTTCAACACATTGGGTTGGTGGGCTTCATCGTATGTAGTCAGATGAGCTTGCTGACTAGATGATGATTTATAAACAGGAGTATGTTATTGCTTATAGTACTCCACTGGAATTACCTGGCTGGAATGGCATGCTACTGCCCGAAGATTCTGCTAGATAGCGGAATTAAAATGGACGGGTGTTTGTGACCGCTCATTTCTTTCCACCAAGTTTGGTTGGTAGAATTATCCAGAAATGGAAAAGATAAGAAACTTCCCACTGTTGACCGGTCATCGCCTCTGGTGGTTTTTTAGCAGACTCGGGTCTGAGGAACCTGAGCCGAACCCTTGACGGCGATACCCTTATCATGTGAAGGGTGCACTGCTGCACGAGTATGGCGGTGATTGTTGATGGGAGTCCTCGAGAAGGACTCATGTCTCCTTGAATTAAGGCCTTTAGTGACCTTCTCATTCACCTCACCCGAATATAGGATGGACTGGTGATTGCGTTCCGGGGATAATGACCCAAAACGGTTGGAAACGGTGGTTGGAACCACCTTCTTCACGATCGCTGGTCATCGCTGTCCAGACAACCACGGCGAATTATTTACTTGGAGGGATTGTCGAGTAGCATCCAAAGTCAGAATGGTACCGTGTTGAAAATATTCCTTAACCAGTGCATTTGATACCCAGTGTTGAAGACGCTAATTAGGTGATGTCATCCTCAAAGTGGACGAAGATTCAATAGGAGTAGCAGCAGAGGTATTCACAGCAGAGGTATTCACAGGTGTGAACTTTAGGGAATCCATTTCTGTAAGGCAGAAGATCTTGGAAAAGAGAGCTTGTTTGATATAATAGAAATAATCAAGATAAGTTCAGCCACTACATCTTTTGTATGAGGGAATATGTTATTGATTGTTTTTTTGGCCCTCTCATTGAGTTTAAATAGGGGCATAACAAATAAGTAAAACAACATTTTATCTTGGTTAAGGATTCACATCAGGTTCACAATTTTTTTGTTTCACACTGGAAATGGGGATGCACTTTTTGGTTTAAGGTTCAAACATTCCAATCGGTTTCTAATGGTTTTTTTGTAGAACCGGAAACATACAATGATTCTATATCCATTTGGACCTACATTCCAAAGGTAGGTGCTTATTAGTTGTGAACCGATGAGGCTTAGAAATTTTCATTGGTTGAGAGGATGGGAGGTCGGACTCATCACACCATTTTTAGTGGAATTATTGTCTACTCTAGGAATCTCTTTATATATTTATGTTATGTTCGTGAATCCTTATTAAAGTACCAAGTATGAAAATGAGCGTTCCTTTAGATATAAAAATCAATGATTAGTATATAAGATATTTAGATAATCTTTTATATGTATTTGAGGTTTTTCATCGATCGAGAATCATCTATATTTGTTAGATATTCTTAGTCAATGGTATCCTTCAACACATTATATATAAATATCTTGGTCATTATGATAACCATACTGATTTAAAGCCACTCATTGAGGCACTTGTTGTTTATTGTCATTCAGAAGGACATGGATAATTTTAGAGTGGGGATCGTACCCACAGATTGGCTACCTATGTATCCTTGTTTAGAAAAGGATTCAGAACCACATAGTTCGAGTAAAGAAGTATGAGGTCTATTGATGATTAATGGCTAAAAGAAAGATGTCATAATTACTTTTACGCTCTAAGCTCACGTGAGTCATGCTCAGTTTGAGAAATAAGAGGTATTGGTAAACCCTGAAAATTGTGCCATGAAAGATGTAATCATAATAAATGATGTGGGGCTTATGTATATATGACTTCCCAAATAGATGAAGATTATGATTTACGTCAAGGAAGAAACATGGGAATAAGGTCCATAAATGTATATGTGCTTTATGGAAATTTGGATACTTAACTAAGGACATAATCCTGAGAAGGATGCCAAAGTTATAAAGGACTTATGATTTGGTTTTGTTTTTGAGAAGGAAGCCTAAATAAAAAGTAAATTATGACTGGGGCTTACTCTTGGGATGGAGGCCCAGGTTAAAGGGACTTGTGACTGGGGCTTACTCCAAAAGAGGATGCCCAGGTTAACAGAACATGGACTGAGGATTACTCCAGAAATGGAGGCTTAGGTTAAGGAACTTGGGGATTAATCCTAAGGAGGATGCCCATATTTGGGAATTTGAGATTGGGACTTACTTCTGAAAGGGAGGCCCATGTTAAAGATCCTCTCATCTTAAAGGATGAGGTTGAATGAATGAAATCTCTAACCTTAGTGACATAAAGAGATGTAAATCACAAGGTTTTAAGAGATATTCCATGGAATTCCTTTCAGATAAGGAATCCAACAAAGGAATCATGCCATAAATGGCTTTGAAGAACATTTTGAAGGCTAAATATTGAAGAGGAGATGTAGATTTGAATAAGAGAGGTGAATAGGAATGAGGGGCACCCAAAAAGAAGTAGGCGCGCAGGTCCTGTTGGGGAATGCAGGTACTAGTCACGTGGGTATACCTGTGAGACATATAGGTACCTGCACGATGGTCAACCCATAGGGAAATACTTGGGCGAGGCATGGCTCAAGACCATAGTATTACTCCTAGAGGCTTTGAAATGATTGGCGCACAGGTTCTATTGAAGGGATAAGGCGGCGTGCAAGTGTCTTCATTTCCCTGAAGGGTTAGACACTTATGCGCGTAGGTGTTGATGAATTTCAACACTTAGGCCTTGTTCCCCCTCTTTAGATTTTTCGTTCTAGGTACGAAATTACCATATAAGTGTTCGGAAGGCTTTGAGAAGAGACTAGGGCGCCGAGAGCTCAAATATGAGTTTCTGTATTTTTCCTTTTTGTCAAATGGGGGTACCACAAGGGGTATTTATAGGCTTCTGAATACCTCAGGCGAAAATCAAATATGGCACGTAGGTATACCTGCGCGACCATGATGAAACCTGCACGACCCATCCTTAACCAAATCCTTCTTCATGCCTTTGTCAATTTTTGATGTTTCTTCAAAGGATGAATCTCTTTATGCTATGTTATACCCCTTTTTCAGTTGTTTGACCCTGTGACAGATAGATGCATCAACAATTAATAAAATTTAGTTCATTTTAATCAATTTAATATTTAATTTATATATTAAATCATTGTAAATCTTTGAGCATTTTCTATTTAAAAACAACCTTTCTAATCTTGTCTATTGGATTAATTTTAAATTAAAATTTTACAATTATGAGATTTTAATTCTGAAAAATGGATTAAAAATTTGGAATAATCATAATTTATAATTTATAATAATATTTACATTAATTTTTGACAAAAATTAATTGTGAAAATTGTAAAAATTAATTACCACTATTGCTGTAACAATGGATTTATCAAGGGTTAAACTAAGAAGATAAGTGTTAAAAATGACCTTCCATCATTTCCAAAACCAATTTTATGAAAATATTTCAACTTTATCTATTATTTGTTATATATTGGTCCATTTTGTGGCTTATGGAATGATAAACATGTGGATATGATTGAATATTTTAAAAAAATTACATGTGTGTCACTCACCACACTTAAAAAAAGGCCACTAAATCTCCTCTCTTATTCAATCCATAAATCCCTTTTGGTTTGGCCAATACATATGGAAATAAATTCTTAAATTTAATACTCTTATCCTTGAATCCGTATTTTTTAAATAAATTCAACCATGTAAGGTTTTTGGTGCAATCCTATAGAGGATACCCGAAGAAGAAGTAATGTTCATCAATGAGCATTTGTGTTTTATTTCTTCCTCCACCTCATTCAATTGTTATTATACCAGATTAATATAATAAAATCAATATCATAAATAGAAGGAGATTTTTCTATGTTAATATCATTATCTATAACCGTATCCACTTCTATAAAATAGGTTATGTAATAATTGTTCATATGTATAGTGGACTACCGCCACATGAACCGATGCCCTTTGTTTTTCCATTACCACCTATCACAGTTTTCTATGATGATATATATAAATTATTTATATGATATTTTTAAATTATTATACCTCTTGATTCATTATATCATATTTACCTTTTTTAATTTCAATTTCACAGGACGTATGCTAGCGTCACTTGTGTGTACGACGAACTATAGCCTCATGAATGTTTTATATAGAATATAGTAATGTTAAATATATGTTATATACATGAAATTATTATGACTTTCTTGAAATATTTGTAATTATATAAGGATAATAAATCATTTTCTTTATTTCCTTTTCACTCACGGAAAGATGATAACATCATTCATGTTGGTTTGGACTACCACCTTCACGAATTGATGTTAATCTATCCTTTCATCACAACACCTCATAAATGATATATATATGCATATTTAAAGAAAAAATATATAATTTATGATATTATTATAATCATTTAATGATAATATATTAATTACCACCTTTATATAATGGTCATTGAAAATTGGAATTGTTACTCATGTGTACATACGACATACCGTCTCTATGATCAAACATACTTCATATATCTAAATAATCATTAATGAATGATCATAAAAGTAAAATTTATCTTTAAATGTCATAATTATTTGATTATTATTACTCTGGGTACTATGTAACCAAGAACAATGTAATAGTATGGAAAATAAAAAATCAAAACATACAAATAAAACAAAGTGGCTATTACCCAAAATGTGAATTTGGCATGGGATTGTTAATAAATAGATAATAAAAAAACATAATTCAATAATATATGGTATAATATATCTAGGTATTTATATTTAATAGATTTATAATTAACTTATATTAATTATAATATAGTTTCGAATTAGTATGAATGAATTCAATACATACGGTAATTGATTTTCTTCTCACTTTTTACTTATATGAGTCACTTTCTATATCGACCACCTAATTATTATACATGTTGTATATTCTAACCATGAATTTTTTTATAATTATACTCAATAAAATTATGGGGATTTGTGTATCCATTTTATGATATCTCTTTCATGTTGTTTTCGGTTTGAATGTTACCAAATCTGTAAAGGTTTTTTGTTTCAATTGGCTCCTTTGAGACATAAGTTATGTTATAAACCTATATTATTTCACTAGGTGATATAAAACTCCTTTTACATGTAATATCATGAATTTTTTATCCTCATGAGATTTTATATTCCATTTTATGTTATTCCTTTTGGGTATTTTGATTCAAAGTTACCAAAGTGGTAATGATTTTATGTTACAGTGTCATCATTTATCGAGATAGATAATGATTATGTTTATGATGATAAAATATTATGATCCATATCTCTAGAAAATAATTACTTTTCTTCTCACCTTTTTATTCATGTTATTTTCATGTAATGTTACAATATTTACACTCTATTCTATATAAAATAATTTAGAAAATATTTTTAAGAAAATCCGTCTTTATATCTCTATTTGGTTGGAAATAAATTTTCATCTAAATCCATATTTTCTAAAAATGATTAAAAAAAATGTTTTATTATTATCCTGTGATTTTTAAAATAATTGTTTACCCATTTTTTAAAAAAAATTGAAATTAATATTCAAGTCATTTTCTTGGAAATTCAAATTTGGATTTAATCAAAATGGTAAAAGGAATATTTATTTTAACATATATAGAATGAATGAAATTTCTCATTATATTTTCCTCTATTTTAATTTAAGATTCCTTTGTAAATTTTCAATTTTATTTTCAACTAAAAATATTTTATATAGGTCTTATGTTTTTAAAATATTTTTATAAAACAAGAAAAAATATTTTTCTTAGAAAATGTTTGAAATTATTTTTAAATATTTATATATAATTTTAAAAGTAATTTTATAATAAAAGTATTATAAAAATGTTTTATATTATTAAAAATTGATTTTAAAAGAATTTTTATTTTCCTTAAGGATTGTTCTAAGTGATCTTTTATAATATTTATCTATATAAGATAACTACCATCGATATAATTGACACTATACTAGGGATATGAACCAAGGATACCATTATTATTATTTTCTTGAATGATTTTCGTATATGATGAAAAGATGTTTATGAAACCCATTTCACATCCAAAAGTTATACAATGATAGAACACTTATAAAAATATGCTTATTGTCCTCATGAGTTTTTTGTATAATGTAAGTAATAATCATATAATAATATGTAATATCCATGTATGAGAATCATGAATCACTATAATTATGAAGATATAGTTTACTAAATTGGTATCAAATATTGAGTTTATGGATGTATCATAGGACATTAATTTCAAAACCATACTTAGTAGGTCTTGTATGAACTATGGTGAAGCCTGTTCTTTTAATTTTTTTGAATCCTAATACCTTGAATGATAAGTATTATAAGAGGATGGGTACACATACATAGATCAAAGATCATGAAAGTGTTAATGCTCTCAATCACTAGAAACATTACCCAAATGATCATTGGGATGAAATGAAAATAATTTTCATTCTACCAATCCAACTTCTATAACCAGTATCCCTAGACCATGGGAATTATTTCCTTACGCATAAAATAAAAGAGTAATCTAGAATAAATTATTTTTCATGTGAAGGGAAGGCCCTTCTGGGCCCCGAGGAACCTTCTATCATATACTAGAAGAACCAACCTCTTGAAAAAAATCCAAATCTTCATCACATCTACAATATAGTATGATTAACCCCATATTGTCATACCAAGACACATTTTTTCAACATCAAGTGTAGGCCCCATCAATGAAGTTATCATGTAATAGTATCCATATCCCCTTTTGTCATAGTATCAATAAATCTAAAAGGACATTAGTCTATAATAGTATATAAAGAGTAGTATATGGAAAGGATATTGCACTGTAGTCACATGTGGCTAACGTGTCAAATCGTCCTTCTATTATTCACACTTAAAATTGATGGTACTTTGATAAATCTACTTCTACCTTAAAATATCTATCTACCACTATTGATATGCTAAAACATGTGAACCATGAAATTGAGGGAGATATGAGGACTAGATTTATTAGCACCTTCATGTCTCTTAATAAGATAATATCATACATTTCATTCCTAAGAGGGCGCCATGAAATATTTTAATGAAATTACAATGAGATTTTTGGGTTCATTCCTCATTTCATCTTCCACTATAACAGTCTTCCCATTGTTCACCATGGATTCATACAAACACTTGGAAAGATGCATCTCGACCATAGATCAATGTTCAAGGATGATGTTGATAAGAATATCAAATCTAAATTCTTTATATAGGTATATTTCTCCATATAGGATTCTTCCATTATCTCGATTAGGATGATTAATGGATAAATTAGATATTCTATCTACTTTTGGGTCCTCAGTCACCACAACCCAAAGGATGAATTCCATATCATGTTCATAGAGATTTTTATTATTTTTTTTAATTTCATTTCCTTTCATTAATGGATGGGTGTTTAGGTTTAATCAAATCTTAATGGCTTTAGATGATAAAAAATCCACCATATATAGGAAAATTTTTGGAATCTCCTTTCCCTAAGTGATGCACATAGTCTTAAAGAACACTTGGGAAACCTATCATTGCATCATACATCATATCTTCAAGTTTCTCCATGATATAATGGTGGAGTGTAATGGTGATAACATTGTGATCAAATCCCACCAACACTGCGATCATATCATAGATATTGAAATTTTTATTGGAATTATTTTCACCCACCACATAAAAATAACCCCCTAAAATGTGAATTATGTGTTATCTATAGGAAATTTCTCAGCTTCATCATCTAATATAGATGCATCGATTTCTACCCAGAGAAGATAAATGATATAATTAGAAATATTCTTGCATGAAATATCTAAGAGTTTTATGGAATCCAAGGTAATTTTTCAAGCAAATGGAATTTAGTCACCAATATATAAATAAAATGAAATCCCCTTTCCAAGATGATGAAGAAATGTGTTGCATGTTAGATATATGAATAATGTTAGATGGCATTCAATGGCATCAAGATGAATATATTTCACTAATAATTCTAATGCCACCAATTATGGGGAAACCTTTTTCCATTATTTTACTTCTATGAAATGTCCATTCATCCCTCTATTATCGCATAATCATAGTGATGGAAAAATTAATAGTATGAATTTTCTCAATTTTATGTTTCTTTATACTATGATCTGATAATCTCCCATTCAAAAAAACTATATTACATTGGTTTATGTAGTCCAAATGATACCCCAATATCTATATAATCATAAGGTCCAATTTATCTCCCATGTTTAACCATGTAACTAAATATAAACTATTTCCATGTTGGATGGATGATGGAAATTGTGGGCAGTGATCCTTCAGAATGTCTACATCAGGTTTATCCCTATGAATGATATCTAAGTAGAATCACTAGAAAATTTCTTAAACACAAACCAATCCTCTAGGGAGTTAACATTGGATTTTTAATTCTTATATGACTCCATTATCTTTATAAATCAGGTAACACCATGTTGTTTGATTCTCTTTGATGATTCCTCTTGAATAAAAATGATTAAAAGACTCAGTAACACTATCCTCAATAAGTTCAACCTTGGATTTTTCTTCATCACTCCATTAAAGGCCCTCATGTCAAACTCTTTCCTCTTAAAGGGTTTCACTAATAATGAGGTTGAGTATCAATACCTCATCATCATTCTCAAGATTCCCCTCTATATTTAGGTTCCATGGTGGCATGTGAAATGTGACTCTGAGAAGGTCATCAAGAAAAGTAATGGTGACAACATTATAAATAAAAATTATCTTGTTCCCATGTTTAAGATTAAGTAATAGTTAATGGATTAATTTCCCTTCAAGAAATTTTTTTTCCATGTCCCATCGATCTAAAATGATTCATTGGATACTTTTAAAATCTAGGTTGCATCCCTTGGGTATTTGGTCATCCATGTGGTTCATTAAAAGGATATTTCTCATGTTTCTATTTACGTAGAATATTGATTGGTGAATCATCTCAAAGCCAACCCTTCACATGTGGTGACCTCCATAATCACAATTAAAGATGAAGAATATGATTTGATTAGTCCTATCATAGATTATCTCAACTGGGTAAATCTGATGACTATCCAATTCATGCTAGTGTAAATCCACTGTTGGGTGAAAAAAATTCATCATCTGTGATAACCCCAACTCAAAGTAGCTCTTATGTAGACACAATTTTGATAGAATCATTCTCGAATTCCTTTAAGGAAAAAAATATCTTGGGTTTTCTATGAGGTCTATGTCAGTTCATCTAGGTATCACCTGCCAAGATTGAATCTCTCTAGTCAAATATGATGGTTATGTTACTTGTTCTCCACTATGTCTCATGAATACATTGAATTTACTATGAAATTTCCGGTATTCTAGATTCACACCAACTTCATGCATCAACCACCAAATTTAATTCCTGATACTAAGTATTCTAGGAAATATTTTCTTGAGGAATCGATGTCATATACCCCCAAAAAATAGCTAAATGGTGTAGAGTTACCATTAATACCCATGATTTCTTCTAAAAGTGAGTTGAGGCCATTCCCCATAAGTATTTAAAAAACATAGTCATCATCAAGATCATGAAATATCTCATCATCTACTAGTTTGGGATCCCTCACACCATTATCATGGACAACCATTCCGTTTTTATGCATCATGTTGAAGAAGATTTATACTATGAATATTATTGGGTAAAACAACAGTTACGACTATCACGCATAAGTGAATGTGATGATTTATTCCTAAAAAAATTATATCTACCATTTTTTAGAAGTTGGTGAACCATAACAAGATAATTTGGTATAAAAATCCCTCTAATGCCATGTGGGAATATCTTACATCAACTTGGACCTTCGCACAAGTGATAGTGGAGTGATGGAAATTTGGCCTCAATGGGTATAATTGATTCTGATCCATAATCCTGGGATTAAAGAGTTTTCTAGTTAGAAATTTGGTCATCATCTGATTTCAACAAAGGGCATGGGTGATATTTTGGGTACAACTTTTCTTGTTTTGGTTCAATATATTTTTCAAATGTTATTGAGGGTTTTTCTGAATTCCTCAATATACACATTATCTAATGTGTGATAGCAAAAAGTGTAGTATGAAAAGATGTCATTTCACCATATAGGAAAGAATAAAGAATATTTAGTGACATGTAGAGGATCTGGTGGTTTATTCATGGATTTGGCGTGAATCTAGAATTCAGGCAACTTTTTGTGAATTGAATGTCTCCTTGAACCCTACCAGGCCAAAAATATCTTATCTTTTCAATCTGATGGGAGAGATTCAATCCTGGCTTGTGATACCTATATGACCCAGTGATGAAAACCTAAAAAACATGAGGTATTTTCATCCCTACAATTCAATAGGTAAAATTTCCAAAAATTTGGTACTAATAGAGGACCTGATCTAAGTTGGTTCTATCATAGAGGATGCATGTTTCCACATATTGGAATATTTTTTATCACTCAGATCAATCAGAAGAAATTTTTAACTAGTGTAGGTACTTTATCATAGCATTTATAAAATAAAATTAGTCTTGTATCTTAGTGGTGATATATGGAATTTTTTGGGAAAGTATGGTGGTGATCTAATTCACCTTTTAGTTTTCCTCAACAAGAGCAACATAGAATATCACCTCACCGTGCATTATATGGAAGAAAAAATCAACCTTATTTAGATAAATGAGGGATTTGTACATGATTTCCAAGGAATCTTCTTGATCATTTTAGGGTCGTGGGATATGGGTAACCTTAGTATTAGAGTGAAAGTTATCTAAAAAATCATAGGTATACACCATAAAGGTAATGATCGCATGTTTCTTAATTGTGCATTCATAATTAATTTTCTTGATTTGAATGTTAGTGTCACCTTCCATGTAATACTTTGGAACCCTTAATCTCAATTTCCATCTCCAAATAGGTTGGGAGGGTTTGATTCACAACATCATCATTGGTTTAGTGATTTATACTCATTTATTGATACATCCTTAAGAGGGGAGCAATGAGTACAACCTCAGGGAATTTGTGGGATTGATACAGACAATTCCAAGGATAAACATTTTCATATTTGTGTTATTAAGACTTCTACTAATAGTTATTTGAGAGGTGAAAATGAAGTGCATATTCCAAATTGATTTTACCTGATCAATAGAGAGAATGGACTCATCTGGGAAATTAGTGTGTAGGGGTAACTCCATAGAGGTTTACTGAAAAACGATGATTTTATTTTCCACTTGTTGTATGATGGCCTTCTGAGGGATGAATTTGATGTGGAACAAATGAAGGATCACTATCCACTATAAGAATCATCCAGTCACCTAAAAATATATTAGGATGTACTTCTGTTGATTGATATGGGAAATCAATTGGATCGTATGATGTTGTAGATAGTTGTGCAGCTTCAGGATGATGAAGTCGATGTCAATATAGTTTTTCCTGATAGGAGAGTATCTGGTCTCATTGTTAAGAAACACAAAATTGTTATAGTATATACTATTATTTTTTCCCTCGTTATTCTTCTAACACCCCGTGATTAAAGTTTATATATTTTACATACTTTATAACTTAATGTTTTTTATATCTTTTGACACTCGTTACATCGATCCAAAATGAACCATAAAATAATAAAAACAAATCAAAATGTAGCATTATAATTGGAAGGTATAGATTAATGTAATTGAATTATGAAGTATATATATAGGTAATTATTAATGTTAAGGCTTTGATAAATAAAATTAGTGTATCTAAATATCTAATAACACATAATTATGAATTAAATGTATCATTTCTAAGAATTAACGTTTAGGTTTTTTAAGAAACTAAATAATTTACTGTTAAAATATATTTTTAACATCAAGAATATACTGACACCAATTTTATTAGTAATTGAATGTAAATGATAATAATAAGGGTAGTGAATATTTAAAAAAAACGTATTTTCTTAAGAAAAATGTTTTCATTGTATTTTTAGGTTTTAATTTAAAAGTTAATTTCTCAAATATTATAATTTCAATTTTATAAAATAAAATTCATTTTTAGATTCATAATATCAAAATGATCTTATGATTAAATTTTTTTATTTTAAAAAAATTGTCTTTTAGGTGAATAGGAAAAATATAGTTTTTACAAAACCTTTAACTTTTATGGGTTTATAAATATAAAATTTAGATCCAAACTTTTATAAAAAAAATTAATTAATAAAATATGTACATAAAAAGTAATAATTAACATTTTTACATACCATTCTGAATTTAGAAAAAATGTTCTTACAATTTTATGAACATAAATAATATTTTTCAAATTAAATAAAATGTTTTTTCAATTCACTTTTTATTAAATATTATTTTAGTAAAATTCTTTTTTTTATTTCTATGAAATCCTCATAGTTTTTATTATTTATAATAAAATAATTTTTATTATGAAAAAATACATTGAATTTTTTTTTCTTCTTATAAATCTTAATTTAAAAAATAATTTTTCTCTAATAATATGTTTTTACACATTACATGCAGTAATATTAATTTTTTTTACTCATATAAAATTTAACTAATAAAAATTATTTCATATTAAAAATAATTATTTATATGCTATGTAATAATGGAAAATTTATTTGTAAGAATTAAAAGTAAATTAACTAAGTAAAAATTAGTTATCCTAGTAACACCAAAAATGGAAAAGTGAAAATTATACGAGTAAAAGACTTAAAACATGTTTAAAAAATCTGTGAAAATAAATTTATGAGGGATTATAAACCTTATATCATCCTTCACACAGTTATTTTCAATTTCTATATCCATGTGACAGGTGGAATATATTCTCACTTTATATGAAGTCGAAATATTAATATAATGTCAATTCACACCACTTATAAAAGGTGCCTCTCACCACCACTTCAATACCACTCAATAATGAGGTTTCCACTTGAAAATTTTATATTTTTCATTCCTTGGTATTATATTTCACCCTCTTAAGATTTTTTTATGAGATATTATATTAATACCTCCTTTTCAAATGATTCATCTAAGGGAAAGTCAAAGTCCTCAACATTAGCACTAATTTTGTGAAATTTATTTTATTTTCTATATTACTTTTACAAATATATTTTACTCATTACTATATTATGAAATAAATTTTATTTTTATACAGAAAATTATTATTTTAATTGAAAAAATATTCACTATCATTCCCCATTTTTCATTAGGAAAATAAAAATAGCATTTCAACATGTGTATGGGCTACCATTTCCATGAGGTGCCATGTTTCGTTTTACTCAATCACCATACAAGAATTGTTATAATGTAGAAGTTAATGAATAAGTATGAATTTGTAAGATATTTTTTATTCTTAAATTATAAAAAATATAAAATTCTTTCATTCTATGAAAACTTATATCATTAACCATGATTACGTGTGGACTACCACCTCCATAGAATTATTTATATATTTGTTTTTTCATAATCACATTTCATGAATAGTCATCATAAAAATTCTAATGGATAAATATGATGTTTATAAAATTATTATGGTAATAATAAGAAAAACTAAACATTTTATTAAACAATATTAGCTATAAAAATGGTGGTAAATTCTATCGTACAAAAAACATTCAAAGAGAAAAAATAATTTACTTGTACTATGTAATCTCTTTTTATTGGTTATATTATTATTCTAAATCATTCTAATTCTAATATATCACACTAGTAATCACTAAATAAGTTCCTTATTATTTTTTATAATGTTATTACAACCAAATTACTTCATAGTCATCCATTATTAATAGTATGTTACTCTTTGGCTTAGGTTAACCACTTACTAGAAAAATGATATAAATTTGTATCATGTATGAATATAAGAATTTAATTTATAAAATTAAATGGTTTAAAAAGGTAAGTAATTATTTTATTTTCATTTTTTAATATTAACATTAATATTAAAATTATTAGTTAAAATACCAAAATTTATTCAAGTAAAATCACTGAAACATGATCATCGCAGATTCCATCATCAAGGATCATAAAAAATTCGTATAGAATAAAATTATTACTTTATAAAAAAATATAAAAACTATATTCAATTATCTTTTTTTAATTTTAAATGATGAACTTTTAGAGAATAATGAAAAAAACCAAAGTTATTATGAAATTAGTTTAAAATGATCAAGATTATTCATTCCTAATGTTGAAAACAGATAATAACTAACTAATATAAATTTAGATAATAATTATAAATTAAATTTATAAAAGGATATAAATATGAATAAAGGTACTGAAATTGTTGATTATGGTAGTTATTTTGGTTATATATGCGGTTAGAGTTCATTTTAACTAAGTAGAAATAATTTTAATGGTTTTTGTGAACTCAATTTTCTTTCATAGAGATAAAATATTTATTATTTAAACTCTATTATTCCATGATTGTTTCATTATGACTAATAAAATATTGTTATTTTATTTCCTTCTTATTTTATGGGGTAATATCCTTTTTCCATATAATCTCATTATCAAATGATTATTACCTCAGTGATTATGTTACGTGAAAGGGTTCTTTGTTTAAAATTTCAATTCCTTGAGACATGACTATGTTATACATCATGTGTTCTATTTTATGGTGTAATTATTACCCCTTTGATATTTTATATAATTATAATCTAATTATTCATGTCATTTATGGTTCTATTTGAAATATATCCTTCAAGGGGTTTTATTCAAATGTTTCTGAAGTCGTAAGTATTATTTGTATCTATTCTCAATTTCATGAGTCATGTATTATATTTCACACAATAATTTACATTATATAGTGAATTTTATGCTTTATTGAATTTATGTGAAATGAATATCTTTAATTTAATTATATTTTAATTTCATGGTATTCCATTCAGGCTATCTTGATTATTATGCTACCATTGACGTAATGGTTTTTGAAAATAAATTTTCTATCATTGAGACATGGCTTGTGTTCACCACTTGTTGTAATTTTATAGTGTATATATTAGTTATAAATTATCCTCTAAATCCAATAAAACTATTTTATTTTGAGGAATTAAACATGTGTAAATCCATCATTCCCTTTTTCATACTAAATCATCCCCAAGTGTATGAATAACTTTTATTTTGATATATTTAATTTAATAACGCTCTATATTTACCTCCTCTGATTGAAGGGGTGTTCATCTATATATCATACATTGATTTATTAGAGAAATTATTAAATTTACCATATAACCCTATCTTTATATGGTGTTAGTTTGAGGGATGATTTAATAGAAATCTATTTCATTTACTGATTGGGGAAATATTGGAACATTAATATTTATTCTAAAATAGTTGTTTATTTGTTAATATTAAATATTGGTTATGTATTGTATATCTTGTTCATTATTTTATATGATAAATACATTAGAATATATTTTTTGTGATGCCTATAATTGTCACGACCCGTCTAGGTGGGGCCCGAGCCGCAATCCCCAAGCCTGCCTCCAATAGGCCAGGGGCAGGTGACTGGCACTGAGTAGGCATGCTACTAACATGGTAGGCATTTCCTATAAACTTGTACACACACACACACATCTCCAAGCCCACAAAGCTAAAAAGTAAAAACTAATAAAGATGGAAAAATCATGCATACACTAAAAACCCAACCAACAGAGTACAATAGGAAAGTGAAGTATGATAAAGTAAAACCCAGGGACAAAAGTAAAAGCCCACCAAAAGAAATTATGCAACTAGTCCAACATGTAGATAAAGGTACTGGGACTGTAACCCGTCACCGAAGAAACACCCCTCAGCCTGTCTGATCTCACTAAGAACCGTCCGGTCCTGGTCCGCCTAGAATCCTGTCAAAGCTCTCTTGTCTGCACAAGACACGACACGTGCGGGCAAATCCCGTGTAGGGGTGAGTATAACAATACCCAATAGGACACCCCGAAACCAAAAAGGAAATAAAACAGAGGAAAAATACCATAAAGAAAGGTATAGTCAGCTCTACACAGTATATGTCTATGGAACATATAACAAGAATATCCAGATATACTCATACACAAACGACCATCACGATACCACCACTAGGATCCAGCTCGATGATTCCACTAAGCATACCATCGGGAGAACACACTCCTAGGTCTAGGGAGAGATAGACATGAAGTACTCGTTCTGGGAGAACACACTCCACAAGTACCTTGGGAAAATGATTCTCAGATGAGGATCACGGCCAAGTCATGGGGTGATTCCGACAAATCAGTCTGAGCTAATCTACTAGGCAGAGGATCGGCGCCCGGGAAAGGTAGGTCATGTTCATAGAAAGAACTCTACCTAGGGTATAAGGAATGAATAGAGGATCTCGATCTAAGTCTCATAGAGGGGATTCCAACAAATCTATTTAGGGAGTCCTGCTAAGGGGATCATACTCTTGTATATTAGGAAATGATACCGGAAACCTTCAAGAGAAAGGCCAAGGGTACAGACCCTAAGAAGTCTAGTCGAAGTCACAAAAGACAAGTGGACCAAGACATGAAGAAAAGGTTGCATAGCATGTAGTATGGTTACACATTGTGTTCCTTGACCCCAGGTACTGACCATGTAAACGACCCGTGTCCTTCATTCAAGCAGTGAAAAACCAAACTACAAGGATTGTAGTAAAGTACACGCCGTGTTCCTTGACACTAGGTACTGCCCATGTAAACGGCCCATGTCCTTCGGCTTGTTGGATAGACAAACAACTACACAGCATGTAGAAGAAATCACACGCTGTGTTCGAGCACCTCGGCTCACTCCATGTACGCTGGCCATGTACCCGTACACGGTCTCTACCCGTGTCCGAGTCGCCTGCCCATGTACCAATACACGGGGTATGCCATGTATCTGGCCGGGTCTGGCTGGGGAGGGGTATACACGGTGTGTCCTTGGCCGTCTACCATTCCTATGCATTTTTACTCTCGGAGTACACACCGGGTAACCCTACCGATAAACACACGTTGTGTAGCCCATACTAAACGACGTGTAGTCGGGAAATTTACAGAAGCGTCGTCTTCCTCCGCGTGCCTTGGCTGTTGCTCCGGATCATGATCCAACCGTCCGATCATCACGAAACTCTAGATTTTGGGTCCTCCCGCCCCTATGAAATCGAATCTGTCGGTTTCGGGCTTCCGATCTGTCTATAAAACGCATCTTGGTCCGTCCGCACGAAAACGCTTGAATAACAGGAACATCTGAACCGCGTCGATTCATCCGCTGTCGTCGCTGTCGCACCTCTGCTAGGTCGCCTCGACATTGGATCGTTGATTTTGGATCATTGATTCAACAAAAAAATGAGAAACGTTCGATTTCCTCCAAGAACGCGGAGAATTCAATGAAGAACGTGAGGGGGGAAAACAAGAATCAACAAGAGGGGAGAACCTCGATCGTTGTTCGTGATGATCCGGGTTTGCCACTATTATATTGAAAACCAAAACAATCTATAGAATCAAAGACTCAAATCACCGCATGAACCTGTCCTTCAAGAACGATCGACTCGTGGGCTAATCTGTTCGTGGATTATTCCACGTTCATCATAAAAATGAAAAATGGGGGAAGGAGAAATCAATAACAATTATCCTACCTAGATTCAATGAATTTGTTGGCAAAGATCCGCTCGCCGCTTCGTCGTCGCCGCATTGGGAGGTTTTCTCCAGAGCCTCCAGAGCCGCCAAGGGTTTTTGGGATTGTGGTTTGTAACCCTGGACCCCCTGCATAGGCCTTTATTTAAATAGAACAAAAGATACTATATTTAAAAGATCTCACCACAGAAACAAGATTTAAATAAAATATTATAATTAAATATTTTATTACTGTTGCGTCCAAAAACCAGATTTCACCACCGACCTGCGCCGGCCGATGTTAGGCCTCGCCTTAGGTAAAAACACTATTCTGAACACAACGGTGCCCTTGGATTTCTGATCCGAGCACTGTTAGGGAGCTATTCCACTTTTTCTGGAAAACATCATGTGTGCGTAATTTAATTATTAAATTAAATTCAAACATTTTTTCTGGGATCACAGGGACTCGGAACTACATTCCATCTTAGAGCTTGGTCTCAAAATAATTCCTATATAATATTAAAATAATACATGGAAAAAAATCTGGGACATTACATCACACCCACCTTAGGGATTTTATGTCCTCGAAAACCAAAAACAAGGGCTACTAAAAAAGATGTGGGTACTGCATGCGAATTAGAGCCTCCCGCTCCCACATGATCTCATGGAGATTCTTGTGCTGCCACCGAACACACACCAAGGGAATTGCATGTCCATTAAGGATATTCTCCTGCCAATCCTCGATCTCCACTGGGTACTCAGCAATGGCCACTCCATCATCGATTTCTAGCTCGCCCCAGTCGATGGCGTGCGATGGATAACGCTCGTACCTCTGTAGCTCCAACACATGGAAGACGTTGTGTACCCGGTCCATCTGAGGAGGTAGAGCCAAGCGATACAACACCTCGCCCACTCTACTCAGAATATGAAAAGATCCAACGAACCTCAGAGATAGCTTGTCGCCTCGGCCAAATCTCTGCAATCCCAGTGGAGGTGAGGCCCGAAGGAACACATGGTCTCCCTCCTCGAAATCCAAGGGCCTCCGTCTCCCATCGGCATAAGAATTTTTCCAAATTTATGAATTATTCATCTACTCCTGGGTGACCTTCACCTTCTCTGTAGTAGATCTCACCATCTTTGGGACCATCAGTGCTGACTCTCCCGGGTCAGTCCAGCAAAGTGGCGACCTGCAAGGTCGCCCGTATAGAGCCTCGAATGGTTCCATACCAATAGTGGAATGATAACTATTGTTATAAGAAAATTACACTAGTGGTAGGTTATCCTCCCAGCTACGACCTAAGTCAATTATGCAAGCTCGTAGCATATCCTCCAAGACCTGGATGGTCAGCTCTGTCTGGCCAGCAGTCTGGGGATGAAACATTATGCTCAAGCGTAACTGGGTCCCAAAAGCTTCCTGTAGTCCCTTCCACAACCGGAATGTGAAACAAGAATCACGATCTGAGAAGATCGTGGATGGTACTCCATGAAGTCAAACTATCTCCTTCATGTAGAGGCATATCATGCTCTCTACTGAAGTCTACTCTTGTATGGCTAGGAAGTGGGCCGATGTGGTGAGTCGAAAAATGATCGCCCAGATGGCATTGTGTCCCCTGGACGTACGTGGTAAACCCGTCACGATGTCGATGGATATTTTATCCCACTTACACTCTAGAACCTCAAGGGGCTGAGCAAAACCTACTGGAACCTGGTGCTCAGCCTTTACTTGCTGACAAGTAAGGCACCGAGAAACAAACTCTGTCACACTCTTCTTTATTCCTGGCCACCAGAACTGACGTCGGATGTCCGGATACATCTTTTTCATTCCTGGATGTACTGCCCAAGGGGATGTATGAAACTCCCTCAGAACCTCCTCTCGTAACATCACTGGTACTACCGTGCACCCTCTGAAAAGGAAAATGTTCTCCCCACCTTCTGAATATCCATCACCAGTATCACCTATGGATATCTGAGCATGTAGATTCTCACTACTAGCATCCTCATCATGTGCTTCCTTGACTCTCTATAAGAGTGGAGGGGTAACAACCATCGACTGATGGTAATCTCCCTCATCTCCATCTACGAAGGTCAACTGTAAAGAGGCCAACTGCCTTGTAGCCTCATCCAACAACTGTGAACTGGATTTCCTACTTAGAGCATCTGCCACCACGTTCCCCTTACCATGAGTATAAACGATCTCAATGTCATAATCCTGGAGGAACTCAATCCATCGCGTCAATCTCAAATTCATATCCTTTTGAGAAATGATATATCTGAGACTCTTTTGATTAGAGTAGATGGTAAAAATATCACCCATCAGGTTGTGCTGCCAAATATTCAATGTGAAGACTACCACAACCAACTCAAGATCATGGGTCACGTAGTTCTGCTCATGTGGTCTCAACTAAGGTGAGACATAGGAAATCACCACTTTCCTCTGCTTCAGGACACAACCAAGCCCGGTTCCTAATGCATCGCAGAACACTACGTAATCGACATCCTCCTCTGGTAATCTCAAGATCAGGGTGCTCATCAGACTCTGTCTCAACTGTTGGAAAGCCTGCTGGCATCTCTCGGTCCACACGAAAGGTTGTCCATTTCAGGTAAATGTTGTCATGGGTGCTGCAATCCTGGAGAAATCATGGATGAATCTATGATAGTAGCCTTCCAACCCAAGAAAACTTTGCACCTCTATCACACTCTGGGGTGGCTCCCATGCTAGCACTGCCTCCACCTTTTATGGGTCCACTGCTACACCATCTGCTAAGATAACATACCCTATAAAGTGGACCTCCTGTAACCAGAACTGACACTTCGGGATTTTCCCATACAACCGATGCTCTAATAGTGTGTCATGAACCATCCTTAGGTGTCTCGCGTGCTCTTATTCGGATGCAGAGTACACAAGGATATCATCTATGGAGACCACTACAAACCGGTCTATATAGGGCTGAATGATCTGGTTCATGAGTCCCATGAACACTGCTGGGGCGTTTGTCACGCCGAAGGGAATCACCAAGTACTCATAGTGACCGTAGCGACATCTGAAAGTCATCTTTGGTATATCCTCCTCTCGTACTCTCAACTGGTGATAGCCTGATCGTAGATCAACCTTCGAGAACCATCATTCCCCTCTCAACTGGTCAAAGAGGTCATCAATCCTTGGTATTGGATATCAGTTCTTCACGATAACCTGATTTAAGCGCCGGTAATCCACACCTAGCCTATATCTCCCATCCGCCTTCTTGGGAAACAACACCGGGGATGCCTAGGGTCAAACACTTAGTCTCACAAAGCCCTTCTTCTACAAGTCATCCTTCTGCATCCTCAACTCACGAAGCTCTGCAGGAACCATCCGATAAGCCGATGCTGATATTGGGGTCGTCCTAGGTTGCAACTCAATGTAGAAATCTATCTTCTGATAGGGAGGTATCCCGGGGACATCCTCCGGAAAGATGTCCTAGTACTCAGCCACCGCTGCTGGAAATTGGAATCTCATAACATCTACTGCGCCAAGGGATAGGCTACCCAACTGATGTGAAATCGGTTGTCCCCTCCTATGCACGAGTCCATCCTACGCTGCTTGGGTCTCTCTTTCACCGACAAAATAGAACCTCATCCCATCACTGTGGGCACACCGCACCATTCGCCTAAAACAATCAATCTGGGCATGAACTGTGGATACCCAATCCATACCAAGAATGGCATCGTAAGGCCTCAACACTACCAGCAAGATGTTCCAGCTGAAACTCTCTCCTCCAAGGGTCAGGTCACACTGCCTGTAAAGGTGTGTGATATTTGAATCTTATCCAGTTAGTGTTTCTATGCGTAAGGGTCAAGTCAACGACTCAACTGGAATCTCAAGGTCTCGAACAAGATAAGCAGCCAGAAAGAAATAACTACCACCTGTGTCTATCAATACGGTAGCCAAAGTAGAAAAGACATTGATAGTACCTATAATCATTCCGGGAGTACCTGGGTTATAATCCTCTTCCGCCTACAGCTGCACCTGCCTCTATCCACTAGCTCCCTGAGCCTGGGGCAGACCTCCTGGGGGTGGTGGTGGTAAAGGGTTGAAACACCGACCACCTCCAGCTGCTCTCCTAGCTCCTATGCCACATCCACTGCCTCGCGGATCTGCCTGCTCCACACGTTGCCTCTGCCTCTGTGGTTCATCCACTACTCCCGTGTCAGTAGTACGGTGGGTCAGAAAATCTCAAGTGAGATGTCCCCTACCGTCACATGAGTAACATCTCCTCTCTAGAGGCTGGCTGGATGCACCCGGTGAACCCTAAACGGCTGATCCCCTGTCCTGGGATCTCCTCTGGAAATGTCTCCCATGCCTGGGTCCCTGACGTCGGCTCCCTGCTGCTGAGGTCTCTGCTCCAACTCACCCACTACTGACAACTTTCGGCTGTCCCTACTCTACTAGGAAGCTCTCAACCACCAAAGCCCGTTTTAGCACCCCAACATAAGTAGGAATTCTCATAGGGATGATGCTAGCTCGGATATCTCTGTGCAAGCCCATCTCAAAAGCCTGAGCTCTAAAGAACTGATCTCTGACCATATCCATTGAGTACCGCGAGAGGTAAGTAAACCTCGATGAATAGTCGGCCACCAATATGGTTCCCTACTGGAGCTAAAGAAGCTCTTGTATGCGTACTGATATCAGGTTAACCAATGAAAACTCATATATGAAGAAATGATAAAACTCCTACCATGAAAGAGTCACCTTGTCGTGAGTCTGGATGACCAAACTCCAACATCGCCTTGCCGAGTCCTGTAGAAGGCTCGCTGCCAGGATCACCATCTGGTCTGCCAGTGTCCTGAACAAACAGAAGACTCTGGCCATCACCTCATGCCAGTCCTCTGCTACCTGAGGGTCAGGCTCACCTCAAAACCTGAGGGGTCTCTGTCTCTGAAACTCGTGGAGTGCGCTCATCCTCTGCTCCTCCTCCACTGGTACAGCAGGCACTAAACACTGCCCCAAAGGTGGTGGAATAACTGGCACACCACCTGGTGGTAGAACTGGGGGATCTAGTCCCTATATCGAAGCTTCATAACTGAGGGGGTCATCCTCGTGATCGAACTGCTAGATCCTAGCGGGTGCACGTCACGGAGGCATCCTGTTTAAGAAACTAGATGTATCACAGTCAGTGAGTATATCTGGAGAGATGACTTAAGAAGGACATGGAAACCAAAACCCATTCCTATATGATTCATGTACCATTATTTCCCCCCATGCAACTAGTGTTTTCATGTTCCGAATCGAAAAGCATGTTAACAGAGCCCTGGTGTATGGATACGTCAGCTGCCACACCAACACTATTGTCCCTGGCCTGAGATCCAAAATTGAAACACTTAACACTATTTCCCCAAAAAAACTCACAGACTCTCGGTCCTAAGGTAGAAACGACCACCTCTGATACCACTCTGTCACGAACCGTCTCGGTGGGGCCCGAGCCACAAATCCCCAAGACAACCTCCAATAGGCCAGGGGCTGGTGACTTGCACCGAGTAGGCATGCTACTAACATGGGAGGCATTGCCTATAAACATGCACACACACACACATATATATCCAAGCCCACAAAGCTGAAAAGTGAAAACTACTAATGACGGAAAAAGAATGCATACCCTAAAAACCCAACCAACAGAGTACAACAGGAAAGTGAAGTATAGTAAAGTAAAACCCTGTGCCAAAAGTACAATCCCACCAAAAGAAAGTCAGCAACAAGTCCAACCTGTAGATAAAGGTACTGGGACTGCAACCCATCGCCGAAGGAACACACGTCAGCCTATCTGATCTCATTGAGCACCGTCCGGTCCTGGTCCACCTAGGATCTTGTCAAAGGCTCGCTCATCTGCACAAGACACAACACGTGCGGGCAAAGGCCGTACAGGGGTGAGTATAATAATACCAAGTAGGACACCCCGAAACCACAAAGGATATACAACAGAGGAATAATACCACAAAGAAAGGTACAGTCAGCTCTACACAGTATATGTCTATGGAACATATAAAAAGAATATCCAGATATACTCATACACAAGATTCCTTCGTGATATCACCACTAGGATCCAGCTCGAAGATTCCACTAAGCATACCATCGGGAGAACACAATCCTAGGTCTCGAGAGAGAGAGAGAGAGACGAAGTACTCGTTCTGGGAGAACACACTCCACAAGTACCTTGGGAACAAGATGCTCAGATGAGGATCACAGCCAAGTCATGGGGTGATTCCGACAACTCAGTCTAAGCTAATCTGCTAGGCAGAGGATTGGCACCTGGGTAAGGTAGGTCATGTCGATACCAAGAACTCTACCTTGGGTATCAAGAATGAATAGAGGATCCGGATCTAAGTATCACAGATGTGATTCCATAAACTCTATTTAGGGAGTCCTGCTGAAGGGATCATACTCCTGTATATTAGGAAATGATACCGGAAACCTTCAAGAGAATGGCCAAGGGTATGAACCCTAAGAAGGCTAGTCCAAGTCACGAAAGACAAGTGGCCCAAACCATGAAGAAAATGTTACACGACATGTAGTATGGTTACAAACTGTGTTCCTTGACCCCAGGTACTGCCTGTGTAAACGGCCCATGTCCTTTGTTCAAGCCGTGAAAAACCAAACTACACGACATGTAGTAAAGTACACACCGTGTTCCTTGACACCGGGTACTGCCCGTGTAAGTGACCTGTGTTCTTCGGCTTGTTGGATAGAAAAACAAATACATGACGTGTAGAAGAAATCACACACCGTGTTTGAGAACCTGGGCTCGCTCCGTGTATGCTGGCCATGTGCCCGTACACGGTCTCTTCCCGTGTCCGTGTCACCTGCCCGTGTACCAGTACACGGGGTATGCCGTGTATCTGGCCGGGTGTGGCCGGGGAAGGGTATACACGGCGTGTCCCTGTCCGTACACCCTTACCATTCCCGTGTACTCTCGGAGTACACACCGGGTAACCCTACCGACGAATACATGCCATGTAGCCCATACTACATGACGTGTAGTCGGGAAATTTACAGAAGCATCGTCTTCCTCCGTGAGCCTCGGCTGTTTCTCCAGATCTTGATTCAACCATCCGAACATCACGAAACTCTGGATTTGGGGTTGTCCTGCCCCTATGAAACCAATTCTGTCGGTTTCGGGCTTCCGATCGGTCTTGAAAATGCATCCCGATCCGTCCGCATGAAAACGCCCGAAGAACGGGAACATCTGAACCGCGTCAATTCATCTGCCGCTGTTGCCGTCACACCTCCTCTAGGTCTCCTCAATGTTGGATCTTTGATTACGGAGTGTTACGTCAACAAACGAATGTGAAACGATTGATTTCCTCCAAGAACGCGTAGAACGCAGTGAAGAACGTGAGGGGTAAAACAAGAATCAACAAGAGGGGTGAACCTCGATCGTTGTTCATGACAATCCGGGTTTACCGCCGTTAGATTAAAAACCAAAACAATCCTTATAATCAAAGCCTCAAATCCCCGCATGAACCCGTCCCGCAAGAACGATCAACCTGTGGGCTAATCTGTTCGTGGATTAGTCCGCGTTCATTGTAGAAATCAAAAATGGGGGGAATGATAAATCAATAACAATTATCCTACATGGATTCACAACATTTGTTGGTGAAGATCCACTCGCCGCGTCATCGTCGTCGCGTTGGGAGGTTTTCTACAGAGCCTCCGGAGCCGCCAAGTGTTTTAGGGTTTGAGGTTTGTAACCCTGGACCCCCTGCACATGCCTTTATTTATAAAGAACAAAAGATACAATATTTAAAAGATCTTGTCGTAGAAACAAGATTTAAATAAAATATTATAATTAAATATTTTATTACTGTTGCGTCCAAAAACCAGATTTCACCACCGACCTACGCCATCCAATGTTAGTCCTCACCTTAGGTAAAATCGAAGTTTTGAATGCAACGGTGCCCTCAGATTCATGATCCGAGCACCAGTTCAGGAGTTATTCCACTTTTTCAGGAAAACTGCACGCGTGCGTAATTTAATTGTAAAATTAAATTCAAACATTTTTTCCGGGCTCACTGGGCCTCAGAACTGCATACCGTCTCAGATCCCTGTCTCGAAATAATTCCCATATAATATTAAAATAATACATGGAAGAAAAATTGTAGGACATTACAATAATAGTCCCTCAATGCACTGATAGCTGACATGAGATAAACCAGAATGAGTATTTCTATGTATTCCTACTCTGAATACAATTTTTCTTAAAAATGGGGCCTTTATGGTATGATAATGATGTCTAAGATCATGATGTCTTATCTTAGGGAAATGAGTTAGATGTTTGTAATTAAGTAAATAATTACTAAAGAACTAGTTATTATTATCAATGCATTTATTTACTGATATGTTAGCTGTTGACATATTATTCTCATAGTTTCTTATGATTATGGAATTATTTTGATGATATAATAATTCCATATTATTTATTCTCATATTATTAACACTTGGGATATTTAATTATTATCATTTTTGTTTTCCCTTAGTAAGCGTTTGAGCACATATTTTCATATGTTTCAATTTCCCCAAGTTATGAAGAAATGTATTACCCATGTTATTTAAAATAGAACAGATTTTTTGGATAATTTTTTGATATATTTTCAGACATATTACATATTTTTTAGTGGAAAAAAATTTCCATTTATTGAGATATACAAATTAATTTTATGTTAAAAGTTTTTTCTAACTCTCTAGAACTCTAATCCTTAAAGGTCCATTGGATATATGTGACAAGATAATTATTATTGATGTCGTAATTTTTTATCATTAAAATTGGGTTACATTAGTTAATTTCAAAGACATCGTGTAGAGATGGTGTTTATTTAAAACAATTTCTGGGAGTTTGGGTATATGGTCTCATAGTTCTTATAGGTTAAGAGAGTTTTGAGGGACTGTTCAGGGAAAATCACATAATGGTTAAAGGATTTCATGGGATGGGTGGAATCAAAACAGGAGGATATTGTCGATACTATATTATTAATTTGAACACAATATATAATTCTTTATCCCACTTATAGGGGACACAATTCATTACTAGGTTTGAATGATTCTTATATTTTTATGAAGGATTAGTGAAAAAAATCCCATGTTGACAAGATTAACTTGAAGGCGTCACAACTCAGGGAGATTTTGTAGAGGTGGAATTATGATGATGGTTTGGATCTTTTCTAGGTTAATATCAAAGCCTCTATTTCATATGATTAAGACAATAAATTTCCTAGAGCTAACTATAAAATCTAATTTCAATGGGTTGATATTCAAGTGGTGATTTTAGAGTATAGCGAACATTTTCTATTGATCTTTTATGTGATTATGGAGTTGGTAGTATTTGACCACCACGTTTTATATGTAACACTCTACCATTGTTCTGAGGATAGGCCTTAAGATATGAAGCATGGAACGATGATAGGAAAATCCAAAATTCATCAAGCCAATGGGTATCACTCAGTAATAGTAGTTTCCTTGAGGTTCCTTAAATTCAATGGCTTCTTCATCTATATGAGCCATCTGGATTGGATATTTCCAAGAATACCCATTATACCTATCACATGATCCTTGTGATCCCCTCATAAAAGATTTGATGATCCCCTTATAGTTTAACATTGGAGTGTTTTCTTTACAAGTGTACAATACAATGGAGAATCAGGGTTCAACTCTTGGGTCATTAGATTGCCTCATAAGGGTTTCTCCTTAGCAGAAACTATAAAAGGTCTTTCTGGATGACATAAGGTTGATTGAATAACATAAAATGATTTATTTTGGTGATTTAATTGTTTTGGATGTGCTAAATGGTCAACCAATTATATTCACCACAAATCCCCACAAGGGGATACTTCTTAATGATGATTTTCTTACTAATCCGTTAGAAACACTTATATTATAGTCTTAGATGTGTAGACAATATTTTAAGGGATGGTTCCTAGGGATTTGTTTTTTCTAAGGGGTGTTTCCGCTTTTCTCAAGAGCATGTATGAGAGGTAGCCTAATGATCTTATTATTTTACATATTCTCTATGTTATTTATAGATCTCCATTGACTTTATTGAATTAAAGGAGGAATAATCTCACTTTTAGTTGAATTAGTACTCAAAGATCTTATGGGTCAATAATCATCCCCCAAATTAGAGCGAATAAACTCTATCATAGTGCAATATAGATTAACCACCATATGGTTTCATGGAAATCATTGCGTTATTTGAATTTCATATTTTAAGACTTAGAGGGATGAAAATCTAATTGTGTAGCTGGAGGTGAGGGGATAACCATGGATTTCAATGGTTGGTTCAGTCGGGTATAATTATTTTATGAAATTAAGTGATCAAATTTTGATCTATCCATTCATATAAGTTATAAGACCCTTTTTAGGATAATTGATATCATTTAATGTCATCAATATCATCATTAAGGGAAGTAAATATGTACTTATAATCCATTGGATTATGTCCAAATTCCACTATTTCATGATTTGTAATGTCATGGAACCATACATATAAGATTAATTATTCTATAATGGTATGTACAAGGAATATATGGTCGGGGTAGTAATATGGATGCTTCATAACTTTAATGTCATATAGATTTTTGATCTCAATGAGCATGAGTATGTTTTTCTTGAGAACACTAATAAAGAATCTTGGAACTTGATCATCCAGGAAGGTGTATACTATGTTCATCCACTTTTCAAATGAGATAATAGGTTCTTTCCTCTTTTGGGGGCCCTAGAAAATTTTATTAGTTCTAGAATTTTCCTAAAATATAAGAATTGGATTGGGTAAAATGACTTCATAATAGTAGTCACTTCGACACTTTGAGGCTTTCATATAGGATTTAGAGGTAATGTGTGAGACCATTTTGTGGTATGATACATGGCTTCACCAATAGGATGAGCTCTCTCGATGAATTCTTGGTGTCCAACTGGATATTAATGGCAGTTATGGGTTGCAAAAAAATCATCCCAAACATTCACCATAAATATCCTCAATAGATATTCCTAGGGAAATAGAATGTTGAGGTAATAGGTCAACCCCTTCAATAGATTGATTAATTCAGTGAGTCATTTATTCTCTCACTACTTGCTCATGGAGAGGATGGGGACACTCGTTCTATATAATTTGAGGATGAAATGGTTGAGAAACTAATAGTGTTGATCCTCCCAATTGGTGACTAATATTTTCATCATATGGATATACCATAAATATTTAGGGATTTCTATTGTCTAGAAAAAGTACCAGATCTTGGATACCTCTAACTATTTTGGGGTTCTCAATATTAGGACACGTCATGAGGAAAAATTGAAAATGTGCCACTCTAGGTAACTCATTCTATTAAATTTGAAAATGATTAGGTTTCCAAAATCCGGTAGTGTATTATGATCAACCAATACATGATATTTATTTATTCAAGGTTGTACAAAATATTTTTTTGTATCTATGGAATCAAGGTTATAAACGATACATCATCATTGAGTACATTATCCTATGTCTTCACATGGACTAATCAGATGGATTTTGAAGTGGAGAAAACATTATCCAATGGCAGGAAGTCACATGGATCAGCTAGAGAGGGAGCCTCTAGGATTAAAATTTTATGTCTTGTATAAGTGGTTCTACCAGAATCAGCTATGTTTGGATGGGTATAGCCACCGTATTTCATTCTGGTTGACCGATCACATATTTTCAATTGTTTGGATTTTAGGGGTTCTGTAATGGGGACTTATTAATCATCCATTCACTATAGATGGTATCCTTGTATGATCTTGGCAATGAGTATCTTAGATATCTCCAAATCCTTGAGAAAAGTGGCCATTTTATGATCTATCTCAATTTCCCTAGTGGTATTTAGAGCACTATAAGACTCATCCACTCCAATAACTTTATCACGGAACCAACTCCTAGTTCTTATAAGTGGTACATCATTGAAACTGTTAAATTCTATCGTGTCTTCACAAATACGTGTAAAAACCTAGTTAGGTCCCCAAGGCTGAATACCTTGAGAGGGGGGTAAATCAGGGTATGACTAATTTAAAATTAACCCCCATTCTGATATTTTTATACCGTTAAGAAAATCACTCTTCTCTCTCTTTACCATTGCACAATATAAACAGAAATTAAAGCATGCACACGACACATCAATTTTCACTTGGTTCAACCTCATTGGGCTACATCTGAGGAGCATACACCGACAATGTGCCAATGTACCAAATCCACTATAAGCACACTGCCTTTTACAAGGTTCGGGATAGATCACTTCTATTCCCAGGCTCACTACCCTTAAAATGTTTTGGGTCAGCTCAATGCTTTCCAAAGGGTCACTCCCTGTTTCTCTCTCTCTGTCTCACTACTGGTGGAGAGGATCACCTTCTTCCTCTTCCTTTTCCCACTACTCTGTAAAGTATCCACTTACAGTTAATAGACTTGTAGGTCTCCTCATTATCACTAATAAATGCATCCTCTGTTTTATGTGGATGCCTTATTGAAGTCTAACTTTCACCCGTAGTTGAATCTCACTTTGCACTGAAGGTATCGGGCAATATTACAGCTTCCACGCAGCCCTGAATCACTTCCGAGAATCTCCCATACCTGGAACCCTTCTCTAAGCTGGCACAAAAGTCAATACTGGCGCACAAGACCACCTCAACCACTTGTGCGACACAAGCTTCTTCAATTCCAAACTTGCGTGATGCTCTTCCTTCCTCGCCCAGACCACCTTGGGTGTGCAACTATCACCTATATCATAACCTCTACTTGCGCAACCACACACCACTTGCGCGACCAGCACACCAGTGCGATGGGAGCTCTGATTTTCTCTATGTCTTGAACTCGTATAGAATGAGGAGGTGTCGACCTATATTTATAGGCATTTGGACTCCCTACGTGACGACACACAAGTCTCCCCTCGGCACACAACTTTCGGCATGCAAGTCTCTGCCGCGCAAGTCACTTGCGCACCCAAACCCAAAACAAGCATGACCCTTATCCCTTTGCCAGGTTTTGATGTTCTGATCTTGAAAAAAATTAGGCACACAAGTTTCCAAGCCTTCAAGTACATGGCACGCAAGTCGCTTGGCCAAAACTCACTTTTGTTAATTTTTTGAGTTCCAGGCCCAAAAATTTGGCAAACACTCGAAAATGGTGCAACCTTGTATCTGCTCTTTTTGTACTACCTCTAGATCATCCAATCCTTTGTCGAAATTATTGACTAAAAAATTTATCGTTAACCATATCCGTTGAAATCGACATGCCATCATGAAATCTCCTTTGCCAACAAATTTGTATGTCATGGTTTTCTTTGTCAACAATCACAACACAGATGTCCACTTTGTCAACAAACACAATCACCTCAAAAATGTTTCAATGATTAATTGAGGTATTTTTTCCCAAAAAAACTATAGGTGGGTTTACCTACTATTTTTGATCCCCTTGGGGTAGATTCTCCTCACAAACCTCATCATCTTAATCATGTTTCTGGTTATTAACATAATTAATGGTGATAACAATCACTATTGAATTTTTCAGTGGTGGAGGGATGCTAGCATCATCCAAAGGGCTAGCTAGAGGGGCCTATCATTTCTATTTTAAGGTATTGCAATACATAGTAGAATACTACCTTGAGAACCTGATTTTTATATAGGTAAATTCTTCTATAATGACTCATCACACCACTTCAATGATTTTATTATAGGCTTGCTTGAAGATCTAGTAGTACCCAAGTAAGTTAGGATGATGAGGCACCGGAAGTGTCATGAAGTCAACCTTTAATCTCTATTTTTTAAGGGAATGAAGGTGATCAGTGATTTTTTGGTAGAGAATATATAGTCTCTTAAGATGATTGAACATATCTAAGAAATTATATCTAAGATATCTCATATGGGGTTTATTGAGAGGCTTTAGGATAAAGAAGTGAAAGGCCCATAATGCCGCATGTATTCCCAAAATACAAGTAATTGGATAGGTTCCAAGATTTATCATAGGATTACATCATCATTTTATTGATTAGAAGGCATTTGTTTCTCTTGGTCTCTCCAAACATTCATATGAGACAATTTGGAAGCTATACAGGGAAATGATGTAGACCTTCTCTGATGCTACTCTTTAGATGAGGTAGGTGTCATATAAGACTTACTTCATTTGGAGGATGAGTTTTCCTACTCATATGACACAATATTTATCACCATGTTCTTGTATAATGGAGAGTGTAAAACGAATTTTTTTTAAAGGGAGTTCATTGAGCTCCCAAAGATCTATTTAATATTTTTTCCATCAATGGGTGTCAAACCAATCCTAGACATATCTCCTACTTTCAGGGTAGAGTTAGAGAGAATAGATGTTGATGGTGGTAGTATGGATAAATAGAGATTCCTTAGAAAGGATTTAGGAAATCCTCTGTGTAAAATTATTTTCCGAAGGACATCAATACCTCGTTTGAGTGAACCAATCCATATCTAGACGTCTATCTTGCTTCCAGAGTAGAGTTAGAGAGAAGAGATGTTGAAGGTGGGAAGTATGGATGAATTGTGAGTCACTAAAAAGAAGTTATGATATCATCCATGTATAGGTATTGGAGAAGGGACCTCAAACCTTTTGGAGTTGTAATTTAGGAATGAGAATCCTCATTAATCAGGTGTCTTCCCACATCTATACTAGTGGATACAAAACATATCTCCTGGTTAATCATTCATTATGTATTCAGAAGGATCAGGGTTGACTTTATATTGGTGTTCCACTTATTATATTAGTTTTTGATATGGGATTTATTAAATTTTGAGATTCTATGATTCTATGGAATTTCATCCATGTTAATTAAGCTAGGTTTCAATGAAGGACCTCTAAGGTAGCTGGTAACCCCTTTATGCAGAAGTGGACCTTCCAGGTTCTAGACTTCTTCATCATGGGGGGTACCTCTATATCAATTGTTTATGAGGCTATTTGTGAGGAGTGTCAACACATGTAATAACCCAGTTCTTATTCTTGTGGTACGAGTTTCTTCTTTTCCATTTTCCTTAATTGTTTTTGAGAAAATAAGGAATATGGGGGAAAAATCCCAAAATCCGTGGCTACATGTTGTGTACTTTTCCACATGTCATGTACTTTGTCCATGTGGGAGGAGTATACTGGGCGTGTAGGCATGTCGGTGATGAAAGGTGTAAAAACTGACTACACACTGGGTACCAAGTATATACATGCCGTGTAATCAGTAGGAAGGTGAACAGTAAGAAGGTGGGAGTAGCTTCCAGTAGAACGATAGTACAAACTGTGTACATAGAAATACACGTCGTGTAACCAAGTCGGCTGATGAACAGTGAGGGGGTGGAAAGTGTCCACCAGAGGAACAGTTAAAAAATTAGAAATTACACGCCATTTACTTGAGTTTACATGGAATGTTGTTAATTTTTTTTTCTTAAAACATGAAGTAGCCTCCTTTTTCGATAGAGGAAGCTTAGAATTCCCGATAGTTGTGGGAGAGAAGGATGGATATTGTAATAGCTCCTGATTGAACATCGGGACTCTGATTCCTTCTCCGTCGATCTCATTTGAACTGTGTGAGCGAGTTCTTCTTTCTTCTTGAGTATCTCCTTCCAATTATTTTCCAAAGAGAAGTTATTTGGTTTTGAATGAAAATATGTTTATCTCAGATCTTCACCGTTCTTGGTTGTTTTGGGAGGTCTCATTCCCGTATATCAATTATAGGAGATTGAGGTAGGTGGTCTGGTGTTTATATCCAACTGTTGAGTTTATTTTGTGTCCCGTTGTGCTATGTTCCCATGTTTTCGGTGTCATATGACTAAGGCATGAACTGATAAGATATCTAAAATTACATAAATAATATAAGGATATATATAAACTGCTGTTTGTGATTGATGCTTGGATCCAGGGCCACCCCGTGGGTGTGTTTCCCTTGTTTAGACATTTGTCCAGGATACCCATGGGTATGGGGTAATGATAACATGTTTTGAGTTTTCTTAAGAGGAGAAATATATAGATTTCTTGTTTATCTGTTGGGCTCGGCCCGGTTACTTTATTTTCATGAGGGCAATGTTTTTCTTAGCCTGGGGGTAGTGTTTTGTTTAGCCTGAGGGAAACTTTTCTCCTGCCTTTGGGCAGTAGCTTTTGTTCCTGAGGGTGACATCTCGTATGCCAGAGGGCAATATTTTTTATTCCCGAGGGTAGCTACCTGAGGGTTTTGTTTTTGTTTTCCCGAGGGTAAGGTGTTGTATGTCTGAGGAAAATGGTTACATTGAATATTTTCTATGGTGATTTCTTATATTGTACATGCCAAGCTAAAGAATAGGCTTGGAATTGTTAAATAATTATTAAATGAAAATGTAATTGGTAGGAATGGTTACTTTTTAGTACTTCCTAGTTTACTGCATATTATTATTGCACATTGCTGTTGAGAATTTTCACTAACAGTTTGGAATGGTTCTTTGGTGGTTGCCTACTAGGAATTATTTCTCACACCCTGTATGGTTCATTTCTTGGGCCCAAACAGATTATATTGTTGTAGGTGTCGATAAGGGAAAGGGTCCCTATACAGGTACATGATTGTTGCAAAAGTCTAGGAGAGCATGGGACCGATCATAGGCTAGCGATTCTACTGAGTTCCTGTTGAATTGTTTTGTTTTGTTTTGATGTACTTGTACCTTCTGCTGTATTGTATTGGATTGAAGTGTATCATGTTTTGGATGCTTTACATTGAATTAGGGACACATTGCATCATCATATATATTACTGTTGGTTATCTTTTACTTCAGTGTCATTGTCCCGTTCAGCTTTAAATTTTTTACTTCTTCCACTTTTGGGTATGTTTATATTTTTCCACTACGCTACACTTTGACAAATTAGGACATATTATCCCCACTATCAGACCAAGGTCCTCACTGCTAATCGTAAGCCTCTGGCATTTGGGAAAATGCGATGTAGGTCCTATGACCGATCGGGTTCAGGGAACCCGTTGAGTGGCACCTGGATCTGGGACGTTACAAAGTGGTATGAAAAGAATTTATTTTCCTCTTGAATTATTGTTTGGAGCCTATATCAAAGGATAGAAAAGAATTTGTATTTTTTAATAATCCCTTCCCGAGAGTAGCTAACCCGTGTATAGTGAAAGGTCATTTTACCCCGTGTTGCAATTTTACTGATTTTACACTTCAAAGTTGATCTGATTTTCACCTTTTGGTAACACACTTGTGGTTTTCTGTTTATATTTTTATATTGGGATCTATTTTAGTCACAGGCCGATGAGATGAGGGTATGCCATATCATGCATCATATAGGAACATGCTAGAATCACATGACATGCATAGTTTATATGCCATGTATGAGCATTAAAAATTTTCATGTTGTTGTGATAGATGTTGTGCTATAAAAGGCATGTTTTTGTGATTGGTATCTTGATAGATACACCTACTATTGTTAGGGTATTGGTTCATGTTATGGTTGGCTTGATGGATGCTAAAACATCGTTCCTATGAAGTATGGGCTCTCTTGGACCAGAATTTAGCACTTCATGATCCATCTTTTTGTTATGTTTGGTACTATAATGTGAAAGGTTGGGTGATAAACATTGGTTTGTGGGGAGTATGAGCCCCCATGGATCAGAATTTCACATACCTATGCTTTAAATTAAAGAAAAGGGGCTTCAGAGTAGTTTCAGATGTATACTGTATGGAAACCCAAACAACACGACGTGTGGTTCTATGAACACACGCCATGTAATCTTCTATTCAGGAATGAATTGCAAAAAAATTAAGTAAATTATGTCTGTCAAAAGTACATTCCGTGTAGTTTTTAACTGTTTGATAGGCCGTGTAGGCACAAACACAGGATGGGAAACCTCTAGAGGAAACTTGATGTGTACCGATTTTACATGTCGTGTCGTGTTCACCATATATCCGCTGTGTGACTAACAACACAGATGGAGAAAACTTTTCTTAAACAAGTCGTTTCCATGCCAAACACGCCGTGTAGTTTAATCTTTGGACCTGACCATGTTACTAACCACACGGGTCAGTGCTACCTCTTCTAGTACATGTCGTGTCCATCTGGAACACGACGTGTAGTGTGAGTCGTGTATCCGACCATGTCACGAAGAACACGGGTTGGTGAAGCTCATCTAGTACACGCCGTGTACCTTTGGGACACACCATGTAGCCTTGAACGATTAGATATTGTGTGAACTTGGTCATGTGGCTGGGGAGATAGAGTGGGGTATACCCCATGTGCGGGTGTAACATGCCATGTACCTAGGGTTGATACACGATCAGGACTGCATCAGAATAAGAACATGTAAGGTCTCAAGGGTAAACGTCATGTAGACTTTATACACGTCATGTAGCCTCGTTCAAAAGAATGTCGTGTGGCTTTGCCGTGAAGAATGACTCGAGCAGGGGTAGAAAATTAAAGTACATGTCATGTGTGCGGACAACACGCCGTGTGTTTGGAGTGTTACACAACCAGTTCTGGTATAAGTACACACCAATGTGAAATAAATAAGGTAACATGATGTGTCGTTATTATACATGACATGTAGTATAGTTTTCTAAAACTTTAATGTTATATTTTCCTTGTTCCCTTCTTATGTTTCCAGTTCTTAGACCTTGATTATCTTAAACTAAGCCATGTATTTCACCTTGTAGAGTCATACCACTGAGACAACCACCAGTTGTTCTCAAATAGAGAGGAAAAAATTATAATCTAGAGATGGTAGGCCATGGTCTACCAGTGTATCCTCTAGAAATGCCATATGTGGCGCTAGCCATTATACCAGACACAGGCGCTGATGAGAAGTTCCATGAAGGATTCATGCGGTTCATGTAGACCTTCCATGGAGCACCACCGGCTGCCACATCTATGGAAGAGCTGACGCTTATATTACAGCAGCAACATTTTCCAACATTTTTTGGGGATGGGACACCACAGGCTACGGAGTCATGGGTGGATTCATCATAGAATATCTTAGAGCAACTTGAGATGAATCCATGGAGGATGGTCAAGCTCACTACTTACATGCTGTGTGATTCCACCAAGAGATAGTGGGATGTTACGACCCAGACTGAGCATCACCAAGACATGGCGTGGACAGATTTTTATGCAGTCTTCTATGACTTTTTATTTCCGGAGATGTTACGTGCAGATTGAGCTCGAGAGTTAATGAATTTTCAGTAAGGCGCTATTTCAGTGATGGATTATTCTACCTGCTTCATCGAGCTACATAGTTTTGCACCATTTCTAGTGGGTGATGAGATATTGAGATCTAGACGCTTTGAGGATGGTATTAAATATGAAATCCGAGCACTGGTGAATGTTTTTAGGTTTCCAAGAGTGCATGTTATTGTGAACCAGGCTTTGATTACTGAGCGGAAGCTACGGGAAGCTTGTGTTGTGGACCACGGCGGTTCGACACTGGTCTCTGGTACTATTTCATCCGGTATGAAGAAGAGGTAGATGGATTTATCTCAAGGTGGTAGTACTAGCCTGAATAATTCATCAGGTGGACAAGTAATATGCTAATAGTGTGGTAAAGAGGGGAACCAGAGGCCTCGGTTTCTATGTGAACTAGTGGAGTGCTGAGTTTGTGGCAAGATGGGTCGTCTTTAGCGTCTTTGCAGGGCATTTCCACTAGTGGCTAGTGAGAGGGGTTTTGTGCAGACTCTACGTGAGGGAGCAGTTCCAGTAGCTTCTTGTCAGTCAAGAAATTGTAATACACCCAGACACTCATGCCGAGGTGGTGGTCATGGCTGAGGTAGCCAGACACCAAGATCTAAGATACAGTAGGGAAGGTCAGCTCAAGGTATCCAGGATGTGTGGTAGGGCCATGACACTGGGCAGAAATATGCATTGCAACTGAGCCAACAAGGGCAGGATCTTGGACCTTCCACTGTCATAGGTACAATTCTAGTTGCTTCTGTTTTATCTTCAATACTTTTCGATACTGGTGCTACACATATCTTAATATTTGTGCACATTGTGGAGATCCATGGGCTTTTTGTTTCTTCTTATTCAGATATCATGACTCTAGACACTCCGTTGGGAATAAGAATGACATATGTGCGTCAATGGAAGGTGTTCCCCCTTGAGGTTGGTGGGTGTCACATTCTATGGGACCTCTATGTCTTAGAGATGAAAAGATATGATGTCATCATCGGGATGGACTAATTGGTACCCTTTTTAGCCATTGTGGGTTGTTATCATCGCATGGTGAGTTTCATGTCACCAGAGGGTGAAGATTTTCTATACAAGGGAGAATGGGATGTGTAGTCGAGCCGAGCTTGACCCGAGCATTGTGGGTGAGGTGGGGTGACATCCCAGATTGCAAGTTTATATCTGGATGATATAGGAACCTGTCAGAAGGATTTCCCTCCATTGGTTAATCATTTCAGGAATGTCTTCCAGGATGACATTTCAGGTCTACCTCTCGAGTGAGAGGTGGATTTCACTATTTATCTTGTGCCAGGAGTGGAACTAGTGTCCATTCCTCCTTATTGAATGGATACACTAGAATTGAAGGAGATTAAGAGGCAGTTATAGGAGTTACATGCAAATGGTTTTTTCCCGACCCAGTACTTCTCCTTGGGGTTCGCCTGTTCTGTTTGTGGAGAAGGTGGATGGTACACTCTGACTCTTTGTGGATTATCAGAAACAGAACCAGTTGACGGTTATGAACCAATATCCTTTACCATGGATTTATGATCTTTTTCATTATATTTGAGGAGCATGAGTGTTCTCGAAGATTTACTTGAGATCCGGATATCAATAGTTGCGTGTTAGGCCATCAGACATACCACTTATATATTTTCGGAGTAGATGTGGTCTATACGAGTACTTGGTCAAGCTATTTGGACTCACAAATACACCAGTAGTTTTGTGGCTCTGATGAATCGTGTGTTTCATCCATATCTGGATTCTTTTGTGGTATTATTCATGGACGATATCTTGGTGTTCTAATACACTCAACATGTCCATGCCACCCATATTGAGATTGTACTGAGTACACTAAGAGAGCATCAGCTATATGCTAAGCTCTCAATGTTCCACTTTTGGATGGAACGGATTTAATTCCTAGGTTATATTATCTTAGAGGCAGGAGTTGCAGTAGACTCAGAAAAGGTAAGAGAATTAGTTTTCTAGGAGAATCCTAAGAACATGTTTGAAATATGGAGTTTCATGGGGATGGATGGTTACTACATGCACGTTATACGGGACTTCTCTTGCTTAGCAGTGTTTTTGATGAGTTTGAATAAGATGGGTATGATTTTTTTTGTTCAGAAGCTTGTGAGACAACCTTTCAAGAGCTAAAGGTAAGGTTGACATTAGTAGTAAACCTAAAACTTCCAGAGCAAGGGAAGAGCTATATAGTTTACTGTGATGCATTATGTATTGGGCTGGGAGCATTGTTGATGCAGGTTGATCGAGTAGTTGTGTACGGGTCTCGGCAGTTGAGGCCACAGGAGAGGAATTACCGAAACATGATCTCGTGTTGGCTGCAGTTGTTCATGTATTACGCTTTTGGAGACATTATCTCTTGGGAGAACGTTTTTTGGTGTTTACGGACCACACAAGTCTTAAATATATCATTACCCAGTGTGACCAAAATTTGAGACAGTGAAGGTGGGTTGAATACCTTTAGTCCTTCAACTTTGAGCTTGCATATACACCTGGTAAGGGTAATTCAATAGATGACGAACTACGTAGAAGGACTCAGATACATGTAGTGAAGGAGGCCAGTGGTGAGTGGCAGCTTATGGATTTGTTCTCTGAGATGGATTTAGAGGTGCACGATATTCAAGGGCGGTCCTATCTCTAATCCTTAGCTTTGACTTCTACCCTCTTGTATAGAGTGAGGATGATACAACTATCAGATTCTCAAGGCCTAGTTCTATGGGAGGCAGTGGAAAGTGAAGACCCTCCTCCTAGATGGACGATAGATAATGATGAAGAACTGTGTATCCATGGATGAGTGTGGTTTCTAGGGGATATATGCAAGGATTTTATGTGGGAATTTCATGTTTCATCTTAGGAAGTGCATCCAGAAGTTACCAAAATGTATCGTGACTTGAGACGTCAGTATTGGTGGTCTGGTATGAAAAGAGAGGTAGCTGGTTTTGTTACGATATGTTCCACCTGTCAGCAGGTGAAGGTAGAGAATCAAATCCCATTTGGACTGTTACAACAGTTACCCATTCTGGAGTGGAAATGGGATGATTTCGTGATGGAATTTGTGATCGGGTTGCTGAGGCCACCTCAAGGCAATGATGCAGTGTGGTTTGTTGTGGACATACTTATGAAGGTAGCTCAATTTTTTTTCTGATCAAGGATACCTTCAGTGTTGACTAGCTCAGAAAGTTATATATCTGATAGTTAGTACGTCTTCATGGGGTCACTCATTCTATCATTTCAGATAGGGACTCCTATTTTATGTCTCATTTCTGGAAGAGTTTTCAGAGGGAACTATACATATAGGTGCTTCTGAGCACAACATTCCACCCTTAGACCGATGGCCAGTTATAGCATACAATACAGGTTCTAGAGGAGATGATGCGTGCATGTGTTCTAGACTTTGGGGGCTCTTGGGAGAAGCACATACCCCTAGTTGAGGTTTCCTACAACAATAGTTTTAAGGAAACTATTGAGATGGAACCTTACGAGGCTTTATATGGTAGGCCATGCCGATCACCCTTGTGCTGGTTAAAGGCAGGTGAGGCAGTTTTACTGGGACCACATCTCGTTCAGGAGACTTTAGAGTGTCCATATGATTTAGAAGTAGATGGCTACTGCACATTCTCATCAGAAATATTATTCTGATCACTGTAGATGACCCTCGGAGTTCATGGTCAGAGATCAGGTTTTCATGCATGTTTAACCGAGGTTGGGACACATGCGGATCAAGAGAGAGGGTAAACTTTCACCAGGGTATGTAGGGACATTTATGATTTGGGAGAGAGTCGGGCTGGTTTCCTTTCAGTCGCAGTTACCATAGAGGTATTGGGCCATTCACGACATCTTACACGTATCTTAGCTGCGCCGTCATCATTCATACCCATCTCACATTTTTTTCCCGAGGAGGTTGAAGTATAGGTAGATTCATCCTTTGAGGAGCATCCAATTTGTATTGTTGATAGGAGCACGAAGGTTCTCCGAGGCTGGTCAGTTCCTCTCGTGCGGGTGTTATGGCATCATGGCCGAGTGTAACATGAAAATAGGGAGTGGGAGACCGACGTACGTGCTCAGTGGCTGGTGTTGTTCACAGATTTATCTTCACCACCCATGGAACGGTAATTCATGGAAAGATTTATTTAAGGGGGGATAATTGTAAGAAACCATTTCTTATTCATGTGGTATGGTTTTCTTCTTTTCAATTTTGCTAAGTATTCTTGAGAAAATATGGAAAATGGGTAATAATCCCAAATTTTTTTGCTACACGCCATGTACTTTTCCACATGCCATGTACTTAGGCCGTGTGGGATGAGTATACAGGGCGTGTAGGCCTGTTGGAGATGAAGGGTGTAAAACCTGACTACACACTGTTTACTTACTATATACATGCCATGTAATCAGTAGAGAGGTGAACAGTAAGGCAGTGGGAGTACCCTCCAGTGGAATGATAGTACACACAATGTACTTATAAATACACCCTGTATCTAAGTCGGCTGATGAATAGTGAGGCGGTAGATAGAGGCCGCCAGAGGAACTGTTAAAAAAATGGGAATTACACACCGTGTAGTTATGTTTTTTTCTTTCTTAAAATAGGCAGCAACCTCTTCTTTGGATAGAGGAAGCTTAGAACACCCGATAGCTATGGGAGAGAAGGCCAGATCTTTGAAGAGCTCCTGATCGTACACCGGGACTCCGATTCCTTCACCGTCGATCTCGTTTGAATAGTGCTGGTGTGTTTTTCTTTCTTATTCAGCCTCTCCTTCCAATTCAATATCTAAAGGATGTTATTTGGGTTTGAATGAGAATATTTTTATCTCATATCTACGCTGTTCTTGGTTATTTCATGAGGAGTCATTTAGGTATAACGATTAGAGGAGATCGAGGTAGGTGGTTTGGTGTTTATTTCTAATTGTTGAGTTGATTTTATATATCTTGGTGCTATTCTCCCATGTGTGTGGTGTCTTATGGCTTAGGCCTTAGCTGATAAGATATATAGAATTGCATAGATAATCTAAAGATAAATATAAACTACTATTTGGGATCATTTCTTGGATCCAGGGCCACCCCATGGGTGCATTTCCCAGGTTTAGTTGTTTGGCCAGGATACCCATGGGTATTCCATAAAGATAACATGTTTTTATTTTTCTTTAGAGGAAACATATATAAATTTCTTGTTTTTGTGTTGGGCTCATCCTGGTTACTTGCTTATCCCGAGGGAAGTGTTTTGCTCAGCCTGATGATTATGTTTTGTTTAGCCTGAAAAAAACTTTTCTCATGCTTGTGAGTAGTAGCTTTTGTGCCCGAGGGAGACATATCGTATGCCTCAGGGAAATATTTGATATATCTATGGGCGGTTACCTGATGGTTTTATTTCTGTTTTCATGAGGGTAAGGAGTTGCATGACTAAGGATAATGGTTACTTTGAATATTCACTTTGGTGATTTCTTATGTCGTACCTTCCAAGCTAAAGCATAGTCTTGGAATTGTTAAATAATTATTAAATGGCTATGTAATTGGTACGAATGGTTACAATTTAGTACTTCCTAGTTTACTGCATCTTATTATTGCACACTATTGTTGCACATTTTCACTGACAGTTGTTCACCAGGACTTTGGTTGTTGCCTATTGGGATTTATTTCTCACACAATGTTTGTGTCATGTCTTGGGCCCAAAAAGGTTATATTGTTGCAAGTGTCGATAAAGGTAAGGGTCCCTATACAAGTACATTATTTTTACAGAGGAGTAGGAGAGCCTGGGACCGAGCATTGGCTTGTGATGTGGCTGAGTTCCTATTGCATTATTTTGTTTTGTTTTTCTGTACTTGTACCTTGTGCTGTATTGTATTAGTTTTCAGTGTATCTTGTTTTGGATTCTTTCATAAAATTAGGGACATATTGCATCATCATATATGTGACTATGGGTTATCTTTTACTTCAGTTTTTTTGTCCCTTTCAGATTTTAATTGATTACTCCTTCCACTTTTTCATATGTTTATGCTTTTCCGCAGTGCTACACTTTGAAAAATGAGGGCATAGTTTCCTCACTATCAGACCTAGGCCCTCGTTACTAGTCGACATCATCTGGCATTTGGGGAAATTCACATGAGGTAATGTGACCAACTGGGTTTAGGGCACCCATTGATTGGCATCTGGATCTGGGAAGTTACAACAAAACATTCCTAGAAGGTTCATAGGTTCTCAATCCCATATTGATAAAAACATCTTCCTACAGCATAGTGAGAATGGAAGGGTGTTTATCGATGGTCGATGGGTCCATAGAAGCTGTAGGAGTGGAATTATCTATTGAAGGATTGGTGGACTACCAAATAATTGGAGTCATATGGTCTAAACTATGACAGGAAGAGTAGATATAGGATCAACCATTACATCTTCTAGTGGTTCCTCCCCATGCTTTAGATGAGGTTAGGTGATGAGGTCCCTCGTTCTAAACTCTTGAGTGGTAGTTAGGACTAGCACAAATTGTACATTCTCTATCACCTTTTAATAGAGGAAGATGTCTTCCATATGTGTCATGTAATGGTTCCAATAATGGTTGGAAGTGGTAATAGGGAGACATTTCCCCCTTTGATATACCTTTTAATTATAGGGTCAGTGTGGAACCATATACTCAATGTCCCATGATCGATGTCCAAAGTGGCAATTCCTCTATCCTGTTCATATCAGTGGGAAAGGGAATTGATGGCCCTTTACTGTATGATTTATGATTGGAAAATAGGTGAGGGTTTTTAAGAGTCACGGGAGACATAATTGTAACCTGTGGTGTGACTTTTATAGGTATTTATATACGGTTGTTCACTTATACTCATTTATGTTGTTGATGGTTGGGAAAGTTTATTTCCCATGTTCGGTGGTGAAAATTTCATAGGAAACATTATAAGAAAAACATAAGTACTTGTATAATGAGGGTTATTCCCAACATCATTGATATATGTTCAGAGAAAATACACAACATTCCTAATCCTCTCACATTATAAGAATTAGAGATTCATGTCCCAAATATTAATATATTTTCTATCATGTTCTATGGGGATCCCCCTCATTGGATTTTATCTTAGAGATTCATGATCATTTGATCCCACATTCACACTTTCAAAATTTTGGATCCCTATCACAAATGGGTTTGATGATGTTAACTCCTTAATGATAATGGGGTTATGGTATGTTGGCCCTTACATCAATAGATTTCTCTGTAAAGTTCATATCATAGTCTGGGTCTCCTCTATGGATTTAGTACATGCTTATAAATATTGTTCCCAAACACATAGTCAAGGAGACATTATTTAATTACATCACCGAATACTTATTAGATAATTTGAGTCGTTACACTTCATTTAACATTATTTATTATATTATGTATCTATAAATATCTCCCATGTGATAGTTTATGAGGGATTATATGTTTATCCCATAGGTAATCTTACGTCCCATAGAAAAATATATTTCCATCCCTAGAGTCATCCTTGGCCTATTTACTAAGAAACCATGTTCCATCACCAATGGATACCCATTATTAACACATGATGCCACATGTGTTCATAAGATATGGTAACTGAGGCTCATCACTTAACACATCTTAATCTCATCACCAGGGTTATCCTGTGCTCCTCACAAAAGGTATGTTATGCTCATCTCATAGGAAAGTTAGAACACGTGGCTGTTCACCCATGGGGGGATAAAGAGATCTCATTCTCATCACATAGGCTTGTTATGATTTTCATATAGGACACATTGGATTGTCACTTAAGGAATACTATGATCATCACCAAATGGATCATTTTCTCTTCAAATGATGCATCCTCTACTCATCACATAGGGAAAGAAAAATCTTAGGATTTTCACCTAAGGAGGGGATAATGAGATCTCATACTTGTCATATACGCTTATTATTCTCATCACAAAAGTAATCACATTATTGACATAAAAATAACGTAGTTATAATCAATACATGTAATGAATTTATGTTTGTCTCCAATGTAAAGGTTTAAGCGATTCTATTTTCTGATTCCCAACACATGGGCTTCTTAATCTCATCACATAAGAAAACTCCTGCTAATCAAATGAGGTTCCTGGGGCTCATAACGTGGGGATAGTCTTCTAATGAATTAGTTTTGGTTTATCCTAGTCTCATCACATGGGACATATTGGTCATGTCATATGAGAGTGAATCATGGAAAGAAGTCTAGTGGGAACACTTCCATGTACGTTCATCATATACGAGTCAGTCCCATTCTTATGTCCAGTGAGAACAGATCCACGTGCACTCATTGAAGGTATCAAGGTGCATAGCATAAGCATATTAGTCCAGAGATTTAATCATTTTAGTCATTGTATTGATGTAACTACATTGTATTTGGTAATACATAGTATAGTATGAAAGTTGAGGATCTCGTTTGAATATTTTCAAGAATGAAAATTAAACTAAAAATTTACCTTTTTTTGATTTTATGGTGTGTTAGACATCAGTTCATCACCAAAAACCATTTCTCAAAAGAAAAAAATCTTAATCCCTCTAGATCATCCACATGTACTTTGAAATTCCATGCGAATTTCATTCACTAAATTACTGGTGCTAGCATAGAGATCCATTGAGGCCTTCAATGTCCTGATGATCATCGCTACATCGATCATTCGATCTGAGAAATATAGCTCAGATAAATATATTGGATTGAGATATTATATGTCTATGATATGGGGGAGAGGATAGAAAGGCTATCAAAATAATAGGATTAATAGTTACTCACATGATATCCTCCCAATCATTATATAGTGAGGTTCCTAATACTACGAAATGGATCCCCGACTTCCAGATATGAATTACCTGATAAATGAGCTATAAATGAATTCATATGACTGAATTATTAAAGCATAAATATCATCTATAATTTTATCACTTTATTATAATATAATAAATATATTACATGATAAACGAGATCCATTAACTTGATTCATCATTCCAACAAATAATGAACAATCCTTTAATATGAAAATAATATTCATTTAGATAATATTTCTCCATGTATTACATTAATAATTGTAAATAATTTAATACTTAAATTCAATACCAATTATTTTTATGTTTAATAACAATAATTTATATATTCTTGGAGATCATTTATTCTCTGGCAGCTCTTGGACCACGTGGTGGGTCCCACCATGTCCTATACTCAAATTCCGTAGAGTATTGTAGGATTTTGAAAACACTAACTTTGTGACCCTAAAGGCCCTTATCTCCATAGTAGTGAATAATATTTACAAACTATGAGTTGATTAAGACAACCCATCAAGGCCCCTAAAGTGATTAGGTGTATTTATAGAAATTACAACCTATCCTAAAAACATCTGATGTGTAATATACTATCTTTATATCATAAAATATCTTAAATAAGGACATAAACTTCATGTATTCATCCATTCTTTATTAATTACTTATTGACCAAACTATATGGTCTTACCTTCTTCTACCATGGCCTTTGATTTAGTAAAAATACTTCCATCATGATCAATTAGTCCTGTCATATAAAATCTTTTTGGAATAAAAAAATTTTTATCTTGACTATACAATCAATTTCATACCACCACTGACACACCTGATGTAAGATACCTCACCAAATAAATATAATAGTTTTCTCCTTCCATCACTGTTCATGATAAAATATAATACATTGATAATCACAATTTAGGAGACCATTTCCTTTTTTCATTGAAAGTAACTTCTAATGACACGTTAAATATGTGTTCTTTATATTAGCGGGTCATCCCTCATGATCTCATAGGCTTTAGATCACTTATTGTGTACATTATGAGGAGAAGTATCAATGCTTATGAGCCCCCATCACTAGATCGTTATAAATCATTAGTTTCTTGTCAATGTGATGTATCTAGACCATATGACATATGTTTAAGATTATTTTAATAGTATACAGAGGTTCTCAATGTAGCCTGGGAACTTATATAATATTATTTATGTGATAAGTAGTCTATGCCAATTTTCATATAAATACTGGATGCACAAATGTCAACACTACTTTGGAAAGAGTATATCATGTCTATCTCTCTCTAAACATGATATGGTAATAAAAAGTACTATTTATGTTAGTTCTAGGGTCCCCACTGTTAAAAAAATCTCATTTTTACTATATAAAACATTCTAACGAACCATTTTATCTCTCATATGATAATATTATGCTTTAGATAACACATAGATTTAGTCTTTGGTCCTTCCATGTTTCTAATGCCTGGTTATTATAACTTCTACGAATTCACCTCATTGAGCATGACTCCTTAAGAGATGATATCCAAAAGTGTATTGATTTCATCCACTATAAAAGATTGAAATCATTGCTAATACAAGTAGTAGGATTATCATAATTTGTAATAAGATAAAACATTAAATACTTAGTGTGACTCTAAGAAATAGAATAAATCATTACTTATTTGACATTACTTGTTCAGCTACATTAGAAGATATATCACACTTAGTTTTTGTAGAAATGGTTTCCAATAGCATTAATGATTTTTTCGTGCTCATTACCATAGCCTAACTATGATATTAAATCATATTGATCGAAATTAGTATGAGTTTTTTTCCAATATAACTAGAGTTCCTTCCTCTTTAAGTACTAGGAACCTATCTCTTATTCTCTCTCGAGTACAATTGGATAGTTCGTATATATTCTCGAGCAGTTCTCCTTGATATAACTAATATTTTCAAACAATAAATAATATATTGGGAAAATCATATATTTTAAATATCATGGAATATGTGATAGATCCATTGCTATTGATTATGTAATTCTAATCACCACATTAATATCCTCTTATGTCCCATGTAGGTCTTCTTATATATATTTATGTCATGTGAAATTGGTAACAATTCCCTCTCAAATTATTTTGACTAGTATTTCTCAATAAATTTTCATCATATGTACTTTGACTTATTCTATGCCACCCTTTAGATATAACATACCATATCTTATTCCCTAAAAAGTTAGGTTTCTACATTAAGTCAATCCCATGAGAGTTACTTTTATTCTATTATTAACTAACTATAAGAATAATGGATATGTCTAATATGTTACCAAACATATATTCTCTTGGAAAATAATGGATTTTCCACTAAACCCATGTAAAGACATGGAAAAAATCCATTGCAAATTAATATTATATGATCTTATTGCTTAATTTAATCCAATACTAGATTTTAGTAATTAGAACCCCTTTTGGAATTCTATGGTGTCACTAAATCATTCGGGTTGCATCGAATTAACACGTTCCATGAATGGTTGTGTTGACATCTAATTCCAAATAAATCTATTTCAAAATGTATCTATAACAAGTATAATTTTAATAGATGTAGGCATGATGACTTCTCATAAAAAAACAGTATTTACTGTTGCCACTCTTGTACCAATCATATAATTTTTATAAATTATCACCATAGTATGAATATTTGAAACATTCAAAATAATAATAAAATTTACTTTTAGACATGGTATTAATTAATTAATTTTAATTAAACATATCAATAAATGATGATTTCATTCAATGCTTCCTTATACTATCCATTATTCTCAATGAATAATCTATCACCAGTTTCGGGGAATATAAACCCACCTTAATGGATTCATTCTTCCTATATAGTATGTGTATTATAAAATTCATTTTCCCCACGGACTTGTAAAATTCGTTCTGATGCCAACAACTTCTGCATCTCTAACATCGACAAAATCCAAGTCAATATTTCTCCCACTATCTCAAGTAGAGATGTTAACCATTTTGTAGAAGTATAGTCTTGAACTTGACTATAACATTTATATCATAGAGATTTAAATAACATCTTTATTAACTTTATAATACAGACAAAGATTCACATTTTGTTTTTGCTGGTTGAATTTTTTATTATTCACAAACTCTATTCATATAAACACATGTTATTATGAAGTGGTGGTTTTATTTCATACTATTACCCATTTGATAACCATATGTAAATATAGTTTCCATACAGTTATGGGATAACACCTCTATTTGTGATGAATGTCTCAAAAAATAATTGATTTTTCTAAAATTCAAGTGAATCTCAACATTGATGCTCCTTTTATATAAATCATGAATCTGATGTTTATACGAAACTTTAAAATTAGGAATTACACCATGATAAATTTTAATGATCAATTTTTTCAAGTAATAATCATCATCAATCTTCTTTAAATACATCGTAACATTTACATCTATAGGTAAATGTGTGTTCAGAAACAAATCCACTTTACATTTATTGATCGATGAATTCTTGATCAAGATATTATTTATCACATTGTACTGAAGTCTAAAATCATACTAGTTATATCCTTAAAAACTACTTGGTCTTAATGGAATAGAATAATATTGTAACAAATGGCATTAATTGAGTCTTATGATTTATATTCATCAATTATTGCCAATGATTCAAAAATTATTGAACAATTAGTTGAGTATGAGATGCCAAAAACCACATTTATTACTTCATGGAATAATCTATCCTTGTGTAAAATGAACATCTGAGATTAATGTTTTAGTAATACTCAACAAAATTTAATCTTAAAACCTTAAACATAGAAATGAAAAGTTGTGTACTTCTCACATCTAACTTAGGAACCACCATTATACAACTTCTAGGGAAATATCATTACATATTATAATGTTTCTTTTCATACATAGTCACTTTGTTTAAATAAACATGTGTTATTGGAATAATGTTTTTAAAAACAAGTATTTATAAAATTAAAAACACTTAAAATGATGAATATACACTAAGCATGCAACGTCCCGACCCATCTTACCATCAATATAATAGTTGGACCAGTGGGTCACTTGGCCAGAAGCACGTCTCCCTATATGCTAGAGGCTGACGACTAGCAGCGCGGGTCTCGAGAGGATATAGTGGGGATATTATAACGTCATATTAGAGTATCAAAGTGGTAAAATCAATATTAAATGGCATGAAATAGTGGAAGAATTAGTAATTAAAATGGAAACAAAAACAAAATAATACAATAATCAACCAAATATAATAGAAGTTGGCCAATGCCAGCATAAACAAAAATTCATGTTAGATGATGATACATAAGCTAAAGCTGAAAACATACAACAGACTATTCATGACATTACAAATCAATGACTCAAATAATAAAAGAAATAAAAATTCAAAATATAATCCTTATGAACATCCCAATCTCCGGCTCGGTCCTGTGCTCCTAACTCCCTCATATAAGCATACATAAATCAACCTAGGTCCTGCAATATAAGGTCTCCCCAGGTAACAAGGGTACCCAAAAAACATGTGAGATATAAATCATAGTAGGTAGGCACCAATGTTGTATATCCAAATCCAAACAATGAATATCAATTAAATATAGGGAAGGTATATATATGTAATAACGGAATTGAATAAATAATTAACAACCCATAAAGGTTCTAAAGGGACACCTCACGACTATATCTACTTCAACCCAAATATGATATGTCTCATCATGCCACTTTATATTTGTGGGTGTGTGTGTATTACCATTATAAATGTGGGTGTGCGTGTGTGTTTTAAAGGACAGAGATGCAACCCACAATCATTAAATTACAAGGTATGATCTCATGGTATATCCCCTATGCCAACTCCAAGAGTCATTATATATATTAATATGTGTTCAATATGTGTTGGGAAGGGATAGGATGTAACCCAAAATCATCCATTTCCAGGGGAATATCTCATACTCTAACCCCTATCTTAGCTCCCAGATCTCCCACAGTCTCTTGGAAAAAAACAAGAAAGATCTCTCAATCTTTATTACCCAAAGGCTCACATGGTCCTTTGTAACTCTGCATGGAAGCACACGCAGTCTCTCTACCCAAGGTCTCTCATGATTCTTTAGCTCCACAACATTTTCTAGGAATAACATTCACAATAAATAATGCATGATTCATTAACCACTAATTCCCTTCATTATCCCATTTATTTTATATCATAATGCATGAGGAATAAACCTCTCATGCCCTTATTTATAAATACCTATATTAGAGGAAAAATAAAATTTCAAAATTTTTCTTAAGTAAAAACATCTTCATCATTTAAATTAATATATTACCATATTCAAGGTCACATTAACAATTTAACTCATGGGGAAAGAAACTCTCATGCCTATCACATTCCATTTCCAATTCCCTTTAAACATTTCAACTCACATTTGGTGATTTATAATCAAAGAGGAGATGTATGGATGAAACCATCCTAGATATTTCATGTTCACTAAATACATTTCAACTATAAAAAGTTGGAATTTTATCTTTAATCCAAGGTGTGTTCCTACCAACTTAATCCATTCTATTTAATGTTTAAAAATTAATTCTAATCCATATAATATCGTTCCATTACAAAAATAAATATACGTTGTGGCCTTGAAACCCTTTTCAATTCATTATATTTACACATGTAATTATTCTAGGGATTGAAAGTCACCTGAAAAATGCATCTCAACTTATAACATTCCACTTACTTTATCAAAAATGATCAATTGGTTTTAAATAAGAAGGCGGCATGTAGAAGGTGCAATGGATCTACATGCATTTAATAAAGGAAAATACCATTTCTCAACATGGAAAAAAGATATATACAAAGCATTCCATATATAAAATGTAACCTCAAAACATAAAATAATGCCACCTTATTAAGACAATCATTAAAAAATTATAGTCTCTACTTTTTAGCATGAAAGCAGTGAACCTCTGTTGGAGGGGGTTTATTATAAAATCCTGATGTTTCTTATCAAAAAAACCATTTATCTTATTTAATAATTAATTCCATTTCACCAAAGAATATTATTTATGTAAAACTAATATATATGGAAACACATTAATTAGGGTGCAAGGAATGTGTAATTAAATATGTAATACTTTCTTTAATTTAAAATGGAAAGATATTGGATCCAACCTCAAGAATTATACCATGATGACACCTTTGTACTAGGAAACATTGACAATGGAAACAACCACTACACCCTTTCACACACATATATCCATATATATATATATACCCTCTAAACCCATGTACACGTTCCCCACACCTTGTGGGAACATGTACAAGGATACTATATATACACACACACCCACAAACACACCTTTTTATGGGTGCACAAGAAATCAAGGATCCACCAAACACTCTTAAATTCAACCCAAGAACGTTAAAACACACAAATGACGCAATATAATAAGGGAGAAACCAAGCAGTGTGTATAAATCTTTACCTAGTTTGCGGCGGTGAACCGAATCAACCCAAAACCACATGTAACTATCCAACACAATACTGATTAATTATTAAGAAGTCAAATACACATAAAGGCACTAATAAAAGAGATGTGAAACAACAAAATAGAAGAAAACCTCACATTAAACTATTGGTGATGATCCAGAATTACCCAAACCACTTTTCCTTTGGTATAGGTTGCCAAAAAATGAATTACGGGGTCCTGGGAGGCCCTTCACACAACCTATCATCGAATAAAAACCAAAAAACACATCAACCCTTGACCTAGGGTTCTGACCAAAAAACAATTATGGTGATGGGGGAAAATGGATGAATTAAGGGAGCAAATCGAAGTAGATACCTTCCATCAGCAAATCATATGAGAACCATAATGAAATATGGGAGGATCATCGATCAAAGAGGGAGGCATGATGGAGGGGTGCATCGCGCACCATGGGGGTTCGGATAAGGGGTGTCACCTGAGTTGAGGAGAAAGGGGCGAGGTAGTGTTTTTATTTTTTTAATATAATTAGAATAAATCATTTTTTAAATATGGTATCACACACATTTTGGGCCAAAAGGTTTGGAAAATCATATTCCAACCATGCCCCCCCCCCACAGAGCACCCAGGCCACCTTGAATGGTTTGTCTAGCTGGGTTTTCTTAATCGTGCACAAACCATGTGATGAATGGTGTTGATGTATTTTAAAATTCCACTAACTATTCCAGATATAAAAATAGTTTGGAAAAGTTTTCGTAGCTCGTGTGATAGCCCTTGTCCACTTGTAACAAGAAAAATTATTTCTTGTTATGGGCCACATGGTTTCAGATAAACCATGTGCCCTATCCAGGTTCATAAAGACTTGATTTTTCTAGTTTTGACACCCCAAAAACTCTTTGTGACTCCCAAGAAACTTTTTAATCCTTAACCCATGCCCGAAAACATCACCTAGAATGGTTCCAACTCTCAAAATTAAATTCAGAACATTGATCTAAAAAATGTCCCATTTAGTAAATGAAAAAGTTCAAATTCCATCAAATTTTCATCTTGTTCAAAACACAGATCGTTACAACCTTCCCACCATAGAACTTATCGTCCCCAAGAAGCCATTGGGAATAACATAAACATCACTTGAATATAAAGGTTAATTATTTTTAATTAAAATTTCCAGGTTTCATTTACAAACACCGAACGCAAATCTGGAGACAATTTATGTAAATGGCACTAAAGCCGTCAAAAAAAGAGTCAACGCTCATTCTTTAACCAAAACACTAAGACAGATCTTACCTGATCCCATTTAGTGAGAAAGATGATCAATTCATCATCTCATTCATCCCCTAGTCAAAGGAAATTCCTACCGTTGGATTTAATATTCAATAGGTCCAATTCCAATCCATGGAATCCCCACCATTGTAATTGAAATTTAAAGCACGTCCTTAATCATTTTGATGATGCTCCTGGTGTAATTTTGGAACGATCAAACAGTGGATTTCTCATTGACCTCAAAGCCCATATCGAGCTTGATTTTTATGAAATGACATGGCGGACACCCACCGTACTCATCTACACCTGAGGATGTGCCTAATAAAGTTCATTCACTAAACCTAAACATTCAACAAGAATTTTATAAGTCTAGCCACTGTGGTTCACCAATCAAGAAGACACTCAGCTGTGAGGGCTAAACTTTTACAAGATGAACTTCAATGACTCCTCCCAGGGAATCTCACATTCATGATGAATAGGTCCACTAAAGTAAATACTTGATTTTTGGTAACATTCCTAATGAAAACACATAGGAAGCCTTGCATCATACATGCATCACCGAAAAGAAACCACTTAAACAATTACATCATCATTTAGAACATCAATGTGGCATAAGACTGACACTCTCTTAGTACATAAAGGAAGATGTAAAAATAGGGGACATGCACATCGCTTAGAAGAATACACTAAGTGGATTTTCATGGAATTCGGTCAAATCACACCGAATTACTAGAATGAATCACAGTCAAACCACAACTAGTCAACTTCATGAAGGATGATTGGATTTACCTACTAACGCATCATTACAACTAATCACAGTTCCTTCTTCCACCCAAGGCATTGTGTGTTCACTCAACTCTATCCCGAAGACTATACAAGACCAATGGTGGATTATAAGGGTTTCATACACTACCAACCATAGCAACTTCATGATTCTAAGAAAGTACTGATATGATTTAAAACCCATCATCCCCAAGGAGAATTTCAACAAACCTGACCATTTTCCAATGGTATTCTTATGTTATTTTCCTTTTATTAGGAAAGACACATAACCACCATAACAAATGAGAAACACCCCACCTTAGGAGTTTCCTAGTCACAAAATGAATGAAAACTAGATTCTCACAAGCAAGCTAGATCAAATTCCCCTAAATGGCAGGGGAATCAATTCACTATGTCCTGCTCACAACATAAATGCATTTGGAATGAAACCAAAACCAAAATGGACCTGCGTATCAAAACACCTGATAATATAGAAACATAAACCTAAGTATTGGGGTGTATTTGATTCTTTAGTGATCTGGTCCCTCTACTTGGAAATTACCTGAGACCAAACTCAATAGCAGAAAACTCAATGATTTTTTAAGAACAGAGGTTTTAAAAATGCGTCAAAATTCCAACCCTGTAACAATTTTGACTTGTTTCAGATAAAAATGGGAAAAACTATCATGTTATGGAAATTTCTAGACTACATGTTGTGTACTCTAATGTACATGCTGTGTATGGGTTAGGCATGTACCATCCGCGAGCTCTCCAAGTACATGTCATGTGATGACTATGTAAGAATTTCCTACTACACAGAATGTAGGGATGCTTGACATGCCATGTATTTTCTTTTCTGCATACCGGCAGAGTTATAGTCGTGTGTCGACCCGTGTGGTGTGTCTAAGCTGTGTGGCTACCTATGCATAAGTCAAAGTATGGAAAATGCTACAACTAAGGGTTAAGACATTTATACATGTCGTGGATATTAATTTTTATTCTCTTAAATGAAAGAGTGTCTTGTATCATTCCAGAAAATACAATATTCTTCCCTGTTTTTGAAACGTGACACATTTGGGGGACGAAAATGGTTCTTCTCCTAGATTCTTCATTCGAAGTCCATTCATCAATACATCTATGAATGTGGGATCACATCATTAAGGCTAAACCCATGCACTTTTTTTGTTCCAGTTTTTTTCTTCACACACTACAAATTTTATCCGAGTAGAGTTCCCACGATTTGATGGAAACGTAGATCTACGAAGATTGGCATCGAATTTAAGCTTGATATCAGACATGCCTATGTCTACAAGTCTCAGGTAGGTTCTTCATACCTTATTTCATGTTTTCATAGACTTTTGGGTGATGTGGCATTTAGTTCATACTTGGGTATTTTGAGCGTGACCCTTTTTTATCGGCTATTGCATATAAAATTGTTTATTAGACCTATGGGGTGTATATGGATATTCCCTTTTACCTTTTTTTCATGAGTGGGGATGGGTGAGGGTCATTGCTAATTTGGGGCATTTTGGACGGGGTTTCAAAAATGTTAGATCTTTATTTTGTTTTATTAAACTGCTGAGTTTAATTTTTAAAGTTATGATATGAATTGTTATAGGCTTCCAAGACCTTGGTGATAGTATGGGACAATACATAGCTAGTAAAATTAAACTATTTAGTTTTTTTGTCCTATTTAATGTATTTATTTTGATTATATATATGTGATTTGTGATATTGCATATTTTGGAACCGTTGGGTTGTGCTGGGCATAGACTGGGTATTGTAGAGTGATGTTGATCATTGGTTGGGCTTATCCCGGGTTATATTGGGTGGTTCTGACCATTTGATTAGGTGTTATGGATGTTGAATTTGGGAAGTGTGACTATCAGGTTGGGTGTGTCTAGGGTTACTTAGATGGTGAGACCATCAGACATGAGTGACATGGTCGTAGGGGCATGTGGTGTCATAGATGTTGTGGATTTGGAACTTATTTTCATGATTACATCTCACCCTAAACATTAAGTATTTTCCACAGAGAGAGACTCTGTGATGAGGTGGTTAGGACCACTCTTGTGGGTAGAGGATCCTGTTAGATGCAGCTTATGAACTATTGTTTTTTGGGTGCTTGTCGCAGTAAGCGGCGTGGAAGGTGAGGAGCCTTCGAGAGATAGAGATGAGGCTATCAGGTTGGGCGAAGAGGCTCACCTTGATTTGAGGGTAGACATCATCGTCCCTCTAGATTCTTGATATGAGGGAAGACATCGTTGTTCCTCCGGGTACTTATTTAAGGGCAGACATTTCTGTTCCTCTGGGTATTTTATTTGACAGAAGAAATTGATGTCCCTCCTATTACTGAATTGAGGATAGGCATCACAGTTCCTTCGAGTTAATTTTGTTAGGTGTGACTTCAAGAGTTTGGTATGTTGAGACACAAGGTTTTAGGAGGCACATTGTGCCAGGTAACATGATAGATATTCTGGCGTTGTCCTATGTAGGTGACACACAATGGTGGTTTCTGAGAACTAGTGGAGTTTATTATTAACTGTGCATCGTACCAATTACTACATTCTTTATAAATGCATATATGATTAAACACTTATATTAGGTATGCACCATAGGGTGGTATCCTACTAAAATTATTCTCACACCTTGAAAGGGCCCTTCGGGATTCCTGTAGACTTTATGGATTTAAGTGTAGGAAAGAGGCCATCTTCAAGAGATAGACTGTTTTATCTTTCACATGAAGATGGTAGGGACCCTGAGATCTTGCCTAGCTGAAGTTTACTTTGTTTCTATTTATTTCCAATACAATAATTATTACCTTGTTTATTATAGTTATTGTTGGTTATCCATTGTCACACTTTTAAATATTGACATGCTATGGATGCAGGATTTTTCTACTCTAGTAGTTGTTACAAGTGGTTCAACATGTTGTTGTGTCTATATTATGCTGCTATTTTTTATATTTGTTTCTTTCGCTATTTATTTCTATTGATTGTTCTTCTGCTATGCGGTTCTGGTTCTAGTCTTTAGAGTCTTATGATTTTATATTATGCTTAGACCAATACCATTATTTTCTCCAATAGGGTATAGCCTCCCCACTATACTTGTTATGCCCTCTTTTCTAGTCGGCATCCTTCGGTGTTTGGGGAGGTGCACCTAAGGTAGTAACACCCGATCTGTTTAGCACTGTTCGGGTGGCTGTTTAGGTTTGGGACTTTAAAAAGTGGTATCAAAGGAGTTTTTGATAGGGATTTAGTAGTAGTGTGTTTCTAGCTACTAATGATATTGATACTTTTCTTTTTATTTATACTGGTTTTACTATTTGGGATATGGTAGACTAGAGATAGGTTATTACTGGAACTAGTTTTCTAGCTTGTTCTTGGGTGGATATAGCCCCAAGTTTGAGGGATGGACCACGTTTCCATGGGTGGGAATTGCTTTTTTCCCTCAAATTATAGTTTATATGGTTTCCACGTCGGTGGATAACTTGGTGTGGGATGTTATTGATTGTGATATGTAACCCTTGACTCTGTGCGATAAGTGAGAATTGGACCTTTGGCCGGTATGGAAAGGCGTGATTGTTTGGATTTTTATAGGCACATTTTAAGGGTATTTCAATTTTATTACGGAACGTATGCTTTCTGAAGGGATAATGTCAGGTGAATAATATCAACATCCATGATTTGTATGCTTTGATATGTTAAAATTTAAATTTCTTGATAAAATTTCGGGTTTATTGAAATGAACTATGTCGTGCTTATTATATATTGTGAATTTCTTATAGTAGGAGATTTTGGGCCTGGATCTTGTTTGAGACAGCAGGTACTATGGTTGAGGTGATTTTGATCACCAGGATTGGGCATCCTGGATGTCAGTTTGAGGCAGTTTTACTATCAATATTGGGCGAATTGGTCATCAGTTTGAGGTAACATTGGATTTCAGGACGAGCCTGGCCCGAGGTACTTTAACACTAGGCTCTATTGTGGGAAGGTAAGGGGGACATGAGGCCAAGATTCCATGGGCATGGTTTGTGATTGGGGGAGAGTAAGGGTAGTTGTAATACGCCACCTCTTTACTGTTTTACTTATCATTGTGATATATAAATATACATATGGAATGTCTGACCATTATGGTATTCAGTGGGTTCCTCTTAGATGATTCAAATAGAGCATCATGATGGTTGTAGTATAGTGTCGTAGGAGCATGGATAGTTTCAGAACTATAAGGGGAAGGAAGATCAAGGGCCATAGGTACAAGCTTAGGGACATGATTATGTTTAGGATCCAGTATTAGCAGGGTAGCTTCCAAGTTTGGAAGTATTTGGGCCATGGATTGATGATAAGCACTGGTCTAGTCTGGTACATGTCTTGCATGGGATCGACAGAGGTGCCCAAGGTACAAATCCATCTTTGGCATACTTGACGCTGGAGTTCCAGTTGCAACACCCACCAGTTTTTCAGGTTGAGGGTGGAACACATGCGGTTGAGAACTGGATAGAGAGCATGAAGACGATCTTTGAGTAGCTCGTGATTCCTCTAGGGTGGAGTTTCAAGCTAGATATGCACATAGTGAGAGGACATGCGAATAATTTGTGGGATGTGCTGGTGCATGCTCACAGACATGATGGACTAGCATGGAAAGACTTCGAGGAATTTTTTATCAATAATTTTTTCCTAGAGACAATTTGGGAAGTTATAGATTGGGATTTCTTGAGCCTTTAGTAGGGAGACATGTTCATCTTGGAATATGAAGCTACTTTCATCGAGTTGTCTCGCATTGAACCTGGTATGGTAAGAGATGACATGGAAGGGTGAGTCCCTTCGAGGATGGATTATGACACGCCATTAAGATCAAAATAAATATCTTTAGGCTAGGATCTTTCATAGGGGCGGTGAATCAGGTACACATAGTAGAGGGAAACCAAAGGGATATGCCCCAGGTCGGCAAGGAGATGGATTTAGGAGATGGTCCGGGTAGTAGGAAGTATGGAAGGGATGAGTTCCAGTAGTCCAATAAGGCCAATGACTCATCTAGACTGCCTCTTAGTAGTTGTTCAGTGGTTTTATTTCAGTTTGGACAACCAGGGAATTTTTATAATCAATGTGATAGGCCTCCAAAGGAGTGTTTAGAATGTGGACAGGTCAGGCATCTCGAGAGGTTCTATAGGTAGCCTTCTTAGATAGCCGACATGACTGAACCAGGACATACGGTGACATTTTTAGTAAGTTCTGATTCGGTACCACGAGAGGGTAGTCGAGGTTCAACTACTTGCAGAGGATGTTACAGAGACAACAGGACCCAGCTAAGGGGTCAGTGGTTAGCGACTAGTGCATCCCTATATGGAGGATAGGCTTCAAGAAGTCGTGTGTTTGGTTAGGGGCATGCTGTGTTGTAGCCAGAGGCTAAGAAGGCTGGTTAGCCGATGACGGTTAGATATACACTCTGGGTGTGGCTGTGATCTAATTTTTTTACTTGTTTTGGAAAGGCATGTTAGGTCATGTCCACTTTGAGTGCACGTGGTGCATAGGTTTTATGTGGACTGACTAGATGTTGTTCAGCGGTATTGACACCATATCAAGTGTGTTATAAATTATTATATATGTCTGAGATGCGTGGTATTAGAGGCATCATGGATTCATGTTACATGACCTGTCGTGGGCATTGGTGCATCAGGGATGAGGGTTACTTGATGTGTTTGGCACCAGGTTCGTTTTGAGCATCCATGGGATGCAGATTCTCATGGAGGCAGACACCAATGTAGTTCGGGATTTTTTTGGGTTTTGGGAGAAACACGGGAGCACCCAATGAGGCACATGGGTAATGATGTGCCATGAGAGGACCATGAGTCCGAAAACCGTTTAGTGAACTTTAACGTGTTTTTATTTTTGTTAGGCTTAGACTGATATAGGCAGTTCTTAATGTGGGGATCCAATTGAGGAATTTAGCAAGAACCACTAAAACTAGGGTAGTCTGAGTTACTTTGACTAGGTTGGTATGTTTGATGTCATCTCTGGGTTTTGTTTGATAGCTCGAGGATGAGAAATGTTATGGTGGGGACATTGTATGATCCCCGGTTTTTAGAACGGGTGAAAATCCCTACCCTGTTAGAATTTTGACTTATTTCTGAGAAAAATGGGAAAAACTGGGAAATTATTGAAGTTTTTAGACTACATGCCATGTATGGGTTAGGCATGTACCAGCCACATGCTCTTAGAGTACATATTGTGTGATGACTGTGTACAAATTTTCTACTACACGGTGTGTAAGGTTTCTTGACATGACTTTTAATTTCTTTTCTGTGTACCAATTGAGTTCTAGCTGTATATTGACCCATGTGGCACGTCTAATACATATGGAAACCCTTGATTATGTCAATGTATGGACTAGGCTACTAAAGGGCGGGTAGTGTTTTATACACGTTGTGTATTTTAATTTTTATTCTCTTAAATGAATGAGCGTCACCTATAGAGACCCCGACCCCAGAAACCCAGTCGTCAGTGCCCTCTGAACATGATGTGTTAAATTTAAATAAAACATACACTGGTAAGCTACACATCTTGCCCCATACAGAGGATCGTCTGTGGTTCGGGTTCTGGGAAACCAGCAACTTCTGAAACGATTCATCTTTTAAAAGCTGATACCTGAAAATTTTAAATCAAAACGTAGGGTGAGAATTGAAATACTCAGTAAGGTGTTATAAAAAAAATAAAAAACAGTGTACCTTTTTAAAATCATTCATTTAAAATCATTATTTTAAGGAAAACTGTAACACAAAACATCAAAATACACAATCAATAGTTTCAAGAAATATATGAAACCCATGTGACATTTCTCGAAGGAGTAATCATAAACAAGTACAACTTGGGATTACTTTATCATAAAATCAAACAGTCAAGAGTAATGCATAATCAGAGTTGCGCATAATGGAAACAACTTAATTTTCATATGCTTCTTACTATTTCAAAAATAATGCTCCAACTTATACCAGGGAAATATGAACATTATGAAAACATAAAGGCATTAGTCGTGAAAGAATGGGCATTTTATCTTGAAAAGAACTTGTTACACAACTTGAATCATGTAGCATCAACATTTTATTTAGACAATAATTTATGTATCCCCAAGGTCCATCCCCAAGGTGTCATTTGAAAACATTACCAAGGTCCATCCCCAAGGAGTCATTAAATTGATCATCTCTAGAGATTAAGTATTTACCCAATGCATTGGAGCGCTATCAGGGCGCACCCATAAATTTTTCTTTATCATCATGTGATCCACATCGTTCATGCTTTACTTAAACGGTTTGTATATTCAAGATTTCCCATACCACCTTGAATAACTCATTTATTTTCATATTACCCATGGTGTCCCATACCACTTTGGGTAATCTAATTTCTTAGTTCATTTAGTGACATGTCATCAGTATGCATTGTGTACAATAACAAGTCAAATAAATAATAAACCATTACCCATTTTACTAATACATGATATGGCCATTAACATTGTAAAATATGTCAATAACTAATCGAAGGTACGGATAGTTTAGTAAAACATTCTTTTCACATAATCTAATTACTAAAGCCTATAAAATGATGATATAATACATGATGAAACTTTAATATTATTATTCTATGGAAGTGGGAAGCTTAAAGAAAACTCATGTCATTAGTTATGGTGATAAACAAGCCTTAAAATAAATTAAACCATAACTTGATTAATTAGTAACATTCACCGAAGTAGGAAAAGTCAATGAATGAACACACATGATGACATGATCCCCGAAATCTTAAATCCCAAAATACATATTAATCAAGAAAAAATATACACTTTATCACAAAATACGTCATTGGCAATGTCAAATAAACTCATTTAATAAATCATTATCATTTTTGTGTACATACATACAAAATACCTGTTGGTTTAGTAATGCCAAAATCATCCATTCTTAAAATAACATATGTATCACAACATAAAGTCAGTCTTGGTAATCATTATTAAAAAATAGGGTTTTGGACTTTATACTTATAATTATATACACACTTCACCATATATTCACCAAGAATGTACTAAATAAACAAGGCCATTAATATTTCACGAGTTCTGAAAAACTTTAAATTTTATTTTAGTTAAGAACAAAAAACCTTAAGAGGGTTTAGTATTCATGAAACTATAAATACATAAACATGTGCCAAACATTGGTTAAATACTACAACATAAATATACATAAGCCCATGCCCTAGATTGCATCCAAAATATCATTCAAGGTTTGGCATTCATCCCCTAAAGTAATACTGACTCGTTTTGAAGACATGCAGAAATATTTAGTTATATGTATATATAAGGTTTAAATAAATAATATATAAAGAGTCGATTTAAAATGCAACCTCATTATACATATATTACTTAGTATAACCTGGCCGAATGATCTTGGATACCCTAAACTGAAGGGTTTGGGTTCTATGTATTCACATTTATATATATATATGTAAAACCGTATATACACTATGTACGTAAATATATGTTTGGAGTGTTTTTTTGTAAAACTAAATCTTTTAAAAAAAATTAAAGTATTCATATATATAAATCCTTTGATAACACAACAAAAACCACCCTTGATGGTATTACAAACCGAAGGGTTCGTGTTATATAATGCATATACAAACTGTAAATATACCGAGAGTATAACAGTATGGGTTTCTTCAAAGAAATCAAAACATGTAAACACTCTTATATATGCACCCTACTGAAAACACGAAAGAAGATTCTTTGAAGGAGATACAATCTGAGGGGTTTATATTATGTATGTATATACAAATATATTCTGTATATATATACTGTGAGTACAAATAAAGGCCCAACCAAAAGGAATATAACATGAAAGAACCCTTACATAGCTTTGAGGAAGAAGCTCAGATCAACAGGGAGCCCGTTGGCCTTGTTGGAGGGTTCAAAAGGAGTTTCAGAGGAGAAGAAGTTGCCAGGGGCTTCATGAAGCAGGGGGTTTATATAGGGCTTCGGTGACTCGGCCGATGGGTAGGCCGACATGGAGAAGATGAAGAAACATATCCCTAGGAGGGGGTGCTCATAGGTCAAGAGGAGCAGTGCAAAGGAGAAGCTGAGGCGTCCTCGGTTGCAGGCCTACTAGTACGAGACCCCGATGTGAGGAAGAAGACGACGGGGAGGTCGACGCGGTGAGAAATGGACGGCCTGGATATAAAAAAAGAGATATTGCATGGTTGGAGGAGCGCGGGAAGTGTGATGAGAGTTTAAAAAGAAATAGAGGGCCGGGATTAGATCTCGGGGGAGATCAGACAGCTACGGAGGCATATGGGGAAGATAGCATGGTTAAAAGGGTTGGACGGACGAGATCGACGCGGAAGTCGATCGGACGGTCCCGATAGCACGGAGTGCGTCCCACATCGTAATGGTTCGAAGGTGAGGCGAGGTTTATAATACAAAGCTTTCTGCCTCCGGTGTAATAACATGAACGCACACACACTGGGGCCTTATACACAGTCCCCATGCGGTCTTTGGCCCACCCCTACGCAACGCGCACCGCGGGCCATACACATGGGCCCGCGTGTGATAGGATGAACCCACACTCGGCTCAGGCTTGGTCCTGGTTGACACTAAGCATAACTAGGACCCCGATGGTCGGTACCTCATCTCCCAGGGGCTCGGTCTCGGCCTAGAGGGTTTGTCCCTAAGGGATTCCCTCGGCTTGGTCAGGCCCCAACATAATTTTTTAATAAAAAAATTATTTAGATTTCTAAAATTATTAGTTTAAGTATACATTGTATAAAATACTATGTAATATATTTATTTGTACAAAAATGAGTTAATATACAATAAAAAAATAGTTTTCACTTAAAATCTAAATCCTTTTGTTATCTTATGTAAAATATTTCATATATGAATCTTTTAAAATGTATACCTTTAATATTTTACATACAAACCCATTATAATTATTAGGATCTTTAAAATACACCACCATCCATTTCATAAAATTTAAAAGACCAAAAGTTAATTCAAAAATACATAATTTTAGAGGTCAAAAGATATAATTATTATTGAATCCCTTCAAACATATCTTTTATAAAAAGAATACTATGTTTTTAACTATATAGGTAACTATTAGGATTTTTGTAGAAACAAAACAATTTATTTCCAAGAATACTCTTTTTATTTTAAAGCTATGATTATTTTGTGAAACATATTTTAGACATATTATAATATTTGAAATATTATAAAATTATAAGAGAATTAAAAACAAGTTTTCATATAAATATAAACATTATCAACGGAAACCCAAAGGTTGTTTTCAAAACCCAACGACTATATATATTTAATGGTCATAACATAAAGGATCACTATAAAATCAGGGGGTGTGTAGGGTGTTTCTTAAAATCAAAACACATGAACTAGGAAGGATGTATATCATCATACCTTTGGTGTTGAGTATGTGTGACGTGGCTCTAGCTATTATATTTTTCACACTGATGGACCCTGAAGACGACGACTATCCGATTACTCGAGTTGTGATTCTTAGTGGTCTTGATATGGCTGTGTTAGGTATTATGCATGGAATTTTCAATTATTTTGGTCCTGTTGAAATGTAACTTTTAAATATATACCATTTTACCTTATTCTCCATGTTTTATTTCGTTTCAAATTCTTTATTAGTACACAAGGCACAACAAATAAAACAAGAGACATCATTAAAAGCATAACATTGTTCACTTGGACCAGTTCATAAAACATGGGGCGTCACATTATCCCCCCCATTAGAAAATTGCGTCCTCGCAATTTATTTCACAAAACTACCATGTTCTGCAATGTTCTCACCACCCCCACCAATGTATAGGGTCAACAGGTGCATTTAGCAGAACCCTCGTAGCGATGCTCACCACTTCCAATTCCCTAACCAAGATACACCTAGGAAAGGAGGGGTTGAACTCATGTTATGGGCCATCAAGATTCCATAGGGAGGCTCAAACAGTACAAAGTTCTGAAATGTCCTTGAAGACAAATGTACGAATGACTCTCCAAATTATGTCTCGTTCGAGGACATTGAAGCCATAGATGCGGTCAAATAGGCTAAAGGTGAGAAGTTGGAGCATATAAGACGCATAAATATTTCCCTCTAACACAGCATCCTGAAATTTCACTCTGGCCGTGTAGTTCCAGCCTAGGGTGAAACACAAAAATAGCCCTTCATGGTAACTTCCTCATCATTCACGTCCGGCCAGCTGTGCAGACCCAATGCGGTAATAGATGGAGGTATTCCCCTGGCAGGTGCGGAGAATCTCCAGACTGTTTGTTACCTCAAACCACTGCTTGCACATTTTTCGCAAATTTGCGAAGGGGTCATACTCATCCTCACACGTTTTGATTGCAATGATTTCCAGAATCTCAGTGGCAAGAGATAACAGGTGGGTTTGTCCTTCCATCTGATTGTTTTTAAGGAAGGAGTTCAATCACCATTCAAAGGTAACTAAAATGTAAAGACAAGGGAGGGGATATACAACATTTCAATAAAAATAAGTTTATTATTAATAATTAGCGCTTGAGTTTCCCCTAACCACTGACTAAACAAACTCCACACAGAGAAGTAAAACTCTCAAACTCCTCGAACCAAACACAGGCTGAGCATTCACGGAAAAACTCATAGGGGAACCTATAACGTCTTATGAGTCTAGAATGAGTGGTATGAAGTTGGGAGACATCCACATACACTTGTTGTCTGCAAGACAGTCGAGTGGAATCATCTTCTAACATTACGAAGTCCGACAACTGACCCCAGAAGCCGTAGTTTAAAACTTTCCATAGATATACCACACGGAGGTGACTGACAGCAGTAGCTTCTTGAAAAGGGTTGAGGATCATAGTGCCAAATCCCTCACCCGCCGTGAAAATTCAGAAAAGTACCTCATAGTACCCTCCTCGATGTACATAAGAGGGAAACTGGATCGTCATCATAAAGAGGTAATCGATTCCTACCCCCTAGTGTAACTGAAGCAGCTGTGGTGAGTTGGATACGTTGTAAAGGTGTTTTCATGTCATGAAGATATGGGAATAATTTAGAAAATATTCACTGCTAGCTAAAGACACAATGGTCTCTAGGGCCTCTATGGGGAGAGATAAGAGATTTGTGCCTTCATGTTCCATCTGAAATTTAAGAAAAACCCATTTTTTAAATAAAATTGAAGTGTATATACATATATATATATTTTATTCAGTTTCTGCCTTTCCAGAGTTATCCAAACCTCTCTCTGATACCAAATGTAGAGACCCCGACCCCAGAAACCCAGTAGTCGGTGCCTTTTGATCATGATGTGTTGCTTTAAAATAAAACATGCACTGGTAAGCTACACATCATTCCCCATACAGAGGATCACGTGCAGTTCAGGTTCTGGGAAACCAGAAACCTTTGAAACAATTCATCTTTTAAAAGATGATACCTGAAAATTTTAAATCAAAAAGTAGGGTGAGCATTGAAATACTCAATGAGGGGTTTAAAAAAAATAAAAAACGATGTAACTTTTTGAAATCATTCGTTTAAAATCATTCTTTCAAGGAAAACTGTAACACATAACATCAAAATTCTCAATCAATAGATTAAAGAAATATATGAAACCCATGTGACATTTCTCGAAGGAGTAATCATAAACAAGTACAACATTTGATTAATTAATCATAAAATCGAAAAGTGAAGAGCAATGCATAATCAGATATGCGCATAAAGGAAACAACTTAATTTTCATATGCTGGTTACTATTTCACAAATCTTGCTCCAACTTATACCAGTGAAATATGAACTTTATGAAAACATAAAGGAATTAGTCGTGAAAGAATGGGAATTTTATCTTGAAAAGAACTTGTTACATAACATGAATCATGTGGCATCAACATTTAATTTAGACAATCACTTCCATATCACCAAGGTCCATCCCCAAGATGTCATTTGAAAACATTACCAAGGTACATCCCCAAGGCGTCATTAAATTGGTCATCTCTAGAGATTAAGTCTTTACCCAATGCATTGGAGCGCTATCAGGGCGTACCCTTAAATTTGTCTTTATCATCATGTGAGCCACATCATTCATGATTTACTTAAACAGTTTGTATATTCAAGATGTCCCATACCACCTTGAATAACTCATTAATTTTTATATTACCCAAGGTGCCCCATACCACTTTCGCTAATCTAATTTCATAGTTTATTTAGTCATATGTCATCAGTATGCATTGTGTACAATAATAACTCAAATAAATAATGAACCATTACACATTTTACTAATACATGATATGACAGTTAACATTGTAAAATGTGACAATAACTAATCGAAGGCATCCATAGTTTAGTAAAACATTCTTTTCACATAAGCTAATTACTAAAGCATATAAAATGATGATATAATACATGATGAACTTTTAATAGTATTATTCTATGGAAGTGGGAAGCTTAAAGAAAACTCATTTCGTTAGTTATGATGATAAACAGGCCCTAAAATAAATTAAACCATAACTTGATTAAATAGTAACATTCACCAATGTAGGAAAAGTCAATGAATGAACACACATGATGACATGATCCCTAAAATATTAAATCCCCAAATAAATATTAATGAAGCAAAAATATACACTTTATCACAAAATACATCCTAGGAAATGCCAAATAAACTCCTTTAATAAATCATACTCATTTTTGTGTACATACGTACAAAATACATGTTGGTTTAGTAACGCAAAAATCATCCTTTATTAAAATAACATTTCTATCACAACATAAAGTCAGTCTTGGTAATCACTATTAATAAAACAGGTTTTTGGACATTATATTTATAATTATATAAACACTTCACCATATATTCACCAAGAATGTACTAAATAAACAAGGCCATTAAGATTTCATGAGTTTTGAAAAACTCAAAATTTTATTTTAGTGAAGACCCAAAAACAATAAGAGGGTTTAATATTCATGAAACTATAAATATATAAACATGTGCCAAAATTTGGTTAAATACAAAAACATAAATATACCTAATCCCATGGCCTAGATTGCATCCAAAATATCATTCAAGGATTGGCATTCATCCCCTAAAGTCATACTGACTCGTTTTTGAAGACATGGAGAAATATTTAGTTATATGTATATATAAGGTTTACATAAATAATATATGTTAAGAGTATATTTAAAATGAAACCTCATTATACATATATTACATAGTATAACCTTGCCGAATGATCTTAGATACCCTAAACCGAAGGGTTTGGGTTCTATGTATTCACATTTTTATATATATGCAAAACTGTATACACACTATGTATGTAAATATATGTTTTGGGTTTTTTGTAAAACTAAATTTTTTTAAAACAAAATTAAAAGGATTCATCTATATAAACCCTTTGATAACGCAACTGAAAAAACCCTTGATGGTATTAATAACCTAAGGGTTCTTGTTATATAATGCATATAAAAACTGTATATATATCGAGAGTATAACAGTATGGGTTTCCTCAAAGGAAATCAAAACAGGTAAACACTCTTATAAATGCACCCTACTGAAAACACGAATGCAGATTCTTTGAATGCGATACAATCTGAGGGGTTTATATTAAGTATGTATATACAAATATAATCTGTATATATATACCGTGTGTACAAAAAAAATGCCCAACCCAAAGGAAGAAAACATGAAAGAACCCTTACATTGCTTTTAGAAAGAAGCTCAGATCAACAGGGAGCTCGTTGTCCTTGATGGAGGGTTCGGAAGGAGTTCTAGAGGAGAAGAAGCTGCCTGGGGCTTCATGAAGCATGGGGTTTATATAGGGATTTGGTGCCTCGAACAATGGGTAGGCCGACGTGGGGAAGATGAAGAAACAGAGCCCTGGGAGGGGGTGCTCAGAGGTCAAGAGGAGTAGTGCAAAGGAGAAGTCGAGGCGTCCTCTGTTGCAGGCCTACTGGTACGGGACCCCGATGCGAGGAAGAAGATGATGGGGAGGTCAACGCGGTGAGAAATGGATGGCCTGGATAAAAAAAAGAGATATCTCATGGTTGGAGGATCACGGGAAGTGTGCTGAGCATTTAAAAAGAAAAAGAGGGATGGGATTAGATCTCGGGGGAGATCAGATGGCTATGGAGGCACGCAGGGATGATCGCATGGTTAAAGGGGTTGGACGGACGAGGTCAATGTGGAAGTCGATCAGATGGTCCCGATCGCATGGAGCGCGTCCCACATCGAAACGGTTCGAAGGTGAGTCGAGTTTTATAATACAAAGCTTTCCGCCTCTAATGAAATAACACGAACACACACACACCGGGGCCTTATACACGGGCCCCATACGGGATTTGGCCCACCCCTATGCAACGCGCACCATGGGCCTTACACACAGGCCCGCATGCCGCTGGACGAACCCATACTCGGCTCGGGCTTGGGTCTAGTTGTCACTAAACATAACTGGGACCCCGATGGTCGGTACCTCGGGTCCCTGGGGCTTGGTCTCAGCCTAGAGGGGTTGTCCCTAACAGATTCCCTTGGCTTGGCCGGGCCCCAACATATTTTTTTAATAAAAATTTATTTAGATTTCCAAAATAATTAGTTTAAGTATACTTAGTTTAAAATAGCGTGTAATATAAATATTTGTACAAAAATGAGTTAATATACAATAAAAACAAATAGTTTTCACTTAAAATTTAAATCCCTTTTTTAGCTTATGTTAAATATTTAATATATAAATCTTTTAAAATGTATACCTTTTATATTATACATAAGAACCCATTATAATTATTAGGATCATTAAAATACACCACCATCCATTTAATTAAATATAAAAGACCAAAAGTTAATTAAAAAATACATAATTTTAGAGGTCAAAAGATATAATTATTATAGATACCCTTCAAACATATCTTTTATAAAAATAATACTAAGTTTTTAACTATATAGGTATCTATCAGGATTTTTGTAGAAACAAAATGATTTATTTCCAAGAATACTCTTTTTATTTTTAAACTATGATTCTTTTATGAAAAATATTTTAGACATATTGTAATATCTGAAATATTATAAAATTATAAGAGCATTAAAAATAGGTTTTCATATAAAGATAATCATTATCAATGGAAACCCAAAGGTTGTTTTGAAAACCCAACGGCTATATATATTTAATGGTCATAACTTAAAGGACCATTATAAAAGCAGAGGGTGTATAGGGTGTTTCTCAAAATCAAAACACTTGAACTAGGAAGGATGTCTCTCCTCATACCTTTGGTGTTTAGTTTGTGTGTCGTGGATCTGGCTATTATATTCTTCACACTGATGGACCCTGAAGATGATGAATATCTGATTACTTGAGTTATGATTCTTAGTAGTCTTGTTGTGGATGTGTTAGGTCTTGTGCATGGTATTTTCAATTAGTTGGGTCCTGTTCTAATGTAACTTTTTAATATATACCAGTTTACCTTATTCTCTATGTTTTATTTCGTTTCAAATTCTTTATTAGTACATAGTTCACAACAATTAAAACAAGAGACATCATTAAAAGCATAACATTGGTCACTAGGACCAGTTCATTAAATCTAGGGCATCACAACACATAATTTCAATAAATACCTTCTCCTTCCCCATTTTCAGACCGTGATGCTCAAGGATGCCAAAAACATTTCTTTTCCAAGATTATTCTTACAAAGTCCATTCTTCAATTAGTCAGTGGATGTGGGATTGCATTCAGATGGATAAACTCACACACTTTTTTTCATTCCAATTTATTTGCTTCACACACCATAAATTCCATCTAAGCCGAGTAGCCAGGATTTGACGAAAACACATATCTTTAATGATCAGCTTCAAATTTTAGATCGATATCATACATTACTACATCTGTGAGTATCAGGTAGGTGGTTCAAACCTTATTTTGTGTTTTTTTGGGCTTTTGGGTGATGCGAACTTTAGTGCGTATTTTGTTATTTTGAGCGAGACTCTGTTTTATATTCAGTTTTATATTAAATTATTTATTAGACCTATGGGATGCCGTTGGGTATGCCCTTTTACCTATTTTTCTTGAGTGGGGCTGGGTGAGGGGTCATTGTTCATTTGAGGAATTTTGAAAAGGGTTTCTAAACTAGTATAAGATGATTTTGTTTGATCAAACTACTAAGTTTAATTGGTTATGTTATGATATGAATTGTTAGAGGCTTTCAAAACCATGGTGCTAGTATGAGATATAACATATTTTTTACAATTCAAATGTTTTGTTTGTTTTTCCTATATAATCTATTTATTTCGATTATATATATTTCATGTGTGATATTTCATATTCTGGAAGTTTTGGGTTGTGTTGGGCATGGCCTGGGTATATTTGAGTGAAGCTGATCATAGGTTGGACATGGATTGGGTTACATTGGGTGGTTATGACCATGGGATTGGGCGTCATGAACATCATATTGAGGTAGTGTGATGGTTAGGTTGGGCATGGAAGGGGTTTCTTGGATGGCAAGTCCATCGAACATGAGCGACATGGTCATAGGGGAATGAGGTGTCAGAGATGTTGTGTCTTGGGAACTTATTTTGGTGATTACCGCTAATCTAGAACTTTGAGTAGTGTGCACAAAGAGAGACTCCATGATGAGGTGGGTTTTACCACATGTGAGGGTAGATACCCCCGTTAGTTTCAATTTAGGTACTATTGGTTAGGGGTGCTTTCCGTATGAAGCCACGTGGAAAATGTGGAGCCTTTGGGAGATAGCGATGAGGCTATTGGGTTGGGGGTAGAGGATCACTATGATTTGAAGGAATACATCACTATCCCTCCAGTTACATGATTTTAGGGAAGAAATTTGTTTTTCTTATGGGTACTTATTTGAGGGCATACATCACTGCTCCTACGGGCACTTTACTTGAGGGAAGACATAATTGTCCCTCTCGTTACTAATTTGAGGACATGCACCATTGCTCATCTTTGTTACTTTTGTTGGTCATGCCTTTCGGACATCGGAACCTTGAGACCATAGGTTTTTAGAGGCACATGTTTCTAAGTTACATGATCGAGATGCGGTTATTGGTCGAAGTAGGTGACACTCCATGGTGGCTGCTGAGCACTAATGTCGTTTAGGTTTAATTGTGCATCATAATGTTTAATACATTATTTATAAATGCATTCCTACTAAAACACTTATATTAGGTACACACCATAGGGTGGTATCCTACTGAGATTCGTTTCACACCCTGCAAGGGAGCTTCATGATGCTTGTAGACTTTATGGATTTACGTGTAAGAAAGAGATCAACTTTATGAGCTAGACTGTTTTAGTTATTTCATGGATATGGTATAGACCTTGAGGTCTTGACATGCTAGAGATTACTTTGTTTTTATTTCATTCCTATATCTCCAAGCTTACCTTGTTTATTGTATCTATTTTCTGTTAGCCTTTGGTGCCCTTTCAATTATTTAATTGCAATGGGTGGATGATTTTTATATTCTGGTAGTTGTTACAAGTGGTTCATCATGATTTTGTGTTTATATTCCACTCCTTTTGTTTATATTTTTTTGCTTCTGTTGTTTATTTTTATTGATTTTTCCTCTACTAGGTTGGTCTAGTTCGATTCTATAGAGTCTTATAATTTTATATCATGCTCAGACCAGTACCATTATTTCTTTAGAGAGGGCATATCCACCCCACAATGCCTATTTACACCTTCGCTGCTAGTTGGATGCCTTTGGTATTCGGGGAGGTGTGCCTAAGGTAGTAACACTCAACCGATTTAGCACTGTTTGGGTGGTTATTCATGTCCAGGAAGTTAAAACATTCACTAAAAACAAATTTTTTGTTTAAAAGTTTTGCATTCAATGGACACTAGGTATGTGAACGCATACTACCCCGAGATTACAGAAGAAAACGGAACAATCTAAATATGAACCATAGGCTCATCAGCCCTATGAATTCATGTATTCGATGTCATGTAAAATAGATTTATCCCATCTCCATATTTCCCCATATGGATGTTAACATGGATGAAAACATATCATGTTTTCCATTACATAGGATGAATAAAAGTTTAAACAACCTTCAATGTTGTATACCACGCCCGAGGAATGTCTAACCAACCATCACTAAGCATTTCCTGATGTTCATGACCATAATAAAAACCAATAAATACCTGACCACCAACCTAAAAAAGTGTGTCATTAAAAATTAATCATTATAAAAGGGACAACGACACCCAAACAACACCGAAATCAAAAATATCAAGGCATTAGAAAGGAATTTAACACTATATGGGTGCTACCTACCATAGGATATCCCCTTATGAAAACAGAAACATCAACCCTAACAATAGGTCATGATAAAAAAAATTCACTAGGCTCAAAATCCTACTATCAAGACATTGATAAAAAGGTCAAATTATATGGTAAACACATACGATTCTGTTCCAAGGAAACTCTAGGAGAAACAAAAAAAACCCTTACACAATGGTTTTTAATCAAAGGACAATGCTACATGTTCAATTTCCAACCCCTTTAAATTTATTCACATTTAATATTTAATCATAAAAATATTTAATTAAAACAACATAAAGAATTTTTTATTTCTAAACACAAGGTAAATGATTTTAACCAACAATACAAATGAAAATAGGAATGTTTCACAAAAATTTCTTTTTAAAACATTAAACATTTTCAAACATCTCATATTTACTAGAAAAATTTTGCATCTAAATTCCTTTTTAATAGAAAAGATGATCTAAAAAGGTCCCATTGATCCAAAATGGGTTCTCTAAATAAATAACCCCATATAATTTTCTCAAATATAAGTTTGTAACCACTATATTAGGTTATCCCATAAAAATATTTCCCAACTGACACACTTGGGTCCATTTTTTCATTTAACAGTTAGCAAAATCATTTTAGATTCTGGAAAATTATTTTTTCATTATATTTAACCATTTTAAAATATATCATAGTGACATACAAAAATTTGAACTATATGGTTTTTCATTTCCCAACTCATAAATCACCCATGCACTAAATTGATTGATAATTGACTCCCATTAATAAAAATCATTCCCAATTCAGAATTTTACATTCTCAAATTTAAGGATCATATCATATGGATGGCCATATATGAACCTGTAATGTTCCTATACAATTTACATTTTTTAATTTGGATCACTTTAGTGAAAACCAATTCAAATTAGTATTTTAATTTAGCATCCTTCACATTTTTACCACATCCTTAAAATATGTAAATATTTATTTCACAAGATGTTTTGAATCTATGGGTTACACTTTCCTGGTTATAAGTCACCCATACACCTTACAATCAATAACTGGTTCTTGTATATTCACAACACATATATTTCCAACCCATGCAATGATTTACATATTAAAACAAAACTAGCATGCCACTATAAGTAGCTGATAGAGAAAAACATGTTGTAATCACATAAGCATGGAAACATGCTAGAATGAAAAATATATCAACTAAACATGGTATATATAAAGGCATGATAATAAATACAAGGCAGGTCGTACTTTCAAGGAACACCATTATAGTCAGTAGGAAACCTAAAATGCAACTACATAGTACTGCACTATGTGTGGAATATGAATTTTTATGTGCCTAATATGATACATGTTTTACTTCATCCTCACCGAACCATGCCAATGGTAAAATATAATAAATTCCATCAATCAATAATCAGCGCAATATAAATAATCACTCTATGTGAAATCATATCAATTGTAAAAATAAAAAGTAGAAAAAATAATTCCCAACCCGTGCCACGTTGTCATTTCTCATAGGTTGGTGATCAGTCTCAATCATAATTATTAACCAAGTACTAAAATATTTTTAATCTCCTACATACTGACCCAAAACTATAAAACAAAATAAAAATTTACCTCTCAAGACACATTGTAAATTATGTCCCATTTTACCATCAAACTAGTAGCTATACCAGTGGGTCACATGGACTCAAGCCCATCTCCCCGTATACCAGAGGCTATCGACTAGCAGTGATGGTCTGGAGATGTGATTTTCTGGAGACGATACCCTATTATAAGAGTAGCATAGTTGTAAAATAAATATTAAACAAAATACAGAAGTGGGATTAGTAATAATTAAAAATGAAGAAATATAAGAAAATTACTATAATCAACTGAATATAATAGAAGCTGGCCAATTCCAGTTTTTACAAACATGCATGGTAGATGATGATAAATAAGATTAAATGGTAAACATTAAATATAGTATTTACAAAATTACAAATACATGAATCAAATTATAAATGAAGTAAAAAATAAAAAATGAGATCTATATGAGCATCCTGAGCTCCAGATAAATCATGTTCTCAAAAATCTTTAGTACAAAAATACATAAATCAAACTAATTCCCATAATATAAGATCTACTCGGGTCCCAGGGGTACCTGAGCAAGGTAGGAGACATAAATATCTGTATGAAGGAACACATAGTGTCTATCCCAATTCAAGTGAGTGAATTATAATTAAACATGTTGCATGTATAGATATTTAATAATGGAATTGATTAAATAATTCACCACCCATATAGGTTCCAAAGGGAAAAATGAAGATAATATCTATTTCAGACCATAGCTGTAATGTCTGATCATGACACTTTATATATATATATATATTAATGTTATATATATATATATGTGTGTGTGTGTGTGTGTGTGTGGGTGGGTGTGTGTGTTGGATAGGGTTGCGATGCAACCCATTATCTTCCAATTCCAAGGGGATCTCTCATGGTCTTTCCCCTAACCAAACTCCAAGATTATTTATAAAAATAAATATATTTTCAATATATGTTGGAAAGGAATGGGATATAACCCACTATCATCTATCACCAGGGAAGCTGTAATGGGATATCCCATGGCCCAGCTCCCAGATCTCTAACAGTCTATTGGAAATCAATAAGAATGCTCTCACGATCTTTTTTACCTAAATTCTCACACTGTCCTTTTGAACTCCACATGGAAGAACACATAGTATCCCTACCCATGGTATCTCAATGTCCCATGGCTCCACAATATTTTATAGGTGTAACATTCACAATACATAATGCACAAGGCATTAACCTCTCACAACTCTCAATAACCCATTTCATTTATATCGTAAGGCATGAGGCATAAACCTCTAATGCCCTTATTTATCCATACTTATATAAGAGAAATATTCATTTATCACAATTTTAAATAAGAAAAAAACATCTTAAGAATTTAAATTAATACCATAACAGAGTCATGGTCACATTTACAATTTACCTTATGAGGCAAGGACCTCTCATGGATATCACATGCCATTTCCAATTCCCTAAAATCACTTTTATTGACAAATAGTGATTTATAATCAAAGAGAAGAGGTACGAATGAAGAATTACTAGATATATAAAGTTCACTAAATTCATTTCAGCTATCATAATTCAGGATTATTACATTAACACAATTCATGGTCGTTCCACCCTAATCTGTTACATTTCATGTTTAACAATTTCTTCTTAGCCATTTAAAGCAGTTCCATTTAAACAATAAATATATGGAATGAATTTCCACCCTTTAAAATTATTTCCATATATACATGTAATTATTATAAGGAGTAAGATTCACCTTAAACATGCAACTAAATTTATAACATTCCACTTACTTTAACAAAATAGGGCCAATGGATTTAAATAGTCAAGAGGCACATAGATGGTGAAATGGATGTAAAAGAATTTAATAAAGGAAAAATACATTTATCAACATGTAAAATGGACATATAGAGAGAATTATATATATCAAACATAACCTAAAAGAAGATATCCACCTCTTTATTCCAAGAAATCATAAAATTATACTCCCTACATTTTATCTTGAATGTAGCGCAACTCCATTAGAGGGGTTTTATTATAAAATCGTTATATTTATTATCAAAAAAATCATTTATCTCATCTAATAATTACTTCCTTTTCACTAAATAAAATCATTTATGTAAAACAAATATTCATGTAAGAACATTAATTTCGGTGCAAATAATGTGCAATTAATTAAGTAATGCAATATTAAATTAAAAGGTAAATGTAAGGGACCCTACCATAAGCATTATATAATGATGACAACTTTGTACTACAATGATTTCACAATGGAAACAACCATCAAACCCTTTCACCCACATGTATCCCTATATATATATATTCCTATTAAAATAATGCACACATTTACATCACCATGAGTAAACATGTACAAGGAGGGTACACACACACACACACACACACACACACACACACACACACACACACAACACACACACACACACACTGGTGTATGTGAGTAAAAGACATTGAGGAGCCACCAAACACTCTATAATTCAACCCCGGAACCTTAAAGCACCAAAATGACACAACAGAATAAGGGTGAAACCAAGAAACATGTATAAATTTTTACCTTCGATGGGGAAGTGAATTGAATCCACCTGAACCCACACAGAATAGTCTAACACACTAAATTTTAATTATTATGAAATCAAGTTCGATTAAAGACCCTAATAAAAGTGGTGTGAAAAAAATAGTGGATAAAAACCTCACCTTAAACTACCGGTGATGAACCAAAATGATCTGAACTACTACCCCTTCAACAACGGTTGTTGGAACAAGAATTAAGGGTCCTGAGAGACCCTTCATACAGCCTATCATTAGATAAGAATGTAAAAAAGCATCAACCCTTGACCTAGGGTTCTGACTGAATGAAAAATAGGGTGAAATGGAAAAAAACAACCAAATCAAGAGATAAAATGGGAGGAGAAGGTCATACCATATAAAATAGGATAATAACATTGAAGAAAATTATATAGATCATCAATAAATGATGGATCTATGAGGGAGGGGTGTATAGTGCACCAAGCCGGTTCAGTCGAGGGGTTTCATTCCAGTGGAGGGGTAGAGGGATGAGGTAATGTTTTAATTTGTTTTTATTTTATATTATATTAATTAAAATAAATCATTTTAAAAAAATATGGTATCACAGATTGTTGGGGCCACGCGGTTTGGAAAATTGTGTGGCAACCGTTTTCCCTTCTCATGACACTTAGGGAATCCCCAACAACTTGTCCCACACAATTTTCCTAACTATGCACAAACTGTGAGGTGAATAGTGTCTTGGTACTATATTATGTCCCTAACCATGTGGACTAGGCCTGCAGTTTGGAAAACCACGCACTTCCCTTGAGATAACCTATGTCCATCTACAACAAGTAACATGGTTTCTTTTTATGGGACGCACAATTTCAGAATAACCATTCACCCTATGGAGGTCCATCAAGACTTAATTTTCTTGGTATGGAAGTCACAAAAAACCACAAGACATATGAAAAAAAATTGGCCTTCACACATGTACAAAAAACATCACATTGAATAGTTTAAACTCTCATAATTAAATTCAGAATTTCTATTTTAAAAATGGCTCATTCAGCAAAAAAATTATAAATTCCTTTACATTTTCATTCCTTTCAAAACACGGATAATTATAAATTCAAATCTGTTACTTCTTTCTTGTTCAATTCATTATGTTTAATCTTCCATATACTTATCTCAGGATATGTGGAGAAAATAGGGATTGGTATAATGAATTTAATATTTATTTAATCATATTATGAATGTTACTTTGGCATCAAACATTCTATTGGGATTGTCTCATTTTATTTTAACTTTTTCACTATAATAATTTAATATTAATATTTCATTATGTTCTTATCAACATAAAAATAAATTCCCAAAAGATAAGAATTTGTTTTTTCTATTTACTGTTTGTTTTGAAATATTAATTGAAAATAGATTAAGTGGGTGACAAATATATAATAATGGGATGCATAGAAATACAGTAATTAATATTTAAATTTAAATGTGTTAAGTTAAATCTTCATCCCATTCATTCCTTTCTTCATTTTATCTTCACATCCTTCATAGACATGAGACAACATGTGAAATCATCAATTTCCGGATCTTGTTTCCACAACTCATAAGACATTTATGATATCATTAAGATGTAGACATCAAATGTGATATCCATTTACCTCATTTAATCATTTTTTTCAACCTCGCTTCCTAAGGTGGACTGGCATGTATTGGGGTCTCTGGCACATATATTTGTCATTAATTCTGTAGTACATAGCATAATCACCCAAACTACACTTAAAAATTATTTCTACTTTGAACACATTCTTTTCCATTATTAATCATAGTGTACTTGGGTTGTTACTTATCATTTTCTACATAACTAAACACTAGAATAATCGTATATTTATCTTCATTTCTGATTAGAAGTTACCAGTTAAATCATTAAATTTTTCCCTCTATTTTATAAAACCCAGGTATTCTACAGTACTAGATTTAGTGTACTCATTCAGTAGATTATTCTAGTGGAAATGATCTTTTAATGCTCTTCTTATAGTTCAAGCTATGTCTAATCCACTATTTATAGAGTTTTATTATAGAGGTTTTACTATCCTACAACATTAATTAGTGGATCTTTGAAGTATTGAGCGAAGTATCATCTTTTTAAAATTGTATACATGATTTACTCAATGTTTTAACTCTTAAGATGAAATAAGCTAGCTATGGATCCTTATTTTATTTCACCATTAGATTATTAGAATCATCAAATGAGTCTATAGTAGTATGTGTCACTCACATATATGGATAATGAGAACCCAATCCATCTGCTTTTTTTTTAAATTCCAATGACAGAAGGCATTATAACTTAATATTATTTTGGGGGGTTTTATTATTTCCTGATGAATGAATTCATTTTAATATTTATATTCACATACTATCTGATTTCACTAACAAATGACTATGTAGTAAAATGAAAAACATCCATCACATCTTAATTTTATTTAATCTATGAATTAATTGTTTATTACTTTATTTGTTCATGTTTACTTTAATATTCACAAACATAATAAATGATGAATAAATTAAATAAATAACGAAAATGATATTGATAATTTTGAATTGGTTGATCCGATTACCCTTAATTGATCAACCATTAACCTAGGAGTATAATACCTTAGTTGTGCCTCACTCGCATTGTAGCTTGCACCCCAGTTCAATGTATCACCATCTCATCTAGAATAGTGTCTCATCTCAATGTGGTTTGTAGTTTGTAATGTCATCATCATAATATATACATACTTGCACACTAGAAATCCGGTCTTGGGAATTCTTAATAAACATACAATTAGACTCTCATGGACATGTATGCCCATATAAATATTAAGTGAGACAGAAATACACAGATCATCAAAAATTAGTTAATTAATACATACTACATGTAATTGCAATAATTAATTAATTAAATAAATCTAGACATACTTTGGTCAATCTATTCCCAAGATTATTTAGAGTAAACATTTAAATGCACAATAGAAATAAAAAATGTGATAAATTCAGGCCAAGGGATTTAAATGAATTAAAATAATTCATTATAATTTAAAATTTTAATAATAAATTACTCAATCCTAAAACAAAAATTATTTTTTACTAAAATTTTAAACGTATTTATTGAATATTAAGGTAGGTGGATTTAAATCGTGTCAAATTGGGGTTTTATCCTGACCCTCAGGTTGGGTTTTTGGATGAAATTACACCCATTTTCATTTTTGTTTTCATGCTCTAGCGCTGAATATGGATTTTTTTTCATATATATATATATATTGTAATATTTAATATATATATTTAAAATAAATAAAACTATATTTACTATGATTTCATTATATATTAATTAATAATATCAATATAAATAATGATATAAATAATATTATTGAAAGTATTCAATATTTTTTTAATTTTATTATAATATAACTAGAATATATTGTTTATTATTTATAATTAATTTATATTGTTTATAAATATATTTTTTTTATATCTATAATTATTATATATTGTATTACATATAAATATATATTGTTTATTATATTTAAATATTATATATAATATTTATTATTTATAAATATAACTATTAAATGTATGTTGTATTGTAATAATTAATATATATATATATATATTTAAAATAAATAAACATATATTTATTATGATATTTATTATATAGATTTATTATATGATATTTATTAATAATATAAGTATACATAATTATATAAATATAAATATTGGAATTATTATATATATTTTAAATATTATTATAATGCATTTTGTATATATTGTTTATTATTTATGGAAAATTTTTATATAGATATATATAAAATTTTATTACATATATATATATCATATTCATTATGATATTTATTATATATTATATTAAATATATATATTTATAATATGAAATTTATTAATTAAATTACAACCATCATATGGAAATTTGTAGTAGAAATTTACACTAGAAATTTCCAGTGTAAACTTCCACAGCAAATTTCCCATTTGAATTTTCCAAATTTTCACTGGAAATATCAAGTGAAATTTTCTACTAGAAATTTATAGTGAAAATTTAAACTATTAATTTTATTTATAAATATCATTGATATTATAATAATATGTAAATAAAAATGCAAATTTTTATAGAATTTACATTGAAAATTTCATCCACATAAAATTAACAGTAACATAACTATATAACTAAATACAATCATAAATTTATGTTATAAATTTCCAGTGAAAATTTACATTGAGAATTTTTCATGAAAATTTTGAATGAGAATTTAAATCATAAATTTATATTGAAATTTTTAGTACAAAAATAAATCCAACGTATCTTTACTACACATCATGAACCATAAAAAATTGAACTAAAATCACACATTGATATTGATAAATATAAAATTTTTTGAGTGAAAATTTATAATAAAAATTTTCATTGTATGCATATAAGATATATAAATATAAATATAAAAATGGTAAATGTTCACCAGAACTTTGAACTAACAAATTTCACTGCATATTTCCACTAGAAATGCATAGTTCAAATTTTAACATGAAATTTTATATCAAATTGTCAATACATGTTCCAAAAAATCATATATTTTCTAATATAAATATATGATTTATTTTATTGAATGAAAATTTATAGTGCAAATTCTCAATAAATCAAAAAATTATTGAAAACGTTATTGTCGAAAAAGAAAATTCAAAACATAAATATCCAGTGAAAATTTGTATAGGTGTAATTTTACACAAAAAAATTGAACTATAAAATTCCTATAGAATTTTCAAGTGAAAACATCCACCAAAAATTTGTAGTTCTAATTCTCACTATAAATTTGTGGGGAAAAAGTCCACTAAATATTTACATTATAGCATTACACTAAAAATTTACAACTCAAATATTCTCTTAAAATTACAATGTAGATATATTAATACATAATTAGATATTGTAAAATTTTATAAAAAAATTACAAAGAAAATTTATTGTGTAAAGTGTAAATTTCAACTATAAACTTTTAGTACAAATTTCCATTCAAATTTCAAGCAAAAATTTTCAATTCATATATTTCAGTAATCATTTTATTTTAATATTCATTGAGAAAATTTTCATTGAAAATTTCCATTCAAATTTATATTTATATTTATGTTTATATTTATTATTAACAAATTAAAAATATCTTTATTATTTATATTTAATAATAACATTCTTTAAAATGTTTTTCAATATAAATATTATTAATTATAAAATATTTAACTAAAAAATGTATATTAGAATCAAATTAAATGTAACATAATATTATTTTAAAATATTTAAAAATATCATAACATAAAATAATGTAACGTATTTTTATTTATATTTATCATTAATATTTTATAATAATAAAAATTATTAAATATATTGAATTTAACTTATTAATATTTTATAAAAACATTTTTAATTAAAAATCATATCGTTATAATTTTTTTTAAAATCATTGGAGACGAGAAAGGACATTATGGTCCAACATTTTCAAATTTCTTAATATGTTTTTAAAAAACACTAAACTAAAAACACGGATTGAGCGCCATGATTTTTTCAAGTGGGGAGCCATCCCACCATGTAACATACCATTGGGTCCACACACAGGCTTGAGACGATGTAAATTAGAGGCTACTAGGGACCACAAGATTAGAGGAAAGGGTTGCTTGGCATTTGGCCGGTTGTGTGACAGGATGTGGTGGGTCAACGAGAGTTAGTGGATCAGCCTAAGACCAGCAGCAGGAAGGTGGTGTAATGGTGTGGTGAGACAGACCAAAAAATGGAGGACATTGGAGGGATCTGGTGGAGATGAAGGCCATGTGGTGGTGGGATAGGCAAAAGGCACTGGGGACGATCAAGAAGGGGTTGGCATTAGGGGTCAGGGGAGTCATGTAATGCCCTAACCCAAGAAATCTAAAGTCAGGTAATTATTTTAATTCATTGGCCTAATTACAATGAATCAAGTCCTGAAGGACTGACTAGTTTCACAGTCTTGTAAAATAGATTACACATATTAATGTTACATTACAATTTCTAAAATAAAACACTAAATAAAATTATCCTTTGAGAACACCATTATTACCCTAGCTTAACCCTACATATCAATCATAACACACTTTTGAAATCCTTGTAAAAATAAAACATAATAAATCGGTGAGCTCGGATTCCCAGTAAGGATAATAATATAGCGGAAAACTGTCATAAATGAGCATACACATTTAAGAAAATGTATAAGACTAAAACAAAAGCCTTTTAAACTCAAAAATTAGCATAATATGGAAACAATAATCAAATAATTACATTTACTTATTCACATTGATATTCTACTAGTCCAATAACTATATGCAATATCAATAGCCACTTACATATGATGGAATGCATAATTTCAGACATTATAACCACATAGTGAAGGCCTCATGACAAGACTACAAATAAGATTTTGTCAAATCCTTTTGAAAAGGCAGTAGATTATCTAGTTAGACCTACCAATAAATAGATGAGCTATAGCGGGCTCTACTCGACAGTAACTATTTCCAATTCATTCCTCATATGAAAATGTTTAAACATAACATTAACATTTGTATTAAAAATAGCATATGAAATGATAATAGGTTAACCATAAATCATTAATTGTATAAAAATAGAACATTTATAGTAAAACATATCATAACTAATTCAATACAATGTGGAATATTATATTACATTAAATCATCTTCAATCAAGAATAATATCCAATAAAAGATATTGATATAGTTGAAAATAATCAATAACACTCTTTGAGAGAAACACCCATTTTCATGAAATTTTTTAAAAGTCACACTATTTATAAATGAAGTAATTAAAAAGATAATTTTGAATCAATGTGTCCCATAAAACTTTAAAACTTATGATAAGAACTAACCTTTTTAAACAATCATTTCCATATAAATAAATCCATAAAATCTTTCTGAAAACATCAACATTAATTAAAAAGATTTAGAAAAATAAATCATTAAATCATTTAAACGATGATCAAGTTTAATAGTACCTTCCATAAAACATAGAATATTCTTGTTGAAAACATTTTTATGATATAAGGACATCGATTATAAATATATTCCAGAAAATAATTACACATAAACAATCTTAGATAATAATGAGATTGAGGAATAAACCCTTGACATATAATTTCCTTTGGTCGAGCGTACGTTTAAACTCCTTTATAATAACCATAGTATGTTATTAAATTATATAAAAACCATATTCATATTTTTTATACCATACTTGATTCATTTATATATTTATACTACCCTTTCAATAATAATTTCTATGTTAAAATAACATTTCGGGTAATAATCACTTTCTTTATCATACATGTTATAACTTATTATTCTTGATTGTATAACTTATATCATGATTTAATTGATTCCAGAATATAAAAAAATTATTTATGTGTCATATATATTCAGAATATAAGTATGTATAATTTATATATATATGAAATGGAAAACACCATTTATGGTGATGGTAGGTCGTACGTATGCATAAACGTCGTTTCTGTTTTCATATCGTATTGAACGAAAGTAAGTGAATGAGATATATATATATATATATATATATATATATATATTTCTAGTAGAATTATTATTTCATATATTATATACATATTAAAAATATATATTTATTTATAATCTTCTTGGAATGGTGAATGTGGAAATGGATCTCATTGCGTTGTGGAGACGGTATGTCGTACGTACGCACAAGCGATGAAATCATTCTTTAAATGGTTAAATCATATGTAATTGGATGATATATTACATATAAATAATAATTAACATGTTATATTTATTATTTACATCAATTATACTCATTATTATACCCAGTCAAATAATTAATTGTGGAATAACAAACTACACCCTCACGTGGAGACGGTAAGCCGTACGCACGCATGTATGGTGACTTTGTCATTCTTAGGATGGATAGAATAATAAATATGGTTATACCATATTTATAATCACATCTAAGTATGTATAAGGTTCTAAATTTATGATTTTTTATGGAAACAACAAAGAAAGACGAAGTGGAAGAAGAAAAGAACTTTGAAAGAGTTAATGAAATTATTACCTCCTCTTCGGGTGATTCATTTTGATTTGATCAAAAGGAATCCCTAGGTTAGCCTCTGATGAAATTACGGCCTCTAAGTTGAAGTGAGGTTAGTTGGTTGGATATTTTAACAGGGTTTGGCCCATCCAAATGGCTTTGGAGATGTGATTTTGATAGAAGGGGATATACCCTTCTATAAGAGAGGTGATGGTCACTTTAGGAAAATCATGAAATATTATCCTATTATAAAATAATATTCCATTTATAATGGCTCCAAAAGGATTTATTTATTGGATAAGGTGAGTAGGGATAATAAAAACTCATAACCAATAGATTTTAGATAGGTTTAGGTCACCATATTAACCTTTTCTTTTAGATTTAACTCTTAGTTAAATATCTTAACTTTTACCATGTATTCTTGTATTATTTTAATAAATGATTAATAAACATACTATAAAAAGGAATGATAACCCCAAGTGGTTCATTATTGATATATCTAACCATTTCTATTTTCTTTAGCCGATCCTTATATTTTTAGGAATATTATATCAATTAGTAATATAGTATTTATTTTAAAAACTCATTTATGTCAATTTTGAGACTATTTAGTATTTAGTTTTTTTTGAAATTCATAACAACTTTATCAATTAAAAAAATTATCTAATCATCCCTAACAAGTCATATTAACCTAGAGAAATTGGGGAATACATCAAAAGTCTCAATTATCAATTATATTAATATTTATAATATCAATTATTGTAATGTCTCAATAATAAGGTAATTACTGCAACATCATTGTGTCATAAATAAATTTAATTATTTTATCTATAAAAATTATAAAAAAAATACCATTAGGAAGGAAATTTTTTTATATTTCTAATTAATATTTATAGTCAAGTTTTTTATTTATAACCCAATATTAAAAATGGTTTTGTTATTAATCATTTAATTGAAATCTTTTAACTCTTCTTTAAATAAAATATTAATAATTATAATAATCTAATAAAAGTGCACTAAAAGGTTTATATTTTATTCATAAGGTTGATTTTGGTTGAAATACACTTATCTAATATAATTAGGACATGTGTTAGGGTAATTATAATATCATGTTTAAATTTAATTACCCTATTTACTTTCAACCATGGTAAATAAAATTCAAAAGTTACTATTCACCAAAAAATGTTTTCATCCTATTGAACTAAATTTTACTTACTGATTTTAACATTGTCTCTTGGATTTTTTAAATGCAATTCATAGAATTGGTTAAATTATGTTTTATGCAAATTTGCAAATGTTCCAAGAAGGTGGGTAAAAGACATTAAAAAAATTAATAAAATTTTATACATCTAATATTATTTTAAAATATCTCAAATGAATTAAATGTAACAAGTATAGGTATCATGTTACTATTTTGACTTCAAAATAAATGTAAATGAAAATAATAATTATTGTAATAAAATTCGGTTTTAAATAATAACACAATGTTTTTCAATATTCATAAAAAATTGATTATTTTCAGAACAATATCAAATAAACCCTAAGATAATTTTGATATTATGAATACAGAAATGATATCTATTTTAAAAAATTTAAAACATATTATCTATATTAATTAATTTAAAATTAATTCTCGTTGTCAAAACCCGAAAGCGGTGTTTTAAAAAGTTAAAACTCTCAAAATATTGACATGTGTTTCTGTACAATTTAAATATGATTTTACATCAAATGAAGTAAATTATATTAAATGAAAAAAATATAATATGATTATAATTTAAACCAACTCAAATTCATAATTTAATGCTATAAATTATTTGAATTTAAAATGTTTTTTTCAATTAAAATTCAGTATTTTTCATTATTCATCAAAATATGAAAGGTTTCAGAAAAGTACAAAAAATTTATCCAAACTAAATTTTTATGTCTCTCTTATATAGAATAATTTAATTTCATTAAATTTAATATATAATAGTGTAAAATATTGGTTTTAAATGGTTCACCATTAAAAGGCAGTAAAATTACATTTTTGAAAAATACTTATTTTATCTGAAAAAAATGAATTTTTTCTTATAATATGTATAAGAAACACATAATATGGATTCTGAAATTATATGGAGTATAAAAAACTCAAAATTTAGTTAATACTATTCGTAACCACTTTTTTGAATGGCTAGTTTGGTATGTCGTGGTGTGCTCGAACTCGGTGTTGTGTGTAGCGCAAGTTATTGAATTAATTTAAAAAGATAACATACTATGAAATCATGGGGTGTTACATTATCCCCTACTTAAATAAATTGCATCCTCTCAATTTGAAATAGTTATTTGAAAATATAAGATTTAAATTAAAAAAATACCTTTGTGAAAACCCACATCGAAAATAGGGTTAATAAAATTTTGTCTTAATATGAGGGAAAGGGAAATGAAAAAGTCACCCCCAAATTAGGATTTCGAATAAGAGAACATTGGTGGAAATTATAGACACATACATGGAGGGAAAATGTAATTATTTATATGGATTGATTGAGGTCATCAATCACAAACTAGTGAACAATAAATGAAACAATAATGGCTTCAATGCCATAAATTTATGATGAGTTAAAATATAATTGGTTCAAAAACACATAAGGTATTAGGATAACACATTTTTTGTTTTGAGATCCTTTCCATAATGTTTAATAAATAATTTCTTCATATAGTAATAATAAAAAAGAATACTTGACAAGTAGAGTTTCATCATTTAACTAATTTCTAACACAAAACTCATCTTTCACTCCAAAACATAATATAACTCAAAAATTATTAAATTTATCCTAATCAATTAGGGTTTGAAAAAATAATTATTTATAATTCATCTATCAGATCATTTAAAAAACTAAATTATACAATCCAGGTCATCACTTAGGCTAGTGGTGGGTGATTCACCCTTATCGCCTTTCAGTTTCTAGTTCATGTCTTGTGGCTTTGCTGGACGGGACGGGTTGTCACCCATCCTACAAGTTGTCCTTTTTATAACAATCCAAAAATAATATTAAGAAATGATTTAACCTTAAAAATAGTATCCAATGTCATACTTAATCCATTCCAACCTCTAGACTTATCCATAATACTTCTGTCCGAACTCACATTCCTATTTTTATAGGGAAGGTCACATAATATACATGTGAATACATTCATCATGTATTATCATAAAATGTGGTAATAAAATGAATTACCAAAAAATCATATTTGAAAAGGTATGTACTTCTATATTACTTATGTAAAACATGGAACATTTGATATGCTCCTTAATTCCAAAAATGTGGTAATCTCCAACAATTATGGAATAAACAAAACATTAATTAGTTCCAAGGTAGTCAATAATATCTAAAATAATTTATCCAAATCAATCATCTATTATTCCAAAATCAAGACCTCTGTATCAGAACTATATTATGGTTTATCTTTCCTTCAACCATGTATTTTTCAAAAACAATTAAATTTCTATTGAGTCACTATTCTTGGTACCACACAATCTCAAATCCTTAATGAAATATTACTCCAGTACAATCCTTATATACTACATATTTATTATATGTATTTCATTATTTATACAACACTCAAATGAAATAATACGTTAATTACAACCTAATAACACTAGCCATTTCTCTTCAACTGCGATAGTATCATAATGTGATTATTATCCAACAAAATTATTTTCAGTATACTCTGATGATTGGGACATAGATTTGCATAGTATCCCATCTTCTTGTAGATGAGTAATTGTACATTTTAAACATTTTTCACACCCTTTCAATCATGTATATGGTTTCCATTTAATCCACACATATAACACAATCTAATTCCCTTTAAGAATTTTCCAAGTTGACTCTTTCAACAGTTATCACATATGGGAAAACCCTTCTTTCCCTTCTTCCCTTTATCCATCTTTCTCTCAACCATCGTTTTCTTCTCTGGCTTCCCTTTAATTCCATAGAACTCAGAGAATTATATAATTATCTTATTAACACATGATACTATTTCATCATATGATGTCAATACATGGAAAACTATTTACCTTTTTAATTTTCATCTTAATAACATGAAAGATAGGATCCTTATTACTCTTTGGATTATGTGTATTGCAGGAGTTATCATTCCTTTTACTAGGCATCATTTTTAAACAAACGCATACACTAGGTTATTTTATGAATCACAATGCATAATTCCAAACACCTAAAATACCTAACATAAATTTCACTGTTTATGAATATAATCCATTATCATAAAAATTTATTTCATTGAAGAGGTATTTACTCATAAATCCTTGATAATGTTTGTAATGAAAATTTGAATTATCCTAAGAATATATCCCAAAACTCCTTGTTAGAGTTTTCACTCCAAGGTACATTTTTTCCAAAGCCACCACTACCTTCTTGTATCTAGACAGGGATGTATTTCTTGGAAAATTCATAAAATCTCTAAATTACCAAAAATCGTGGATTTTCTTCTATACTAATCCTCAATGTCTATCTTAGGGTAATGTTTCAAAATCAGAGTTTATCTAAATCTATTTTCAAGGATGTTGTTAATGTTCCTCTGATACCTACTATAATGCCCTGACCCCAGTTATGCAGATTTGGTGCATTATTTTAAGGCATTGGCATGATTACTTGGAATCCATGTCTGGAAAGATGGATCAGTTTAGCAGTCTTGGAAAATAGATTACATATATGAATGTTAAATTACAATTTATAAAATAAAACAATAAATAATATAATCCTTTGATAATTCAATTATTCCCTTAGCTTATCCCTGCATATCAATCATAACACACTTTTCGCATCTTGTAAAAAATAAAACATATGAAAGGGGTGACCTCAGATGCTCAGTAAGGATAAGAATATAGCAAAAAATATGATAATTGGGAATAAACATTTATGTAAATGTATAAGACTAAAACAAAAGCCTTTTAAACTCGATATTCAGCATAATATGGAAAGGATAAATCAAATAATTTTATTTTCTTATTCACATGGATATTATAATAATCAAATAATCACTTTTAATATCAATATTCAATTTCTTAATGATTGAATAAATAATGTCGGACATCATAACCACATATTCAAGACCTTGGGAGAAGATTACAAATAAGATTTTTTCAAGGCCTTATTCAATGACACATGTTTGTCACATTATACCTACCAATGCATCGAGGAGCTATTGCAGGCTCCACCAGTCACTAACTAAGTCCTATGCATTCCTCATATGAAAATATTGAAACATAACATAACATTATTATTAAAACTAGCATACAAAATGAAAATACTTTAACTGTAAACCATGAATGGTATAAAAATATTACATCCACAGTAAAAATTATCATAACTCATTCTATAAAATAAATAATATCTTATTATAGTATATCAGCTTAAATTAATAATAATATTCAATAATGGATGTTGACACAGTTGGAAATAATCAATAAATATCATTGAGAGAAATACCCCTTATTAAGAAATCATATAAAAAACGCACAATTTTTAAAAGAAGTCATTTAAAAGATATTTTTCAATCATCGTGTCCCATAATACTTTTAAAATTTTGAAAATAATTTTCATTTTAAAACAATCATGTCCATACAAATAAATCCTTAAAATCATTTTGAAAACAAAGAAATTAATTAAAAATATTTTGAAAAATAAATCATTAAACCATTTAAATGATGATCTAGTTAAACAGTAACATCCATAAAACAAAAAATATTCATTTTGGAAATACATTTATGATACATGGGTAGGGATTATAATTATTTCTCAGAAAAATACATTCACAATAACAATTCTAGATAAAAATGAGATTATGGAATTAACCCTTACCTTTTACTTTCCTTTGGTCAATCGGATGTTTAACCACTAGTATAATGACCATAGTATGTTATTAAATTATAACAGAACCATATTCATATTTATGATATCAAAATTGATTCATTTATGGATTTATACTACCCCTTTATTAATAATTTCTATGTTAAAATAACATTTCGGGTAATAAGTGTCATCTTTTTCAAAAGTGTTTTAACTTATTATTCTTGATCATATAACGTATATCATGGTTTAATTGATTCCCAAATATAAAACATTATTTATGTACCATATATATTATGAATATAAGTATGTATAATAGATGGATATATAAAATGGAAAACATCTTTTATGGAGATGATAGACCATACGTATGCATAAATGTTGTTTCCATTTTCATATCATATTGAATGGAAGTAAGTGAATGAGATATATGTATATATATATAGTAGGATTACTATTTCATATATTACATATTTATTAATAATATATATTTATAATCCTCGTTGAATGGTGAATGCGGAAATGAATCTCATCGCGTCGTGGAGACGGTAATCCGTGCGTACGCATGAGCGATGATATCTCACTATTTAAGGTGAAATAATATGTAATTGGATGGTATGTTATATATAAATAATAATCAGCATGTGATATTAATTATTTACACCAATTATACTCATTATTATACCCATACAAATAATGAAGTGTTGAATAACAAACTACACCATGACGTGGAGACGGTCAGCCGTACGTATGCACGTATGTTGACATTTTCATTCATAGGATAAATAGAATAATGAATATTGTTGAACCATTTTTATAATAACATCATAGTATTTTTGAAACTCTTTTCCATCACAATGTCCAACGAATGGAAAAGGGTAATACCTTAAGCGCAAATAGGGCCACCCTTTGGAGAACATCAAAAAAATGATGAAGGCATGGACTAGGAGCCCATTTGGAGCGAGGCGCACAAGTTACTTGCATTCCCTATTTGTTTTTTCACCCAAGGTTCAAGGTGGCCTATAAATAGCCCTTGTGGGCCACCATTTCAAGGATGGATTTTTCAAAAGTCAAATTCAAGATTTGGTCTCCCTAGTCTTCAACTCAACACTTCCGAAAGCTTATAAGGTAACATTTTACGTAGAATGGAAGACATGAATGAGTATAATAGGCTATAAGTGTTTAGAATTAATTAACACTTGCATGACTAAGTGTCTAGACCTCCTTCAAAATAAAAAGACTTGGGCACCGCGCTACCCTTTCAATGAAACAAGCATGACGCCCTTTTGGAAACATCTTTGGATAATATTAAAGGCTTCAATTAAGTCTCACCCAAGTATTACCCTATAGATTCTTTGTTTCCCAGGTGAACCCATGCCAAACAAGTACACATTTGCAGCCAAGGATTGCACACCTAATGACTTACATGGCCTACACTTTGGCGCCAACTTCATGTGTGTGCCTCTCTCCCGTTCACCTCTCCTCTTCAAGATATTAGCCCTTGAACCCCTTTTCGAAGACATTTATGGAATGGTTTATTTTGTTGGATTCCTTATCTGAAAGAAATTCAGAGTGAACATCTCCCAAAATATCTTGACTTACAAGTATCATGTCACTACGGTTATAGGTTTTCCTCCATATAACCTCATCCTTTAAGATGAGAAGATATTTTTATTTAGGGCATCCGTCTTAGGAGTAGGTCCCAAGTTCCCTTGGTTCGGGACTCCTTAGGAATAAGACCCAATCATAAATAATTTAACTTGGGCCTCCTTCTTAAGAGTAAGACCCATGTTACATGTCCCCATAACCTGGGCCTCTTTCTCAGGAGTAAGACACAGTCATAGTTTCCTCTAACATTGGGAATCCTCTTCAAGAGTATGCCCCAATATTAATTTCTTTTTATTTGGGCCTCCTTCTCAGGAATAAGCCCCAATCATAAGTCCCTTGTAATTTGGGCCTCCTTCTCAAGAGTATGACCCAGGTTAAAACTCCAAATCTCCATAACATAAAATTACCTTCATGAACCCTGCTCATAGGCTTCTTTCCTGAAGTAAGTCCTAGAATTAATCTACTTGGTCAGTCATACATACTTAATCCCCACATAATTTCTTGTTACTACATCTTTCATGGAACAATCGCCAGGTTTACGGATACCTGTTGTTTCTCACACCGAGAATGATTCACGTGAGCTCAGAGTGTAAAAGTAATCACGACATCTCTTTTTGGGTCATTATCCATGGATAATCCCTATATTCCTTCTCCCAAACTATGTGGACTTTGATCTCTGCCTTAAAAGTAGAGTACATAGAAAGCCTTTCTAAGGTTCAAGCCCATCATTCATTAATTATTTTCTGTCCCATATGACATTAAACTATATCCTTCTTATCAATCTTCTTGGGTTATGATTCCTTTATAATTAGGATACGTAGGTAGCCCATCTGCGGGTACGATCCCAACTCTAAAATAATCCCTGTCTTTCTAAATGACAATAAAAATCCAGTGCCCCACCAAGTAGCTTTAAAACCAGTATGGTCATCATAATGACCAATAGATTTCTATATAATGTATTGAAGGATACCATTGACTAAGAATCTCTAATACATACGAATGATTCTCTATCAATGAAGAACCTCAAATACATATAAAAGATTCTCTAAATCCCATACATATCAATCATCGATTTCTAAATCTAAAGGAAAACTCATTATCATGCTTGGTGAATTAATAATGATTGTGAACATAACATAAATCTATAATAGTGTCCTAGAGTAGGCAATAATTCCCCCACAAAAATGTGTGATGAGCCTATCCTCCCATCCTCTCGACCAATGCAAATTCTTATGCCTCATCAGTCCACAACTAAAGAGCACCTACCATTGGAAGGTAGGTCCAAATGGATATTGAATCATTGGTTTTTTCCAGTTCTATTAATAAACTCCTAAGAAACTGATTAGAATGTTTGAACCTTAACCAAACATGGTCATCCCCATTTCCAAATGAAACAAAAAAATGGTGAACGCGACCTGAATCCTTAACAAATTTAAATGATATTTTAATTATTTCTTAGGCCAATATTAAACTCAATATAAGGGCCAAAAAGGAATTCAATAACCTATGTTCTTATCCAACAGATGTAGTCTGTCTGGACTTATCTTGATTATGTCTACAATATCTAACATGTACTCTTTTCTGAGATCTCTATGCAACGAAAAATGGATTCATTATGGTTCACACCTGTGAATGCCTCTTCCGATACTCCTACTGGATCCTCGTCCGCTCTGAGGACATCATCACCTACACAACATCATCAACGATGGGTCTAAAATTAATTAGTGAGGGAATATCATCCACAAGGTACCATCTCTACTCTGGAGGCTGCTCAACAAGCCCTCCAAGTTAACAACTCCCCCTAGTTGTCCGGACAGCAATTCATAGTGGTCAAGAAGCAGGTGGTGCCCACCTCCGTCTCTAACCATTTGGGGTATATATCCCCGGAATCCAACAACCAGTCCCTCCAATATTATAGTGAGGTGGATCAATAGTTCACTCAAGGCCTCTATTCAAGAAGACCAGATTCCTTCTTAAGAACTCCCACCATCAATCGCTGCCTGAATCTTGTGGTAGTACACCCTCAACATGATGGGGGTATCGCCTCTAGGTGTTTGAATCAGGTTCCTCAGACCCAATCATGTAGGATGAATCGTCAGAGGTGATATTCGGCCAATAGAAAGTAGGTTCTTACATATTCCCCCTCTGGAGAAGTCCATCAACCTAACTTGAAGGAAAATAACGAGTAGGCATATAAACCCGTCCGTCCTAATTTCACTTCCCAACAGACTAATCTAGCAGTAACACAAGAATACCGCCAGGAAATACTAGTAGAGTACAATAGGCAGGCACATACACCTGTTTATAAATCATCATCCAGTCAGCAGGTTCATCTAACTGCATCAAAAAAATCTCACCAACCAAATGTGGTGACCACCTATAAACAGGCACATACACCTGCTTACACTCATCAATTCTGCCAGCAGTCTTGCCTTCCAGTATTGGAGGAAGTTCATCAATCATATTTGGTGGAGAAAAATCACCAGGAACACATACCTTCAATTCATCAAGCTAACCAACAGTCTCGTTTGGTATCACCCGGAGATGTCAATTCGAAAGCTCCAATGAAAAACAGGAGGCAGACACAACTTTCGTCCCCCACACATGATTTCTGTCAGAAATCAGTTATAGGAAAAGGAGGACAGGAGCAGAAAGACCCACCTAATCCAAACATGTAATGGACATATTTTCCCGTTCCGGCAACTGGATTCACTAAGAACATTCTGACAATGGTGAAAGAGCAGAAGCGAATCCCTACTCATATTCTGGATACCTGTCAAAATATTATAACAGCTTCAGCGACATCACAGGGAAGGAAAAATAAATCTATCCCTATCATTAGAGTGACTCATCAACATTTCACCCTGGAGAATATATACACCTATGTTCTAATCCATGAGGGTCATGGGGCATAATCACCCATGTCATATAGACAATCAAGTAAGGCACATACACCCGATTTAAATGGAGATAGTTAGCCTAACATGACCATTTCTCTTGAGCAGGCACATACACCTGCCCATAATAACTAATTTCATCAAAAAGTGGTTTCTAAAGTGAGTAAGATGGCATCCAAGAAAATGACACATCCATCACAGTTAAAAAATTAATATCCAATCGACAATAATCCCTTGCTCAATGATGGAGTTATTGAATCCCTCAAACAATTATATATTGCAACTCAAGATTCTATTCTCTCATTTTAAAAATTCAGGATCTAAAAACAACAATTCTGAAGGTCATCATCATACAATTCCTCATGAAGGCTTGCTTCATGACAATTCGGTCAATCTCGAAGCATCATATTCTGATGAGAGCTAAGATAACCCTCTGTGTGGCCAAAAGACCTAGGAGAAAATGGTTTCATCTTTTTCTGTAACCCACCATGGTGGTACTCAACATGATAATGAATTTTTCTGCAAAATTCTTCTCCGTAGTAGTAATTCACATTACCTGGAAAAACTTTCAATGGAAAATGCAGTAACGAGAAAGTCTGCATATGTTGAGAACTTCAAAATGCGAATCCAGTCATGTCTGATGCCTTACCGCTAGAACATAAAATACTTTCTCAATCAAAATATAGAACGGGTTGTAGGTCATTCATTGAATAACCCCTGGGTCATTAATCTTCTAATTTGACAGATGAATTCTCTACCAATCTTGTTGAATCTAATGAAGAAACAAAGAAGCACCATCTTTGGTCCGATCAGGTAGAATAATCTTCATCAAATGGTAAATAGGAAGTGCTGAATAAGAGAAACAATTGGAGAATGGTGAAACAACAGTCATGTTTTGGACGTTGGTTGACTCTCAGTATGATATTCTTGAAACATTGGCAGAAGAATGTATTCACGATATTTTTCTCAACATATGTAAAACTATTTTTCAGTTAAAAGTGAAAATAACACCTTGTGAGGAATATCAAAATCATATTAATGTAATATAAGGGTTGCACCACAAAATTGACTTGGCATCCCTCTTAGTTTCTCGACATCCAATGGTTGAAAATCAGTAGAGATCCATTCAGTGTACATGCCTTGGCACATTAAAAAGATTGCGCCTGTTAATTACAAATGCCTCATCATGTATTCATATCAGGGGATGGGGTGTTCTTGGAGCATTGCATTTCACTATTCTCTCTAGTCATCAAATCCCGCCAAAAGTGGTCTCATGCAATGTTATTGCCCATGGCTGGCCACAACTAATTGGTTTAGTGTGTAATCAAAGGCTTTCTTAAGAACATGCCTCAACTAGTTGTTCCCAAAGTTAGGAATATAAAGAACAAGATGTAGAATAAATCGTGCATCATGAAAATTAGAATATTGAACATGCTTATCGTTTAGAGCATGCGCTTCATCAGGTGATAGAGGTGTGAGAAATAATCATACGGTCTTCTGAGCCAGGTGATTTGAGTGGATTTCAGATGATGCATCCGGCCAATTTCCGGACTAAAATTTGCAAAATCAAGAGAGATTTTAAGAATGTTTCAGATGTAGCAGCTCAAGAGCCACCACAACTTTCCTGGCTGGGGACTCTTTTAATCTAACCCTCGGGATCAACAGAAAGGATTGAAAGAGTTAACCAAGAAAAACATGAACCGCCCTAGTCCACAGAACTGGGGACCTTTTCAAATTCTCAATCTCTTCCTCAATGAAAATCAGTCTTCTCTCGATTAGGGAAGAAGACACAAGAGGAACGTAGAGCCGAATTATCCAGAAATTCCCTCCAAATTCATTTTCATCAATATGTTCCTGAGTGATCAACCAAAAAAAGACAATGTTTCATTAAGGACATGGAAGAATATAGTATCGCATAAATGCGGACAGAAGGGATACAATGCCTTATGCATTGATAAATGACATCAATGCATTGTCACTGATCCCCCATAACATGAGGCTCACTCATCAGAATAAGATAAAGATGTTCTTATTCAAGAGGATGTATACAAAGAAACAAATGAAGGAGGTGTGCGTACCTGAAGTAAGAGGGTTTCCCATAGGCAAGACATTCCTTCGAGTAATACACTTCCATACTCCAGAAAGGAACATTCCAAAGAAAAAGGGTAAAAGTTAGGTTACATCCCACCCTACATCTAGAGAAGGCCAATCACCCTCAGTAGAGGAAAGGTTCACACCAAAATAAGAACAAATTAAGGAGTTAAGGAGGTTAAATACAGAACTACTTCAAGGTAGTATTCCTCCTAAGCATGCTAGAGTTAATCAATCAAGGGAATTTGTCGCAGCTATTGGGATGGATAAAGAATATCCCCCTTTACAAGTACATCCTCACAGTCCTATCCAATGGGTCATACAAGACAACAACCTGAAAAACTACCATCAGTGGCAGTACTGGTCGCCACACCCGTCCAAACTCCACTAATTTGACCAGATCAGGTCCAAGATGAACCAGATGTTTCTCAAAAATTATTGACTACCATTGAGTAATTAAAAGCTCAGTTGGAAGCTATGGAAGGACGACATGCACTAGATCAACCAGAAAAGAGATCTTACCCTGAATGGGTGGATATAATTCCCCCCATCAAATTTTCTGAATACCACATTCACAATTTTTAATGGTTTGGGAGATCCATAACAACAATTAACACATTTTGATTCTCATTGTGATCCTATTATGGGAACTCCTCAACAATAAGAAGTTGTTAAGCTCGGCTATTTTGTTCCATCATGACAAGGACCTGATTTTGTCTAGTATACAATTTTGTAATCTCTGTCAATTACTGGGTGGGAAGATCTCCATAAAAAATTCCTTCTTCAATTTAGCTCAACATTACCAAAGGAGATAGTTTTTGATCTTACCAATTATAAACAAAGGGAAAATTAAAGTGTTTGGGATTTCATTGCTCACTAGAAGGGATTAACATATTCCATAAGTTTAGAACTCCCTCAAGATAAGTTGCTACCAATCACTGTGGAAAATCTGTGTGATAAATTATGCACACCATTTATCCCTATGAAATACACAGGAGGGTTTCGAGAGCTTACTTCAATTGCTCAGCAGATAGAAGACTCTCTTATAGATACAAGGGATAAAACTCATGTAATTACCTTAGCTCAAGGATTAAGAATATGGAAATCAGAGACTGCTACAGTTACACTTAAACAAGAACCTGTACCTTCTTCCACTTCAAAATCATCATCATATCGATGGGATCCACCGCCTGAGAGTCAACAACAATGTCCGCCTCATAAATATGATCAAAGAGATCAATGGAGGAAATAGTTTGAAGATTTAGAGAACAATGTTTATTCTTTCTGGAATGATGTGGTTTTTGGTTACTTCATCTCGGCTCTTGAAAACAATCTGGTTCAGTTTCCAAGGCCCAAAAGGCTGAACAAGGAAAGAGATGAAGACCTCCGAAACTATTTCCCATGTCATCAGATGTTAGGGAATCCTATTCAGGAGTGTTTTATCTTCAAAGACCTCCTGAAAATGATGGTGTACTATGTACAAGTTAAACTGAAAGGTTCTTTAGCCCAAGTAGCATGTGTTACTGCGACTGATCCAGAGAAAGAAGGTGAGTGGCACGAAGTCAAAAGTAAAAATGCGCATAAATATGATGATGGGATGGTCAGGAAAACGATCAACCAAAATCATGCCATTTTATGAACACAATTGAATCAACCAATTATGTCTTTTTCTATTTCTTCCATAGAAAAACCCCATTCATCAGAAAGAAAATCCTAAAATAAGAGGCGTAATTTGAAGAAAGAAGAGTAGTTAGAAGCAGACGACCTCGTGTTAAAGATTATGTTGTCTTGGAATCTAGTATATTTTATGCCATCTACTTCAAAAGCACGGGAACTACCCCACCCAACAGCTCATCCTAAACTGGTTCATCAGAAGAATCTTCATCTGATGAAGAATTGATCTTTGGTTCTGTTAACATGATTCTTCTAATGGATCCCTTTTCCAAGGACAGTTTCGATCATGATGATACTATGTTCCCTATATCTAACAGAGGAATTAGAGGAAAAGATAGAGGTCTAGGATACAGAGGAAGACATGTATATTTTAGAAGCCACTATTTCAATCCTACCCCTTGTAGAACTGTATATGCGGTAGAAACTCGTGGAAAAGCCCATCAGCAGGCTCAAAAATAACACGAATGTTCTTTCACACATGGAATATTTGGTCCTGACACAGTTATTTTGGATGACCAGTTTGAGGTTACACCTTATTTCTCTCAGTAAATAGATAGAACTAGTTGGTATAATCTATCGAAGCCATGAGTGTTTCCAATTCCTAACCCGATATAGGATGCATATACTTCCAAAGAATCAACATCCAAGGCACCTGCAAAACCACACTTTCATGATAGGAAACGCATAACTTGGGACCAAAAGTATGATTTCATGAAACAATTGGCTCATGTACTGGACACGTTATAAAGTCTAGATGCCTAAAATCTATCAAAAGATCTTCGAGAGGAACTTATTGAGGCTTTGTCAAGTCCTCATGAATTCGATACTAAAATTGTAGTGGTTGAGGTCTACCGTATAGAGAATGATCCTGTAGAATTTCATGCATTGATATATTTTACAGATGAAGATGAAGATGATGGTGTACATGGACATATCAGACCTTTTATCTATCTAGAAAAGACAATGACATAGACATCTGACGAGCTTTCATCAATAATGGATCAGGAGTCAACCTCACTTCTATTCATAATTGTTTTCGATTGGGCCACACCAAATCTGATTTATCTCATTCTACTTTGATGTGTCAAGGATATTATATGAATGAACAAGAACCTTTAGGCGAGAATACACTCAGAATTCATTTTGGAGACCTTTTGTCTAATTAAGATTCCATGGTTGTTCGTTAGGACACAACCTTCAACATTTTGCTTGTAAGACCTTGGCTACATCAACATGTGGTCGTACCTTCATCATACCATAAATGTCTCAAATATTATTTCAATGGTCAAATTGGGACATTGTATGGTGACAAGGCACCATTAAAAACATTTGAATCTCAATACATTGTGGCAGAATTTTATCACATGGTGGGAAATGAAAAATACACGGCAAATAAGGTCACCAAAATTAATGCTCCAAATGGTTTGGAAAAGATTCCATTAAACACATTCATACATGTGAGTACAGAATATGTATTTCCTATCAGTGAAATTGGCAGGATAGATCTAAATCCAAACACTCATATGGAAACTTCCATAATGTCAATTACCACAATCAATCCTCATAACATGATAGAAATTGCTGATTCGCCAAGCTGTGATGAAAGAATAAATGTATATGTCTTCATTTAATCAGCAAAAATTCATCAATTCTATACTTCCTCAACCAGGCTAGAAGAAGTTATAGAAATACCAAAGGAAAATAATGATGTCAATTTTTAATCCATCATCTCCTTTCTATCACCCCAGGAAGACACTTCATCATCAATATGGTCAGAAATGGAAGCCTCTTCTTAAAGATGTTCAAATTTTGACTTCTCCCCTAACCATGGAAATTACACTTCGTCATGTACTATGAAAATAGAAATAGAATAAGTAATACATATTTAAGAATAAGGGGAAGATCTCAGGGATACTCCCTTATCATTTGAAGAGGGTATCTCTACCTCTATGGATGAACTCGGAGAAATAAATCTGGGTACAAAATAATATCCACACCCCACTTTAATAAGTACAACCATGAATCTTTTAGAGTAAATAATGTATACTAGATTTCTAATGAAAAATCGAGTTGTTTTTTCTTGGAATTATACAGAAATTCCAGGTCTTTATCCTGATGATTCCACTCATCATTTGGGTTTTCCAGAAGAACATCAAGGATTCAAGCAAACAGCAAGAAGAACACACCAAACTTATGCCTCCAAAATTGAAGCTGATGTTGATAAGCTTATCAATTCTAACATTTTCATAGAATTTCAATATCCCAAATGGATGGATAATATTGTCCCATTGAAAAATAAGAATGAAAAAAATTAGAGTATTCATTGGCTTTAGAGATCTGAAACGGTATTTTCCCAAGGATGATTTTCCAGTTCCGATCACATAACTCTTAATTGATGCAACAACTTTCTGCGAAGCTCTTTCAATCATGGATGGTTACTCTGGGTATAATCACATACGAATGGCCCCAGAAGATGAGGAGTCTAGGGCCTTCAAAGCTCCTCATGGTTTGTTTTTCTATTAGGTAATGCCCTTTGGCATGAAGAATGTAGGTGTAAAATATCAACAAGCCATGCACCATATATTCAAACCCTTTTTAGGGAAATTTGTTGAATGTTATGTGGATGATTTGGTGGTTAAATCTAGACAATTTTCTGATCACTTGGCCGATCTGGAATTCATATTCAACAAACTTTGACAACAAAATTTTAATATGAATCCCTTGAAATGTGCTTTCGGGGTAACCTTAGGATAACTTCTTGGCTTTGTTGTATGCCATCATGGCATCGAAGTTGATCCTGAGAAGAAAAAATCAATCCTTGATATTTCACCTCCTAGAAATTTGAAGGAACTAAGAGGACATCATAGACACATGGACTATATTTGGAGTTTCATTGCCAAATTTTCCAAGAAAGTGTTTACCCTTCTCAAGATTAATGAAGAAGGGAGTCACCTACTAGTGGAATGAAGAATGTCAAGAAGATTTTGATATCCTCGAGATATATCTATTGAGTCCACCGGTATTAATTCCAAATGTTGAAGGAAGACCACTAATTTTCTATGTGACAGATTTAGAGCGACCATTGGGTTGCCTTCCTTTCCCAAAAAAATGATTTTTGGAATGAAAACAGCCTTTATTAACATAGTCGGATTATGCTTGAAGCAGAAACTCAATATTCAAGTATTGAAATGTGCTGCCTAGCATTAATATTTACAGTTTGGAAATTGAGACACTACCTGCAACATCATGAGGTCCAATTGTTATCTCACAATAACCTGCTCAAATTTATCCGTAATCGTCCAATGTTTACAGGATGTATGACAAGGTGGGCAGTTATTTTGCAGCTGTTTGATATCCAGTATGTGTCTCAATAGGAAATAAATGGCCATGATCTGGCCGATTTCCTTTCTGAACAACCATATTTTGAAGATACATCTTTAAATATTCAACTTCCTGATGAGGAAGTCTTCTATGTTCAAGATAATCCTCAAACATGGGAAATTTAATTTGATGGTTCCTCCATAAGTGCAACAGGGAAGAAAATTGAAGATCAAAAATTCAACAACGTTGGGTTAGGAATCATGCTTATTTCCCCAGAAATGGCTGAGAAACCCTATTCCTTCTTATTTTTAGAAGGCAGTACAAACAATGTAGCAGAATATCAAGCTATCATCGCAGGCTTGGAATTGGCGCATCAGGCATCGGTTAATCACTTTAATGTCAAAGGTAATTCAGATTTGGTAATAAAACAAATCAATGTGGAATATTCCATCAAAAAGGAAGGGTTAATCCCTTTGTGTGATTACATCAGAGAGTTAATGGTGGAAATTTCCTCAGAACCGACATTTTCATATATCCCATGATAACAAAATGACTAAGCTGATTCACTGGCTAATATAGCCACAACCCTGGAAGATCCCAATCGGGACAAAAAATTAATCTGTATTGCCCACAGTCATACAGTATCACCATATTTTCAAATCAGAACAAAGGAAGTCAATGAAATCAATTCCATTTCTGAACCATATGGTCATAATATAGGATGGATAACACCGATTAGGGAATACCATCAAAATGGAACACTCCAACCAGATTGAGCTGGGAATGAACATGTTTGGCGACTTGTGGTCAATTTTACTCCTTATGATATCCCAGATCACCGGAAAATTCTATACAAGTGAGGTTCTAATGGAATTATCTTCAGATTTATTGATGGTGAAGAGACAATGGTTTTCATCAATGAAGTAGATGCAGGAGTTTGTGGTGCCCACCAATCTGGACATAGACATTCTAGTCAAATTCATAGGCTTGGATACTTTTGGCTTTCAATGATGCAATATTGTGTTGATTTCACTAAAAATTTTCATGATTTTCAAGTATGTTCCAACTTTATTCATCAACCCCTAGAGTTTCTTTATATGGCTAAATACTCCTAGCCGTTTGCTACAAGGGGAGTGGATGTAGTAGGAACTTATCCTCCAGCTATAGGTAAGCATTTTTAGTATATTCTTACTACTACTGACTTATTTTCCAAATGTGAAGAGGAAATACCTCTCAAAGAAGTTGGTGCTAAAATAATTTTTAGCTTTGTCAAGTCCATCATCATTACTAGATTTGGTGTTTCTCATACCATATTGATTGCTAATGGCACCAATTTGTTTTATCTAAGGTAAGAAATTTTTTTCAAGAATACAATATTAGATCCAACCATTCATCTCAGTATCATGTAGTGTCAAATGGTCAAGTATATGCTTTCAATAAGACTCTTTCAAACATTCTTCAAAAGATGGTGGATAAAGATAAGATGTCATTGCATGATAAACATTTTCCTGCTCTATGGGATTATCAGACTACCACCTGCACAACTACATGATCAACTCCATATTCATTGTTATATTTAATGGATGTAGTCTTGCCTATTGACATCCAATTACCTTCACTTAGACCCACCATTTGTGATCAGTTATCTATAGATAAACAATCACAAAATCGATTGGATGAATTGGAATGACTAGGTGAAAAAATATTGTGAACAATGAACCATTTAGAAGTCTATCAGAATTGAATAGCATGAGATTTAAATAAAAAAGTATTTATTCGTTCATTCATTCAATGAGAATTGGTATTGGTCCTCAGAACCCCAATAATATCGGGAAAGAATCCTTCAAATCTTGATCCAAAGTGGGAAGGAACTTACTCAATACATAGGGTCTTATAAAATGGAGTTTATTCATTAATCTCAATGTATGCAGAACTCATTACTACTCCAACCAATGCAAGATTCATGAAGAAGTATTTTGTGTAATAAAAATACACCCATTGTCCTTGCTGTAGGACATTAAACTGAATATCCACCTCAATCATCCAACATGACGTTAAACTGTTTCCCTCTATCATCCAACATGACGTTAAATTGTGCATAATCTGAGCTGTAGGGCATTAAACTTCCAAGCACCGCATGTCTATGATACATGACATTAAACTATGATCATCGCATGAGAAATTATATTTTAAACTCTGTTTCCATGCGTTCCCCGGGTAGCTAACCAAGCATAATCCCCACACCTCCTTTGTGGTCTCATTTTTCACGACATGATCGTCAGGTCTATTGCTGCCTCTGGTTTCTCACACTGAGCATGACTTATATAAGCTTAGAGTAAGCTTCAACCATGACATCATATCTGGGCCGCTAAACACACTTAAGTCCCAACATCTCCTTTAGGTCATTGTCCTCTAGTACACCCCAATCACTGAATCCCACTCAATTGAACTACATAGACTTTGATCCTTGCCTCCTAGGCTGGGTACGTAGGCAACCTCCTGGGGTTCAATCCCAAAACCACTTTCTTCACAACAATTCACCTCCATCCCATACACTTTTGATCTGTGGATCCCCTATCAACCAACTTATTCATATCTATTACCTTTCATCCTACATGACGTTAAACAGTGTATGTCCCATTGTGCTAGCTATATGACGTTAAACTATACAGTCCCCCATTGTCCTTGCTGCAAGACGTTAAGTTTCATAGCACTGGTCCATGCATATGACCTTAAACTATTTGTACTTTTGTCGTTTATGATAGTAAAAATCAACAATCCCTAATACCCTCACTTAAGAGGAATCATCATTGATATGGTCTCCAACCATGTCATGTTTCAAGAACTATGTGTGGCTTGAATCTTATCCTTATGAGATACGTAGTGACACCCAAGTCATTAATCATGGGTCCAACAATAATTGAAATAAAGTCCTCTTTACCCCTCATATGTACGAACCAAATCTGTAAAAAAGGTATTTCAAGAATTAGGTGTAGCTTGATTCCCATCCTCATGGGATACGTAGGAACGCTCGAGCATTCCTTGAGTCCATCCCCGAGCCTTTGGGCCTAACCACAAACTCCTATTTCATTTCCTTGGCTGAAAAGTCCCCCTGGGAGCACATTGTGTGATATGGAACACCCTTGTCTTTATTCACATCAGGTTTATAACAAATGCACGATGTTTCTACCTCACTATGGTCTGAGCTCTAGAACCCTAAACTAAGATCTTGCTTGGTTTTGTCCTACACGACATTAAACTATATTTCAAGAACTACGTGTGGCTTGATTATCATCCTAATGAGATACATAGTGATATCCAGTGTCTCAATTCAAGACCCAGTCACAACATTATATAAATAATATTCATGGTCTCCGTAACCCTTTTCTTGAGATCTGGTCCCAAATGTCTGATAGCTAAAAGTTCTTTTTCCTGACTATGGAGCACGTTCCCTTATGTGTCCTTGCATAAGTTTTCTACATAATGGAACTTTCATCCAAAAGATGATACTATTTGACTATGTGGCTTATTCCCCAGTTGGCCCTGCAAAATTCTACCTCCATAATGGGTTTGTAAAGTAATGGTAACTACATTATTAGGAGAAGTCTCTTTTGTCCCTATTGGTCTTAACATCGATATGTAGGGATCTGCAAAAAAACTGTCATCCTTAACATATATGTTCCATAATATTTTTCATGGTTTGAAAGTATTCAATTCTATGGTTTAAATTTTCCTCCTTCTCCATATGTTCAGAGCAATATGAAATAACCTTGGACCACTTGACCATATTTCTATTAATATTAGTATCTCCGGATTTACTCATATGATTTAAAACCACAGATACATTTTTTCATACATTTTGGTTAGACCTTCGTAGAAGTCACATTCCTCCAATTATTTGACAATTCTGATTGGAAATATCCTCTCCATATTCATTTACCTATCTCCGTAAATCAGAATCTTTGATTTGGAAAATTTGAATCTCCATAAAACATTCTTTGGATTTTAGCAATAGAAAGTCAAATTTCTAAGAGTTTGTTTGACTGGCTATACATCAAGTTCTCTTCGGTGGCCTTGCATAAGATGTCTACGTAACAGACATGTCAGCCAAAAGATACTAATATTTGACTATGCAGCATATGCCCAAGTTGACCCTGCATAATTCATCCCCCACAATGGGTTTTTCAAATAGTGGTAACTTGATTCTTATAAAAGACAGGCTCTAATTCCTTTTATCTCTATTCCCATATCATTCCTCAGATTCAAAATTTATGAAGTCATGGTTTAAAATTTTCTCCCTCCATACTTGAATATGGTAATATGTTTCCAAACAAATTATCAATAATTGAGTCAATATCACCCATTCGGTCAATGCTATTTGACATTAAATATTAGCCTTTTAATAGTCCAACATGCAAGACTTTAAATTGAAAATAACAAATGATATGGTACTCATTAAATTGGGAACCTATAAAGGGTACATTTAACAAATGTCGAGTCACAGCTCGCTAAACGTACATTTTGTATGATTTAGGTAATATTGATCAATTAAAAGATGCAATGTTTTCAGGGTTTTTTATATAACCCTAGTAAAAATAATACTATGTTAACTAGGCCCATTGATTTCAATAGCTTTAACTCAGAGCCTGATCCTCCTTCCTTTTAGTATCCAACTCTAAGGGGGGACTTTTTTTGACACCCCTTACCATCACAGAGTCCAATGAATGGTAAAGGGGAATTCCTTAAGCACAAAGAGGGTCACCCTTTGAAGAACATAAAAAAATATTGACGAAGGCATGGACTAGGATCCCATTTGGAGTGAGGTAGGCAAGTCACTTGCATGACACCTATGGGTCGCGCAGCTCACTTGAACTCCCTATTTGGTTTTTCTCCCAAGGTTCACGGTGGCATATAAATTCCTCCTGTGGGCCTCCATTTTGAGGAAGGATTTTACAAAAGTCAAATTCAAGCTCTAGTCGCCCTAATCTGTAACTTAACTCTTCCGAAATCTTGTAAGGTAACTTTTTACCTAGAATGGAAGACATAAAGGAGTAGGATAAGGCCTAAGTGTTTAGAATACATCAACACTTGCATGCCTAAGTTTCCAGACCACCTTAAAAATGGAAACACTTGCGCACCACCCTAACCTTTCAATTAAACTTGCACACCACCCTTTTGGAAACATCTTAGGATAATACTAAAGGCTTGAGTTAAGTCTCACCCAAGTATTACCCTACAGATTCATCATCTCCTAGGTGAACCCATGCAGCGCAAGTACACCTGTGCAACTAAGACTTGCATGCAAAAGGAATTACATGGCCTACACATGCACGCCAACTTCATTTGAGTGTCTCTCCATGTTCACCACTCCTCTTCAAGATATTAGCTCTAGAACCCCTTTTTGAAGACATTTATGGCATGGTTCCATTGTTGCCTTATTTATCTGAAAGGAATTCTGTTAGAACCTCTCCCAAAACCTCAGGACATACAAGATTTATGTCACTACAGTTAGAGATTTTCCTCCATATAACCTCATCCTTTAAGATGAGAAGTTCTTTTTATTTAGGGCATCCTCCTCAGGAGTAGGTCCCAAGTTCCCTTGGATAGGGCATCCTTCTCAAGAATAAGACCCAATCATAATTCCTTTAATTTGGGCCTTCTTATCATTAGTAAGCCCCAAGCTACAAGTCCCCTTAACCTGGGCCTCCTTCTCAGGAGTAATCCCCAGTCATAGTTTCCTTTAACATTGTAAATCCTCCTCATGAGCATTCCCAAATCTTAATTTCTTTTGATTTGGGCATCCTTCTCCATAATAAGTCCCAATCATAAGTCCCTTTTAATTTAGGCCTCCTTCTCAAGGGTAAGCCCTGGGTTAAAACACCAAATCTCTATAATGTACAAATACCATTATGGACCCTTCTCCTGGGCTTTTATCCTGAAGTAAGTCCTCGTCTTCATCTACATGGGTAGTCATACATATGTAATCCCAACATCATTTCTTGTGACTACATCTTTCATGGCACAATCGTCAGTTTTACTGATAGCTCATGTTTCTCACACTAAGCATGACTCATGTGAGCTTAGAGTGTAAAGTAATCATGACATCTCTTTTTGGGTCTTTACCCATGCATAATCCCCATATTCCTTGACCCGAACAATGTGGATTTTGATCTCTACCTTAAAAGTAGAGTACGTAGGAAGAATTTATAAGGTGCTAGCACATCATTCATTAATTATTTTTTGTCCCATATAACGTTAAACAATATCTTTCTTATCGATCTATGTGGGATCTGATTATTTTTTAATGAGGATACGTAGGTAGCCCATCTAAAGGTACGATACTAATTCTAAAATTATCCATATCTTTCGGAATGACAATAAACTTCAAGTCCCCCACTGAGTGGCTTTAAAACCAGTATGGTCATCATAATGACCAAGGGATTTCTACATTATGTGTTGAAGGATAACATTGAATAAGAATATCTAATATATACAGATGATTCTCCATCGATAAAGAACTTCAAATACATATAAAAGATTCTCTAAATCCTATACATATGAATCATCGATTTCCAAATCTAAAGGAAAACTCATTTTCATGCTTGGTGAAATAATAACAATTTGTGAACATAAATTAAATCTATAAGAGAGTCTCAGATTATCAAATAATTCCCCCCAAAAGGTGTGATAAGCCTGACATCCTATCCTCTAGAACAATTCAAATTTGTAAGCCTCGTCAGTCCACAATTAATGAGCACCAACCTTTGGATAGTAGGTCCAAATGGATATAGAATCATTGGGTGTTTCCGGTTCTATAAATAAACCCGTTTGAAACCGATTGGAATGTTTGAACCTTAATAAAACAAGGTCATCCCCATTTCCAGTAAAAACAAGTATGTAGAAGGTACTGGATTTATTATTTTGGTATGGAAAGAACAAATAAAGAGGAAGTGGATGAATAAAAGAACACTGAAAGATGTGATGAAATTATTACCTCTTCTTCGGGTGCTTCCTTTTGATTTGATCAAGAGGGATACCTAGGTTGGATTATAATCAATGTAAAGCCTATATTTTTATGTTATGTTAGTTGGTAGGATATTTGAGAATCGGTTGGCAGATATAAATGGCTTTGTAGGTGTGATTTTGAGATAAGGGGAAGTACCCTTTTATAAGAGAGGTGAGTGTCACTTTAGGAAAATCTTGAAATACTATTTTTTTATACAATCATATTCAGATAATAATGCATCCAAAAGGATTTATTTAGAGGATATTTTGGGTCTAGGATTAAAAACACTAAACCAATAGGTTATAGATAGGTTTAGGTCACCCTATTAATCTTATTTTTATATTTATCTATTTGTTAATCATTTTAACTTTTACCATGTATTCTTTTTTTATATTAAATTGTTAATAAAAATACAATAAATAGATAAGAGAACCCCATGTTGTTCATTATTGATATATATAACCTTAACTAAGTTATTTGTCTGAGCCTTATATTTTTATTAATATTATATCAATTAATAATATATTATATGTTTTAAAAACACATTTATGTCAATTTTGACACTATTTAGTATTTCTTTTTTTAAAGTAATAACAACATTATCAATTGCCAAAAAAAATATTTATTCAACCAAAAAATGTCATATTAACCAATAAAATTCTTTTAATACATCAAAAGAATCAATTTACAATTATATTAATATTTATAATATTAATTATTTTAAGCATTCAATAATAAAGTAATTGCTACATCATTAGTGTTTCATAAATAAATTTAATTATTTAATGTTTAAAAATTATAAATAAAACAAAATTATGTAGGAAATCATTTTATCTTTATAATGAATATTTATAGTCAAATTTATATTATGTATAACCCTATATTAAAAATGGTTTAGTTATTAAATTTTGGAATTTAACACTTTTAACTCTTCATTAAATAGAATAATTATAAATGTCTTAATCATATCCAAGTGGACCAAAATGATCATATTTTATTCCTGTGGTTTATTTTGGTTTAAATATTATTATTTAATAGAATTAGTACATGTGTTAGGGTAATTATAGTTTCATTCTTACCTTTAATTACCCTATTTACTTTTAACTGTGATAAATAAAATTCAAAAGTTACAATTAACCAATAATTATTTTCATCCTATTGAACCACATTTTAGTTAATTATTTCAACCGTGTGTCTATGATTTTGTAAATTTCATTCATAGAAGTGGTAAAAGTATTTTTTATGCAAATTTTCAAATTTACCTAGAAGGTGGGTAAAAGACGTTAAATAAATCAATAAATTTTTTTTACATTTAATCTTATTATAAAATGGATACAATAAATTAAATTGAAATAATATAGGTATTATGTATCTATTTTTACTTTAAAATAAATTTAAATAAAAATAATTAATATTTAAATAATTGTTGGATTTAAACAATAACGTAGTGTTTTTCACTATTCATCAAAAATTGAATGTTTTTAGAAAAATACAAAAACATCTCCCTAAGAGTATTTTGATATTCACAATCCTAAAATTATGTATATTTTATGAAATCCAAAACATATGAGTTGCATTAATTAATTTAAAATTAATTCCCGTTGGCAAAACTAGAAAGCGGGTTTTTAAGAAGTAAAAACTATCAAATGATTGCCTTTCTATCGTGTAATATTTAAATGTGAATTTACATCCAATGAACTACAATATATTAAATGATAAAAATATAATCTAATTGTAATTTAAAACCACTAAATTCATAATTTATCAATATATATTATTTCGATTAAAAAAGTTGGTTTCAATTAAAATTTAGTATTTTTCACTATTCATCAACATATGAATGTTATCAGAAAAGTACCAAAAATTTATCAAAACTAAATTTTTAGGACCAAATTATAAATAAGAATATTAATTAATTAAATTTAACATATAAAATTGTCAAATATTATATTCAAAAAGGGTTCTCCATTAAAAGGATGTAAAATTGCATTTTTTTAAAATAATTTTATTATCTGAAAAAATGTATTTGATCTTATATTATGTCTAAGAAACACATAATATGGATTCTAAAATTATATGGAGTTTATCAAATTCAAAATTCTGTTAATACTATTCATAACCACTTTTTGAATTGTTAGATTATTAAGTTGTGGTGCGCTTGAACTCGGTGTTGCGTGTAACACAAAATATTGAATTACTTTAAAGAGATTATATACTATGTGATCATGGGGTGTTTCATGTTGAATGGAAAAATATTTCTTTCTTGCTTTCATGTGAAGCTTCCTTCTTACTCTCTTTTCTTAAATTATTATTTTTAATTGCCTATTGTCTTTAGGGTTACCCCCTCACCGAAGAGTTTTTATTTCTTTGTGATTTTTTTAATTATTCAAACATTATTTCATTGAGGATTTATAAATGGAAAAATTAATTAATTAGTTTGTTTCCCTGAATTTTGGGATTTTGGAGGGTAGCTATTGATCTGTTTCGGCCGCCAAAAATGGTTTTAATTCAATTGTTGATGATAAATCGATGTGGGTAAAATTACATATATATATATATGTGTGTGTGTGTGTGTATTCTTTATTTTCAACATTTTAAATTGTTTTTGATCTTTTGTGAGTCATCTCCCAGCCATATAATATCAAATTGCATCAATGTATGTGGAGTTTAGACCTTGGTGATTTCCTCTACATAAATTTAACAAAAACATAATATTTGTTGGCTTAAAATTTTCACGTGATCTCTGCAATACCAATTGAAGGTACCGAGACACGTAGTGAAAGAATACTAAGATGAAGATTTAAAATTTTTCAACATTGGATTAATTTAACTAAATCACCTTAATTGATGCGCAACCTATTATAGAAGCTGAGGATCCCACATGATGATGTTTAATCATGAAAAATTAACCAAAATTTTATATTATGTGATTTTATGCTGTATTCGAAGACCACTTATTACCAGTGATTGTTTCTTAAAGAAATACATGTCAGATCCCTCCTGATCGTCCCCAAGCATTTCACAAATCCATTGGAACATCTTTCATCAAATTCGAGGTGCTATCACTATGAACTTATGAGACCATCAATGTGTTTATAATCACCATTACATCGATCCTTTGATCTAAGAAGGAGAACTCATATCAGCTACCTAGATATATATTTTCTTTCTCTAGGATGAGGGTGAGTGGATAAATATTCTCTCTAAATCTTAGGATGAATTGTACCTCACATGTGAGCCTCCTCCTCAAAATATAGTCAGGTTATAAATACCCAGAAATGGCTCCTTGACCCCGGGATATGTATTACTTACTAAATAAGCTATAAACAACTTCTTATAACTGACGTACAAAGTCAAAAATATCATTTATGTTTTTTTCTCTTACTTTTAATATAATTAATATATTGTGTGGTAAAATTAATCCATTGAATTAACTCTTCATTCTTGTAAATATTAAATAAATATGTAATATTAAAATAATATCTATTCATACAATATTTTATGTTGTATTACTTTAATACTTGTAAATTAATTTAATAAATAAATTCAATACCAATTGTTATTAATATTAATAATATGAATTTATTTATTCTTGGTGTTAGTTTATTCTCAAACATCTCATAGAACTCAAGGTGGGCCCCACCATATTCTATACTCCTATTTATTAGAATAGGAAATACTTTTTAATACTCAATGTGTGTGACACTGTAGTAACTTTTCACGATAGTAGGTATTACCATTCACATATAAAGAGAGGACTCTAGAAACCCATGAAGGTCTTAAAAGATATAAGGTATATTCATAAAAAACAACCTTTAATATGAACCCACACTATGTGATATAATCTCTTCAACTCGCAATATCTCATAAAGAGAGACACACACTTCATGCCATCATCCTTTATATGACCTAATTGGATAGACATACCTTCTTCTAAAAATACCAATGATTTTGTAATGGTACTACCATCTTGATCTACTAGGCTTGGGATATCACTTTCTTTTGGAAAATAAAAATCACATCTTAATTATTCAAGTAATTTCATACCACCAATGACATACCCAACAAAAGTCATCTCACCATGACATAGATGTCATTATTTTTTCCTTTCATCAAAGTAAATGATAAAATAAAAATGAATAATAATAATATAAAATTTGGATACCATTACACATGTTCATATATATGAACTACCAAGGACCCCTAAAACAGTTGGTGTTCCCTTTTTTGGGTTATTCATCATGATCTCATTTACATGAGATCACCAAATGTTAACTTCATGAGAATAATCCTCAATGATTATAAGTCCCCAACACCTTATGGTCAATCATTATCTGTGTCCATCCAGTACGATGTATTTAGAAAATATGAAAAAAGGTTATGATTATTATCATAGTATCTCATTGTTCTCATTATAGCCTAGGAACTTAAATATCCTTTTTATATGAAAAATAATCTATGGACATTATCATATAAATAGTCGATGCAGATATGTCAACACTGTCATAGTAAGTGTATATCATACATATCTCACTGCATACATGACATGGTAATCTAAAAGTATCATTTATGTTGTTTCTAAAGAACCCAATATTAAAAAAACTCATCACTTATGGGAAGAAATATATTTTACATCTAGTGGGGTACCATGAAATTTAATGTCTCTTTGAGACTTGTGGATGGTTTGGTGAGGTATTTGTTATGCTCTAAGAATATAATTATGCTTTATTCATACCACATCCTGAGGGGGATATAGATTTATGATCATATCAAGATTTAACCCCAAATAAGAACCTATATGTCCTACTAGAAAATAAGAATAAAAATCCAAATACTTTGAAGTGTGTTGATGAAGGTCAGGTGACATGACCGGTTTAACGCCCCACATTAAGGTTGCTTGTCTGGAAAAGTGACCGAAAACAAGGGATGGTGTAGGGATTATACTTTGGTATACTCATAAGATAAGGGTAATCTCATTATCATCACATGGGTAATCATTGTATGGTCACACAAGACATCAAAAGTTCATCAAATATGGTAAACTGCAGTTTAATGTCATCTTATGAAGATGCACGTGTTGTGAAAGGCACAATGATAAAGGGTAGAGTGGATCATACAAATTAGGCTAATCATGATATGAGTATGGATAATTTCTTGGATTAGTTTGGTTTAGATTATAATTTTATAATGGAGGAATACTTTAAAATTAGAGGACCATTGTTATGCGCTGGCTCAAAACCACCATTTGAGCCAGAGTACAAGATGGCCTCAAGAATGGCTCCTCATATTCTAGAGGGTTTTGAATTGCGGTAAGGGACTAATCAATGAAATTCAATGAATATGACCTAAAATTAGAACCATTTAAATAGTGTAATGTAACCATTAATAATAAATATCTATAAACATAAAATTATGTAGAATAAACAACAAAAGAATAGTGTTATATCAAAAAGATGTCAAAAAACATGCATTGATCACCCACTAAACCAATCCCATTTAAATTATAAGAAAAATAAAAATAATAGAATATTTATTACATTTTTGAGCCTCAATGTAATCTCCAATACCTATCATGGATCTCCAACTTGATCCACTACACATTCTCTGCTCTCACCTAAATAGCAGACATAAGGACTACACACACATTGGGATGCCTGTACAATACGTAAATATATAACTTAGTAGTGTCTCAACAATCATCCCTAATATATGTCTTCACATTAATGTGTATATATGAAGAAATTATATATAAAAATAAACATTCCCTTTAAGTATTCATTCACCAACTAGACTACTATGACACTCGACGAGGTATATATTCTGTTCAGGTCATCTGGTGCTAACTAGGACACCCTGAATCATGAACATGTCTTCTTCCATTCCATTAAAAAAAATAGTCATCCCCCTGCATCATGCTATTGAAACCAACACCCTCCCCATACAAGAATACTCAAGGTACTTCTGTATCCCATGCTCATCCTAATACGCAAATAAATGGGGGCACAATCTTACATTCACTTCTTGAGATGCTATCCTATCACTCAAGGATGTGTCTAACAGTCATTCCTCATGTCACACTGCAACCAAGCCCTCTCACTTTTGATAACCCCTACCATTAATCAATATAATCTAGGCATGTTATTCTGATCATCCATCAACCCATGCCTTCTCACTCAAGATGTGGTTGGCTAGGCAATCTCACTCAAGGAAAAGGCCCATTCTGAAACCCCCTAACTTATCAATAATGGTATGAAATAGATTCATTCACACTAGGAATCCATCTTAGTCATGGGAGTTTTGACAATTCTAATATCAAATCATAGTGGGATAGGTCTGAGTATCCACTCCCCCATTAGTATCTATCACATATCACAAGAATAAACATACTCAAGTAGCATAAGCATTGAATGGATTCTACCACATAGCTCAAGAGTTGGTCCTATGATACTTGTTAATAAAAACCCATCCACTCACCTCAAACACATATAAACTCACCCATTAAGGAACTCATTGGATCATACAGACCCATCAAAATTTCAATTCACTTATACCATCCTATTCCAGTCACCCTTCAGTGAAAACTTACCATGTGGGATCCCAATGACCCAGAACCCAAGTGGTTGGTCAAGAACCTTTAAAAAATCCCTCATCACTCTTTGTCCAACTACACATGGACCATTCCATTACAGAACATTCTACTCAACCCTATACTCAATAGGTGGGGACCAATTCCCATCTAAAACCATCTTAGAAACTAAGTCAAACTCCCAAAATACTCAAAAGACATGTATTGTGTGTCATCCCACATCTCTTATGGGATATATCTAAGACCATAACATAGAATAATCCCCTCTCTATTTCCCACATCATTCCCTAGAGGACTTTATTACATTGATAGCTTTTCAGGACTCTCCTCTTACATTAGGAGGAGGTTCCCATCCACTCATGAGAAGTATGATTGTCACTCCCTACATCTCTCATTTTCAATTCGTTCATGCATGTCCACTAGCCAAATGAACCAACCTGGGTCACCTTTTATCTCATATAACATCCTAGGACATCCAAGATGTCTCTTTTCTATTCAACACAAGCCATCACCCCTTGTATATATAGCCACCAAATGGATTCCAATTACCCAAGGTGATTAATAGAACATGGTGTCATCCTAGGAGGCTCAATGCCACCCTATCATCCAACCTAATCTCTCCATCAGTCTATGTATCCAATTCCCGAACCCATGAAATTATGTGATTATAAAAATCGATACATAAACAAACATATGAAATTATATTATAGAGTCCATATTCCTGGAACATGGAGTTAACCCCTTTTGATTCTCTATTAAACCTCATCCAATCCCATTATGCCCCATCCATGATCCCAAACACCTGTCTAAAATCACATGTCACACATAATTAAATAAAAAATTTATTATTAATTATTAAATTAAATTTTAAGTAGAAAAATTGCTTAAAAACTAATCAATAACTACCTTATCATAAAACCCTCAAGTAATGGGGTGTGGTTTACTCCCGATATGAACTTAAGCCTATTCCACAAAAAATCCTAATTTATATTCCTATTCCATTGAGAAATTTTATTCAATTTAGGAAATAAACTTATAAAAAACTCTATAGTGGCATACATTCTTTGAAACTGAATATGGAAGCATGCCAATATCATCTCTAGACACCATCTATAAAATCCAATCAAATTCCCGATTCTCCATGAACAATTTTATCCAAGTTTGTTGATATCATCAATAACATATAGTCGAAAAAATAGTCAACATTTGTCAATATGGAACTAAAAAAGGGAAGAGGAATGTATGAACTCACCTGAAATCATCATCCGATCACACCTGAAACTACCACACACAAGGAAGAATCTAGAGATGTAAAGGGGAAAGATGTACTTCCAAAATAGCCAACTCCAATTTCTTAAAGACCACAAAAATGAAGGGGGTTGACCATAATAAGGTGGTCCTTCTCTCACCCAATAAAACACCACCAAACACCATTCATGGAATGAACCAAGGTTTCATGCCTATAAATATTTATACATAGGTAACCACCTCTTAGACACCTTTATTCATAGGATGAACGATCGTTCACAAAAAGAAATATTTGTGTTAGAGGACTCCACACATCAACTTGAACAATTCACAGTGTGAACCCCATGGTTCATGGTGTGAATGGATGCATCAACTATGAATTCAGATATAGGGACACTCAACCCTTTACCAACATCTCCCAAGAACCAACACAACCGGCATGGAACATACCACCTTAAAAAACATCATTTGGAGACGTCTAATGATCAAATTCTAGATTTTATCCCCAATTCTCAAAATGGATCCCTCACTAAATAAAAAATATAATCTTTCACAAAATATAATCACTTTTAAAACATGGGGCATTAAAAAATTCCCACCGTAATGATTGTAATCCTAGAGAATTCATGGTAATCATAAATCCACATCTCCCAACCTGGAATGGTTTTCAATTCACGAGGAGATCACTATATTTTTATCCCAAACACCAAACTCACTTCCACTATAAAGATCAAAAAACTACGGAAAACTATTCACTAAATCCCAAAAACCATATCACCACCAATTCATACACTTATATGGTGTTCACACATACATTTCCATATTTATACACTATGATTTCATCACCCGATTCATCTTAAGACTTATGATAATCCTCGCTATAAGGTTCTGAACACCATGAACAATTACAAGTTGTGGTATTCCCCACCGTAGGAGCCACCTTCAAATGCGCTCTTCCATATATTTTCCAATCTATCTATAAAATTCTAGAAAGTGCCTATGATATTGTTTCCACTTTACCACTACCAATGTCACACAATGGCAACGATTGTACCTTCATTGGATTACATTTTCAAAAAACACTCGGTCACACCCTCCGATATGAAACCAACTAACCAATCATGATTCTTTAAACCATAGTAGCGTCACATAATCATCCAATACCCACAAGAATGTTTGAACCCAACCCCCTAGTGTAATCCTATATTTGGATCACCAACCACTAAGTCCCAACATCATTCTCTCACCAAGAGAATCAAGGAACCTCCAATCTGACATCTCCTTGAGCCACACCAAAAAAACCGCAAGACAGATGCTAATGCACTGACTTCGACCAACACTACATCAGTACATAAAATCTAATATTACTAAAGGAACCAGAAACCAGTAAATATTATCACACATCGGTACCCTAATGTCACCTTGACTATCCACTAACTATTCTCATCACATGATGACCCATCCAACACAAGGGACATTCATCTTTGATGGATACAATGCTTCCTTCCATAGGAGTATTCTCCTCAACACCCATCAAAACAAAATGACAACACCACGACCCTTGTTCCATCAATTTTTTATGAAATAACTGAACATGGTTTTCCTACTCTCTTCTAAGTGCCAAAAAATATACCCTACCACCACCAATTCTTAACTTACCAATAATGCCATTCTCTAATAGTCAATAGTGTACTCCCCACCATATGGGTTTCCATACACTACTTATCAAGAACTATCCCCAATGGGTCCTAACACCACTATCACCCATTCTCTCAAAACCTTAAAATTATCCTAACCTTGAGGTATCATTCCCTGACACACCTCATTGACGAACTACCACTACAACACTATTAAGGATCATCAACTACCCAAATAATTTTCTACAAACCTATACACAACTCATTCACTAATCCTCATATGAACCAGACATTGTGAATACCTAGAATATACCTTCCCTTTAATGCCAATACTTTTTCAATAACACACACTAATACTCACTCTCCTTATCCTAAGGAATAATTTCTATTTAAGATCCCCACTTCACTGGTTCTCACTCATGACCCTACTCAGTCTATCCCAAAACTAATAGTTTCATGTTCCTTTATAACCTAATCACAGAACCTAACTCATGGTCCCATGATTCATATTGCAATAAACCTAGTCTTAGATGTCAATCCTATTAATGATACCCCACTACATGTATGTATCATCGAATATTCCAATGAATCCTACTGTGCAACGTATATCCACAAGGACACCTACCAAACATACATCATTCCAGAACCATGAGTGTCTAAACATGCTCCCACCAAGTCACATGAAGGAACATATAGAACCAATAGGGATAGGAATTCAACTGATCATACCCTCTCAAACCAACCTCGATACCATAAACACATAGATTGTTTCACATCTAAAATCTGAAAGCATTATTATTCTTGCACTCAACTACTATGTTCAATTTAGTAGAATGTCACTTTAAATCAATATGGGAAAAAATCATAATGGTTATTATTGAAAATTTATTTAATATAATCATAAATACTAAAGGAAAATCATTATCATCCTGAGATCACCAATCATGTATACCAAACCTCATCAAGTTATTACCAGGCATCAATGCCTACCTCAATCCATGATTGGTCTTCATGAATACCCTTACAACATGACAATATTACCATAATCATGGAATCTATTACCATATAACCCACATGATATTCGATTATAAATGATAAACATAGTTTAGTTGAGTAGAATTTCTGCAAAAATTTATCTATTAAAATGTTGTATAAGTTATTAAAATATTAAAAATTTAACCTCTCATTAAAAATCATCCATTGGAAAGAACACATATGTCACGTGGATCCAACATTCAAAATATAATACATAAACATAGGCCTTTTGTCAATGACACAATAAAAGAAACTCATTAATCATAAATCCAAAACACAAGTGTATTAGCAAAATATAATCATACATCCATAACATTAAAAACCATATACAAAAAGCTCATACCCTGATGACCTAGATTCCTACCAGAAATACTTTTCTCAATGAAAAAGTCAAATATTCATCATAAGAACCATTAAATTCCAAAATATCATTTATATCATCAACTAAAATCATATATTATAACCATATCGTGGATAAAACTTTGTGATACCCCAACCCGAAACCATCTCCCTAGTCATAGTACCATATGGCGTCAAACACGTCTCCCCAACTAAAGGATACTGACTATCAATAAGGCCTTAATCCATGAAATGGGATGAATATGACATCACATCAGTGTCATATTTATAATAGGAGATAAACAATCATCATACACATCCAAAAACATCATATTAAATAGAATAAAAAATAAAACAACCATATTATATCAAGATAATATTTTCATATAAAACATAAATCAAACACCCATTGAGATGATCCCCTAAAAAATAAAAAAAAACAAATACAAGAGACTAAACTAAATAAAAAAGACACAAACTAGTCTATGATACCCATCAAGATACTCTAACCTGATCCACTATGAATCATGAGCTCTAAACTAGAAATCCGACATAAGGTTTGCATTTGAACTAAGATGATCTTGCAAGGTGTAAGTATATAACTTAGTAGGGTATTAGCAATATTCCCCTAATATATAACTTTATGTTCATGAATATGAATGAATAAATATTATTCCTAAATAAAAATTCTCATTGAGTCACCATGCTCTATCCAGTTATTGTGACACTCGATGGGTGTACACACACTCATCGGGTAATCAAGTATTAACCTTGACACCCCAACCCCTAAACAAACATACTTCAGCAATATGATGGAATCTAGACATCACCTCTTCTAAACCCAATATTAGAAGTTATGGGGCATGATTTTACATTGAAATATTGAACCACTACCTTAGCACTCATTGTAGGTTCCATTATCTTTCCCTCACATCGCACCACGATCCCACCCTACCGCATATGGTGGTCCACTACCATGACCCAAGCCACTCAGTGTAGTATCCTCCAATCATCTATAATCCTACACCTTCTCACTCATGTATTTTTCAGTAACTCCATATCAATAAAGTATAAGGACCCATATATAATATCCCTAACGTTTTACACATAATATTACACAATTTATGCATAATTATCCATCAAATACAATCCAATGATAATAAAGTATAATATATTTGGACGATTATATAAAAAATTAGAAAGAATGAAACCAAATTAAAAAATTATTTTATTTAATATACATAATGAGCTCCAAACATACTTTAATCACATATAACTTCATAGGATAACCTTGGGAATACATGAACAATGGGATGAGCTAAAAACCATAGTAAGGGAATAAATATAGAAATAAAGAAAAGAAAACGGGTTAGAATGTGTTACATGATAACACAAAAAGGAATAGAACATGAATAAACACATGGAATCATGAAATATAGAACATGGGATAATGTAAAAATGGTATCATAGTAATGTGGAAGAAACGTATAACATATCATAAACATGAGTCAAGGATAATTTCAAAGACTTTAAAACAAGGTAGACAATCTCCCATAAAAGAATTAGGTTTACACTATGTCCCAACAGAACGTCTCAAGAGACTAAACATTACCCAGTGAATTCGAGTGTTATCTAGTCACACCACTCATAACATTATTATGCATATGTTTTCCACATGAAGAATCAAATATAATTTATAAGCATAAGGGTTACCCATCAAAATAAATGGGTATAATAATCATTTCATAAGTCATAACCAATGGGCGTAACATAATAGTTTCCATAAAAGAATGGATTTAAATCATATATGGACATTCATATGAGAAAATAGGAATAAATAATTATAAATTAGTCCCATATAAAGCGTAAACATATAGAAAGAGTGTTTAATAATCTTTATAACACATCCACATTGGCGCGGTTTAAGGGAAAATATAAGAATTCATAAAGGAGGCAAAGACATAATTGATTGCATAAAACTGGAAATGAAATAAGTTATTTTTTCATGATAAAAAGAGTGATTTTATAAAACCAATAATGGTGACTTAAAATATATTGTGGAGTGTACATAAAAATGGGTAATAAATTGGGAAGTTCTCTTTAATCGGGCATGCTTATCTAGATGAATTGAAAAGTGAACCTCATAAAACATGCATTTTCCCATCAAAGAAAGAATATTTGAAAAATGTAAATATATTTGGAACATAAAAAAATAAATTAGGAGGATTACATATGAAAAATTAAAAATTACATTTGGGTAAAGAGAGAGAAAGCACAACCTGGAGGACAAATGATTGTTCAGAGAGAATCCCTTACCTTATGTACAAATTTATTCTGAACATTCACTTAATGTCATGGATAATAAAATTAGATCCATTGATTAATTAATTAAGAAACTATTATAAACTTATTTAACTTATTATAATTTTATTGTGTTTATTTATTTCTATTTCATTGACTTGTAGTGTTTAATTGCATCGTTTCAGGAGAGTTTGTTTCATTGTTCGTGGTCGGATCTCTTGTGTATAGTTATGAATCTTCATGTAAAATGGAATAAAAACACCAAAACTGGACTGAGATGGTATTAATATATTTCCATAAATTTAATTGGTTCTATATATCATTTTTTTAAATTATGATAATTTATTATATAAAAAATTATTAAAAAATTATTAGTTTTTTTGGGGGTTTTATAACCATCAAATGTCTGTATAATTTTATTTAATAACATGATAATATACTAGTTACAGAATAATAAATAAGTTGTAAAACACATATTATAATGTTTTTAACCATAAAAATGGTTTTATAATTAGCCTTCAAGTTTTTAATGAAAAACAAAAACTCATCATCCATGAAGATAGTGAATCGAAACATCACAGATGATGTTTTCATTTCGAGAAACAAAAGGATAGAAGAAGAGATTTGATGATAGATATTCCATTAAAAAATTAAATTAAATTATATATATTATATTGGAGTGATCATATTACTTGTTATAGTGTATTTTAGGGAAGGATAAGAAAAGAAAAGAAATTATTAGAGAAATATGGAGGGTTTTCCTTTTGAGTTTCATCTCCTTGAGATCCTACCAAAGATACTTGTAAATTGTACATTGGTGACACCAAAAAGACCAAAATTCAGGTAAGAGGTTTGGGAGAGGAATTTAGGGGAATAAAAGAATGATCCGAAGCTTATAAAGTTTTAGTAGAAGAGGTAGTGATGAGTGGTATTTATAGTGTAAGGAGAGGGGTGTGTATAATTATTTAATTCATTAATTTCTTATTTTGGATTAAGACTATAAATAGTGTTGATAAATATCAATAAATAAATTAAATATTGATTTTTATTTTGATATTATGGTGATTACATCATCCATGCATCAGACATTAATCAATAATTCATGTATTTGTTAAATTCTATAATTTACTATATTTCCCTACTCAGAAAAAGTAAACTATTTTAGAAAAAACAAAAAAAATCTCCCTAAAAAATTTTCAATGTCTAAATTTCAATAATGGACTCCATTTTATGAAAATAATTTTCTAAAAAATATAAATTTAATTTTTAATTAAAATCATTATTTATTAAAAATTACCGATTTTATAAGATTTAAAAAAATTAATTGAGGTATCATTAAATTATATTGTAATCATAAGAATACAAACAATTAATTTTTTATCAAGTTTATGAAAATAAATTTTATTTCAAATCATTGTATTAATTATAGAATTTTAAATAATCATTTACATTTTACCAAAAAACCAATACTTAATTTATCAATTTTAAAACATTTATTAACATATACCATGATATAAATATATCATATTTTAATTAATAAGATACAAATTTTTATTTTAATTTAATAGGTGGGGTTACTATTATTTTGTCTGGATTACTATTCCCCATGGTCATATTACTATTCCAACAATCAAGTTATTATTCTATAGGTATTGGTTTCATAATTTATATAAATAGCACTTATTTCGTTATTAATTTATGTGAATAGGTATTTTTATTTGGTTATCTTAGTGAAGTATGTGTCTTATACTATATGAAATAATTTTAAGAAGGGAATTTCCATTAATAAAATCCAGGGTCATTACATTCTTCCCCCAATATGAAATTTCACCCTCGAAATATTTTTTAACATACTAAGGTGAAACATGTGAGGGTACTTCCACTTCATTTCTTCCTTCAGCGCCCATGTCACCTCATTGTACATATGGTTCTGTCATAGTACTTTGAACTAGTGAGTAGTCTTGTTGCATAGAGGTATATCACTATAGTCCAAGATCTTCACCGACTTATCTTTATACAAGAGTTCATTTTATAGTTATACCACCTTCAGATTCAATATATGTGAGGGATCAGGTATGTACTTCCACAAAAGGGATATGTGGAATACATAATTTACAAGAGAAATGGTAGGTGTAATTTTTTGTCAATAGTCCACAACTTCGACATGATCAGGAATATGAAATGGGTTGATGTACCTAGGACTCAACTTTATTTTCGTCCCAAATCTCATGATCCTCTTCAATGGACATATGAAGAGGAATACAATGTCTCCAACCTTAAACTTGAGGCCTCATAGATGATTGTCTGCATTTCTCTTCTGTTGACTTTGGGAAGCCTAGATATGATGTTGAATAATTTTTTCCCTTTCTACCAATTCTTCAACCATTTTAGGTCCCAACAGATTCTATTAACCAACATTATCCTACCATGTTGGTTTTCTAAATCTTTTCCCATAAAGGGATTCATATGGATCTATTTAGATTCTTGATTGGAAAAAATTGTTATTAAAGAACTCAACCTGAGATAGATGTTGGTACCATCATCCCTTAGTGTCCATGGAAAATTCTCTCAACATGTATTCTACTTATAGAATAGTCTACTCAGGTTTACCATCATTTTAAGGATGATAGGTCATACTGAAGTTCAACTTAGTGTTTAGATCATGTTGGATACTTTTCCAACACATCAAGGTAATTCTCGGATCTCGATCAGATACATTAATAGTGGTATTCTATATAGCATCACTACATCTTTTTTGTATATCCATGAATTTTTTTTTGATTTATAAATCCTCTCGAATTGAAATAATGTGAGATGTATTAGTAATTTGATCCACAATAACCCATATATCATTATTTCCATTGGATGTTTATTGAAATATAGTGAAAAAATACATGGTGATGTTTTCTTATTTCTATATTAGTATGACTAATGGTTGCATCATCCACTTAGTCACTTGTAACGCCACAACCCTAGTTACCTAGAGATGGTGAATTATTACATAACATTGGCATGATAACAAAATAACAAGTCTCAAAAGACTGATTAGTTTAGTAGCCTTGGAAACACTAGATACATTCATAGGTCTTATATTACATGATAAAATGGAAAAATACAACAACATAGTCTCCATAGTCTACACTCATATCCCCTCAGACTATCCCTGTAGGTCAGTCTTAAAATAATTATTCACATCCTGGGAAAAATAAAACATAGAAAGGGGTGAGCTCAGATGCTCAGTAGGGATAAAAATATAGAGGGAACTTTCCAAAGTAAGCATAAACATTTAAGTAAATGTATAACTAAAACAAAAGTCTTTTAAATGTGAAATTCAGCATAACATGGAAAAAATAAAATTAAATATTCACATGGATATTCTACTAGTAGAATAATCACATGCAATATCAATAACCACATTCATAATGATGGAATGCATAATGCCAGACTATCATAACAACATAGTCAAGGCCTTGTGCCAAGACTACAAATAATATTTTGTCATGGTATTGGGCCAAGACACTAGTTTTTCTCCAGATTCCTACTGATTTATCGAGGAGCTATAGCAGGCTCCACCCGTCACTTATTAAGTCCAATTCATTTCTCATATGAACAAGTTTAATCATAACATAAATATTCATATTAAAACTAGCATACAAAATGTCAATAATTTCCCCATAAACCATGAATGGTATAAAAATAACACATCCATTGTCAAACATATCATAAAACCTCCAATACTATATGGACGTTTTGTATCATAATAAATCAACATCAAATAAGCTAAAAATCTATCAATTTATGTTGACAAAGATTAAGTCCAAACTATTTGATAGAAATATATATTTTTTGAAATCATTTAAAGTCCACATAATTAAAACATTTACTTTTAAAATATTCTTATAAGCTTGTAAGGGAAGATTCGACGATTTTATAATGGTAGAAAATAGATGCACCTGCCGTATAAGTTAAAAAAAGACATTCTTACCTTAATTCTGTCAAAAAGTTTAAAAAGGACCTAGTTTGGAAAACGGCGGAATGATTCCTTTATAAACAACTTATAAAATTTCAAACAATGGTATCAATGAAATTAACCCATAGTCTGTAAATATTATTAAGTAGGATTTGAAATACATTATTAACATACATGAATGTGGATGATAAAGATGTCCCAATAGATAATTACGTATAAACAACCCCAGATAATGAAGAGATTGCGAAATAAAACCTTACCTTATTGTAATCAATTGAGTCGTATGAACAATAGTCAATATTCACAAAATGATTCAAAAAATATCATGAATATAATGAGAATCCCGATAATATATATCAAGTGGAAGTATACAATACACCACATGCAATAAGTGGTGAACAATGGAAATCTCACGGAATTAAAAGAGAGATAAGAAACCCCTTACCTCGTATACGACATTACAGGTTCATTCTTTAATATCCTGAATAATAAACTAAAGTTAATTTATAATTTCTTAAGAACCTTTTTCAAGTTTATTATTCCTTTTATATAACTTATTACAATGTTATAAACATTATGTAATCATTTAAGTTAATAACATTCGTTTTGTCGATATTTGTCACTTGAGTCAAAAATGGACACCTTATAGTTACAAGTTGTTCACATGGTCAAAAGTTAATTATATCCAGAATTATATTCATGATTTAGATATCATATATATCATATATATCCAGTATATACATGTATTAATAATAGTACATATCATTTTGGGGTAAGAAATGAAATGCCCCATTCAAGGAGATGGTAAGTCGTACGTACGCATGAACTCTACATTCATTTCTATTTCATATTTTAATGGGAATAAAACATAATGATACATATTTATATTATAATTATAGTATAATATCATATATTATATCATTAAATCCATCCTTTATACGTCCCACATCTTCTATTAACAAGTCATATCACTTTGAGGGGGTGGTAGTCTGCACTTCCTCAAATGAAATTATCGCGTTTACCCATAATGGAAACCATTAAAGTATGATATAAAAGAAAAATATAGAGTCATGAAGAAAACATAAAAATAACATATATCATATATAAATATAGTTCCATCATAATGGCCACCATGATAGGCGGTAAGATGTAATTGAACAATCATCGTTTTGTGAGGTGTTAGTTTTCCATCCATAAAAACGTTATGTTTTTCTCTCATTACATGTAGGTTTGTGTAAGTGTAATTTGAATCCATCTCATAACAACATCCTTGTATATTTAGTATACTGGTTTTGTTATAAAATAAAGGAATAAAAAGAGTTTAGGGGTTTGATATGTAAAAGAAAATAAAAGAAGTTAAGAGAAACTATTACCTTTAATTTGGGTATTTTCATTTGGTTTGAACCAAAAGGACTTCATGAAGTGCCTAATGACTAAGGTAAGGCTTCTAGGAGGAATATAGGGATGTAGGGAGCTTAATTTTTAAGAGTTTGTACAATCCAAAAAGCTTTAGAGGTGTGAGGAATTTGTTAGATGTGGTATCCTTTTATAAGGGGGAGGAGAGGCTCTTTTGGAAAGTGTGAAAATATTATTTTATTATATAATGATATTCGGGTTCTAAAGTTCTAAAAATCATTATGGTTAAAGATAAGATGACTCATGGTCGAAATAAAATCATCCAATAAGAATTAGACTTTTTTTTGATATTATTTTAATATTTATAATCTAATTTATTTAAATCATTTATTAATGAGGTAAATACTGCATCATTATTGTGTCATATATAATTTAATTTATTCAATGTCTAAAAATTATAAAAGTAATACCATGAGGTAGGAAATTGTTTTATATTTCTAATGAATATTTACTTTCAAAAATATTGCTTATATAACACCATGTAAAAATTAATTACTAAAAGGTTTTTGTTTATGTCAATTTTGCCTTTACATTGAATTAATTAATCTAAAGTGTCATTATCTTTAATAAGTAGCTTCATGGGCTCCCAAAATCGACACAAAGATACCAATGGTCGGAAATTAGTCATAAAATAATGTTAGGACATGTGTTAAGGTAATTTTGAATTATTACAATATTCTTTTTACCTTGAATTACCCTATTTACCTTTAACCGCGGTAAATAAAAGTAAAAAGTTACTATTCACCAAAAATTATTTTTATGTTATTGAACCAAATATTACACTTTTATATTAACCGTGTCTCTTGGATTTTTGAAATTCCACTCACAGAAGAGGTAAAATTATGTTTTCTGTGAATTTGCAAATTCTCTTAGGAGATGGGTAAAAGACGGTGAAAAGTTAAATAAAATTTTTATATATCTAAAATTATTATAAACTGACTCTAATAAATTACATTGAACTTATATAGGTATTATGTATCTATTTTGAACTTAAAATAAATTTAAATAAAATAAATAATTATTTAAATATAAATTTGGGTTTAAACTATTACTCAATGTTTTTCACTATTCATCAAAAATTGAATGTTTTCCGAAAAATACCAAAAATTCACCCTACGCCAATTTTGATATTAAAAATTCAAAATGAAGTATATTTTACCAAATTCAAAAAATATAAGTTTCATTTATTAATTTAAAATTAATTCTTCTTCTCAAAATCGAAAGGCGTATTTTATGAAACAATAACTATCAAAAGATTGACACTTGTTTATGTCCAATATCAAAGTGAAATTACTTAAAATGACCATCATTGGATTAATCAGTAAAAATATAGTCTAATTATACTTCCAAATCATTAAAATTTATAATTCAACACTATAAATTATTTTGATTTAAAAAGCTGTTTTCAGTTAATATATAGTAATTTTCACTATTCACCCAAATATCAAAGTTATCCGAAAGACACCAAAAATATATTGAAACAAAATTTTTATGTATATACTCTATAGAAGAAGTTTATTTTTCCAAATTAAATATATAAAAGTGTCAAATATTGGATTTAAAAAGGGTTCACCATTAAAAGGCGTTAAAATTGCATTTTTTTTAAAAAATACTTCTTTTATCTGCAAAAATTATTTTTTTCTTATATTATGTCTATGAAACTCATAATATGGATTCTAAAATTATAAGGATTAAATATAGTTCAATTTTCCGTTAATAATATTCATAGCCTCTTTTGAACGGCTAGTATGGTAATCATGTGGTGCGCTCGAACCCGGTGTTGCGTGTAGTGCAAGTTATTGAATTACATTGGAGAAATAATGTACATTGAAATATTGGGGTGTTGCATCATTTGTCTTAAATACTTCACTTGATGACATACCAGAGAGTTTGATGTATATTCAATGATCTTATTATTCATATTACAATAGTGATCTTAGAGATCTCGAAAATTATTTTTAATTCCAAGGTGAATAAAGAAAATTGATATATGTGAATCATTCAGAAGCTATTTCATTATCCCGTTATTGGATGGTACACATATTCATGAATCAAATCATTGGGATCCTTCATAAATTTTAACCTCTGAGGATTCCCCATTTCTGATAGATTTTACCGTTTCTGAATTTATTCATCATTTAATTCAGCATTCTTTATTATATTCATAATGGATGGTTGAGCAATCATTTGAGAAATTCTTGTTGATGTTATTTCCTTAATTATTCGCATGTACATACATTTAAATTATAATAATATTGAATCATTCTCAATTATCATCATTGGTAATGTTTCCGGATTCATTCTACATAGTTCATCTTCCACTTTATCTTCTATACCATGATGGTAGTGGATTGAGTAATCATAATTCTTGATGAGAACTAACCATATTCATTTGTTCATATTAATATCCTTCTATTTGAATATATATTTTAGTCACTTATGATAAGTATATTTCTAAAACGTCTCCCGTTAGAGATAATTTCTATATGATTTTTAAAATGAAGATCACAGCTTCCCACTCCAAGTCATGTGTGGGATAGTTTTGATCCTGAATTTTAAAATTACATAAGGTGTAGGGTATTAATTTATCATTTTCCATAAGTAAACCACCTAATAACTTATTTTATGTGACATTTTATACCACAAAAAGTTCCCTACTTTATGGTAGTGTGGGTACTAGTGAAGTGTTTAGCGATTTTCAACTATTTGAAGTAATATTAACATTCACTAGTACAGAAAAACATTACGCCCTTTCGAATCAATTTATTTAATAGGTTTGAAAATCATGAGAGGTTCCTCAAAAAACACAAGTAATACTTAGATAGACTCATGAAATTATGGATCTCTGTTACAAATATTGGCATAGTCCACTCTACGATTACAATTATCTTGTAAGGGTCCAAAAATATTCCTTTATAAGTGATAACATGAACCAAGAATGATACTTCCTCCTTCCCAAACTCACATTTACTATACTTTTCATAATGTTTCTCCCTTCACAATGTATTTATAATAGTACTAAAATACTCATCATGATCCTCTATTCTCGTGGTGTATATCAGAATATCATCAATAATGACTACTTCAAATTTTTCAAGGTAATCATTAAAGATTCTATTTATTAATTCCATGAAAATTGGTGAATAAATAGGGAGTTTGAAGTGAATCACAATGAACTCATAGTATCAATACCTTGTTTGAAATGATTTCATCGGAATATCTTCCTTCTTCAAATTTAATTGGTGATATCCAGACTGAATGTCCACCTTAGAGAATTAATTATCCCCACATAAATAATCGAAAAAGTCATATATCTTTGGAAGGGGATACTATTTCATTATCATAATTTTTTGAGCTCATGATAATATATTTTTAGGTGTATTGATTCATATTTCTTCTTTACTAAGAGGACTAGCACACCCCATGGTGAATCAATCAGGTGTATAAAACCATTGTCTAGATTCTCTTGTATCTACTTCTTTAGTTCCTTTCACTCAATAGTCGATATTATATAAGGTTTCTTTGAAATTTTAATATATCCATGAATAATTTCAATTGAGAAATAAACATCTCAGTCAGGAGGAAGAAATGGAAATTATTTGGGGAACATGTCAATGTATTCCCTCGTAATGGGAATGTCTTCGAGCATGATTTTCTACTTTATCTCAATCATATGAGATAGATATGATTTATCATAAGGAAATAATATCCACACATGATATAACAAATCTATAAGAGATTCATCATCATATTTACATTTATATAGAATTAGAATATTCTTCAAGATGTAAAGAGTGATATCCCATTCCCAATATTTGATGTTGGATTAATATAATGATAGTTAATATATGACCAATATAGCATCAAAGTCCACCAAATGATGTCTGAAAATATTTGATGGATTTTTCATTCCACAAACAATAACCGGGGATGAGTTTTATACATTATATGCAATAATCTTCCCATTTTCTGTTCTCATAGATAACATAACCTCCATTTTTTGTGGTGGTCTTTAAATATTTATACTAAGCTTGCAATATATGAAAGAATGAGGAGAAATAACAAATTGATAAACATGAAGGATATCAATGAAAATAAAATAGTACGATTTCTATTATTACATTAATAACCATCATACATGTAACCACATCATTTTTGGTTTCTATCTCAATAGTATTAATAGCATATTACGTTCTTTTTTTCATTAGAGGTTGTTGTCGATTGCCTCTGAAAACCCTTGGTTTAAGGAAATGGATCCCATAATGCCCTAGTTCCTTGTAGTTAAAACACTAAAATCATTCTAAGTATTGATCTAAAACTTTATTTACTATTCCATATTAGTGGTATTATTTATATCACATTTGAAATAATTACCATAATGCCCCTATCTTCCCTAATTTAAGCATCTCCGGGTTACATTTGGACATTTTTCGAGATTTCTTCTTCCCACACTTTGGACACAAGGGATGTTGCGCTTTATTCTCATCATAGTATTTATCTATTGATCCTACCATATTAAAATATATTTACTAATTTTTATCTCTAGGACCATGAGACTAAAAGGAGTCTCCAATTTCCAATTCAACCTTATGGGAACAATGAAAAATATCCTCATAGCTGTCAATGTCTCGAATCACCAACATTTTTTGTAAACTCAGATTTAGTCCACTAAAGAATCGATCCACCTTTCTTTTAGTGTTATAGAAAAAGAGAAAGTCATATCATGAAATCCTTATAATGGTTTCCTCATATTCCCCGATAGACTAATCTTCATTTTTATTTAGTAAAATAAACTCACTTTTCATCTTAATATGGTGTGTTCGGGGAAAATATTTAGTAAAAAATATTTTCATGAAATCTTCCTATTACATTGAATCAATTTCCTCCTTATACATTTTGATTTTGATCAGTGCCTCCCACATATTATCTTCTGCCTGAAAATTATAGATAGCCAATACAACATTCACTTATTCTAATAATTTAAGGATAGAGAATATCTTCTCATTAGAGCTAATCCATTGTTCCTCAATGATGGGATCAAAATATCCACTAAAGATACAAGGCCCTTATCACATGAAGGATTCAACCACTACATGTTCTTTCTTAGGGGAAGAGGGGTTTTCCATATGATTCATGATATTATTCATATCTTGAGACAGGTATGAAAGTATTCATGATGTTTTGATCTCCCATTCACATCATATTTAACATTTCATTAGAGAAATCATCACATTTAATAAAAAAATTGTCTATTAGCATGGGTTATCCAATTTTTATCATTTAACTAAAAAAATAAAGTACAATCAGGGTGTTTAATACTTATATAATAAGAATATCTAAAAGGAAACATTGAACGTAGAAGGATAAAATTTTTAAGGGAAATTATATACTATCTTTTGATTCCATATATTTTATTCTATGTTATCCATGGTGATAGAATTATCCCCATTATTTTTTCCGTAGTTTTATATTCCTAATCTCTAAAAATAAATAGATAATTATATAATACCAAATATAATGTACCAAGCCTTTTACACATAATATTACATGATTTTAAGCATAAATAACCGTAAAATACAAACCATGGATCATAAATCCTAGTGTATTTGGAAGAATATGTACATAACTAGAAAGCATGAAAAAATAAAATAAAAATAGATTATATTTAATCTCCATATCAATATCCTAACTAACTTTGATTTCTTATATCTTAATAAGTTATCTTAGGGTATACACGAACAAAGTGATGGGATAAAATTATGAGTAAGGGAATAAAAATAGAATTAAAACATTGAACATGGGTTAGACAGAATAACATGGTGAAACAAAAGGCATGTAAGGTGAATAAATCAATGGAAGCATGACATATAGAATATGGGATAATGTAATAATGACAACCTAGGAATGTGACATCAATATATAACATGAAATAACCACGAGTCAAGGGTAACTACTAGGATTATGTCACATAGTAGACAAAGTCCCATAAAAGAATCAGGTTTACACCCTGTCCCAACAAGAAATTTCTTGAGACTAAACATTACCCAATGAATTGGAGCACTATCTGAGTCCATAAATCATAAAACTTTAATTTATGTGTGTGACACATGATTAATCAAACATAATTTGTAAATATAAGGGTTAACCATGGAATGAAATGGGTATCATAATCCTTACACAGGCATAACCAATGGGTGTAACATAAAGATGTCCATAAAATAATGGATTTAATTCATACATGGTCATTCATAAAGAAAAATAAGAATATAGCAGTATAAATGAAGTCCAACTGAATTTTAAATATGTAAAAATTGTGTTTAATAAACATTATAAATGAGACACATCAGTGTTATTTATGGAAAAATATAAAAGTGTATTTAAAACGTACAAGGAAATTTTTTTTTCATAAAACCATAAATGAAATAAGATAGTTTTTAATGATGAAAATAATGATTTTTGAAAAAATATTTGTGTATTAAAATATTTTTGGCTGTGTACTTGAAAATGGGTAAAAAATTTGGATGTTCCCTTTAGTCGGGCTTGCTTATTGGGAGGAACTGAAAAAGGAATCTTATATAACATGTATTTCCCTACAAAAGAAACAAGAATTGAGCTAGGTAATTTTTTTGAAACATACACACAGAATTTTGTTGGATTACATAAGAATAATTAATAAATACATTTGGGTAAAGGGAGAAAAGGCATAACCCAGAGGAAAAGATGGGGGTTTAGAGAGAATCTCTTACTCTATGTTCAAATGTGTTCTGTGCATGCTATTAATGTCCTGGATAATCATGTTATTTCTATTAATTAATTAACTATTAACATATTCTAAATGTATTTGAATTATGAAAATTTTATTAGGATTAATTATGTCTATCTCATTAACTTGTTGTGCATAATTTTCTCATTTTGGGAGTGTGCATTTTATGGTTCATGATCAGTTCGCTTGTGTATAATTATGAAAGTTCATGAAAATTGGAAAAAAATATAGAACAGGAAAGAGATGGTATTAATTTATTCAAATAAATTTAATTAGTGCCATACATCATTTTATTTTTTTGACATGAGGATGATTCATTAGATAAAACCTTGATGAAAAAATATTATTAGTTTCTTTAGGTAGTTTTTATGACCATTAAAATATAGTATCATTTTATTTAAATATATATATATATATACTGGTTCCCGAACATTAAATACATATTAATACACATATTATTATTTTTTGAACCATAAAAATGGTTTTATGACCAATCTAGAAGGTGATAATTAAAAATGAGAACTCATCATCCACTACGGCAGTGAGTCGACACCTCACAGTTGTTGTTTCCATTTTTATAATAAAAATGAGATGATAAGATATTTCATGATGGATATTAAATTAACACAATAATATTCTATTATATATATGATACTTTTGTTATCATATTAAATTTTATATTACAGGTGAGGGAAGGATAATGAACGAAAATAAATTAAAAGAGAAAGAGGGTGGGGTTTTCCTCTTGAGTGTCATCTCCTTGAGAAACACCTTAAGTCACTTAGAAATGGTATTTTGGAGAGACCAACAAGACCATAACATATGGAAGAGGTTTGGGAGAGTAATTTGGTAGAATAAAATTAATTTCCAAATCTTCTTAGGTTTTGGGAGAATATGAGGTGTGGGGGTGGAATTTCTAGTGTGAGGAGAGAGGTTTTTTATTGTTTTATTAATTAGTTTATTATTTTGGCTCATGATAATCAATATCATTGATAATTATTTGTATGTTCGTTAAATAATGAATGAGTTTTCAAGATTGTTATTATTACATCATCTATATATCACCCATGAGTTAATAATTCATATATTTTTTCAATATAGTAAATTACCGTATTTTATTATTCACTAAAAATTCATCTATTTTAGAAAAATCTAAAAAATTAACCCTAAAATATAAAAAAAATTATCATAAGTTTAAAAAATATTAATTTATTAATGTATTTTATGAAAATAGATTTTATTTTAAATCCTTACTTTTAATTATAAAAGTTTATATAAACATTTATGTTTTGTAAAAATACCAACAATTAATTTATCATTTTTAATACATTTATTTACTTATACCATGATATAAATATATCATATTTTCACATATAATATACATAAATTTTATGTATACTTTAATAGGTGAGGTTACTATTCTTTTGTCCAAATTACTATTCTTAGTGGCCATATTACTATTCCATTGGTCAAGTTATTATTTCATTTTTATATGTTACTTAATTTCTATAAATACCTCTTATTTCATTATTAATTTATGAGACTATGGATTTTTATTGGGCCATATATGTGATGTATGTGTTTTATAATATATGACATAATTATTATAATGGAATTTCCATTGATAAAATCTTGGTTCATTAAACCATATGTAACGACTACATTATCAATGAAGGTATGGATCAACTTTAAGCACACAATGACACCATCCCACACATTGTAGTCCATTTAACACATATCTCAACTAATGGGGGGGTCAAGAATCAGGATCCAATCCCTAAATGAAATTTCTCACATATCACATTCATAAGAATATGTAATCATCACATATAGGGAATGCATCCCATCGTAAAGATCAATAGTTATTCCCAAGCTTCTAGTAAAAAAATGACCTAGACCCAAACCTAGAACATATCTCAACACACTCAGTAGGAAACCAAATGGGCCCTAAATATCTTCCTTGGCCGCTTCTCATAGATATAATCCCATGACTGTCACCCATTAGTGAAAACTCATCCCATAGGCTCCCACTAATCACAACCACATATGGTCGGTCCATATACTCAACAAATTATCTCATACTCTTGGTCCCACTATCTAGTAAACATCCTAATACAATATGTTCTACATTACCCTATCCTCATCATGAGGGATTCAATTCCCATCTAAAACCCCATTGGGATCCCATTTCCATGTCCTAAACAACTCCCATGACCACTATTGAGTCTCATTCCACATATTCAAAGAGAGATATCTCAGCCCATCTCCCAGTGGAAACACGTCTCTGTCACCCATGTATAGTATTTATGGAATTTCTTACTTAAATCACTCACTATTACACTCCTCCATCCTAAAGAAGATGTACCTAGTCAGTCACAAGATGCACGAACTTCTTTCCTATCATCATTTGGTCTAAAGAACTTAATGACTTCTCTCTAGACAAATAAATCATCCTAGGTCACCTTACATCTCATCTCCCACCCTATATCATCCTATACTTATAATTTAGATTCTACCAAATCCCTCACCCTGTAACAACCCGAGCTTCCATGATACGCTTCTCTTTCAATAATAATGTAGCGTCTATTGTAAGAAACTTCGAGTTCTAACACACACCACAACCAATCAAAGTAGACGTTATGAATAGTAATACCTACTTTTTGAAATTTTATAATTTTTATCTTTCAAAATAGACTACATTTTTGGATTTGGAATATCGAAATTATCCTATGTTGACGTTTTGGTATTTTTCTGAGAACTTCCAATTTTTTATGAATAGTGAAAAATAATTAAAAACATCTTTTTTAATTAAAAAAATTTTTAGTGATAAATTATACTATTGAGTGGTTTTAAAGTATAATTATAATATATTTTTACCATTTTATCCAATGGTGTTCATTAGAATTAATTTCACTTTGAAATTGGACATAAATAATTGTCAATCTTTTGATCTATATTGTTTCTTAAAAACATGATATTTGTTGTGACAGCGAGAATTAATTATAAAATTAATTAATGAAACTTATATGTTTTTAATTATGTAAAATAGAAATCATTTTTGAATTTGTAATATCAATTATATCTTAGGGTGAAATTTTGGTATTGTTTTGAAAAACATCAATTTTTGATGAATAGTGAAACCACTAAGTGGTAGTTAAAAAACTGATTTTTCGTTTAAATGAAACATTACCACTTCTGGGATTTGATTTTCCAAAATCCGACATACATGGTTTTCATTATGAATTAAAATGTGGTTCAATGGGATTAAAATAATTTTTTGGTGAATAGTAACTTTTAAGTTTAATTAATCGCGATTAAAGGAAATTAGTGAAATTTAAGGTAAAAATGAAATTCTAAAAATATGAAAATAACATTACACTTGTCATACCCTTATTTTATGATTCATGGCCGACCAAGACAATCCATGGGTCCTCTTGGGGACCCCATGGTGCCACTTGGGTAAGAAAATGACATTAATAACTTTTTATTTAAAGTAAAAATAAAATTGTCACAAACATGTGTTATTTTACTAAAATAATTATTACATGGGGTTATATAAGTTAACGTTTTGACTATAAATATTCATTGGAAATATAAAAATATTTAATACATCATGGTAATTTTTTTATAATTTTTAGACATTAAATAAATTTAAATTTTTATGACACCGTGATGATGCAGAGATTACCTCATTAATTAACGATTTAAATAAAATGAAAAGATAATGTAAAATATAAGACTTAAACTTGTCAAAAACATATTGGATGGGTATATTTATATCCCTTATCACCTTATATTTAAAATATATAAGTGTGGGACCTTTAAAATCCGAAAATCATTTTATAATAAAGTAACATTTCATGACTTTCCAAGAGTGGCCCTCCTCTCCTCTTATAAAAGGCCCCCACCAATAACACCTTATTCACACCTTCCAAGCCATTTGGCTCGGCCAACCTCGGACCAAATACTCTCTAAACTTTCCTATATTACTCCTAAAATCCGGCAGAAGTATTTTCAAGGATGTCTTTGGCTCAAATTGAGGTGTGGCTGATTGAGTATGTGATATGTGTTTTGCATTCAAATATCTGTAAAAATCCAAAAAATATATTAATATGCACCAGTGAAGATGGATAGATCTCATCAAGGATTATGACTGCTCAATCCACTACCATCCCAGTAAGGAAAATAAGGTGGAAAATGCTCTAAGTGGAAAGGATCATGCATCTTTATCAATGATGATAATTGAAAAGGATCTGATCTTCATAGATTTGCAGAGGATGGATATGGGAATCATTAAGGGAGGAACATTATCAATCCTTTCTCAAATGATTTCTCAACCATCCCTCATGGAGAAAATAAAGGATTCTCAAATAAAAGATGTGGAAATTCAAAAAAGGGTGGAAGCTATTAGAAATGGAAAATCCTTAGAGTTTAAGATAGATGAAGAAGGAGTTATAAGATTTGGGTCATGATTATGTGTACCATCCGATCCATAGATAAAGAAGGAGATTTTGAATGATACACATAGATCAACCTTCTCTATTCACCCAGGGAGCACAAAGATGTATCGAGATCTCCGAGAAAACTTTTGGTGGGACATTATGAAAAGGAATATGGCTGAATATATATCAAAGTGCTTGGTATGTCAGCAAGTGAAGGCTGAGAGGAAAAATTATAATGGGATGATGCAACCACTAACCATGCCAACATGGAATGGTGAGAACATTTCCATGGACTTTGTCACTGTAATTCCAAGGACATCCAGTGGAAATAATGTTATATGGGTCATTGTGGATCGTCTTACAAAGACAACTCACTTTATCACAATTCTAGAGGACTTCTCATTGGATCAAATTGCATTGATATATATCAAAGAGGTGGTAAGGATTCATGGAGTACCACTATCTATTGTATCCGATTGTGATCTGAGATTCACCTCAATGTTTTGAAAAATTCTCCAACATGCTCTAAGCACTGAACTGAAGTTCAGTATGGCCTATCATCCTCAAATTGATGTCCAATCTAAGTGAACTATTCATACACTAGAAGATATGTTGAGATCATGTTCTATGGACTTTAAAGGAGGATGATACCAACATCTTCCACTAGTTGAATTCTCCTACAACAACAATTTCCACTCGAGCATCTGAATGGAACCATATGAATCCCTTTATGGGAAAAGATGCAGAACACTGGAATGTTGGGATAAAGTTGGTGAGCATAAGCTACTAGGACCTAAAATGGTCAAAGAAATGGTGGAGAAGGTGAAAACCATTTAGTAGCATATCAAGGCATCCCAAAGTTGACAAAAGAGTTATGTAGACAACTGTCGATGAGATCTTGAGTTCAAAGTTGGATACATGGTATTTCTACGCATATCTCCATGGAAGAAGGTCATGAGGTTTTGGAAGAAAGGGAAACTAAGTCCCAGGTACATCAGCCCCTTCGAGATCCATGATCATGTCAGAGTTGTGGCCAATCTACTAGCACTTCCACCTACCATTTCCAAAGTACACAATGTCTTCCATGTATCCCTCTTAAGGAAGTACATACCAAACCCTTCACATGTACTCTCTTTAGAGGTGGTACAGTTAGATAATGGTCTTTCTTACGAGGAGCATCCAGTGAAGATCTTGGATCATAGAGATAAAGTTAAACGTAATAAGACTACTCACATAGTCAAGGTACTATGGAAGAACCATAAGTATGAATAGGAAACATGGGAACTGGAGGAGGAAATGAAGGAAAATTACCCGCACCAGTTTAATGGCCTAGAATGTAAAATGAAATTTTGAGGGTGAAATTTCATAAGGGGGATAATGTAATGACCCAGAGTTTTCAATGGAAATTTCCTCCTTATAATTATGTCATATAATCACATGAAATCACAACACAATGAACTATTAAGTACTATGTAACCTTTAAAAATAAGTTTGTCACTTCTATGATTTTACTTTCTAAAATCTAACTTACACAGTTGCGATCAGTAAGTTATTTGGAGGCTAATATAACCAACTTAATTTTTGGTGAATAGTTACATACCTTTATGAATAATAATGTTAACCTTATGAATAGTGAAATACCATAACGAATAGTTACCTTACTTATGATAGTATATAAATAAGATTCAAGTGGATGTACAATATACCTATATCTAGGAATAAAAAAATAAATGTTTTAAAATTGTTGTTTTTTCGAGTAAATTGTGATTTTAATTAAAAATTAAATAAATCATATTTAGAAAATTAATTCTGAAAAATGGATTTCATTTTTGGATTCTACACGTTGAAAAATGGTTAGGGCGAACTTTTGGGATTTTTCTAAAATACTTGATTTTTTGGATGAATAGTAAAATACAATAATTTATGATAAATGCTAAATACATGAATTATGATTTCATAAGCTGATGTATGGCTGATGTAAGGCCATTATATCAAACTGACATGCACATATTACTATTTTTGGTCAGGTAATCATCACTATTTATGGTATTGAGGGAAAATAATAAACTAAGGAATTAAATATTATGAAAACTCTCCTCTCCTCCACTATAAAAACCACCCCTCCTTACCTCTTATATTCACTCCCCTAAAGCCTTATTACTTACTTAAATTCCACCCAAATCTCTCCCCAATATCCTCCTCCACGTACATAAGCCTTTGGTATCCTCAAAATACCAAGTCCTCTCCCCTTAAGAGGCTTTCAAGGGAGATTAAATCCAGAGGTAAACTCATCTTTTTCTTTTCTTTCATTTTCTTTCAAGTTCTTTTCTTTTATTTTTATTTCCTCGACTCAATTCACCCAAATGGTATGATAACTCTAGTAACATACATGTACTAGAATTATATTACTCTAATGTGATAGTTTATCATCATCTCTCATTTCCCCTTCTTTTATACGAAAGAAACGAAAGCACCATCCAAGATGTGTTAATTTATCACATTCAAGGACGACGATTTATCAATTTCCATTACCATATTCTTTTTTGGTAATGAAATCATTTTTATGGTTGAACCAGGCTATGAAATATGTATTTTATATCATGTGTGGTTCTATAATCCGTTTTTACACATGGTTTTTCTTTATAAAACAAAACATGTTCTTTGTGGTAAAAACCGGCCAATTAACCCAAAAGGTTGTCACTACAGTTTTATATAATGATTAAAATTCACTTAAAATAACCAAATAAAATTTTAAACCATGTAACCTTATAAATTTTAAATAAAAAATATAACTTCAATTCTGTACAACCACCTTCATCATACATGTTTATCCGAACATGAACCGATCATTAAGACCAAGCAAGCAAATGGACCCAAACAATGAAATTGAACCTCATAACCAATAAAAATGGTTATAAATGAAATTAAAAAGATTATAATAAATATTTTAAATATATAATAGGTTCTATAATTATTAATTAATGAACCTAATTTTATTATTTATTCCATCAAGTTCAAGCAAAGATCACCATCAGATTTAAGGTAAGGGATCCTCTCCATTTCACTTTTATTCAAGAATGTCCTCTATGTTATGCCCTTTTATGTGTAATTCATAATGATGGGGTATGATTTATCACCTCCCACATATTTTCCTCATGATATATAATTTATTATAAACCCCTTTTATCTCTCAATAAGCCTTCTTAGGTACACCTGATACCATGCCGATAATCCGTAAGGAATTCTACTCGAACCTCCTTTACTCCTTCGAGTTGCCTCATCTTTCTTATTACCAAAATGAAGTTATCTTATATTTTTAGGTGAAACTTCTAAATATTTTTTAAATGTTTCAAATTCATTTATCAAGACCATTTCATCATTATATTTCTGGGATATATATGTTTTTAAGTGATTCCCTCCTCAATACTTCCCGATAAGCAAACTTGTTTTAAGGGAACTTCCCGAATTCTTACCTGATTTCAAGTAAACTCTATCCTTTGTTTTAAGACACCATTTTTCTTATAAAATCAGTATTTTTATTATGAAAACCTTCTTGGTTCACTTCTGGTTTTATATAAAATATTTTTCCCTTTTTTATTTTTAAATCTCTATAGTGTTTTCCTTAAAACCGCTCAAAAATGTTTTTATGCCAAAATTTCTTGAAACTTTTCTTACATGTTGTAACTTATACTTAAAATCACTCACCATGATACATATATATATATATATATTATCTTATGAATTTCCATGTATACTTTAGTTCTCTTCTTTCATGGAAACTTTTATGTTATTCCCATCTATTATGCTTTGTGTCAGGATTATGGTACCCAATTCTTTCCATGGGTAATACTTATGTTTATGTAAGATTGATTATGCATGATTATTTATGTGGAAAAAATATTCATGAAATGTTAATATGGGTGTTCCATATATCGCTTCAATGCAATGGGTAAAGTCAAATCTAATGAGATGTTATGTGCGACAGTCTTGGAAGTTAGTCTTGGCTTGTGCTACTATGTGAAACGATCTTGGAGGTTAGCCTTGATTCGTAATAAAGTCATGTTTTATGTTTCTGTCACATTACTATGATTCCATGTTTATATGATCCCATGTTTATATGTTATTATTCCACATGTTCCATGCTTTTGTTATCATTATTTCATGTTTTTTAACCCATGCGCTAAAGCCTTATTCTTATGTATACTCCCTTACTGGGATTTTTAGCTCATCCCTTTGTTCATGTTTTCTCTAGGGTACCCTATGCAGATGTATGAGCACAATAAAAGTTAGTATCCATCTATAAATATTAAATAAATAAGGGTTGTTTTAGTCCCATGTTATAAGTTTTATGTACCTAGTTTTCAAAGACACTAGACTTCACGATCCTTGGCTTGTACTCTGATGTATATTATACTTAAAATCATGTAATGTATTATGTAAAAGGACAGGGTCTCTATAGACCCCGTTATTTTTTTATATAAAATTGTTTAACCTATGATCATTTTGTTAGGGTAACCGGTCTTGTATCAAAATTAAGAATATATTCTTGAACATATTCTAAATCTATAAGAGAGTCCTGTAGCAGGAAACAATTCCCCGCAAAAGGGTGTGATGAGATTGACCTCCCATCCTCTTTACCGATGTGAGTTCTTGAGTTTCATTGGTTCTGAAACCCCAATTGACCACCTACCATTGGAAAGTAATATTTTACCTAGTTATGGATGTTGAAACCATTGGGAGTTTCCATTAAGAACAAAAATGGTGACCCAACATGAATGATTGTGAAAACATTGAACCCCCCACAATCAAATCCTTGGGTTGGATATGCAAATCACATGGCTTGAGAAACAATTGGCTGGATAGAGCCCCACTTGCTTGTTGTACACGTGACGCCCCACCCCTCATCCATGATTTCATTTAATGTAAACTCTAAGGGGACGACCATAAAAAATAATATATTACAATATGATGAGAAATATTTCAAAATTTCATAATTATTGGAGTTTATAATTAATTACATAAATTTTCATATACATGGACTGATCGGGGTTTTTTGATATTTTGAATTAATGAATTTTTTTTATTTTTTATTTTCTCCTCCATCATTGTTTTTGATTAAAAATATTATCCAATAATTAACATTGATTTGGATATTGAATATTCTAGATCTCAAATATAGGTTTATAATTTAAAAACATTAAACTTTATTTATAAATATGAAATAAAAAAGCACAAATTAAATATTTTTTTTATTATTTAATTTTTTTAACTAACTAATGATAAATAATTTAATCTCAATCAGATTTAAAATTCATTTATAAATCTAATATGAACTAGGGAAAAAATAATTGAACAAATAAATTCAATAAATTTCCAATTTTTTAAAATTAAATAGTAACCTATCTATCTCAATGCAATTAAGGTGCCTCTTGAGTGGTAAATCTCATAATCTTGTATTGAAAAGATTCAGGTTCAAAACCGAGTTGTGACAAATTTCTGAGTTACTATAGCAGTTATTGAAACGATTATTGTAGCATCAAAACTATTCACCATATTTGGACCTACGAACCACAGATTTGGGTCTTTGGGCCACAGGGCCTACGGGTCTCCTCAGGTCATTGAGGCATGACCTTTCGAACCACATTACCTCTAGGTCATGAATGATTTAGGTTAGACCACACCTGATCAAACCCCGGAGGAGGAATCAGAGAAAGTAGCACCCACCAAATCAGATCTATTCAAATTGGGAATGAAGAGAGAATATGACAATCATCATCAGTACCAAACACCGTACAATGGGGAAATACTAGTTGATAATCCATGCGAGGTCAGGTGTTAGATTCCATAATGAAGAAGTTACTAGAGAGGGGTAGTTCCAGTGTAGTCAGGACTTTGGACCTTTGCATCATGTACTGAGCCTTGTGATTTTGGGCCTATGGGTCATTTAAGGGTTCCCTCTCAACCCAGTAAAAAAACGAGATTATCCAAAAATAAATAAAAATCTAAGGTCTTCAGACCATTTAATTTTATCTAGCTTAATCGTGTAATATCCTTAATTTTTAAAGACAATAAAAAGGCCTTGTTAATAATAATTTATGATTATTTTTATGTGGAAATGTAATTTTTTTTTAAAAACCATTTGATAAATGATTTAAAGGACTTTGAGTAAGGGTAAAATCCCAGTTAACACCTTGAAATAATTTGTGGAATATTTTCGGAGTTACAATACCACAGTTTAGACCTTTAACAGTGTGCAAAAAGGGATTTAATAGCGCTAAGAAATGATGTTTTCCTCAATGCCATTAGGGGGGAGCTTTATCAGTGCTAGAAATATTGTTGATAAATGCTCACCTGCTGTAGTGTGCTATTTTAATAACATCACACTACACCAAATACACTTGTAACATGTATTCAAATACACCTGTATGCAAATAGATAATTTAATTGAAATAAATTTTACATCAAAAATAAAAAAATAACACTACTATATACATTTCTAACAATGTTCTGTATAATTACATTTACAATTATTATCCACAAACATTTAAAAACATTAATGTTTCATCGCCTTTGGCACGATCACAACCCCCTCTCAAAAATACTGACCATGGTATCAGTTGGCGAACAAACCAACCCAACCCGATTAAAATAATCCAACTATATAAGAAAAAAAATCTTTTGTTACTAATATTATAAAGAAATAAATTAAATATAAATATGAAAAAATACATTAATAAAATGCCGATTTAAAAAGAGACACACATCAAGTCATACTGATCACATCGTGCGTTGAATTGAGGTGAGGTTGATTCCTACACGTCACAAATGACTTATAGAAAATTTTATTAAAGTATCAAAACATTCCGAATGTGTTTGTTCAGTTTTCAGCATGTCACTTATTTTTTTACTAAAATTAATATCAATTTTAAATAAAAATACATACTTGGAGTAATATTGGTCACACTGCATATCAAATTGAAGTGCGGATGGTTCCTACATGTCACAAATTACATATGCATCGTTATCCTAAATTATCAAAACAATATGAATGTGTTTTCTCGATTTTGAGTATGCCACTTGTGTTTTTTTATTAAAATATCATTTCAAACTAGAAACATGCACTTTGAGTCATATCGGTCACACCGTGTGTCGGTTTGATGTGATACTACTTAATACACATCAAAAATGACTTATGAATCATTTTTCTAAATTATCAAGATAATCAGAGCACATTTTCTTGATTTTTAGTGAGTGACACATATTTTGAACTAAAATGTCAATTTTAAAATGATAACAGACACATTGAGTCATACCAATCACACCATGCATTATATTGAGGTGCAGTTAATTCCTACATGTCATGATGACTTATGGATCATTTTTCTAAAGTATCAAAATAATCTGAATTCATTTTCTTGGTTTTTAGTATGTCACTTGTTCCTTTTACTAAAATTAGTGTCAATTTCATATAAAAAACACACTTGGAGTCATATCGGTCACACTGTTCGTCAGATCGAGGTGCGGTTGATTACAACATGTCAAAAATGACTTATGGATTATTTTTATAAATAATAAAAAAATTGAATGTGTTTACTTGGTTTTAAATATGTCACTCATTCTTTTTACTAAAATTAATGTCAATTTTAAATTAAAAGATGCACTTGGAGTTATATCAGTCACACTGTGCATCAGATTGAGGTGAGGTTGATTTATACACATCAAAAATTACTTATGGATCGTTTTACTAATGTATCAAAATAATCTGAATGTGTTTTCTTGGTTTTGAATGTTTCACTCATTCTTTTTACTAAAATTAATGTTGGGTTTAAATAAAAATCCACACTTGGAGTCATATCGGTCACACCGTTCATCTGATTGTGGTGCAACGGATTTCTACATGTCACAAATGACTTATGGATCATTTTCCTAAATTATTAAAATAATCTGAATGTGTTTTCTTAGTTTTGAGTATTTCACTTGTGTTTTTTATTAAAATTTCATTTCAAACTATAAATACACGCTTTGAGTAATACTCGTCATATCATGTTTCAGTTTGACATGAGATTATTTCCTACACATCAAAAATGACTTATGAATCTTTTTTCTAAATTATCAAGACAATCTGAGCATGTTTTCTTGATTTTCAGTGATTGACACATGTTTTGAACTAAAATGTCAATTTTAAACTGATAACGGACACTTTGAGTCATACTGGTCACACTGTACATCAGATTAAGGTGAAGTTGAATCCTATATGTCAAAAATAACTTATGGATAATTGAACTAAAGTATCAAAATATCATTAATGTGTTTTCTTGGTCTTGAGTATGTCACTTATCCTTTTTTACTATAATTAATGTCAATTTTAAATAAAAAGACACACTTAGAGTCATACTGGTCACACTGTGGGTCAGATTGAGGTGAGGTTGAAACTTATATGTCACATATGACTTATGGATTGTGTTCCTAAAGTATCAAAAGAATACAAATGTGTTCTCTTGGTTTTTAGTATGTCACTTGTTCTTTTTACTAAAATTAGTGTCAATTTTAAATAAATACACACTTTAAGTCACATCGGTCACACCATGAGTCAGATTGAGGTACGATGATTCCTACACATCAAAATGACTTATGAATCATTTTCCTATAGTATCCAAAGAATCATAATGCGTTTTCTTATTTTTCAGTATGTTACTTATTCTTTTTACTAAAATTAATGTCAATTTTAAATAAAAAGACACACTTGGAGTCATACCGATCACACCGTGCATCAAATTGATGTGGGGTTTATTCCTACACATCAAAAATGACTTATGGACTATTTTCCTAAAGTATCAAAAAAATTAATTTTTTTGATCAGTTTTAGTATGTCACTTGTTATTTTTACTAAAATTAATGTCAATTTAAAATAAAAAGACACACTTGGAGTCATATCGGTCACACAATGCATCATATTGAAGTAAAATTTATTCTTACATATAAAAAATGACTTATGGATCCAGGAGACTCAGGATCAAATCCATGCGGAGGCACAATTTCTAGGTACTGCACCAGTACTGTAGCAGTACTATAGCAGTACAGTAGTGGGAACTATAGTAGACACTATTTGGCACTGTAGCAGCTGAGAATTTTCCCCTGTTTGGGCCTTCGGGCCACCAATTTGGTCCCCAAGTCCTTTAAGGCCTTCTAGTGACCCAAGCCTTCGGGACAGTAAGTCCTTCGAGCCACCTCAAGGCCTTCGGGCCACCTTTAGTGCAAATGAAAACCAGACAACCTATAAGGAACAAGCTCTATAGAAGGATGAGAAAGGAGCTTTCACCACAGAAGAAGCTATATGGATTTTAAGAATGAGAGGGTATGACACCTACCATCAGGACAAGCCTGTGCATGCATGTGATAGCCTAGATGAAAACCCATGGGAAGGTGGAGAGCTTATTTCATTATGAAGATGCTGGGATGAGTAGTTCCAATTAGTTAGTCTGGGTTGTATGTAATGTTTGAATCCTACGGGCAATGAATTACTCTAAGGCCTACAGGGACATGTAATAATTATGACTACATGCATTGTAAGGGATCCACCTCACCCATTGAAAGGTGGATTATCAAAAATCAATAAAAAATGAAGGCCTTCGATCCATTGGACTTATGGATCATTTTAATAAAGTATCAAAATAACCTAAATGTGTTTTCTCAATTTTTAATATGTCACATGTTATTTTTACTAAAATTAATGTCAATTTTAAATAAAAACACACACTTAGAGTCATATTAATCACACCATGCATCAAATTGAGTTGGAGTTTATTCCTATACTTCAAAAATTAATTACAGATAATTTTCCAAAAGTATCAAAATAATATGAATGTTTTTTCTCCGTTTTCAGTATGTCACTTGTTGTTTTTATTAAAATTAATGAAATTTTTAAATAAAAAGACACACTTGGAGTCATATAGTCCATACCTTACATAAAATTTAGGTTCAGTTGATTCTTACACATCAAAAATGACTTATAAATCATTTTCCTAAAGTATCAAAATAATCCTAATGCATTTTCTCAGTTTTAAATATGTAACATTTTCTTTTTACTAAAATTAATGTCAATTTTAAATAAAAATACACACTTGGCGTTATAATGGTCACCCTGTGTGTCATATTGAGTCTTAGTTGATTAATACATTTCAAAAATTACTTATGGACCATTTTACTAAATTATCAAAACAATAAGAATGTGTTATCTTGGTTTTTAGTATGTCACTTGTTCTTTTTACTAAAATTAATGTCAATTTTAAATAAAAAGTCACATTGGAGTCATATCAGTCACACCGTGCATCAAATTGAGGTGAGGTTAATTCCTACACCTCAAAAATGAAATATGGATTATTTTTCTAAAGTATCAAAATAATCTGAATGCATTTGATTAGTTTTCAGTATTTCACTTGTGTTTTTTACTAAAATTTCATTTCAAACTGGAAACACGCACTTTGAGAAATAAATTTCACATCATGTGTCGGTTTGATATGATACTTCTTAAGATGCATAAAAAATGACTTATGCATCATTGAACTAAATTATCAAGATAATCATAATATGTTTTCTTTGTTTTCAGTGAGTGACACATGTTTTGAAATAAAATGTCAATTTTAAACTGATAACAGACACTTTGAGTCATACCTTTCACACCATGAATTGGATTGAGGTGTGGTTGATTCATACATGTTAAAATGACTTATGGATCATTTCCCTAAAGTATAAAAACAATCCAAATGAATTTTATTGTTTTTTAGTATTTCACTTGTTCTTTTTACTAAAATTAATGTCAATTTTAAATAAAAAGATACACTTGGAGTCATATTGGTCATACTGTGTGTCATATTGAGGTGTGATTGATTCCTATATGTCAAAAATGACTTATGGATTATTTTAATTAATTATAAAAATAATCCGAATGCATTTTATTGGTTTTTTATATGTCACTTATTATTTTTACTAAAATTAATGTCAATTTAAAAAAAAGACACACTTTGAGTAATATCAGCCACACTGTGTGTTAAATTGAGGCAAGGCTAATTCCAACACATCCCAAATGACTTATGGATTTATTTACTAAAGTATAAAAACAATATTTATTAATTTTCTTAGTTTTTAGTATGTGATGTGTATTTTGGACAAAAATGTAAATTATAAACTAAAAATGTACAGTCCGAGTCATACCGATTACACTGTGTATCAGATTGAGGTGTGGATGATTGAATATGTGATATATGTTTTTCATTAAAATATCTGTAAAAATCCAAAAAAGAGAGAACATGTTCCATTCTGATCGAAGAGAAACCCCATGCTCCCTGAAACACTCTAGGTTTTAGGCAGCATGCGGTTTCCTATTCCATTAGAAAGGAACATGTTCTTTTTTTTCTTGTTACAGATAGTTGAAAGAAACATATCACTTACCAATATATATGTGAAAAAACTAAATAAGTATTAGGTAAAAATGATAAGGAAATCAACTTAAAAATAACAGACAAAATGATGAAAAAATTAATTAAATTAGTAGGAGGAATTCACCTTTTCATGATGGTTGTATACATTATTGACCAATTTCCTTGTTGTCATTATCTCAGTTGTAGCCATGAAGTCTAATTTTGCATGAGTATGAGAATCTTCGAACAAAACACCCCAACCCGAGAAAAGGAATCCACCTATATAAGAAAAAAATTCTTATGTTAGTAATACTATAAAGAAATAAATTAAACATAAATATGAAATAATACATTAATAAAATGTCAATTTTAAACTAAAATCATTCAATTTAAGTCATATAGGTTACACCGTGTATCAGATTGAGTGCATGATCATAGTACATGAGTGAGTCATCCTTGTTAATAGAGTCATTTTTTCATGATCCTTGTGAAAATTAAAAAAATAAGTATTAGATAGAAATGATGAGGAAATTAACTAAAAAAGTACATAAAATGATGATAAAATCAACTAAATAGGTAGTGGGAAGTCACATCTTCATGATATACGTGTAAATTTTGACATCATTTATGCTTCCCATGCATTTCTAAACATATCTATTTCATATTTTGACTATGATAAATTTCGATAGTTATGGTAGTACTAGAAATATATAAATAAAAAAAGGATTAATAAATATTTTAAATAAAATAGTAATTATCTTAGAAAATACCTCTTCGGTGATTCTAGTTTGTTGATGGTATATGATATCTCTCATAAAATTGAAAACATAATAACCACAATCTATTCCATTGGATTGTTTTAGATACTGCAGAAACATTTAAAGAAATAAGTAATTTATTTTGATATGTGTTTTGATAGTGAAATATTATTATATATAGCATGATACTTATCCACTTGTAGAAGTCGATAGGCTCCTTGTGCACATGAACTATCCTCATGACATGATTTTCAAAATATATAAAAATCGACCTATCATAAAAATTATCATTAAAACATATTATAAAATATATAACCTGATGTTTAGTTCTAAAATGCTGGATTTAGTGTTACAGATTGAAAAAAGTCACCATGTGTGTTTGGTTTGTTGGGTATCCATGAAGTGAATCCAGGAAATAAATATTTGGAGTATCTGAATTGACCACAATGAGTACCCAATGTTTCCTAAAAAATCAAAAAAGAATAATTAATGAAAGGAATGAAAATATATTTTATATGATTAAATTTTAGAGTTCTACCTATGCATCATTAGTAATAAGAAAATTCAGTCATCCGTAAGTTTTCTTTCAAACTCTATGGCCAGTTATTCCACTATTTAATCTATTTTAGTTGATTCTATTTTGGTTTGTACTATAAAAGTGATGCGAGGACTAATGAATCCATATTTATGTTCATAGGGGTTCCCTTCAAAAAGTATTGATATAGAATCCTGCAAAAAATATGAAATATATGTAGTCATAACTAATATTATAGATCATCTATTGGAAAAACAAATCATGAAAACACACTTCATGTATACAGTTACAAATGAGACTCCTATCCATTCATACTTGAGGATTTTATTTACATTCTCAAGAATAATGAAGTCTGAAATGGCCTCTACGTAAATTTGTTCTTTAAAATCAACTATGTGATTAATACCACTCTGTAACCTTGTATCAACATGAATCTTCAATGTTAATAAATGCTTATATTGAATGGGTGGGGTAAAGGTGCTTTGTAAAGATATTTTCAATTGGTAAATTGATACTTTAGACCATTTTGATTCTAACTTTCATTTCACCCCTTCCCTTTTTCAATCTATAATAACATTCATCGGTTTAGAACTTTTTTGATTAATTGTTAAAGGTTTAGCATGAAAAATAAATTGGAAATGAATAACTCCTTGTCAACATGTTTTTTTACAAGACCTAACCACCATGATATGAATTTTACAGTAGCTTGATCATCCATATAAATATATGTGTCATCAAGTGGAATAGGTAGCGCGATGCTCGACTCATGAGCTATGCTAATCCCCACTCTCATATAACCTGTTAGAAGTTGTCTGTTGTGTAGAGTTTCTTCTTGGATATTGAACATGGTAGCCCTTACAACAAGGATATGGGTGGGTGTTGATAGATATAAATCATAGTCATTTTCACCTTGTATAATATCAGTACAAGAAAGTTATATGTGTCTTCTTGATTCAAATTTCACCGAAACAATTATGAGAATATTGATTACCTCATCTAAGACATATCATTGAGGGGAATGACTCACCTCAAAGCTGGTGGGGTTGGGGGATCTTCACACCATGGTTTTTTTAGTTTTTTATTCTATTTGATTCCCCCATAACATTTTCTAGAAACACATACTACTAAAGAAAATTTTCTTAAAGGGAAGCTAATCATTATTTCATCTATTCCATTTATTTATCTTTATCCCCCTGTTCTTTTCTTTTCTCAAAATATGTTTGGTGTGTCACCCCAAAACTATATCATCCCGCCTTTTTATCACATAATCTTTCATTAAATTATACAAAACCGAGGATCTTTGAGGTTTAGTGTCTTGGAAACTAGGAACTTAAAACATGACGACATAAAACATTCTTCTTAAACACTTGAAAGTCTTATTCATTTGTTCATCCTAATTTCATTACAAAATCTCATAACCTGGGAGAATACATAAAAGTAAAGGGTGAGCAGAAGGCAGAGTAAGGGAAACAAGAGAAACATTTGACATGTGAACTTGAGATACATCAATAAAGTCCTGATAAATAACTTTAAGGCATGAGAAAGAGATCATGAGGCATATCAAAATAAAAATAAAATGTTTTATAACTTGAAGAAGTGGATACAAAATTTAACATAGATAATCATTTCCATATCACCAAGGTCCATCCTCAAGGTGTCATTAAAAAATTACCAAAGTTATTCACCAAGGTATCGTTAAAATGGTCATCTTTAGAGATTAAGTATTTACCCAATGCATTAGAAAGCTATTAGGGCGCACCCTTAATTTGTCTTTATTATAATGTGAGCCAAATATATCTTCATAAATCATTTCATAAATAACCCATATATCATAAAAGAAATGGGTTTCATTTCATAGTCATAACATTTTAAAAACTGCTTTAAAGACATGATCTTTATGTCACTTTAAACCCACAGAAAAGGAAAACAGGTCTCATGTATGTAAATCCCAAAATTTAAAATAGAAAATTTTGATATATATGTGAATACCCATGTATAATAAAGAGTTTTGAGTATTTACTTAATAAAATAAAATAATTTGAGAAAAAGAGAGAGACATTTTGAGACGAAAATTCGGCAACATAATGGCTATGTTGCAGGGTTTTAGAAAACATTGAAAAGAGAGGGGACATGGGTAAAACACTCATAAATGATCCATAAAATAGTAGAGGGATAGAATATAAAGAATATAAGAACATGGTAATGAAATTTGAAGGACATACCATATGAAATAAAAAACATGAAAGGAAGACAAAAATAAGATTTCTCTTATGAAAAATTCGGCAGCCTAATGACGTCACTTAAAATTTCAAAAAAATGAATTGATGAGATTAAATAGGGTATCTCATAATGTGAACATAAAAGGATAGTATTATGAATATAAATATCATACCCCAACATGGGAAAAAGGAACTTGAAAGACTTGACATGAAAGTAGATCTTTGAAAATGGGAAGAGTGAAAGAATCCCTTACAAAAATTCGGCAGCCTAGCGGCGCCACTTAAACATTCATAAAATGAAATGATGAGAGTAAGAGGGGATATCTCATCATAGGAACATGAAAAGGGAATTAAGAGGAATATAAAATAACATCCCCCAACTTAAGAACATGGGGCTTAAATGAAATGACATATGAAAGAGTACTTGAAAAGAAAGAGAGAGGTAGGATCCCTTACCTTGAAGAGTAACTTTGAAAGCTTGAAGGTCGGGACCTTGGGAGGCTTGAGGGAACCTTGGGAGGACTCCTTGGAAGGTAAAGAGACCAGAACTTCATTGGAGAGGATTTGAAAATGAAATTAATGAGGGAAAGGCTTGGTATTTATAGGAGAAGTGAGGGGACAAAGCATTATTTTCCAAGGGACACCTCATCGGTGGTATTAGCAAAACCATAGGCTTGCCCATGGTATTTTCCCATGGTATTGGCCACTTGGGCCACCTCATACCTTATATTACTATTCATAAGTCGACCAGAATTATTGCACAATTATTACATCCTTAATGATGTCATTAAACACCCGGAACTCAAAAATTGTATTTTCACTAGTCACCGAAAATTCAACTTTCTCAGAAAAATCCCAAAATTTCACCTTAACCAAATATCAATTCTCTACTTTCAAAAATGAACTCCATTTTATGAAAATAATTTTCTAAATATTTTTAATTTAATTTTTAAATAAAAACACAATTCACTGAAAATTCAACTATTTTAGAAAAATCCCAAAAAGTCACCTTAACCAAATATCAATTCTCTGATTTCAAAAATGAACTCCATTTTATGAAAATAATTTTCTAAATATTTTTAATTTAATTTTTAAATAAAAACACTATTCACTGAAAATTCAACTGTTTCAAAAAAATCCCAAAAATTCACCTTAACCAAATATTGATGCTTTGATTGAAAAAATGAACTCCATTTTATGAAAATAATTTTCTAAATATTTTTAATTTAATTTTTAAATAAAAAACACCATTCACCTGAAAAACTAATACATAACCAATAATTTCTGAAAGAGTTATTTACCTATTTTATTGAATCACATTACTTAATCAAGGTGCCTAAATTATATTAATACTTTCTTAAGTGAGGTTACTTAATCCATTTGATCACATTACTAATCATAAGCGTAAAATCACTATTCATAATTTACTATTCATCAAAAATTATGTTGATCTTATTGGACTCTAAATTTCTTACTGAACATAACTGTAGAAGAATATTTTTTAAAAATCATTACACATTATTAATTATTTAAGGTTTACATAAATATTTTTAAAATATGATTTTTCTAAAATTCATCAATAATATGCATACTGTATTTATCCAGACATTTGAAAATTCACAAACTTCACCATAAGAAGAAATCACAATTTTTTATTTAAATCAATGGATTACACAAGGCAGTTACGGTCTCGTTACATAACCCCTTATAACACCAGCATAGGACCTAAGAGTAAGGTGTGCTAGGATGATAGAATCTTGGGGCAGCTCGACCAACATTGCCCGAGTAGTGATTTATATCATCTTGAACTTCTCGCGAAGGCGATTCTGTTCCAACTTTACACGATGAAGTTCAGATTGGGTTTGGTCCGGAGCAAATCCCAAAGGTGCTACCTCCTTCCCGAGTTCTGTCAGATGGGCTTCGATCGGCCCGAGACTACTGGATGGGGCCATCGAATCTTATATCTATATTAATTAATCAAGATCACTTGTATTTATAGACAATAATTGCAACATTTAGTTTCCAACGGTCATATTGACCAACGATAATATAACAGTCGAAACCCAATGGTCTTATTTTAATTATACTCATTTTATTAAAGGAAATAGTTTTTTGAGTATAAAATAAAATAACACAAAAAGTTGGGAAACAAAATTTATTCAAAATTTTGGGTCGTTACAATCTTCCCCCATAAAGAAATTGCGTCCTCGCAATTTTAAAATTGGGCTTGGAAATTTCGTTGAAAGTCCCACATCGGAAAAAGAGTCAGTAAAACTATTACTTTAAAATAAAGAAAGGGAAGTACAAAGGTCACCCAAGTTAACCCATACTAGGATTCCATATAGGAAAACATGGATATGGAAGAGAAAACAAAGGGTCAAGTTCTGATGGAGACTGATAGAAAATATGATTAGGAGAAAATTAACCACAAGAATATCACAAACTTATGACGTGTTAAACAGTCTTTGATTACCCAGTAGGAAACGTAAACCAACAACGTTTTTGTTTTACGTTCCTTTTCATAAATTTGAGGATTTAATTTTCTACAAAGAATAAAAACATAAGGAAATATACTTACCTTCATGTAGAGTTTCATCCCTTGATAAGTTTCCACCAAGACTATTCTTTTCTCCAAACAATGAGCATTCAAAAAGACTTGGTCTCATCAAAAGCACAAGAATCATCTTCTAGAGAATCACATAATCCACAAAAGAATAACAATATTTTTCCCATGCCTTCAGTCATCAACTAAAACTAAAGAGGTTAGTACGAGATCATATAATCCCCAAAAGGATAATACTTTATAAAAAGAAATTTGAGTATTAATCTCCAAAATTCAACAAAAGTACCCAAAGTTCCAGAAAGACCATTCAATACACAATAATCCTTAAAATTATTTAGAATAATACAAACTAAGATTGGAACCCAAAACTCAAAAGGATTTAATCACATAGTCTTCCCCAATAAATTTTAACATTTATCTCCAAATAACATCGACTACTATTAAAGTCTCATACTAAAGTGTAATTAACGTATTCACATATTCTCTATGTTAGGTTCATCATTTTCCAGAAATAACCCAAATCACCATATGTCCACAATAAATACATAAATTCATAAAAAAATTCAACCATTCCTCCTCAATTTAAATCCTGTAGTATTTTATTTCCCCTAGGCATATAGTACTGCAAAAGAGAAAACATCGTCCAAAATAACCTTTATCATTTAATCACCAAATCATTTTACTATACAAAGGGTATCCATTTGATAAAACATAAGTTTCTAAAATCAACTTATTCTTGATACATAAAAATAGTAGGTGCATTAGTCAGTCCGAAGGGAATAACAACAAACTCATAATGCCCATATCTTGATTGGAAGGAAGTTTTTGCAATATCATCATTCTTCACCCTCAATTGATGATAACCAGAATGAAGATCAATCTTAGAGAAGAATTGAGCCCCATGAAGTTGGTCAAATAAGCCAACAATTCTTGGAAGAGAGTACTTTTTCTTCACTGTGATCCCATTCAGTTATCTATAATCAATGCATAGCTGCATCAATCCATCCTTCTTATTCACAAAGAGAACTGGTGCTCCCCAAGGAGACACACTTGGTTGGATAAACCCATTCTCCAAAAGATCTCAGAGTTGTTTCTTTAATTCCTATAGCTCTACATTTTCCATACTATAGGGGGTCTTTGACATTGAATGAGATCCAAGTACGATTTCAATGGATAACTCTACCTCTCTTTCTAGGGGAGGTTCGGGTAACTCCTCAGGAAATACGTCAACGTATTCTTAGATTATGTGGACATTTTCTAAATCAATAAATCCTTCGTGAGAAACTTATTTTATTTACGACTCTTTTAACTAAAAAGGATTTTATGTCTTAAAACTTCATGATTAGACAATTACATTTTTCTATAATTCATTCATAATGATTCATAAAAAGCTTGAGATTAACCAAACATATCCCATAGGAGTGTCGTAACCAAGAGTGAAGCAATGCCCATTTTCGTGTACCAGTTCCCATTCGAGTCTAGATCAAAGCAGTGTTTTTTTGTTTTACCCCTATGTACATTTGTGCCAGAGCCACCTCTACCTACTCGTATCCAGACAGGGATGTATTTTCTTAATAAACCACTTACTCAATACTCACCAAAATACCAGGAAGATTTACTATATTTAAAATTTTCTATAGGGTTCTTCCTAAAGTTTTAATATCCTAATTTCCATAAATAACTAAACTATCCTTTGATACCAACTATAGCATCCCGCCTTTTTATCACATAAACATTCATTACATTATACAAAACTGAGGATCTTTAAGGATTAGTGTCTTGGAAACCAGGAACTTAAAACATGACGACATAAAACATTCTTCTTAAACACTTGAAAGGATTCTTCATTTGTTCATCTTAAGTTCATTAAAACATCTCATAACCTAGGAGAATACATCAAAGGAAAGAGTGAGCAGAAGGCCTAGTAAGGGAAATAAGAGAAACATTTTACATGTGAACTTGAGATACATCAATAAATTAATGATAAATTACTTTAAGGCATGAGAAAGAAATCATGAGGCATATCAAAATAAAAATAATTTGTTTCATAACTTGAAGTTGTGGCTAAAACATTTAACATAAACAATCATTTTCGTATCACCATGGTCCATCCCCATGGTGTCATTAAAAAATTACCAAGGTTATTCACCAAGGTATCATTAAAATGGACATATCTAGAGATTAAGTCTTTACTCAATGCATTGGAGCGCTATCAGGGATCACCCTTAATTTTTTCCTTATTATCATGTGAGACACATATATCATCATCAATAATTTCATAAATAACCCATATAGCATAAAATAAATGGGTTTCATTTCATAGTCATAACATTTTAAAAACTGCTTTAAAGACGTGATCTTTATGTCACTTTAAACCCACAAAAAAGGAAAGCGGGCCTCATGTATGTAAATAACCGAATTTAAAATAGAAAATTTTTATATATATGTTAATACCCCTATAGAATAAAGAGGTTTGAGTATTCACTTAATAAAATAAAAGAATTTTAGAAAAAGAGAGAGACATTTTGAGATGAAAATTCGGCAGCATAACGACTATGTTGCAGGGTTATAGCAAACATTGAAAAGAGAGGGGACATGGGTCCCCCACTCATAAATGATCCATAAAATAGTAGAGGGAAAGAATATAAAGGATATAAGAACATGGTAATGAAATTTGAAGGACATACCATATGAAATGAAAAACATGAAAGGAAGACAAAAATAAGATTTCTCTTATGAAAAATTCGACAGCCTAACGACATCACTTAAAACTTCAAAAAAATGAATTGATGAGATTAAATAGGGTCTCTCATCATGTGAAAATAAAAGGAAAGTATTATGAATATATAGATCATACCCCAACATGGGGAAAAGGTACTTGAAAGACTTGACATGAAAGTAGAACTTTGAAAATGGGAAGAGTGAAAGAATCCCTTACAAAAATTCGGCAGCCTAACGATGCCACTTAAACATTCATAAAACGAAATGATGAGAGTAAGAGGGGATATCTCATCATATGATCATGAAAAGGGAAGTAGGAGGAATATAAAAGAAAATCCCCCAACATAAGAACTTGGGGATTAAATGAAATGACATACAAAAGAGTACTTGAAAAGAAAGAGAGAGGTTGGATCCCTTACCTTGAAGAGTAACTTTGAAAGCATGAAGGTCGGGACCTTGGGAGGCTTGAGGGCACCTTGGGAGGAATTCTTGGGAGGTAAAGAGATCAGAACTTCGTTGGGGAGGATTTAGAAATGAAATGAATGAGGGAAAGGCTTGGTATTTATAGGAGAAGTGAGGGGACAAATCATTAATTGCCAAGAGACAACTCATCGGTGGTATTGGAAAAACCACGAGCTTTCCCATGGTATTTGCCCATGGTATTGGTCACTTGGGACACCTCATACCTTATCTTACTATTCATAAGTCAACCAGAATTATTGCATAATTTTTACATCCTTAATGATGTCATTAAACATCTGAAACTCAAAAACTGTATTTTCACTATTCACCGAAAATTCAACTTTCTCAGAAAAATCGCAAAATTTCACCTTAACCAAATATCAATGCTTTGATTTCAAAAATGAACTCCATTTTATGAAAATAATTGTCTAAATATTTTTAATTTAATTTTTAAATAAAAACACTGTTCACTGAAAATTCAACTGTTTCAAAAAAATCCCAAAAATTCACCTTAACCAAATATAGATGCTCTGATTTTAAAAATGAACTCCATTTTATGAAAATAATTTTCGAAATATTTTTAATTTAATTTTTAAATAAAAACACTATTCACTGAAAATTCAACTGTTTCAGAAAAATCTCAAAAATTCACCTTAACCAAATATCGATGCTCTGATTTCAATAATGAACTCCATTTAATGAAAAATATTTTTATAAATATTTTTAATTTAATTTTTAAATAAAAAACACTATTCACCCAAAAAAATAATACTTAACCACTAATTTCTGAAACAGTTATTTACCTATTTTATTGAATCAAATTACTTAATAAAGGTGCCTAAATTATATTAATACTTTCTTAAGTGAGGTTACATAATCCATTTGATCATATTACTAATCATAAGTGTAAAATAACTATTCATAATTTACTATTCATCAAAAATTAAGTTGATCCTATTAGACTCTAAATTTATTACTGAACATAACTATAGAAGACCATTTTTTAAAAATCATTACACATTATTAATTATTTAAGGTTTACATAAATATTTTTAAAATATCATTTTTCTAAAATTCATCAATAATATGCATACTGTATTTATCCAGACATTTGAAAATTCAAAAACTTCACCATAAGAAGAATTCAAATTTTTTTATTTAAATAAAAGGATTACACAAGGCAGTTACGGTCTTGTTACATAACCCCTTATAACACCAGCATAGGACATAAGAGTAAGGTGTGCTAGGGTGATAGAATCTTGGGGAGGCTCGGCCAACATTGCCTGAGTAGTGATTTCTATCATCTTGAACTTCTCGTGAAGGCGATTCTGTTCCTGCTTCACACGATGAAGTTCGGCTTGGGTTTGGTCCAGAGCAAAGCTCAAAGGTGCTACCTCCTTCCCGAGTTCCGTCAGATGGGCTTCGATCGGCCCGATACTACTGGATGGGGCCATTGAATCTTTTTTTATATTAATTAATCAAGATAACTTGTATTTATAGACAATAATCGCAACATTTAGTTTCCAACGCTCATATTGACCAACGGTCATATTGACCAACGGTCATATTGACCAACGGTCATATTGACCAACGGTCATATTGACCAACGGTCATATTGACCAACGGTCATATTGACCAACGATCATATAACAGTCAAAACCCAACAATATTATTTTAATTATACTCATTTTATTAAATTAAATAGTTTTATTGAGTATAAAATAAAATAAAACACAAAGTTAGGAAACAAAATTTATTCAACATTTGAGGTTGTTACAGAAACCCACACCTCTGATGCAACCATGCTATTCTAGATACATTAAGAACACTGATTGTAGGTATTCATTCTATTTAGTTGTTGATGATTCTTGTGTCTAATTTAGAGAGAAAATATATAAAAATAAGTAATCATTGTTATGTAATAGCGATTTAAAGATTTTTCGATTATGTCATACTTACACATGCTTACCACACTTTTTTATGTTTCAATATATTAGTATCCCATCTTAATTTACATGTGACTCCTTCTATAGAACATGATGTGGGATAGAAGTGGATTTATATTTTGATTCATCAATATATATATAAATAGAGGAATATAATTATGTTGTCATTTCATGTCACATAAAATTATAATGGTATATTTAAAATATGTACCATTTTTTTCAAGTGAACTGTACCCTATCCTTGATTTATAGTAGAGGTACATCGATTTTGATGCCCATTCCTTATTTTCATCACTTATTTTTTGTTTCTTAAATTAAAAAATCTTAATCAAAGTGACTAATACATGTATTTTAAAATAATTTATTTCCAACCACAATGTACATGAAAATATATCTCCTCACAATGGCCAAAAAATACATCCCATGCTTCATGGATTATCAGGTGTGCAAACATATGTGGTGGATGTAGGTTTATTTTCCCTTCAACATATTTGAGATGAAATTTTGTTAGAATTGTGTGAAAGACTCTATGAGCCTTTCTAGAATGCATTAATCCAAATTTCTTGTGGGATTCATCCATAATAAATGCACTCTACAAGGGATAATAAAGAGTAAGTCAATGTTTCATTATTTTATTTTTTTAGTAAAATAAATAAAGGATATCATAATGTTTCCCTAATCTCTTCCAAAAATAGTGTCTTAAGTGTGAGAACAACATGGTACCATAAAGCTACATCAATCGACACACACTACCGAGTGATGAGCCCAATGAAACTACTGAACATGGTATTGTTGGGGTTAACAAGCTGGCCGCATGCATTTCATCCGACCTCAAATTTTATACCTTCACATTTTTTTGTAATAATTTTTCCTAACACTATCATGCTATGATGTTTCTGTTTTTTCTGGTACATCAGTTCTACCCCATTTTCTATTTCCTCAGGTTCAACGTCATCAATATGTTATTACTCTAGATCAGTAGTATCGATATGTTTAGAAGGTTGTTGTTCCTCTACACTGATAGCAACAACAGGTTGAGAAACCTATTGTTGCTCAGGATTTGGAGCATCAACACGTGCATAAGTCATTATCTACAGAAGTGGTCCAACATTTAATTTATATTACATAAATGCCGAAGTGAAAATATAATGACATGAGGTAACACAATGTATATTACAAAATATACATAACCTGATTATTGAACTCTTTTTTTAAGGATGAAGGGATTTGACCCCTCTATCAAGTATCCAAATCCCTTCATTCTGGTCTCCTCTGACATACAAGAACTCATCTATAACATCCCTACCCTCTTCATTGTCTTGAGAATGAGTAAGGACATCACTTGGCCTTAAGCTACATCCCTATGGTGTCAAAGGCTGGTAATAAATTCCAAGGGCTTCATTAACAGATGGGGGATGATTTTCCATTTGAAGATAAAACAACCCAACCAAACATGCCATAACCAAATAAACCACTAAGTTATGCATGATAATAATGTAAAACAACTCAAGTAATACCATTTATATCAAAACCAAACTACAAGAGTACCATAGTGGAAGAAAACTAAAATCAAAGTAAACATCAAAAGATAAAACCATCAAAACTCAAAGAAAACCACATAACTCCCAATATCCAACATGATCCATTCTCCAACTCCACAAAAAATACCATGTATCATGATAAACAACTAAATAAGTGTGATATTATACCTTTTCATGTGTCCTGATGAACAATATCTTCAAAAGCACCAAAGTTCCAAAGCAAGGGGGAGTAATGAAACTCATTAAAATTTTCCCAAATTAATTCCTTACTCACGCCACTAGGATAGAACATGTCATCACATTTTTATAAAAAAATTATATAAAACACTTTAAAATAGTTTATAACAGAATATAAAACAATTTCCATATCAAAATAGTTTTCCAACAAAATCCACTTTCTAAGGAAAAAAACCAAACAATACTTTAAAACCATTCCACAAGTCCCATTTTTGAATAACTAATTCCATTACACATATCCAAACATCCAACCATGAATGCAACATGGACCTCCCTATACCCACGAGTGGTGAGTCACCCCTTCACTAAGCTGTCACTTAATGAACTATTTTGATAGGGGAAGTCCTAACCCTTATCCACCCCACTAATAATGGGGGAGACTTAAAACCCTTATCAGTCCCAAATTCACATGAACACACACAACCATTATGACAAAAACCAATGCCAAATTAACCCTTTCAACCATTTCGATAAAACCGTCCTTTTATTGAAAACCTTTCAAACATACCATTTCAATAAAACAAAAATTTTATTGAAACCACTTTTCCATGAATCAAAACTAACCAACCATTTTAAAATAATCATTTTAAAATCAAGTTACCAATTTCAATTTCCACAAAACACCCAATTTCCAAAATTCTATAAACCATCACCAAATAAGGTTTCTAATAAGAAATTCATAACAATTTAACAACTAATTTCACTAAAAATAATCAATTTGAAACTAAGACTTCAAGTTTTAATAAGAGGAGTTGAGAGTGAATCCACCTACCTTAGGAATTATGGTGATAATGGAAAACAACACAAAAATGTCAGCAAAATAATGTTAAATCTCTAAAAACCACCTTATATCTCTTCCACTAACATTAAAAAAAGCCAAATATGATCATATTTTTCATCAAAAACCTTATATATATTCAAAATGGAACTAGATCTAAGAAATTAAGAAAGATAAAGGTAAGTAAATCTAATAAAAACCACCAAAACCACAATAAATGTTAACTTAATGAAAGAACTGGGCTTTAACACATAAAGAAACTCCTTTAGATCAGCTTCATATCGATGTAGAAATATTTCTTAGCCTTTTGGAGGGATAAATCTTGATTTAGGGTTGAAATGGGGGAAAATGAGGTGTTAAAGGCTAATCCTGACCTAGATCCACTTTTTCTGGATCTTGTTTTTAAACCATGCACAACTAGTCACACGATTAGGCAGACCGTGCACTAAACATGTTCATCCTCTGTCTCAAGATGGACCTCACATAGTTGGCCCGCATGGTTAGATAAAATGTACACCAACCGTGTAAAATCCTACTATCCCACTTTTCATGGTTTCTCCTGGGTGGCCATACAGTTTGGACAAACCATGAACCTACCTGTGTGCCTTCCCCTTAGACAATGTCTCATTTTTCATGGTTTCATGTAGGTGTTTCATGGTTTTCACTAACCATTCACATGTAGAAAATCCCCCAAAACATTCCAAAAGGTCTTCAAACCATCCCACACTTCACCAAACCCTTTATATACTTAAAATTAATAAATTAATGTTTATATACATGAAATTAGGGGTGTTACATTCTCTCCACCATTGGCCTTTCCATCCCTGGAAATTTGAAATCCATCATTGCCTAGAAAGAGTTCATGACATTGCTCGACCATATCTTTCTCCCATTCCCAATTCTCTTCCTGAATCTGACCATGTTTCCACAAAACCCATACTAGAATGATTCTTTTTTCATGAAAGACTATATCTTGCTTATTCACAATCCACAATAGAACATGCACTAATGAAGCATCTAGTTCTAGGTCAATGTGGTCCCATCAAATCACATAGTCAGGATCAAGCTATTAATTTTTCAAGTGAGATACATGAAACACATTATGCACCACACTGAACTGTGGGGGAAATACCAATCGATGTTCGACCTCATCAACCTGTTCAAGTATCTTAAAAGGGACTATGTATTGAGGAGATAAATTTCTCTGCTTCCTGAAAAAATGATGTCCAAGCCTTGGAGAGATCCTCAAGAATATATGATCACTCACCTAAAATTACAATTGACGTTGATGATGATACAAAAATTATTTCTGATGGGTTTGAGCCATCTCTATCTATTTAATGATAAACTGAATCTTCTCCATTGTCTCTTGGATATTTCTTAGCCCAACTAGCGAAGTATCACCTGTTTCCACCCAAAAAAATGGATAACTAAAAGAAAACCCATGTAACACTTCAAAAGGATCCATATGTATTGAGTTCTGATAGATATTTTTATATGAGAACTCCACTAACGGTACGTGCTCCTCCCATGAGCCACCAAAATCCATTACACAAGCCCGCAACATGTCTTACAACAATTTTATTGTCCTTTCAGATTGTCCATCTGTTTGAGGATGATATGATGTACTCATTTTCAACCTATTATCAAGGTATTTTTATAAGGATTTATAGAAATGAGACATAGGCCTCAGATCTCTGTTTGACACTATCAAAACTGGTACACCTTTCCTCTTTACCACTTCTCTAATATATATTTTTAAAAAGTCATCACCGTATGGGATTTATGAATAGGGATGAAATGGAACTAGTTTTTGAGCTGATCCACTATCACCCATATGGAATTATGATTCAAAACTATTATTGGGATACCTTTTACAAAATCTATAACTATCTTCTACCATTTAAAAATAGGAATGGGTAAAGACTACAACAAACATGCTGGTTGCTGATGCTCTGTCTTAACTTATTAACAAGTTAAGCATCTCAAAACAGACTCAACCACCTTCCTTTTCATACGGACCCACCAAAAATTTTCTTTCAATTCCTTATAAATATTCTATATTCTAGGATGAACAACCTGTCTTGAATGGTGGTAAGCATGAAGAAGTTGTTACTGATAATCCATAGGTACAACCATCCAATTTCTGAACCACAACACCAAACTCCCATCTGGAATCCAACACTGAATGGTCTCCCCACTATTTATTTTTGACCTCACAGTTACACATTCAGAATAATATGTTTGTTCCTCTTTAACCATCTCCACCAAATCAGGAATGAATGAAACTAGAAATAAAACAACAACATCACCTTGGTATTCACATTACAATTTTATATATGCTATGATAAACATAAACTACCACTGATATGAAGCGTCTTTTTTCAAATGAGCATATGAATTTCTATATAATGCATCTACCACTATATTGACTTTACTTAGTGTATACATCAAGTCAATGTCAAATATTTGGAGTTACTCCATCGATCTTCTTTATCTCAGATTCAAATCCATTTGTGAGAAAAATATGTTTCAAGATCTTATGATCTGTGAACATAATAAATTTCTCACTAAAGAGATAATGACACCAAGTATTCAAGGCATGTACTATGACATATAACTCCAAATCCTACATTGGGTAGTTCCTCTCATGTATCTGTAACCATAGAAAACAACATGATCTCCCTACATGAGAACACATCCCAACCCTGATATCAAAGAATCACAATACACCACGTACCCTTGTCCTGATTCTGTAAAAATCAAGATTGGTGCTGATGTAAGGAGAACATTAAGCTCTTGAAAAGACTTCCAACATTACTCTTCCCATTTTAATGGAGTATTCTTACTTGTACAATTTTTCACAGGTGAGGATATTCAAGAAAAATCATGAAAAAAGCATCGGTAATAACCATCTAGACCAGGGAAACTACGTATCTCAAAGGCATTCTTTGGTGGTTGCCAAGAGATAACAACCTCTATTTTTTTGGATCCATAGAAACACCTTTTTTAGAGATTACATGGCCAAGGAAATATACCTCTGTATCTAAAAATCACACTTTGATAATTTTTCATAAAACTAATGATATCTCAAGACTCCCAAAATTATAACCAATTGTTATTCATGCTCAACCCCTGTCCTTGAATATGTAAACATGTCATCTACAAACACCACCATAAAATAATATATATATTTCTAAAATATCTAGTCCATCAATTCCATAAAGACTGTTGGTGCATTGGTGACACAAAAAGGCATTACCACATATTCATAATGGCCATATCTACTCCTGAAAGCTATCTTTTGAATATCCTCCTTTTGAACATGCAATTAGCGATATCCTGATCGAAAGTTAATCTTAGAGAACCATAAGGCTCCCCTAAATTGATCGAATAGATCATTAATGTGTGGAAGTGGATACCTATTCCTTATCATAACATGGATAATATTATGATAATCCACACAAAGGAAAAGATTTCCATCCACCTTTTTGACAAAAAAAACCAGTGCTGCCCACAGAGACATACTCTATAGCGACCCTAGACTTTTACATATAGCATTACATGATTTTAATCATAAATATACATCAGAGTACAAGCAAGGGATCGTGAAGTCTAGTGTCTTTGAAAACTAGGTACATAAAACATAAAACATGGGGCTAAAAAAATTCTTTATTTAATCTCCATAATGAGCTCCTAACATCCATTGTGCTCATACATATGCAAAGGATATCCTAAGGAAACATATGAACAAAGGGATGAGCTAAAAATCCCAGTAAGGGAATGAACATAAGAATAAAGCTTAAACACATGAGTTAGGAGGCATGGCATAATGATATAAAAAGCATGGAACATATGGAATAATTACAAATAAACATGGGATCATATAAACATGGAATCATATAAATTTGGTAGAAACATAAAACATGACTTTAGTACGAGTCAAGGCTTACCACCAATCTCATTTCCCATAGTATTACGGGTCAAGGCTAACTGCCAATCCCATTTCACATTACATATCATGAGACTTAAATTTACCCAATGAATTAGAGCACTATCTGGGTGCACCCATCTCATAATTTTCATGAATATTATTTCCACATAAATAATCATACATAATCAACCATACATAAACATAAGGGTACCCATCAAAAGAATTGGGTACCACAATCATGACATAAAGCATAACCAATGGGTGTATCATGAAAGTGTCCATGAAAGAAAGGGATTAGAACATACATGGACATTCATAAGGTAAAATGGGAATATAAAATTTTAGGTAATGTAAAACATAAGTGAAAATATATAAGAAATGTATTTATGAAACTTTAGCATTAAATTTTTTTTTGATCAATTTTAAAGGAAAATAATTTTGAGCCTTTAAAATAAAAAAGGGAACATTAATTTATAAAAAACAAGAAGTGAACCAAGAAGGTTGTAACGACCCGAGTCTGGAGCCCCTCCACTGGTGCCCCGTACTCGGTTCGCCACATGACCTCAAGCGTGTTTCCCCGAATTCCAGAGGCTGCCGACTAGCAGTGAGAGACTTGGTGAGTCAGTGGGGAAACTATGCCCTCATTCAGTAAGGTATACAAGGTAAGAAAACAAAAATAAACAACAAAAGTAGTAAACAACATGAATAACAACAGAAACCAAACAACAAAAGCAATGTAGATATATAACTATGATGAAAATGATGCAGCAGGTACAGGTATCTAAGGAAAACATAAAACACAACAATGTGCTGAAATACAACAGAAAACAAGTGAAAAAGAAAACAAAGTAAGCTCCTCAGCATCGTGAGCCACGGCTCGGTCCCATGCTCCCCATCTCCTGGTGCAATCAAGATCCTGAAGTAGAAGGGTGCTTTCCCTTGTCTATACCTGCAACAACATAGTATTCTTGGGCCCAAAAGCATGGCCCAAACAGGGTGTGAGATACAATCCCAGTAGGCAATCACCCAAAGATTTGTGCCTTACAGTCAAATGAATACATGGCAGTAAATAAACAAGAAGTAGTAAACAGGAAAGCACAAGCATCTACAATCCACAGTTCTAACAAGTAAGGAACACAAGTAAGCAGTCAGAAATAAGAAGAAAACAGGTAACCCTCTGGGTAGCTCTCACAGCCTAACCCCTATGGTTTAACCTACAGTACTGGCAACCCTCTGGGAGGAACACACATTCTCAACTCTCTGGTTCAGCTACGTAATTATGCAGACTCTCTAGGGAAGCACTCACCGTCAATTCCCCCTATAGTCTCGTATCGTGCTAAAGGCTCTCTAGGGAAGCACTCAACGTAAATTCCCCATGTGGCCCGCGTTGTGGATCTAAAGACTCTCTAGGGAAGCACTCAACGTCAATTCCCCCTATATTCTCACATCGTAATTAAAATACACTCTGAAGAAGCCCTTCCATCAATTCTCCCCTTGGTCTACTACTCTAGGTTCTCACAGTCCTGAGTAAAACTAAACATTCTCAGCGCGCGTATATCGTCCACTACTAAAAATAAGGGTATTAGCGACTGCCATTGGCAGTCGCTATAGGGCTATAGAGACCGCCCAGCGACCTCCATTGGTGGTCGCATCTGCTCCGTCAGTGTAGGGAAATAGCGACCGCCAATGGCGATCGTTATAAGTGTCTGAAATGCCGGCCTATAGCGACCGCCAGGCGGTCGCTACACTGGAAATTCTTTAAAAAAAAAATTCATACCAAAGAAATATATATATATATTTTTATTAAATAAAATATATATATATATATATATTAAAGAAAATATTTATATATATAATATTAAATAAAATATTTTAATATATATATATATATTAAAGAAATATATATATAATATTAAATAAACTATTTTTCATTTATATATATATTTATTAAATAAAATATAAAAATATATATTAAATAAAATATTTTAATATATATATATAATATCAAATAAAATATTTTTCATTTTTTTAATGAATTGTAAGAATTCTGGTTTTCTTTTCTTCACGGTGCAAAATCAGAGATAAAACAAGATAACAATCATAAAAAATGGAAAACAATTTCAAAAATCATAAACATAAAGACCATCATAAACGATAAACGTGCTTCAACGATCCGAGCAGGTCCATCTATTTCAAACTTCTCCTTCAATAAACCTACAATAAGACAAAAAACAACAAAACAAAACAAACATAAATTAAAAATAATTATTCAGTTATTATATACATATAATAAAATTAAATCTGACATCAAATCATCGTGTTATAATAATCTAAAACCCCCAATTTATGAAATGTTATCATTTCAGGTCATTCGGCCGTTTATTAGTGTTTTATGACACCGGAAACACATTTCCAATCATCGCGGTCCAACGGTACCTCCGATTGACGTTCCATCTACCCAAACATTTCACAAATTTCACAACGGCTGTTGTCGTATGGTTTCATGGCATTCCGAGGTCGTTCGGGTGGTTTTGACCCCCCAACGCGCCGTTTTAGCGAGCGCCGAGCTGCTGAAAACAACACACTCGAATGTAACGCGCGCACCGCACCTCCGATGAAAACGTTGTCTCCTCTTACACATCACGAATAATATTCCTAATGTTTTCGTGTGGTTTCAGGTCATTCGGAGCACGTTTTCTCCTAATTCGACCGTCTCGCGCCGTTTTTGGTGTTTTATGACACCAGAAATGCGTTTCCGGTCACCGCGGTCAAACTGCACCTCCGATTGACGTGACGTCTGCCCGACCATTTCACAAATCACACAACGACTATTTTCGTACTATTTCATGGCATTACGAGGTCGTTCGGGTGGTTTTGACCCCCCAACGCGCCGTTTTAGCACGCGCCGAGCTGCTGAAAACGACACTGTTGACGCTCCTTTCGTCACAGAATCTAAAGATCAGAAAAGGGGAATATATGAGCTCAAAATGATTCATCCTTTGAAGAAAACATCAAAAATCGACAAAGGCATGAACAAAGGATCAAAAGCAACTACATCGCGCAAGTTATATCATCGTCGCGCAAGTACACTTGCGCGACGACCTTGGTCGCGCAAATGACTTGCGCGCCCTAAGTGATAACTGCCCGGTAACCGCCCGGGGTCTTCTCCTGCCTATAAATAGACCCTGTGGGCCCCCCATTAGAGGGAGATCTTTTTCCAGAAACTCGGATTGAAGCTCCCGACGCCCAAGTCTCTTCTCAAAGCTTCCTGAACACTTCTAAGGTAATTTCTTACCTAGAACGGAAGATCTAAAGAGAAGGAGGAAGGCCTAACTGTTGAAACTCATCAACACTTGCGCGCCTCCTTATTCCTTCAATAGAATTTGCGCATCCCTTTTCTGGAAGAACCTCAAGAGGATTCTAAAGGGTTTAATAAAGAGTCGCTCAAGTATTTTAATGCTGGTTGAAAATCGTGCAAGTACCCCACATGCCGCGCAGGTATACTTGCGCGACCAATACTTGCGCGCCCACGCAAGACTTGCGCGCCTTTCAAGACTTGCGCGCCCCTACCTTTTTGGGTTCCCATCTTTCCTATTTTACCCCTCTTAAGCCATTTCACCTCTCCTATTCAAGATTAAGTCTTCAAGATACTCTTCAAAGCCATTTATGGCATGATTTCTTGATTTGACTTCCTTATTTGAAAGTAATTCTGTGGAATATCTCTCAAAACATAGTGATTTATACATCTTTATGTCACCAAAGATTGAGAGTTCATTCATTCAACCTCATCCTTTAAAGATGAGAGAATCCTTAACCTGGGTCTCCTTTTTTAGGAATAATCCCCAGTTATAAGTCCTTTAATCTGGGCAACTTCCTCAAGAGTAAGCCCCAAATTCTTAAAGTTCCCAAAGTTGGGCATCCTTATTAGGAGTAAGCCTCAAACCTTAATTCCTTAACTTGGTCATCCTCCTCAGGAGTAAGCCCCAATCATAATCCTTTAATTTGGGCATCCTCCTCAGGAGTAAGCCCCAAGTCCCTTAACTTGGGCATCCTTCTTAGGAGTAAGCCCCAAAACTTAATTCCTAAACTTGGGCATCCTCCTCAGGAGTAAGCCCCAATCATAATCCTTTAATTTGGGAATCTTCCTCAAGAGTAAGCCCCAAATTCTTAAAGTTCCCAAACATGGGCATCCTTCTTAGGAGTAATCCCCAAACCTTAATTCCTTAACTTGGGCATCCTTCTTAGGAGTAATCCCCAAACCTTAATTCCTTAACTTGGGAATCCTCCTCAGGAGTAAGCCCCAATCATAATCCTTTAATTTGGGCATCCTCCTCAGGAGTAAGCCCCAAGTCCCTTAATTTGGGCATCCTTCATAGGAGTAAGCCCCAATCTCAAATATGGATATCTTTTTCAGGAATATGTCCCAGTTATAATCTTGGGCTTCTTTTTCAGGAATAAGCCCCAAGTCCCCTAATTTCTCTTTAACCAGTCCTAATTTACCCTTGATTTGGGTTTCCTTTTCAGGAGTAAAACCCAATCATAGGTCCCCTCCTAACTTGGGCATCCTCCTTAGGAGTAAGCCCCAAGATTAGAGTATTCAAATCTCCATGAAGCACATATACTTTTATGGACCCTGTTCCTGGATTTTCTCCCTAAAAGTAAATCCTAAACCTTCATCTATCTGGGCAGTCATATATACATAAGCCCCAAACCATTTCTTATGATTGCATCTTTCATGGCACAATTGTCTAATTTTTACCAATACCTCTTGTTTTTCACACCGAGCATGACTCACATGAGCTTAGAGTGTAAAAGTAATTATGAAATCCTTATTTGAGCCATCAATCATAAACATCATACTATATTACTCAAACTACGTGGGTTATGATTCCTTTTCCAAAAAAGGATACGTAGGTAGCCCATTTATGGGTTCGATCCCAACTTTGAAATAATCCATGTCCTTCTGAATGACGATAAACTTCAAGTGCCCCACTGAGTGGCTTTAAAACCAGCCTGGTCATCATAATGACCAAGAGACTTTTATAAATGTTTCGAAGGATACCATTGACCGAGAATCTCTAAATAGATATAGATGATTCTCTATTGATGAAGAACCTCGAATACATATAAAAGATTCTCTAAATTTCTTACATATTTAATCATTGATTGTTAAAACTAAAGTAAAGCTCATTTTATACTTGGTAATGTATTAAGGATTCACGAACATAACTTAAATCTATAAAGAGAGTCCCGGAGTAGACAATAATTCCCCTCAAAAAGGTGTGATGAGTCCGACCTACCATCCTCTCGACCAATGAAAATTCCTAAGCCTCATTAGTCCACAAGATAATGAGCACCTACCTTTGGAAAGTAGGTCCAAACGGATGTGGAATCATTGGATGTTTCCGGTTCTACGAACAAACCCGTTAGAAACCGATCGGAACGTTTGAATCTCCCATCCAGGAGGTCATCCCCGAATTCTGTGCGAAACAAAAATGGTGAACCCGACGTGAATCCTTAACCAAGTTAAAGTGATGTTCTTCTTATTTGTTAGGCCCCTTGGGCCAACAAAGAAATAATTGACATGTGCTCATCCAAAAGATGCAGTGGCCGGATTCATCTTGATTATGTCTGTTATATGGAACAGGCACTCTTTTCTCAAGATCTTCTGGAAAATGGCTTTCCTTAAATTCACCCCTGTGAATACTGCTGCTGTGAACACCTCTACTGTGAGGTCTGCTGCTGTGAAAACCAATGCTGCTACTCCTGCTGGAACGTCGTCCGCTCTGAGGATGACATCACCAACTTAGCGTCTTCAACGCTGGGTTTCTAATGCACTGGTTAAGGAGTACCGTCGCAACGGTACTATCCTAACTCTGGAGGCCGCCTGTCAATCCCTCCAAGTTAACAACTCTACCTGGTCATCCGGACAACGGCGGCCAGCAATCAAGAAGGAGGCAGTGCTGACTACCGTATCCAACTGTTTCGGGTCGTTATCCCCGGAACTCAATTTCCATTCACTCCCTTACTCTGAGGAAGTGAATGAGAAGGTACCTCAGGGCCTTAATTCAAAAATACAGAAGTCCTTCCTGAGGGCTCCCATCAACAATCGCCGCCAGACTCGTGCGGTAGTGCGCCCTCAACATGATGACGGTACCGACTCCAAGCATTCATCTCAGGTTCTTCGAACCCGAGCAGGAAAGATGAACCGCCAGAGACGGAATCCGGTTAACAATGGGAAGGTTATCATCCCTGCCATCTCCGAAGAAGTCCACCAACCTAACTTGGTGGCAAACAACGAACAAGCACACACACCTGTCCGTTTTAATTCCGCTGTCCAGCAGACTCGTCTGACAGCATCAAGCCAATCCTGCCAGGCAATTCCGACGGAGTACTATAGGCAGGAACATACACCTGCTTATGCATCATCAGTTAGTCAGCAGGCTTGCCTGACTACATATAATGGATTCCACCAACCTAACTTGGTGGCGAACAATGAACAGGCACACACACCTGTCTGTTTTAATTCCGCTGTCCAGCAGACTCATCTGACAGCATCAAGCCAATCCCGCCAGGCAATTCCGGCGGAGTACTATAGGCAGGAACATACACCTTCTTATTCATCACCCGTTAGTCAGCAGGCTCGTCTGAATACATATGATGGATCTAGTAAACCGCATTTGGCGAAGTGTAATCAGCAGGCACATACACCTACTAATACTAATCAAGCCTACCAACAGTCTCGCTTGGTAGCGCATGGAGAATTCATTCGGAAAGCCCCGACGATAAAAAGGAGGCAGACTCAACTCTCTGCCTCCACACTTGAGTACTGTCAGGATTCACTGACAGGAAAAGGAGGACAGAAGAAGGCACATACACCTACTCCAAACCCGGAATGGACGTATATTCCCGTTCCGGCGGCTGAAGTCACCAAACATATTTTTTCAATGGTGAAAGAGCAGAAGCAAATTCCTGCTCATATTCTGGATGCTTTCCAGGATATCATAACAACTTTAGCATCATCTCAAGTAAAGACACATAAATCTATCCCTAGCAGTGGAGTGACACATCAACGATTCACTCTGGAACAGACACACACATCTGTTCCAGTCCAAGAGGGTTATGGGGCATACTCCCCCATATCATACGGACAACCAAGTCAGGCACATACACCTGATTTGAGTGAAGATCGTCAGCCTAACCTGACCATCTTTCCTGATCAGGCACATACACCTACTCAGAGTAACCACTTTCGTCAACAAGTGGTTTTCAAAGCGAGTAAGAAGGCATATAAGAAAAATATCTACCCAGCACAGTCAGGAGATCAAAGGCCAATCTGTAACAAGGCCTTGCTCGATGCTGGAGTTCTTGAAGCCCTCAGACATTTATCTGTTGGAATTCAAGGTTCTACTCCCTCAGTTCCCAATAACGGGAACATTAATTCTGAAGGTCTTCAACAGACACTTCCTCATGAAGGCTTGCTTCATGAAAATTTGGTCAATCTTGAAATTTCTTCTTCAGATGAGAGCCATAGGAACCCTCTGTGTAGTCAGAAGACCAAGGAGCAAGAGATCTCATCTTTTGCTGTAACCCATTATGGTGGTCCTCCCCATGATGATGAATTTCACTGCGAAAGTCCTCTCCGCAGTAGTGATTCACATTTCCTAGAAAATACTCCCATGGATAATGTAGTGTCGAGAAAGCCCTCTTATCTTGAGGCACTTCCAAATGAAAAACCAGTCATGTCTGATGCTTTATCGCTAACAAGTGAAATACTTTCTCAATCAGAAGATAGCCCAGGGTGTAGGTCATTCTCCGAACCACCCCTAAGTCATGCATCTTCTAGTTTGATCAATGATCTCTCTACCAATCTTGTTGAATCCGATGAAGCAACAAGGAAACACCAACTCTGGTCAAAACAGGTAGAAGAATCTTCATTTAATGATAAAGAGGAAATGCTGAACATGAGGAAAAAACTGACAAAAGGTGAGGTACCAGTCATGTTTTGGCCTTTGGCTGACTCCCAGTACGACATTCCAAAGATGTTGACGGATGATGGAATCCATGATATTCATCTCAACATATGGAAAACTCTTTTTCAATTGAAGAAGAAGGTATTATCTTATGATGAATATGAAAATCATCTTAAGATAACAGAAGGGCTACAACGTCAGATTGATTTGGCATCTCTATCAGTCTCTCGGTATCCGAAGGCTGAAAAGCAACAGAGAACCCTTCAACCTTCATGCCTTGGCGCACTAAGAAAATTGCGTCAGTTAATTTCCAATGCTCCATCTGATGTTCTTATCAGAGGATGGGGTGTTCACGGAGCACTACATTTCACAGTGCTTTCCAGTCAGCAAAGCCCGCCGAAAATGGTCTCATGCAATGTTATTGCCCATGGCCGGCCACAGTCAATGGGCTTTGTTCATAATCAAAATCCTGCTCAAGAACAGGCTTCAACTAGTTTCTCTCAAAAGCAAGCATATAGAGAACAAGTTTTTGAATTGCTCCTACATCAAGCAGGCGAGAATATTGAACAAGCCTCTCGTATGGAGCAAACACGTCATAAAATGACAGAAGTTTTGGAAATCATCCAACGGTCTGTTGAACCAGGTGATAAAAGTGGATACAGGTTAATGCATCCAGCTAATTTCTGAACTAAGATTCGCAAGATCAAGAGATCTTTTAAGAAGATCTCAGACATAGCATGTCAAGAGCCACCCCAGCTTGTCAGACTGGGGACTTCTCTAACCCAACCCTTAGAGTCAACAAATGGGATTCGAGGAGTTGATCGGAAGCAGCAGGAACATCCCCAGTTCTCGAGACTGGGGACTCTTTCAAATCATCAATCCCCTCCTCAGAGAATGCCGGTCTTTTCTCGATTGGGGAAGAAGCCCCAAGAGGAACGAAGAGCCAAATTATAAGGAGATTCCCTCCAAGTTATATCTCGTCAAGAAGTTCCTAAAAGATTGAATCAACAAAAGGCAATGTCTCATCAAAGACATGAAAGAAGACAATATCACAGAAATGTTGATAGAAGAGATGTGATGCATTATGAATCAATCAATGTCATCAATGTCGTTGTTTCTAATCCACCAGAGGAGACTCACTCAGGGGACTCAGGTGAAGAGCGTCCTGCTCAAGAAAATGTACGCACCGATACAAATGAAGAAGGTGTACGTACACGAAGTCAAAGGATTACTCAGAACCTAGGTAATCCACTTATCTCCCTCCAAAAGGTATCCAACAAAGGGAAGGGAAAGAATCAGGTTACATATCCTTCCTCTGGAGAAGGTCAGTCGCTCTCATTAGAGAAAAGGTTTTCACAACAGGAGGAAGAAATGAAAGAATTAAGAAGGTTGAATGCAGAACTACTTCAGAGTAGTCTTCTTCTTAAGAATGCTGAAATCCGACAACCGAAGGAATTTGTTGTAACTGCTGAGATGGATCAGGAATATCCTCCTTTATCAGTACACCCTCAGAGGTCTAATCCTACGGGTCAAATACAACAACGGTTGGCAGCACTACCATCAGTTGCAGCACCAACCACCACGTCTGTCCAAGCTCCATTCATTGCACCTACCCAAAACCAAGTTCAACCGGATGTTTCTCAAAAGTTAATAACTATTATTGAGTCATTAACAGCTCGGTTAGAAACTATGGAAGGGAAACGGGCGCAAGTTCAACCTGAAAAGAAAGTTTACCCTAAATGGGTAGATTCAATTTCTCCTCCATCCATTTTTGGAAACCCTGTTTTCCCTACTTTCAATGGATCAGGTGACCCTGAACAACATTTGACACATTACGTGTCTTTTCGTGATCCTATGATGGGAACTCCAGAGCAGCAAGAAGCAGTGAAACTCAGATTCTTCATGCGAACCTTGCAAGGACCAGCTTTTGTCTGGTATACAAGATTGCAATCCCGGTCAATCATCGGATGAGAGGATCTTCGTCAAAAATTCCTTCTTCAGTTCAGCTCAACTTTGCCAAAAACGACAGTTTTCGATCTTACAAACTGCAAGAAAAGGGAGAATGAAAGAGTCTCTGATTTCATTGCTCGCTGGAAGGGATTAACGTATTCCCTGAGTTTAGCACTCCCTTAGGAGGAACTGTTGCCAATCTATGTGGCAAATTTACGTGACGATTTACGCACGCCACTGATCCCTGTGAAATACATAGGAGGGTTTCGAGACCTTACTTCAATCGCTCAACAGATTGAAGATTCTCTTATACAGGCTAAGGTTAAATCTCATGTAATTCCATTAGCTCCAGGAAGAAGAATGGGTAAAGCAGAAACTGCTACGGTTATGCTTAAACAAGAACCTGTACCTATTTCTACTTCAAAACCTTCATCTTCTTGAAGGGATCCACCTCTTGAACGCCAAAAACAAAGTCCGTTTTTTCCAAATGATCAAAGAGATCAACGACGAAAACAATTTGAGGATATGAAGAGTAAAACATACTCTTTCCGAAGTGAGAAAGTTCCTGGTTACTTCATTTCAGCTCTGGAAAACAATTTGGTTCAATTACCAGTGCCCAAGAGGCCAAACAAAGAAGGAGATGAAGACCGTCCCAACTATTGTCCCTTTCATCAAATGTTGGGGCATCCCATCCAAGAGTGTTTTGTCTTTAAAGGCCTCCTTCAAAAGATGGTCGACTTGGGACAAGTCAAATTGAAGGGTTCTTCAGCTCATGTAGCGTGTGTTACCGCTACAGATCCAGAGGAAGGAGGTGAGTGGTAGGAAGTCAAAAGCAAAACTGCGCAAAAATATGATGATTGGATGGTCAGAAAGACAATCAATCGGACCCATGCCATTTTGCGAACACAATTGAAGAAGCCAATTGTGTCTCCTACAAAAGCTGCAGTGAAGCCTCCATCAAAAGACAAATCCTCAAAAGGGCAGCGCAATTCAAAGAAGAAAGAGGAATCAGAAGAATATGAGTATGTATCAAGGCCTAAGTTGTCTTTGACTCTAGTAGATTTCATGCCATCTACTTCAAAGCAACGGGCACCACCCCATCAAACGACACAGCCTAAACAGGCTAATCAGGCAGAGTCTTTATCAGACAAAGAGTTAATCTTCGGTTATGTTAATATGATTCAATTAACAGATCCATATTCCAGTCTGGATGAGCCTGAATTCCCTATATCAAATAAGGGAATCCGAGGAAGTTTTAGAGGTTCAGGATATAGGGGAAGACATGGATCTTTCCGAAGCCACTTCTTCAATTCTACCCCTGCTAGCACTGTGTATGCAGCAGAAACCCGTGGTAGAGCCCTTCAGCGAGCTCAAAAAGAACAAGCAAGTTCTTCTGCCAATAGTCAACTCAGTCTTGGCACAGTTATTTTGGAAGACCGATTGAAAATTCCATCTTCTTTATCTCATCAAGTAAATGGATCTAATCGGTCTAATCTTCTAAAATCAAGGATGTTGCCAACTTCTATCCCTATACAAGATGCATCAGTTTCCAAAGCATCTTCTTCCAAGGTACCTACTAAACCACATCTTCCTGTTGGGAAACGCAGACCTTTAGATCAAAATTATGATATATTGAAACACTTGGCCCAAGTACCAGCCAAGTTATCAATTTTGGATGCTTTGAATCTGTCAAAAGATCTTCGGGAAGCACTCATCGAAGCTTTGTCAAGTCTTCAGGAGTTTGAAGCTGAAATTGCTGCAGCTGAAGTCTATCACATAGAGAATAATCTTGCAGAATGCCATGTAGTGATATCTTTTACTGATAAAGATGAAGATGATGTTGTGCATGGGCACATAAAACCTTTGTACTTATCTGGCAAAGTCAATGGTGTAGATATCCAAATATCTTTCATTGACAATGGTTCAGGAGTCAACCTCATGCCCATTCGTAAACTTCGTCGATTGGGCCTCATGGAATCTGATTTATCTCCTTCTACCATGATGTTACAAGGATATGATAAAAATGAACAAGAACCACTGGGCGAAGTTACACTCAGAACTCAGTTTGGAGATCTTGTATCCAATTTGGATTTCATGATTGTTGATCAAAACTCAGCTTTCAACGTCTTACTTGGAAGGCCCTGGATACATCAGCATGCAGCTATCCCTTCATCATACCATCAATGTCTCAAATACTGTTTCAATGGTCAAGTTGGAACATTGTATGGTGATAAGTCCCCATTCAAGACATGTGAGTCTCAATACATTGAGGCAGAATTTTATCACATGAAGGGAAGAGAAAAATCTACAATGAAGGAAATTACCAAAGTTAATGCTCCATATGGTTTGGAGAAGATTCCAATAAATCCATTTACACATGTGAGTACAGATTATGTGTTACCTATCAGTCAAATTGACAAAATAGGCCCAAATCAAAATACTCTTATGGAAAGATCCATAATGTCAATTACGTCAATCGAGCCAGCCAACATGGGAGAAATTGGTAACCTACCAAACAGTGATGAAAGCCTAAGTGGGGACGTTTTCATTTCATCTTTTGAAGTCCAACAAGTCTATACTTCGCCAATCAGGCCAGAAGAAGTTATAGCAACATCAGAGGTGAATAATGATGTTGATTCTCAATCCATCATCTCTTCTTTATTTACCAAAGAAGGCCCTTTATCATCAATAGGGTCGGAAATGGAAGCTTCTTCTTCAAAATGTGCAAATTTTGACATCTCTTTTGATCGTGAAAATTTTGTTTTGTCATCTAATATGCAAGTAGAAACGGAAGAAATAGCACATGATGAAGAGGAAGAGGAAGATCTTAGAGATTCTCCTCCAGCATTTGAGGAAGGTATCTCTACCACTGTGGATGAACTCAGAGAAATAAATCTGGGTACAGAGAAAGATCCACTCCCCACTTTAATTAGTGCGGCCATGACCCTTGAAGAGCAAGAGAAGTATATTTCTTTTCTAAAGCAAAATAAAGATATTTTTGCTTGGAATTATACAGAAATTCCTGGGCTTGATCCTGATGTTGCTACTCATTATTTGGGTTTACCAAAAGAACATCGAGGATTTAAGCAAGCCGCGAGAAGAAAACACCCAACATATGCTTCCAAAATTGAAGCTGAAGTGGATAAGTTGATCAAAGCTAACTTCATCAGAGAAGTTCAATATCCCAAGGTGTTGGCTAATATTGTCCCTGTAAAGAAGAAGAATGGACAAATTAGGGTTTGCATCGATTTCAGAGATCTTAATCGGTATTGTCCTAAAGATGATTTCCCAGTTCCGATTACAGAGCTCTTAATTGATGCGACGGCTGGCTATGAAGTACTTTCCTTCATAGATGGATATTCCGGAAATAATCAGATCCGAATGGCCCCAGAAGATGAGGAATCTACAGCCTTCAGAGCCCCTCAAGGTTTGTTTTGTTACCGGGTGATGCCCTTTGGTTTAAAGAATGCAGGTGCAACATATCAACGTGCCATGTATCATATATTCAAACCTTTATTAGGGAAGTTTGTTGAATGCTATGTAGATGATTTGGTGGTTAAATCCAAACAACGTTCTAATCACTTGGCTGATTTGGAAGTCATATTCCACAAGCTTCGACAACATAATTTGAAGATGAACCCCTTAAAATGTGCTTTTGGGGTAACCTCAGGAAAATTTCACGGCTTTGTTGTACGCCATCGTGGTATTGAAGTCGATCCTGAGAAGACCAAATCAATCCTTGGTATGTCACCTCCTCAGAATTTGAAAGAATTAAGAGGAATTCAAGGACACTTAGCTTATATTCGGCATTTCATCACCAATTTGGCAGGCAAAAGTTTACCCTTTACCAAATTATTGAAGAAAGGAGTCACTTACCAGTAGACTGAAGAATGTCAAGAAGCATTTGATGTTCTCAAGAAATAACTCTTGAGTCCACCAGTACTCATGACACCTGTTGAAGGTATACCACTTATCCTCTATGTGACAGCTCTAGAGAGATCATTGGGTGCCTTTCTCGCTCAAAAGAATGATACTGGGAATGAAAATAGCCTCTACTATCTCAGTAGAACTATGCTTGAAGCAGAAACCCGGTATTCAAGTATTGAGAAGTGCTTCCTGACATTAATCTTTGCAGTTCAGAAACTTAGACACTACCTGCAACATCACGAGGTCCAATTGGTATCTCACAATAATCCTCTCAAATTCATCCTTAGCCGTCCAATGCTTACAGGACGTCTAACAAGGTGGGCAGTTATTTTGCAGCAGTTCGACATTCAGTATGTGTCTCAAAAGGCAATTAAGGGCCAAGCTCTGGCTGATTTCCTGGCTGAACATCCTTCAATGGAAGACACGTCTTCAGATATTGAACTCCCTGATGAGGAAGTATTCTCTATTCAAGAGAGTCCTCAAACATGGGAAATGTATTTTGATGGTGCTTCCAGAAGTCCAATAGGGAAGAAAATGGAAAATCCTAAATTCAACAAAGTTGGTTTAGGAATTGTGCTCATTTCTCCAGATAAGGCAGTGTTACCTTATTCCTTTTTATTGTGGGAAGGTGGTACCAATAATGAAGCCGAATACCAAGCTCTTATCACAGGATTGGAGTTAGCGCTCCAAGAACCAGTGAATCACTTAAAGGTAAAAGGTGATTCAGACCTGGTAATCAAAGAAGTCAATGGGGATTATTCCATCAGAAAAGAAGAATTAATCCCTTTATATGATTACATCAGAGAGTTAATGGCGGAATTCCCTTCAGAACTGACATTTTCTTATGTCCCAAGATCACAAAATGCTCAAGCTGATGCACTGGCTAATATAGCCACAGATCTAGCAGATCCAAATCGGGACGAGACAACTATCAGTATTGCCCACCTTCGTGCAATTTCACCTTATGTTCAAGACAGAACAAAGGAAATTAATGAAATTAGTCCCATTCCTGAACCGTATGGTCATACTACAGGATGGATGTCACCTATCCGGGAATACCTTCAAAATGGAACACTTCCACCTGATAGAGCTGAGAAAGAACAAATCCGGAAACGTGTGGTCAATTTTACTCTTTATGATAGCCCAAACCACCTAGAGAAAATTCTCTACAAATGTGGTTTTGATGGAGTTCTCTTCAGATGCATTGATGGTGAAGAGACAATGGCTGTCATAAAAGAAGTACATGCAAGAGTCTGTGGTGCCCACCAGTCTGGACATAGACTGTCTGATCAAATTCGAAGGCTTGGATACTTTTGGCCTTCAATGATACAAGATTGTGTTGATTTCACAAAGAAGTGTCATTCATGTCAAGTATATGCCAACTTCATTCATCAACCTCCAGAGTTGCTTCATACAGCTAAATACTCGTGGCCATTTGCCACACGGGGAATGGATGTGGTGGGACCTTACCCTTCAGCTACGGCCAAGCAGTTTAAGTACATTCTTACTGCTACTGATTTCTTTTCCAAATGGGCAGAAGCAATACCTCTCAAAGAAGTCAGTTCTAAATGCATTGTTAGCTTCATCAAGTCTAACATCATTACTAGATTTGGTGTCCCTCATACCATATTGACGGACAACGACACCAACTTCTGTTCTTCTGAGGTGAAGAAATTGTATCAAGAATACAACATTAAATCCAACCATTCATCTCGGTATCATTCGGCGGCCAATGGCCAAATAGAATCCTTTAATAAGACTCTTTCAAATATACTGCAAAAGATGGTGGATAAAGATAAGAGGTCATGGCCTGATAAACTCTTTCATGCTTTATGGGATTATCGGACTACCACCCGCAATGCAACACGGTCAACTCCATATTCATTGGTATATGGAATAGAAGTAGTCTTGCCAATTGAAGTTCAATTGCCCTCACTCAGAGTAGCCATTTGTGATCAGTTATCTACAGATGAGAAATCCCAAAAGCGATTGAATGAATTGGAATGGTTAGATGAGAAAAGATTTTGCACTTTGCACCACTTGGAAATCTATCAGAATCGAATAGCACGAGCTTTTAACAAAAAGGTTTGTCTTCGTTCATTCAATCAGGGAGAATTGGTATTAGTTCTCAGAACTCCAATGATACCAGGAAAGAAACCTCCCAAGCTTGAGCCAAAATGGGAAGGACCTTATTCAATACATAAGGTCTACTCCAATGGAGCTTATTCATTAATCTCATTGGATGGAGAACTCATCACGACTCCAACCAATGCCATATTTCTGAAGAAATATTTTGTATAAACACAAAATATGGTCCCCAGAACCAAGATTCTTACAATTGGTTCACTGGATTTTAGTACTTAATAGTCCAGTATGACTTTAAACTGTATCATCAGCCACGGTCTATGCATATGACCTTAAACTATTTGCACTTTAGTCCAACATGACGTTAAACTTTAGAAAAGAACTTGTCCCTGCAACATGACACTAAACTGTGCAGCATCAGTTCTTCCTTGCTATATGACATTAAACTATACAGCAATGGTCCAGTATGACCTTAAACTGCAACTACGTCCAACATGACGTTAAACTGTAGAAAAGAACTTGTCCCCGCAACATGACACTAAACTGTGCAGCATCAGTTCGTCCTTGCTATATAATGTTAAACTATACAGCAATGGTCCAGTATGACCTTAAACTGCAACTACATCCAACATGACGTAAAACTGTAGGAAAGTCCCTTACGTCTGGAAAGACGTTAAACTACATAAGCACTTAATAGTCCAGTATGACTTTAAACTGCATCATCATCCACGGTCTATGCATATGACCTTAAACTATTTGCACTTTCGTCCAACATGACGTTAAACTGTAGAAAAGAACTTGTCCCCGCAACATGACACTAAACTGTGCAGCATCAGTTCGTCCTTGCTATATGACGTTAAACTATACAGCAATGGTCCAGTATGACCTTAAACTGCAACTACGTCCAACATGATGTTAAACTGTAGGAAAGTCCCTTACATCCGAAAAGACGTTAAACTACATAAGCACTTAATAGTCCAGTATGACTTTAAACTGCATCATCATCCACGGTCTATGCATATGACCTTAAACTATTTTCACTTTCGTCCAACATGACGTTAAACTGTAGAAAAGAACTTGTCCCCGCAACATGACACTAAACTGTGCAACGTCAGTTCGTCCTTGCTATATGACGTTAAACTATACAGCAATGGTCCATTATGACCTTAAACTGCAACTATGTCCAACATGACGTTAAACTGTAGGAAAGTCCCTTACATCCGGAAAGACGTTAAACTACATAAGCACTTAATAGTCCAGTATGACTTTAAACTGCATCATCATCCACAGCCTATGCATATGACCTTAAACTATTTGCATTTTCGTCCAACATGACGTTAAACTGTAGAAAAGAACTTGTCCCCGCAACATGACACTAAACTGTGCAGCATCAGTTCATCCTTGCTATATGATGTTAAACTATACAGCAATGGTCCAGTATGACCTTAAACTGCAACTACGTCCAACATGACGTTAAACTGTAGGAAAGTCCCTTACGTCCGGAAAGACGTTAAACTACATAAGCACTTAATAGTCCAGTATGACTTTAAACTACATCATCATCCACGGTCTATGCATATGACCTTAAACTATTTGCACTTTCGTCCAACATGACGTTAAACTGTAGAAAAGAACTTGTCCCCGCAACATGACATTAAACTGTGCAGCACCATTTCGTCCTTGCTATATGACGTTAAACTATACAGCAATGGTCCAGTATGACCTTAAACTGCAACTTCGTCCCACACGACGTTAAACTGTGAAAAAGTTCCCTAAACCGTCCAGCATGACCTTAAACTGCATCATCCTTGGTCCATGCATATGACCATAAACTATTTGCAAATCCTTTATGTCCAGCAAGACGTTAAACTGTGACGTCCTAACTACATGACGCTAAACTGTATAAAAGTCCCTTACGTAGGGAAAGACGTTAAACTATATAATCTCAAAGTTCCAGCATGACATTAAACTGCACCATCCACGGTCCATGCATATGACCTTAAACTATTCGCACTTTCGTCCAACATGACATAAATGGTGTGTTATTTTGTCCTTACTGCATGACATTAAACTGCACAGTCCCCCTTTCGTCCAATATGACGTTAAACTGTATTGTCCCCATCGTCCTAACTACATGACGCTAAACTGTACAGAAAATCCTTGATATTGTCCTACATGACATTAAACTGTTATTTTGTCCCTGCTACATGACACTAAACTGTGCAGCACCAATAGTCCTAACTGCAAGACTTTAAACTACATAGTCCCTCGATATGTCCTACATTACATTAAACTGTGCATCGTTAAGGTTGTTGTTACCTCTTGTTTCTCACACCGTGTATGACTCACGTGAGCTTAGAGCAAACCTCAACCATAACACTCTCTTTGGGACCCTAACCATGTGTAAGTACCAACAACTTTTTTTATTAGATCATTGTCCCCAAGAACAACTTGATCATTAATTCATTCTTTAATTGAACTACACGGACTTTGATCCTTGCCCTCCAGGCTGGGTATGTAGGCAACCTCCCAGGGTTCAAGCCCAAAAACAATCTCTTCACATCGGTTCACCACCATCTCATATGATGTTGATTCGTGAAACCGCCCCTGGAATCAATATCTTTACATTGATTTACTTTCGTCTTTGTTATATGACGTTAAACTATACAACACTTTTGTCCGATACGACAATAAACTACAATATTCTTTGATTTACTCATTTGAGAGAGAACTATTATTGACATTGATTTTTTCAATCATGATTCATTTCAAAAGACTACGTGCATACATGGTAATGCCTAAACTTTTTATCTTAGGTTAAACCATCATTGCACTAAAGTCCCCTTTCACCCTTCACATGTACGAACCAAATTTGTACAAACGGTAGTTCTAGAACTACGTGGACTTGATTCCCATCCTTATGGGATACGTAGGAACATTCGAGTGTCCCTCGAATCCAGTCCCCAATCTTTTGGGCCTAACCCCAAATTTCAATTTCAGTCCCTTGGCTGAAAAGTCCTCATGAAAACACACACCGTGTATTCATTATTATGGTCCGAGTACTATGACCCTAAACTAAGATCTCTTATACTTTCATCCTGCACGATGCTAAACTGCATTTCAAGAACTATGTATGGCTTGATTCTCATTCTTATGAGATACGTAGTGAAGTCCAAAATTTCAATTCAGGACCCAGCCACCACATTATTATGGTTATCATTGACCTATGTATCCTTATATACATTGGACAATACCCATATTTATGTGTTATAATCCTAACCTTAAATATTTTCAGATCTTCATAACCCTTTTCATGACTTCGAGTCACAAAAATGTCAAACTTTTGAGAATTCTTTTGCCTAACTATGCAGCATGTGCCCATAGGTGGCCTTGCATAAACAGTCCACATAACAGACTTGTCAGCTAAAAGATGCTATTTATTTGACCATGCAGCCAATGCCCTTAGGTGGCCCTGCATATTTCAACCCCCTAACGGGTTTGTTAAATAATGGTAACTTCATTCCTGGGAAGAATGCCTATTTTGTCCTTATTTGTCTTAAATGACAGTATGTAGGGATCCGCAAAAAAAAATAGCCATCCTTAACATATTTGTCCCATATCCTTTTTCATTATCTGAATGTATTCAAGTCTATGGTTTATTCTTCTTCCCTATGTTTGGGTCAGACCTTCGTAGGAGTGATATTCACCCATTTCTTCGATAATCTGGTCTGGAAATATCTTCTCCATATTCAAGTCCCTCTTTCTATACAACAAACTCTATACTTTAGAAAATTTGAATCTCCATAAACTTTCACTGGCTTTTAGCACTAGGAAAGTAAATTTCTGGGAGTTCTTTTTCCTGACTATGCAGCACGTTCCCATAGGTGGCCTTGCATAAATAGTCCACATAACAGACTTGTCGGCCGAAAGATGTTATTTATTTAACCATGCAGCCAATGCCCTTAGGTGGTCCTGCATATTTCAACCCCCTAACGGTTTTTTGTTAAATAATAGTAACTTCATTCTTGGAAACTACTTCTTCTAAATTCCTTTTAGCTCTTTTTCATATCATTCCTCAGATTCAAATATTCTTAAGACATAGTTTACATTTTTTCCCTCATACTTGGGTATGGTGGTATGTTTTCAGATGAACTTTCAAAGAATTGTGTCAATTCTAATCCATTTTGGTCAAAGCTATTTCGACCTTAAACATTATCCCCTTTCTGTTCGGCGTGCATGACTTTAAACTGCCCAAAAAAGACAAAGGAACTCTGAATAAAAGTCAAGTTCCAGCTCAATAAACATACATTTTGTATGATTTAGGTAATATTGAGCAATAAAAAAGTTCAAAGTTTGTAGGGTTATTTGTAATAATCCTAGTAAAAATCAAACTATGCTTACTAGGCCCATTGGCTTAAGTAAATTTGAAGAAGGTAATGAAAGAATTCAGGTAAAAATGATTGAAGATGAAAGTGTTTTTTATTGATACGCAATAGTTAGAAGGACATCCATAGACTGGAGTCTCTTCTCTTTTTCAAGAATTACAAGAGGCTTTCAACATAACACTTCATTAGATTTACGGCATCCCGAGCTTCATCAGCAATCACCTAGAATTCATTCATTCAACTGGATACAATAAGAGATGCAGTGATACTAGCTCTTCTTGGAACAATTGTAAAAGGATGTTCTTGAGTGCGGGTTGAGAAAATTTTCTACTGATCAAACAGTGACTCTGTTTCGGTCCAAGAGACTTGGAAGATGGATACATGGATTTGAGAATGGAGCATTGTAAGTAAAGAGCCATTTGGAGAGAGTACTCTTTTCAGATATTGCTTTAATGCCATGTTTGTCTTCTCTCCACCAACCGGCAGTGGAAAACATTTCAGCCCATGGGTTTGCCATTTTCATATCTGCAAGGAAATAACATGGAGGAAGAATTTGAAAGTTCACACCATTGTTGTTGCTCTTAATGAACAGCATAACCGAAATAGAGGAGTAGCAGTGCAACTGCATCTCAGGTGTATAATTGTTTGCATTTGGAACATTGACTCCTTGCAGATGACCATGACCACACATAGGAAGATAGATGCTCTGTGGAAAATTAGGATGATATTTCTTCAAGTACTTAGCCAAATCTGGGAGAGTGTTGTCATAGATATCATAGTAATCATGGCCAATGATGTTCATCATGTCATCAATCCGCTTGCTATCCAGTTCATCAGCCGTTCCAATTCCCTTAGGAACCATTGAATCTGCCCAAAAGTTGAATAAATTAAACTCTTAAATGGGTTTATTTTTTCATAAAATTTGTGAAAGATTTCGAAAAAATGGCTAAGGCATTAAGTCACGCAAGTCTAAAAATGGCGCGCATGTATTCGTGTGCCGCGCTAGTTTTTGACGCGCAAGTATAAACCGCGCAAGTACAAATACCTTTATAGTAGCGCGACATCAAGAAAAACACTAGAAAACAGAGCAACATGTGCGGCTAAGGTGACCTGCGCGGCGAGAGCTCGAAGGAATGAAGTCCGGAAGTCCGGATGCTTGTACGGAGGTGAGGCCATGTATTTATAGGCCAGGAGGCCTATCTGCGCGCCATACCCAGTGCGCTTAAGGCCTGCGCGCCGCAAACTTTCACACCGCCCTCTATGCCCTGAAGATTTGCGCGCCCCCTTTTCCTTTGGATTGATTCATTTCCTCAGAGTCAAATCCTCATTTCTTTCCGGATCCAACTCTGAGAGGGGACTTTTGTTGACGCTCCTTTCGTCACAGAATCTAAAGATCAGAAAAGGGGAATATCTGAGCTCAAAATGATTCATCCTTTGAAGAAAACATAAAAAATCGACAAAGGTATGAACAAAGGATCAAAAGCAACTGCACCGCGCAAGTTATATCATCGTCGCGCAAGTACACTTGCACGACGACCTTGGTTGCGCAAATGACTTGCGCGCCCTAAGTGATAACCGCCCGATAACCGCCCGGGGTATTCTTCTACCTATAAATAGACCCTGTGGGCCCCCCATTAGAGGGAGATCTTTTTCCAGAAACTCGGATTGAAGCTCCCGACGCCCAAGTCTCTTCTCAAAGCTTCCTGAAAACTTCTAAGGTAATTTCTTACCTAGAACGGAAGATCTAAAGAGAATGAGGAAGGCCTAAGTGTTGAAACTCATCAACACTTGCATGCCTCCTTATTCCTTCAATAGAATTTGCGCGTCCCTTTTCTGGAAGAACCTCAAGAGGATTCTAAAGGGTTTAATAAAGGGTCGTTCAAGTATTTTAATGCTGGTTGAAAATCGCGCAAGTACCCCACATGCTGCGCAGGTATACGTGCGCGACCAATACTTGCGTGCCCACGCAAGACTTGCGCGCCTTTCAAGACTTGCACACCCCCACCTTTTTGGGTGCCCATCTTGCCCATTTTACCCCTCTTAAGCCATTTCACCTCTCCTATTCAAGATTTAGTCTTCAAGATACTCTTCAAAGCCATTTATGGCATGATTTCTTGATTTGAATTCCTTATTTGAAAGGAATTCTGTGGAATATCTCTCAAAACATAGTGATTTATACATCTTTATGTCACCAAAGATTGGGAGTTCATTCATTCAACCTCATCCTTAAAAGATGAGAGAATCCTTAACCCGGGTCTCCTTTTTTAGGAATAATCCCCAGTTATAAGTCCTTTAATATGGGCATCTTCCTCAAGAGTAAGCCCCAAATTCTTAAAGTTCCCAAACTTGGGAATCCTTCTTAGGAGTAAGCCCCAAACCTTAATTCCTTAACTTGGGAATCCTCCTCAGGTGTAAGCCCCAATCATAATCCTTTAATTTGGGTATCCTCCTCAGGAGTAAGCCCCAAGCCCCTTAACATGGGCATCCTTCTTAGGAGTAAGCCCCAAACCTTAATTCCTAAACTTGGGCATCCTCCTCAGGAGTAAGCCCCAATCATAATCCTTTAATTTGGGCATATTCCTCAAGGGTAAGCCCCAAATTCTTAAATTTCCCAAACTTGGGCATCCTTCTTAGGAGTAAGCCCCAAACCTTAATTCCTTAACTTGGGCATCCTTCTTAGGAGTAAGCCCCAAACCTTAATTCCTTAACTTGGGCATCCTCCTCAGGATTAAGCCCCAATCATAATCCTTTAATTTGGGCATCCTCCTCAGGAGTAAGCCCCAAGTCCCTTAATTTGGGCATCCTTCTTTTGAGTAATCCCCAATCTCAGATATGGATATCCTTTTCAGGAATAAGTCCCAGTTATAATCTTGGGCTTCCTTTTCAGGAATAAGCCCCAAGTCCCCTAATTTCTCTTTAACTAGTCCTAATTTACCCTTGATTTGGGTTTCCTTTTCCGGAGTAAAACCCAATCATAGGCCCCCTCCTAACTTGGGCATCCTCCTTAGGAGTAAGCCCCAAGATTAGAGTATTCAAATCTCCATGAAGCACATATAGTTTTATGGACCCTGTTCCTGGATTTTCTCCCTAAAAGTAAATCCTAAACCTTCATATATCTAGGCAGTCATATATACATAAGCCCCAAACCATTTCTTATGATTGCATCTTTCATGGCACAATTGTCTAATTTTTACCAATACCTCTTTCTTCTCACACCGAGCATGACTCACATGAGCTTAGAGTGTAAAAGTAATTATGACATCCTTATTTGATCCATCAATCATAAATGTCATACTGTATTACTCGAACTACGTGGGTTCTAATTCCTTTTCCAAAACAAAGGATACGTAGGTAGCCCATTTATGGGTTCGATCCCAACTTTGAAATAATCCATGTCCTTCTGAATGACGATAAACTTCATGTGCCCCACTGAGTGGCTTTAAAACTAGCCTGGTCATCATAATGACCAAGAGACTTTTATAAATGTTTTGAAGGATACCATTGACCAAGAATCTCTAAATAGATACAGATGATTCTCTATTGATGAAGAACCTCGAATACATATAAAAGATTCTCTAAATTTCTTACATATTTAATCATTGATTGTTAAAACTAAAGTAAAGCTCATTTTATACTTGGTAATGTAATAAGGATTCACGAACATAACTTAAATCTATAAAGAGAGTCCCGGAGTAGACAATAATTCCCCTCAAAAAGGTGTGATGAGTCCGACCTCCCATCCTCTCGACCAATGCAAATTCCTAAGCCTCATTAGTCCACAAGCTAATGAGCTCCTACCTTTGGAAAGTAGGTCCAAATGGATGTGGAGTCATTGGATGTTTCCGGTTCTACGAACAAAACCATTAGAAACTGATCGGAACGTTTGAATCTCCCATCTAGGAGGTCATCCCCGAATTTCGTGCGAAACAGACACACTCGAACGTAACGCACACACTGCACCTCCGATGGGTGCGCTGTCTCCTCCTACACATCACGAATAATATTCCAAATGTTTTCGTGTGGTTTCAGGTCATTCGGAGCACGTTTTCTCCGAATTCGACTGTCACGCACCTTTTTTGGTGTTTTATGACACCGGAAACGCGTTTCCAGTCACTGCGGTCAAACGGAACCTTTGATCGACGTGACTTCTGCCCGACCATTTCACAAATCGCACAACGGCTGTTGTAGTACGGTTTTATGGCATTCCGAGGTCATTTGGGTGGTTTTGACCCCCCCAATGCGCCGTTTTAACGTGCGCCGAGCTGCTGAAAACGACACACTCAGACGTAACGCGCGCACCGCACCTTCGATGGCCGCTCCGTTCCCTCCTACATGTCGCGAAAAATATTTTTAATGTTTTTGTGTGGTTTCAGGTCATTCGGAGGATGTTTGCTCCGAATTCGACCGTCTCGCGCCGTTTTTGGTGTTTTATGACACCGGAAACGTGTTTCCTGTCACCGCGGTCAAACCAAACCTTCGATTTATGTTCCGTCTACCCGACCATTTCACAAATTACACAGCGGCTGTTGTCGTACGGTTTCATGGCATTCCGAGGTCGTTCAGGTGGTTTTGACCCCCCAACGCGCCGTTTTAGCGCGCGCCGAGCTGCTGAAAACTCCACACTTAGACGTAACGTGCGCAACGCACCTCCAATGGGCGTTCTGTCTCCTCCTACACGTCACGAATAATATTCCTAATGTTTTCGTGTGGTTTCAGGTCATACGGAGCACGTTTTCTCCGAATTCGACCTTCTCGCGTCGTTTTTGGTGTTTTATGACACCAGAAACGCGTTTCCGGTCACTGCGGTCAAACAACACCTCCGTTTGATGTTCCATCTACCCGACCATTTCAAAAATTGAACAACGGCTATTGTCGTACGGTTTCATGATATTCTGAGGTCGTTCGGGTGGTTTTGACCCCCCAATGCGCCGTTTTAGCGCGCGCCGAGCTGCTGAAAACGACACACTCGGACGTAACGTGCGCAACACACCTCCGATGGGTGCACCGTCTCCTCTTACACAACACGAATAATATTAATAATGTTTTCGAGTGGTTTCAGGTCATTCGGAGCACATTTGCTCCGAATTCAACCGTCTCGCGCCGTTTTTGGTGTTTTGTGACACCAGAAACGCGTTTCCGGTCACTGCGGTCAAACGGCACCTCCGATTGACCTTCCGTCTGCCCGACCATTTTAAAAATCGCACAATGGCTGTTTTCATACGGTTTCATGGAATTCCGAGGTCGTTCGGGTGGTTTTGACCCCCCAACGCGCCGTTTTAGTGCGCGCCGAGCTGCTGAAAATGACACACTCGGACGTAACGCGCGCACCGCACCTCCGATGAGCACGTCATATCCTCCTACACATCAAGAATAATATTTCTAATGTTCTCGTCTGGTTTCAAGTCATTTGGAGCACGTTTTCTCATAATTCGATCGTCTCACGCCGTTTTTGGTGTTTTATGACACCGGAAACGCGTTTCCAGTAACCGCGGTCAAACGGAACCTCCGATTGACGTTCTGTCTGCCCGACCATTTCACAAATCTCACAACGGCTGTTGTTGTACGGTTTCATGGCATTCCGAGGTTGTTCGGGTGGTTTTGACCCCCAAACGCGCCGTTTTAGCGCGCGCCGAGCTGCTGAAAACGACACACTTGGACGTAACGCGCGCACCGCACCTCTAGTGGGTGCGTCGTCTCCTCCTACACATCACGAATAATATTCTTAATGTTTTCGTGTGGTTCTAGGTCATTCGGAGCACGTTTACTCCTAATTCGACCATCTCGCGCTGTTTTTGGTGTTTTATGACACCGGAAACGCGTTTCCAGTCACCGCGGTCAAACGGCACCTCCGATTGATGTTCCGCCTGCCCGACCATTTCACAAATCGCACAACGGCTGTTGTCGTACGTTTTTATGGAATTTTGAGATCGTTCGGGTGGTTTTGATCCCCCAACGCGCCGTTTTAGCGCGCGCCGAGCTGCTGAAAATGACACACTCGGAAGTAACGCGCGCACCGCACCTCCGATGTGCACGCCGTCTCCTTCTACACATCACGAATAATACTCCTAATGTTTTCGTGTGGTTTCAGGTCATTCGGAGCACGTTTTCTCAGATTTCGACCCTCTTGCACCGTTTTTGGTGTTTTATGACACCAGAAACGCGTTTTTGATCACCGCGGTCAAACGACACCTCCGATTGACGTACCGTCTGCCCGACCATTTCACAAATCGCACAATAGCTGTTTTTTTACGGTTTCATGGCATTCCGAGGTCATTCGGGTGGTTTTGACCCCCCCAATGCGCCGTTTTAGCGCGCGCCGAGCTGTTGAAAACGACACACTCGGATGTAACGCGCGCACCGCACCTCCGATGGGCGCATCGTCTCCTCCTACACATCAAGAATAATATTCCTAATGTTTTCGTGTGGTTTTAGGTCATTCGGAGCACGTTTTCTCCAAATTCGACCGTCTCGCTCCGTTTTTGGTGTTTTATGACACCAGAAACGCATTTCTGGTCACCGCGGTCAAACGACACTTCCGATTGACGTGCGGTCTGCCCAAACATTTCACAAATCGCACAACGGCTATTGTCGTACGGCTTCATGGCATTCCAAGGTCGTTCGGGTGGTTTTGACCCCCCAACGCGCCGTTTTAGTGCGCGCCGAGCTGCTAAAAATGACACACTCGGACGTAACGTGCACACCGCACCTCCAATGGGCACTTCGTCTCCTCCTACATGTCAAGAATAATATTCCTAATGTTTTCGTTTGGTTTCAGGTCATTCGGAGCACGTTTTCTCCGAATTCAACCGTCTCGCGCCGTTTTTGGTGTTTTATGTCGTCAGAAACACGTTTCCGGTCACCGCCGTCAAATGGCACCTCCGATTGACATGACGTATACCCGAACATTTCAAAAATCGCACAACGGCTGTTGTCGTACGGTTTCATGGCATTCCGAGTTCGTTCGGGTGGTTTTGATCCCCCAATGCGTCGTTTTAGCGCGCGCCGAGCTGCTGAAAACGACACACTCGGACGTAACGCGCGCACCGCATCTCCGATGGGCATGTTGTCTCCTCCTACACGTCATGAATAATATTACTAATGTTTTCTTGTGGTTTCAGGTCATTCGGAGCATGTTTTCTTCTAATTCGACCGTCTCGCGCCATTTTTGGTGTTTTATGACACCCGAAACGCGTTTCTGGTCGCTACGGTCAAACCGCACCTCCGATTGACGTGAAGTCTACCCAACCATTTTAAAAATCACACAACAGCTATTGTCATACGGTTTCATGGAATTCTGAGGTCGTTCGGGTGGTTTTGACCCCCCAACGCGCCGTTTTAGCGCGCGCCGAGCTGCTGAAAACGACACACTCGGACGTAATGCGCGCACCGCACCTCCGATGGGTGCGCCGTCTCCTACTACACATCACGAATAATATTCCTAATGTTTTTGTGTGGTTTCAGGTCATTCGGAGCACGTTTTATCCGAATTCGATCGTCTCGCGCCGTTTTTGGTGTTTTATGACACTAGAAACGCGTTTCCAGTCACCGCGGTCAAACGGCACCTCCGATTGATGTGTCGTCTACCTGACCATTTCAAAAATCATACAACGACTATTTTCATACGGTTTTATGGCATTCTAAGGTCGTTCGGGTGGTTTTCACCCCCCAACACGCCGTTTTAGCACGCGCCGAGCTGCTGAAAACGACACACTCAGACGTAACGTGCGCAACGCACCTCCGATGGGTGCGCTGTCTCCTCATACACATCAAGAATAATATTACTAATGTTTTTGTGTGGTTTCAGGCCATTCGGAGCACGTTTGCTCCGAATTCGACCGTCTCGCGCCGTTTTTGGTGTTTTATGACACCGGAAACGCATTTCCGGTCACTGCGGTCAAACGGAAGCTCCGATTGATGTGTCGTCTGACCAAACATTTCAAAAATCGCACAACGGCTGTTTTTGTACGGTTTCATGGCATTCTGAGGTCGTTCGGGTGGTTTTGACCCCCCAACGCGCCGTTTTAGCGCGCACTGAGCTGCTGAAAACGACACACTCGGACGTAATGCATGCACCGCAGCTCCAATGGGCGCGTTGTCTCCTCTTACACATCTCTAATAATATTCCTAATGTTTTCGTGTGGTTTCAGGTCATTCGGAGTACGTTTGCTCCTAATTTGACCGTCTCGTGCCGTTTTTGTTGTTTTATGACACCGGAAACGCGTTTCCGGTCACCGCGGTCAAACCGCACCTCCGATTGATGTTTCGTCTACCCGACCATTTTAAAAATCACACAATGGATGTTTTCGTACGGTTTCATAGAATTCTAAGGTCGTTCGGGTGGTTTTGACCCCCCAACGCGCGGTTTTAGCGCGTGCCGAGCTGCTGAAAACGACACACTCGGACGTAACGCGTGCTCCGCACCTCTGATGGGCGCGCCGTCTCCTCCTACACGTCACAAATAATATTTATAATGTTTTCGTGTGGTTTCAGGTCATTCGTAGCATGTTTTCTCCTAATTCGACCATCTCGCGCCGTTTTTGGTGTTTTATGACACCGAAAACATGTTTTCGGTCACCGTGGTCAAACCGCACCTCCGATTGACATGTCGTCTGCCCGAACATTTCAAAAATCGCACAATGGCTGTTGTTGTACGGTTTCATGGCATTCCAATGTCATTAGGGTGGTTTTGACCCCCCAACGCATCGTTTTAGCGCGCGCTGAGCCGCTGAAAATGACACACTCGGACGTAACGCACGCACCGCACCTCTGATGGGCGTGTCATCTCCTCTTACACATCACGAATAATATTCATAATGTTTTCGTGTGGTTTCTGGTCATTCGGAGCACATTTTCTCCTAATTCGACCATCTCGCGCCGTTTTTGGTGGTTTATGACACCGGAAACATTAGGAATATTATTCGTGAAACATCAAAAGTCTTGTCGTAATTCCTTGATAATATGCCACGACCAGGGCCTCTCCTGCGAGAGGAAGAAGCAGTCGAGTCTGATCCTGTTGAAAACAATTTTATATACAAAATGACAGATGTTATAAATATATATATATGTTTATTAATTACATAAAAAATAGAGACAATGACATTCCAACATACCTCGACCCTGAGACATGGATGCCTCAGATGGATGATGTGGATCTTCTGTCTCTTCCCCTTACATGCCTGCAGTCATGGAAAACATTAGTAAGGGGACTATCCAAAGTGCCCAAATGATAAATTGGATTGTTTAAAAAAAATAAAACTTGTACAGTTGTTAATCAAACAAAAAGTGATTGAATAATTAGTTATGAATGAATTTTAAAAAATCAGAGAGTTCACAAAACAGATATACAAATTATGTACAAAACTAATCAATGCAGAGCCAAATTTCAAATTGAATTAATAAAAATTCAAACAGCACATGAATCAATTGAAGAATACCTCAATGAGAAGATACACTGACAATAACATCAATATAACATGAGTTAAATCACCCTAAATATTTATAACTGAATAAACTACCAAAAGTGAGGATTAAAACTTACAAGGATTTATAAAATGTTTTGATAATTTATGATATCTTAGGCTGAATAGTGGGAAAACAATTATACCTTTCATTAAGCATGAAAATCGACCGTTTCTCCTTCAACAGTCGCTCTGACCCAATAAATATCTTCTTCACATTGAACTACGGTATGTTGATCAAGCTATTGGGAAACAAAAGGAACAGTCTCGGGTTCATCTTGTTCAAATACAAACACTCCTCACCGAGACATTTTGACAACAACTTGCCAACTTGGATTCGAAGGCAAAGTAACGAAGAATACTTATTCCTCTTGTGATGTCAAAATGAAAGGTTCATCATCAACTCGTTCATTTCTGTATAACATATAGTTAAAATTCACCAATGAAAACTGATATTGATCGACTTTACATCCACCCACTGGATCAACCCAATTACACTTTAACAATATGTACTTCAACCCGTGTGTGTATAAAACTTCAATGATGTCTATAAATTTACCATAGTAATAACCACAATCGAAAAATGGACAACCGATGTCACTATTTTGTGTTGCTCGTTTGTCGTCGCCATCTTTAATGCGAAATCGAAAACCATTAGGATCTATAGATTTATAACGACGAGCCGTTATAGATGGACCCTCAGCCAGTTGGATAAATTCTTCAGTTAGCGTGGGGTCCCCTAACTCCCTCAGCTTATGAACCTACATAATTCAAAGAATTAAATAATGATATATGATGAAAGAAATTAGTATAATACTTCAATAATAATGAAAATCAATTTATACGTACATAATCCTTGAACCAATCATGAAATGACGCATAATGAGACTGTTGAATTTGCAACTCAGTCACACGATGCATCTCTTCTTTTATCTCATTAATGTGTTTTCTGAAAATGATAATGCAATGTTTAAATGATCAAATTATACAAACAAAACATGTAAAAGTTAAAAAATAAAAGTGATAAGATACTTAATGCATTAATGGTGCAACTGATGGAGTATTGAACAAGATATATCGATGCGCTTGTATCCACTCGATGTTGTCCATATCATATGCGGTTCCTTCTCCAACTGGACCATCCTGAATCTGAGAGGGCTTATCTAATTTTGTTTCAACATCCGTAAGATATTCTGCACAAAAAGTAGTACACTCATTCATCAAATAACCATTGGCTATTGATGCCTCTGGACGAGCTCTGTTGCGTACAAATCATTTCAATGTACTCAAATACCGCTCAATAGGATACATCCACCTAAATTGCACTGGACCAGCAGCCATTACTTCATCAGTCAGGTGCACTATCAAATGGACCATAACATCGAAAAATGAGGGGGGAAATAGTTTCTCAAAGTGAAAAAGTGTAAGTAAAATTCGGTCCTGTAAACTTTTTAAATCACTCATTCGTTGATTTCTTAAAAAAAGATGTCTAAAAAAATTACTCATCTAAATCAATGGCTGAACAACATTGGGGGATAAACAATCACAAATTGTGATTGGAATCAACTGCTGAAGTAGTATGTGATTGTCATGACTTTTCAACCCTTGTAATGTCTTGCTCGTCAAATTCACACACTTTGAAATATTAGAAGAGTAACCATCAGGAACCTTGAGAATCTTCAAAATGGAAAGAAATGTCTCTTTCTCCTTTGTAGTCATCGTATACTGTGCAGCAGGAATATATGCCTTGTTTCCCTCAACTAACTGTAAATGCAACTATTTCCTTAAACCCATTTCTTCTAAATCACGGCGTGCATTAACATGGTCCTTTGATTTCCCACTAACACCTAAAATGGTCCACAATATGTTATCACAAACATTTTTTTCAATGTGCATGACATCCAAATTATGCCTCAGCATGTTAGTTTTCCAATACGGAAGACTATAAAAAATACTTTTCTTTTTCCAATTGTGACTGTGCTGCCTACCCACAGCTCGAATATTACGTACCGGAGGAGCCACAAAATCCTGAATTTCATATACCATGTGGATGTTTTCTTCCTCAATCTGCGATAACATTTCGAATCCTATCATGATATTTGGTGCTGGGCTGAACTCTCTAGAACCATCAAATGCCACTCTGTCTTTTCTGAACTTGTGCTGAGGGGGCAGAAAACGTCTGTGACCCATGTATGCCCATTTTTTGGAATGCTTAATCCATATAGATTTTTTACTTTTGTTGCAACAAGGGCAAGCAAATTCCCCTTTCGTACTCCAGCCTTATAAATTTGCATAAGATGGGAAGTCATTGATTGTCCACAATAAAGCAGCCTGCAGTTTGAACATTTCATTCGTTTCACAATCATAAGTCATAACACCATCGCCCCAAAATTCATTCAACTCATCAATCAATGGCTGAAGGTAAACATAAATCTTATTCCCCGGACTTTTAGGTCCATAAATAAGAGTGGAAAGTAAGATAAATTGTTGCTTCATACAAACCCACAGAGGAAGATTATACGGAACCAACACCACGGGCCATGTGCTATGAGTTGCACCAACCATAGACTTGAATGGATTGAAACCATCTACTGCCAATCCCAATCAGACATTACGAACATCTTTGGAAAAGTCGGGATGTCTCTTATCAAAATCATTCCATGCATGAGAGTCTGCCGGGTGGGTTAACATATCACATTCATGAACTCCTTCTGCATGACATCTCATTAAATTAGAAACTTTAGATGACATAAAAAATCTTTTCAACTTTGGTTTAAGGGGAAAGTAACGCATTTTCTTTACGACAATCGGTTTCCCCTGTATCACAATCTGACTTTGATGAGTCTGATTTTCCCTTGTTCTCTTTCCACCTAGAAGCACCACAAACCGTACAAATATCCAAATGGGAAGTTTCGTTTCTAAACAACATACAGTTGTTTTCACATGCATCTATGGTCTCATATGTAAAACCTATGTTCTCTGTCAGCTTATGAGCATGGTAATACGACTCGGGAATCTTAGCGTCGACAGGAAGAACCTTTTTCAATAACACCAACAGCATGTCGAATGATGTGTCTGACCAATGATTCAAAGTATTCAAATGCAACAACTCCACGATAAACGAAAATTTATTGAAAGAAGTAAATCTAGGATATAATTCTATTTTTTCATAATCAATTTCTTTATAAAAACTCCTCAAATCACGATCTGCACCAGAGCGAAGATTTATCTCACCGGTCTCAAGATTCTGGATGTCAATGCCTTCAGGATCCAACCCACGTACCATTTCAGTAAGCATTTCATGAATTGGATAATTCATCCTTGAATCAACATCCATCTGAACTATATCCATATTTTCACAACGAACATATTCTTCTCCATGACGAGTCCAACTCTTATAATTTCTCAGAAATCCATTAAAGAATAGGTTCTCCCTCACAGTATCTCATGTGAATTGATATATGTTAGCACATTTTCTACATGGACAACTAATATAATCACTTTCAAATCCTCTGGTGAAGTCAATAAACTACATAATTCCATTGAAATACTCTCTATATGTTTTATTTGGAAGATCAATCCAACTCTTATCCATAATAAGATCCCTATAACAAACATTTACACAAGACTTATTAAATTTTCATTTTTCATATCAAATATATTTAAAATAAATACTAATTAATTGTTTGTGAACCATTTGTAAAATAATAATGTAAGTAAAATCCCATTTCATACCTGATTGCGCTACAAACCTGGAAAGGAGAAGAGCAGAAGGCAGTGCTGCGAGAGGAGAGGCAACGGTGGGGAGCTGGAGCCAGAGCTGGTGCAGCGAGGGAGGGGACGAAGAGGAAGGGGATGGGGGTTGGCAGGGTGTGGGGGGGGGGACAAGGGGGCAGAGGGCCGAGGGCGGAGGTTGGAGACTGGAGGGGTTGGCGGCCAAAGGCCAGAGGGTGGCCGGAGGGCTGCCGTGCTGCCGGAGTCAGGTGGCGGGAGGCCCAAGGGTAGAGGGAGGCCGTAGGGTGGCCGCAGGGCGGCCGTAGGGTGGAGGGTGGCCGCAACCGGAGGGCAGAGGGTGGCCGGAGGAGGGCGGGGCCGGCGGAGGGTGGCCGGAGGGTAGCTGGAGGGCGGCCGGAGGAGGGAGGGGCCAGCGGAGGGCGGCCGGAGGGAGGCCGGAGGCCGGAGGGCGGCGGGAGGCCGGAGGGAGGCCTGAGGGCGGACGGAGGGTGGAGGGTGGCCAGAGGGGGGACGAAGGGCGTACGACGGAGGGCAGGGCCGGCGGAGGGCGAGGCCAGCGGAGGGCGGGGCCGGACAGAGGGCGGGGCGGCGGAGGCCTAGGGCAGGGCGGCGGAGGGCGGGACGGCAGAGGGCGGGGCGGTGGAGGGCGGGGCGGTAGAGGGTGGGGCAGTGAGGAGGATGGGGCGGTGGGGAGGGTGCGCGGCGTCGGGGAGGACGCGGGCGACGGGAGGGGGGAATTCAGGGTGGGGGGGCGCTTCGCGAGAGGAGGGGGCGTGGAAACCCCCCCCCCCCCTTTTTTAAGGAAATGTAGCGACCGCCATTGGAGGTCGCTATAGTTTAAGGGGATCAAAATCCCATATTTCTAGTAGTGGTCCTAAGTAAACCTCAAGAACTACTTGGCTATCAACTAAGGCTCAGCAGCATAACAAGGTAGCAGTTCCACTGTCCTACGACTAAGCATGGCAACTGTCAAAACGCCAAACAGGAAGAACAATCATAGCAAACATCCAAAGTACAATAAAGCTACCATAATCACAGGCACAATATCTACTATATCAATCAAGAAAAGCAGGTAATACAACAAAGGAAAAACAGGAACACGCAATACCCCGCTCAAGGGTATTGGTGGAATTTGCACAAAATATTCATCAACTTTCTACGGAAAGGCACAACCCACCTACCTCGATCCTAGGAGATCGATATACGTGAACCTCGATGAAAGATTCCCCTTAGAACGATGTAGATCTGAGAAAACTCACAAAACGTTCATCCCACGATAACTTGGAAATGAGGGGGAATAAAAAAACAATGCTAAAGCAGAAGGAAGAACTCACCGCTATGATTCCAACGCAATCGACCGTGCTCGAATCGGAGAACGGACGGCGAGGCGGGAGCCCGTTGAAGATCTGGTTGTACGGTTACTCTCGGATGGACGAAATCTGGAGAAGAATATGAATTTGGGGGTTACACGCAACCCCGGTCCATTTAATGAAAAAAAAAGAATGTACACGGCGTGTACTTCTTGAGTACACGACATGTACTTCAATTTTTCCGTACTCCGAATTAATCGGCCTCCACCTCAGCCTTACACACCGTATGTGTGGCCCGGGCACGGCCAACACACGGCTTCGAGCTGGGGAAGAGTACACGTCGTGTACTCAGAAAGTACACGGCGTGTACTTCTGAAATTTCAAGAAAATTTAGTTTCCTTAAAAAATCCAGAAAAAAGGAAAAAATACCTGAACGAAGATCCGGGTTCTTACAAATTTCCCCCCTTAAAAAAATTCATCCCCAAATTTCCCTAACGAGGTGGAGAAGAAGAAACTACGAACAGCTCCGGCCACTACGATCGTACATCGGCCTCCCTCTCCCAGGTCTCGTCATGTACTCACCCTTGCTGCCATAGCACTCGTACCAGAGGAACAAACCACCCGCGGAGAACCTTCGTACTATGACCAACAATCCGGATAGGATACTCCTCGAACGACACATCCGCTTCAAACTCGACTTCCTCGAGCTGAAAGACGTGATAAGGGTCTGAAAAGTAACGTCGAAGCTGAGAGATGTGGAAGACGTCGTGCATGGCCCGATACCTCTGAGGTAGCTGCAACTGATAGGCGACCGGCCCAACTTCTTCAAGACCTCAAACGGCCCAACATACCATGGTGAAATCTTACCATGTCTCTGAATCCTTTTGTGTCCCAACCTTGGCGTGACACGTAGCAAAACCTGATCACCGACCTCGAAATCCAGAGGTCGTCTCCACTGATATGCATAAGACTTCTACCGAGACTATGTTGTAGCCATCCTCTTCCGAATCAGCTCTATCTGCTCTGAAGTCTCCTATACAAGATGAGGTCCTAGCAAAGCTGCTTCTCCTACCTCCAGCCAGCATAAGGGTGATCGGCATGGCCTACCGTACAAAGCCTCGTATGGTGCCATCTGAATGGTCACCTGGAAACTGTTGTTGTAGGCGAACTCCACCAGAGGGATATGCTTCTCCCAAGAACTGCCAACGTCTAGGATGCAAGCTTGGAGCATATCCTCAAGCACCTGGATCGTGCGCTCGGACTGGACATCAGTCTGGGGATGGTATGTTGTACTCAAAAGTACCTGTGTACCCAAGGCCTTCTGAAGTCCCTGTCAGAACCGAGAGGTAAAGCACGCATCCCTGTCTGAAACAATAGAGTGTGGAACTCCATGCAGACGAACAATCTCTCTTATGTAAAGCCATCCCAGATCATCGACACTGCAGGTCTCCTTGATCGACAAGAAGTGAGCAACCTTTGTAAGTCTGTCGATGACAACCCAAATAACATCATTTCCCCGAGGCAATCTTGGCAACCCGGTCACGAAGTCCATCGCAAGATCGTTCCACTTCCACTCCGGAATGGGTAACTGCTGTAAGAGCCCCATTGGTCACTAATGCTCTGCTTTCACCTGCTAACAAGTAGAACATCGCATGACAAAACCAGCAACATCCTTCTTCATACCTGGCCTCTAGTATCGGCGATGAAGGTCCCAATACATCTTGGTGAAGTCGGGATGAAGTGCCCCAACAGAGGAATGGAAATCCCGCATCAGCTCCTTGCGTATGTCTGCTGGCACCCATACGCTTCCCTGGAAATGCATGATATCATCCTCTCCCACTGTCCATCCAGGAAGAGGGTCCTCTCCTGACACACTCTCCCGCAGGACTAAGCCTTCCGAGTCTGATAGTTTCCTCATCCGTACCCGATCAAGTAGCGTGGAGGTAACAGATACAGAAGATAGAAAAGTATGTCCCCGTCTGTCATGCACCTCCAGATGCATCTCAGAGAACAGAGCCATCAGCTGCCACTCACTACTGGCCTCCTAAACTACCTGAATCCGAGTTCTCCTACTCAACGCATCTTCCATGGAATTTCCCTTTCCCGATGTATAGGCAAGCTCGAAGTCAAAAGACTGTAGATGCTCAACCCACCTGTGCTGCCTTAGATTCAGATCATGCTGAGTGAAGATATACTTGAGACTCTTGTGGTCAGTGAAGACCACAAAGTGATATCCCAGAAGATAGTGTCTCCCACAGCGCAAGGCATGAACAACAGCTGCCAACTCCAGATCGTGCATAGGGTAGTTCCTCTCATGTGGCCTCAACTACCGAGACCCATACACAACGACTCCCTCTCCCTGCGTAAGCACAGCTCCTAGCCCGATACCTGAAGAATCACAATAAACAGTGTAGCTCTTGCTTGGCTCTGGAAAGACTAGTATCGGTGCTGACGTCAACCTCCCTTTCAGCTCATGAAAGGCTGACTCACAAGAATCTGACCATAAGAACTTCGCCCCCTTCTTGGTCAGACCTATCAAGGGTGCTTCTAGACAAGAAAAGTACCAAATGAAGCATCTGTAGTATCTAGCCATCCCTAGGAAACTCCGTACCTCAATGACATTCTTCGGTTTCTCCCAGGAAACTACAACTCTCACTTTCTTTGGGTCCACAGATACTCCTGCCTCTAAGATGACGTGACCCAATAAGTGAATCTAATCCATCCAGAAGTGGCACTTCGAGAGTTTAGCATAAAGTCGATGCTCTCTCAGTGTACTCAGAACGATCTCAAGATGGGTGGCATGGTCATGTTGAGTGTGAGAGTACACCAAGATATCGTCCATGAAGACCACAACGAAGGAATCCAAGTAAGGATGGAACACTTGGTTCATCAGTTCCATGAAAACTGCAGGTGCGTTCGTGAGTTCGAAAGGCATGACTTTATACTCGTAAATACCATAGCTACTCCTGAAGGTTGTCAGAGGTATATCTGATGGTCTAACGCGCAACTGATGATAACAGGATCTCAATTCGATCTTCGAGAACACCCGGGCTCCTCAAAGTTGATCAAAGAGGTCATCAATCTACGACAAGGGATATCGGTTCTTGACCGTCAACTGATTCATCTTCCGATAATCCACACAAAGCCGAAGGGTACCGTCTGCCTTCTTTGCAAACAGGACAGGCAAACCCCAAGGAGAAGTACTGGATCAGATGAAACCCTTAGCCTGTAGCTCCTCCAACTACTTCTTGAGATCCTGCAACCCAGGTGTGGCTATCCTATAGGGAGGAATGGACACCGGTTCCGCTCCTGGCATGATCTCAATAGAGAAGTCTAACTCACGCTCTGGAGGCAAACCCGAAATGTCCCCTGGAAAGACATCCCTAAAGCGATCCACCACTGGAGGAAAGTCCAACTGTGGAGTCCCCTGATCATCCAGATAAATACTAGCAATTTGGGATGTCACCCCTCCTAGCCCAAGATGCTCGAGTCCCGTCCGACTCTCCCGAACGTCCCATTCGACTCTATGAAGAAAAGATTCACCCTTTGGTGAGATGAAACTGACTCTGCGGCGATAACTGTCAATGACTGCCGGGAAGGAAATCAAGCAGTCCATGCCGATAATGACATCATAGCCTGTCATCTATAGGACATAGAGATCCCATAAGAAGCGATACCCTACAACCTTGAGAGGGAACTCTCTACACTAGCGTACACTAGATGTCCTCGTTCCCAAAGGTGTGTCTAGTGTCAACGAGTCGACAGAAGAAAAGATGCAGAGCCTAAGGCTCTCCATGACAGAAATGGAGATAAAGCTATGCGTAGCACCGGTATCAAAAAGGGATGAAGATAAAACTGAGGCTACTAAAACCGTACCTCAAATAGTAGAAGGGTCGGGATCCTGCTCATGAGAAGTTTGCTCCACGGTGAAAGACTGGCCTGTACCGTGGCCCTGTGCCCCTGGATGACCACTCTGAGATGAACCTCCCTGCTGGTGATGAGGAACTGGTGGATGACCTCCACGGCCTCGACCTCCACCTCGGCCCAAATGCCCGGAGGAACTCCAGTTTTCCGACTGGTGAGAAATTGGTGGGACTGCTCCTGAACGAGGAATCATGGAAGAACCCCAGTCACTAGCTGCTGGTGAGAAAACCTGGCAGAAACACTGAAGGTGACCCATATTTCCGCAAGACCGGCACTCCACGGGGTCTCTCTGGCACTGCGGCCTCGTGTGCCATGTCTGACCACACTGGTAGAACGTCACCTGGCTACCTGATGATGCATCTCGCTTCCTCGAATCACCGCATGTAGGCTCCGTACGGTGCCTTTTGCTGTCATATGGAGGAAAGCTAGCTCTGGAAGTAGAACCGACCTGACTCGTAGCTCCAGAGTCTCTCATATTGCGCTCCGCAATTAGTGCATGGTTGACGATAGAAGCAATGGAATTCAACTAGAAGATGTTCACCTACGAGCGGATCTCCCGCCTGAGTCCATCCTCAAACTTCCTCACCAGGAACACCCCACTCCCATCCCGAAGGGGTGTAAAATGCTGTAGATTGGTGAAACGAGAGGAATACTCCATGACAGATAGAGTACCCTGCTCTATGCTCATGAAATCCTGGGCTCGATCAGCCCTCAGGGTTTCCGGGTAGAAGTAGTCATAGAACACGCACTGGAACTCCTCCCTAGTCATAGCCTACTGTTGAACCGCCTATGAGACCACGTCCCACCACCTATTGGCGGAGTCTTGGAGTATGTAGGTGGAGAGCTTGACCCGCCTCTCTGGAGGCGTCTCCAGATGCTCGAATATAGTCAGCATGGCTTCCAGCCATGAATCTGCAGCCTGAGGTCCTCCCTCCCCCGAGAACGTGGGAGGATGCTGCTGTTGAAAGACCCACGTCAAGTCTGCCATAGATGTGGTAGGAGGCGGTGCTCCCTGAAAGGCCTGAATCATCCTCATGAAACCTTCCCTGAACTGCACATCAGCACCCACAATTGGTACAACAACTGGTTCCATGGATGGCTCAGCTGGGGGATCGATAGGATGTCCCTGATCAGCCATATCTGGTGTCTGATCACTACCTGAAGACGAAAGTATGACCGAAGGACGTCTCGGAGGCATAGCTCTGAAAGATCAAAAGTACACCTTGGATCAGGAAAACAAGGACAGAGAACACAAGAGTAAAAAATGGGAACAGAGGAAGAAAAACACACAAGATTTCAAAACACGACTACATGGCATGCATAAAAACTACACGGAGTGTCTTTTTAATCCACTGACATGGGCATGTACTCTTGCCCTACAAGTCATGTACACTTAAAACTACACGGCGTGTTTTACCCACACACAACGTGTACTTGAAAACTATCCCCTGCCTGAGTCTCTTTACACGACTAAGCCACACGGTCCGACTTAACCCTAGACTACACGAAGTGCTCTAAACAAACACGGCGTGTACTAGAAAAGGATTCGGCGGGCCGTGTTGTTGAGTACAAGGCCATCTACACGGCTGGACCTTACATGGTGTGCTCAGAACAAACACGACGTGTATAGGAAAAGGTGACACCGTCCCGTGTTGTTCGTGACACGGCTGGGTACTTGGGAAAGACTACACGGCGTGTTCCGAACAAACACAACGTGTGGAAAGGAAGGTAACACTAGCCCGTGTTGTTCGTGACACGGCTGGGTACCTGGACAGGACTACATGGCGTGTTCCCTATGGATACGGCGTGTTCTACCCGTGCTTCCCCGACCCGTGTTGTTAGTGACACAGTCGGTTATACGGCTCCAAGCGTACACGGCATGTAGCTACCGTACACGACGTGTTTCCGAAGTTACTTTTACGACACCGTGTTCTGCCCACACGGTTAGTGACATGACCTGAAGACTACACGACGTGTTCCCAAAAAGTACACGCCATGTATTCTAGGTTTTTCTGGGCAGTATCTCTGAAACTGCACAGAATTCCAGAAACACTAAAAACAAGGCAAAAAAGTGCCAAATTCTGATCCGTGAGGGCCCATAACACCTCAAGAACCAAATTTTGGTGTTCACTTTAAACAAGTAACAAAACAAACAGACTTCTAACATAACAGCAGAGCACATATCAAGAAACTATCACAAAAAAATTCATAATCTACACAATGTCTATCACAATAGCATGCAATCGCTAATGCACCCTAGATGGCATGACAAGAATGCATGGCATGTGATTCCTACAAGTGTATATATGATGAATGAGACGGAATACCCTCATCTCATCGGGTTACGACAGAAATAGAACCACAATATCAAAACAGTAATAGCACAAGCCATGTGAATCACTCTCGGTGAAATCAGATCAACTATAAAATCTCAGAATCAGCAACTGTAATTAACGAGGTAGTATGACTTTTCACTGTACACAGGTTAGCTACTCCCAAGCACAACTTAATTCCAAGTACCGAATCCATCCTATCCCTGACTAAGGTCTCCAAACAGTAAAGAAAGAGAAAAGAACTTCTCTGATACAACTTTTTAATGACCTGAGTCTGGAGCCCCTCCACTGGTTCCCCATACCCGGTTCACCACATGACCTCAAGCGCGTTTCCCCGAACTCCAGAGGATGCCGACTAGCATTGAGGGCCTTGTGAGTCGATGGGGAAACTATGACCTCATTCGGTAAGGTATACAAGGTAAGAAACAACAATAAACAGCAGAAGTAGTAAACAACATGCATAATAACAAAAACCAAACAACAGAAGCAATGTAGATATATAACTATGATGACAATGATGTAGTAGGTACAAGTATCTAAGGAAAATAGAAAACAAAACAACATGCTGAAATACAACTTAAACAAAGTGAAAAAGAAAAAAAAGTAAGCTCCTCAGCATCGCGAGCTACGGCTCGGTCCCATGCTCCCCAACTCCTGGTGCAATCAAGATCCTAAAGTAGAAGGGCGCTTTCCCTTGTCTATACCTGCAGCAACATAGTCTGCTTGGGCCCAAAGTCATGGCCCAAACAGGGTGTGAGATACAATCCCAGTAGGAAATCACCCAAAGATTTGTGCCGTACAGTCAAATGAATACATGGCAGCAAATAAACAAGAAGCAGTAAACAGGAAAGCACAAGCAGCTACAATCCACAGTTGTAACAAGTAAGGAACACAAGTAAGCAGTAAAAAACAAGAAGAAAATAGGAAACCCTCTAGGTAGCTCTCACATCCTAACCCATATGGTTCATCCTATAGTACTAACAACCCTCTGGGAGGAACACACAGTCTCACCCCTCTGGTTCAGCTATGTAATTAAGCAGACTCTCTGGGGAAGCACTCACCGTCAATTCCCCCTATAGTCTCGTATCGTTCTAAAGGCTCTCTAGGGAAGCACTCAATGTCAATTACCCCTATGGCCCGCGTCGTGGATCTACATACTCTCTGGGGAAGCACTCAATGTCAATTATCCATATAGTCTCGCATCGTAATTAAAAGACACTCTGGAGTAGCCCTTCCGTCAATTCTCCCCTTGGTCTACAACTCTAGGTTCTTACAGTCCTGAGTAAAACTAAACATGTTTAGCATGTGTATATCGTCCCAATTAAACCTCAAGAACTACTTGACTATCAACTAAGGCTCAACATCATAACAAGGTAGCAGTTCCACTGTCCTATGACTAAGCATGGAAACTGGAAAAATGCCAAATAGGCAGAACAAGCATAGAAAACATCCAAAGTACATTAAAGATACCATAATCATAGGCAAAATATCTACTCTAGCAATCAAGAAAAGCAGGAAATGCAACAAAGGAAAAAACAAGAACACACAATACCCCACTCAAGGGTATTGGTGGAATTTGCACAAAATATTCATCAACTTTCTACGGAAAGGAACAAACCACCGACCTCAATCCTAGGAGATCGATATAAGTGAACCTCGATGACAGATTCCCCTTAGAACGACGTAGATCTGAGAAAACGAACAAAATGTTCATCCCATGATAACATGGAAATGAGGGGAAATCAAGAAACAAGGATAAAGCAGAAGGAATAACTCACCGCTGTGATTCCAACGCAATCGACCATGCTCGAATCGGAGAACGGACGGTGAGGTGGGAGCCCGTCGAAGATCCGGCCATACGGTAACTCTCAGACAGACAAAATCTGGAGAAGAAGATGAATTTGGGGGTTAGGCGCGACCCCGGTCCATTTAATGAAAAAAAAGTACATAGCGTGTACTTCTTGAGTACACGACGTGTACTTAAATTTTTCCATACTCTGAATTAATCAGCCCCCACCTCATCCTTACACACCGTGTGTGTGTCCCGGGCATGGCCAACACACAGCTTCAAGCCGGGGAAGAGTACACGGCGTGTACTCAGAAAGTACACGGCGTGTACTTCTGAAATTTCCATAAAATTTATTTTCCTTAAAAACTCCAGAAAAAAGAAAAACATACCTGAACGAAATTCCGGGTTCTTATGAAGGTTTTAAAAATAAAAGGACTGATTTTATAAATACAATGGTGTTATAGAACATAATATATATTTCACTTGAAATTGGGTAAGAATTCAGGATGTTCCCTTAGGTTTTCTTATCAGGAAAAATTAAGTAGGGAATCACTAAAAAGCATGTATATCCCTGAAAGAGAATAAGGGATAGATCTTGTAACATGTGTTTAGAGAATATAAACAGAATTTATAAGTTGTTAATAAAAATAAAAGACAACTTATTTTGGGTAGAAAGAAAGATAGTGCAACCCAAAGGAATAAAGGTGGTTCAGGTAGAATCCCTTACCTTAAGTCTGATGGTGTTCTCCAACTGATATTAATGACCTGAATAATAAAATTAAGTTAATTAATTAATAATTTCAGAACCTATTCTATATTAAAATGATTTATTAAAACCCATTTGAGTTCATTCATAACCTTTTGATTGGTTGTGAGGTCCAATTTCATTGTTTGGGTCCGTTGTTTCCTTGGTTCTAATGATTGGTTCACTTATATTCATGTTCGAAGAATCTTGTAAAATGGGGATGATTTTCCAGAATTGGAGTTATATGTTATTAGTGAAAAAACAGGAGGTTACATGATTGTAAATTTCATTTGGTTACTTGTCATGAAGACGAATCATTATATAAATTATTTAATGATAACTGTTTGGGTTAATTGGCGGTTTTTGATCACTAGGAACATGTTTTGTTTTATAAATCAAAACCTTGTGTAAAAAAGGATTCCAGAACCATAGATGAGACATAATAAATATATTATGGTCTGGTTCAACCCTGAAAATGGTTTCATAAAAATAATTGGATACAATAACAGAAATTGAAAACCCGTCGTCCATGAATGTGGTGAATTAACACATCTCTGATAGTATTTTCATTTTAGTATATATATAAAAAAGAAAGGATAGATGATGAAGAATTATTACTTTATCATGAAAAAATACAGTACATGTAAGGTACTATAGTCATCACAACGTTTGGATAAAAGGATATGAGGAAAGAAAAAGAAAATAGATGAACTTGAAAATGAAAGAAAAGTTTAGAGATCCCTTATGAAAATTCGGCAGCCTAACGACGTCACTTAAAATTTAATAAAATGAATTGATGAGAGAGAAGAGGGTATCTCATAATAATAATAAAATGAAAGTATGAGTGATAAAAAATATCAAACCTCAACATATGAGAATGGAAATCTAAAGAGATAACATAAAAGAAGTGTTGACAAAAAGAGGAGGGTGAAAGGTTCCCTTACCTTGTGGAGTAGCTCCTAAAACATTAAGGTTGGGACCTTGGGGGATATAGGACACCTTGGGAGGGATACTAGGGAGGTAAAAACACCATATATTCTAGGATGATGTATTTGGAATGAAATAAAACTAATGTATGAGTGGCTATTTATAGTAAAAGAGAGAATTTTTTATTAATTTTAAAAAATACATCATTAGTGGTTTTTACAAAACCATGGGCTTGACCATGGTATTTTCCCATGGTATTATCCACTTGGGACACCTAATTTATTATTTTACTATAAAAAAGTCTACTAGAATTTTTTATTTATTATTACATCATTATGATGTCATCAAATATATTGAAAGCTCAAAATTATATTTTTACTATTCACGAAAAATTCAAGTTTTTCAGAAAAATCCCAAAAATTCACCCCAACTATTTTTTGACGTGTAGAATTCAAAAATGAAATCCATTTCTTGAAAATAATTTTCTAAATATTTTTTATTTAGTTTTTAAATAAAATCATAATTTATTCAACAAAATGAACATTAAAACTATAACTCATTTTATAACACCTTGAAAAATTTTTCAAGGTCCCATAAAATTATCTAATAACCATAAGAAAATAAAGTAAAAATTTATGATTAAATTTTATTAAAATACATTTCCATTTTAAATTATTAAATTAAACATAAAATTGTAAATAACATATTTTTGACAAACAAAAATACCAATTCTTATACTATAATCGTTTTTTCACTTTTAAGATGTCAAAATTGTATTTGTACATTCATGGGTGAAGTTTCTATTTTTTTTTCCTATTTTCTATTAATTACTATTCATTAATATTAATAAATGTATGATACAATTCATAAGGGTATGTTACTATTCATCAAAAATTATTTTTGTCTTATCAGACTCCAAATCACTTAATGATCACTATTGTGGATGACCGTTTTTTGAAATTAAAAACACACAAGTGATAAACTTATTTTTAAAGGTCACATAGTACTTAGTAGTTCATTGTGTTGTGACACCATGTTATTATATGACATAATTATTAGAAGGTATTCTATTGAAAACTTTGGGTCGTTACATTCTTCCCCCCTTAATAAATTTAACTATTGAAATTTCAGTTTACATTCTAGGACAAAAACAGGTGTGGGTACTTTTCCTTCATTGCATCCTCCAGTTCCCATGTTGCCTCTTCATACTTATGGTTCCACCATAGTACCTTGAATAGGTGAGTAGTCTTGTTATGTAGAACTTTATCTCTAAGATCCAAGATCATTATTGGCTTCTCCTCGTAAGAAAGATCATCCTTCAACTGTACCACCTCTGAGGAGAGTACATGTGAAGAGTCTGGTATGTAATTCCTTTAGAGGGATACATGAAAGAGATCATGTACTTTGGACATGGTAGGTGGTAGTGCTAGTAGATAGGCCACAACTCCAACTTGATCAAGGATCTTGAAGGGGCCGATGTACCTGGGACATAACCTCCCTTTATTCCCAAACCTCATGAACTTCTTTCATGGTGATATACATAGAAATACCATGTCTCCCACTTTGAAATCAAGGTATTGTCTACGATTGTATGCATAACTCTTTTGTCTACTTTGAGCTGCCTTGATGTGCTACTAAATGGTTTTTACCTTCTCCACCATTTCGTCAACCATTTTAGGTCCTAGAATCTTACTCTCACCAACTTCATCCCAACACGTCGGTGTTCTTCAACTTTTCCCATAAAGGGCTTCATATGGTTCCATTCATATGCTCGAGTGGAAACTGTTGTTGTAAGAGAATTCAACCAACGAAAGATATTGGTCGCGTGCTCCTTTGAAGTCCATAGAACATGCTCTCAACATATCTTCCAGTGTTTTAATAGTTCGCTCAGATTGGCCATCAGTTTGAGGATGATAGGACGTACTGAAGTTCAGTTTAGTACTTAGAGCATGTTGAAGACTTTTCCAGAACTTTGAGGTGAATCTCAGATCATGATCGGATACAATGGATAGTGTCACTCCATTCATCCTTAACACTTCCTTGATATATATCAGTAAAATTTGATCCAATGAGAAGTCCTCTTGAATTGAGATAAAGTGAGATGTCTTTGTAAGACAATCCAAAATGACCCATATATCATTGTTTCCTCTGTATGTCCTTGGAAGTCTAGTGAAAAAATCCATGGTGATGTTCTCCCACTTCCTTGTTGGTATGAGTAGTAGTTGCATCATCCCCTTAGACTTCTGTCTTTCAACCTTAAATTTTTGACATACTAGGAACTTTGATGTATATTCATCGATCTCTCTTTTCATATTGTCCCATCAGAAGTTCTCTCAAAGATCTCGATACATATTTTTGCTCCCTGGGTGGATGGAGAAAGTTGATCTATATGGGTCATTTAGAAGATCCTTCTTTATCTCTGGATCAGATGGTACACATAATTTTGGCCCAAATCTTACAACTCCTTCCTCATCAATCATTAACTCAGAGGATTTCCCACTTCTGATAGCTTCCACCCTTTTCAGAATTTCCACATCCTTTCTTTGAGCATCCTTTATTTTCTCTAAGAGAGATGGTTGAGAAATTATTTCAGAAAGGATTGATGATGTTCCTCCCTTAATTATTTCCATGTCCATCCTCTGCAAATATAGTAAGATTGGATCCTTTTCATTTCTCATCATTGATAAAGATGCATGATCCTTTCTACTTAGAGCATCTTCCACCTTATTTTCCTTACTGGGATGGTAGTGGATTGAGCAGTCATAATCCTTGATGAGCTCTATAAATCTTCATTGGTGAATATTAAGTTATTTTTATGTGAATATATATTTGAGACTCTTGTGGTCAGTATATATCTCACACTTCTCCCCATAGAGATAATGTCACAAGATTTTTAACGCAAAGATCACCGTCGCCAACTCCAGATCATGCATAGGATAGTTTTTCTCACGTATTTTCTGATGTCTTGAGGCGTAGGTTATCATTTTATCATTCTGTATCAGCACACAACCTAATCCATTCTTATAAGAATCACTATGCACCACAAAAAGTTCTCCACTTACTGGGAGTGTGAGTATTGGCACAGTGATTAGCCTCTTTTTCAACTCCTTGAAACTGTCTTCACATTCCTGAGTCCAGAAAAACTTTACTCTCTTATGTGTCATCTTGGTCATTGGGTTTGACAATCATGAAAATTTCTTCACAAATCATCGATAATACCCATCTAGATCCAGAAAGCTATGGATATCCATTACAGAAGTTGGCCTGGGCCACTATTCAATTGCCTTTGTCTTGGAAGGGTCCACAGATATCCATTTTTTGGTGATAACATGCCCCAAGAATGATACTTCCTCCATCTAGAACTCACATTTACTCTACTTTTCATACAACTTCTCCCTTCTCAAAGACTTTAACACATTATTCACATGCTCTTCATGTTCCTCCTTGCTCTTGGAGTATATCAGAATATCGTTAATAAAGACAACCACAAAATTGTTGAGGTAATCTCTAAATACTCTATTCATTAAATCCATGAAAATTCCTGGAGCATTAGTGAGTCCGAAGGGAATCACTATGAACTCATAGTGTCCATACCTCATTCGAAAGGAAAACTTGAGAATATCTTCCTTCCTCACCTTTAATTGGTGATATCCTGACCGAAGGTCCACCATAGAGAAATAACAGGCCCCACCAAGCTGATCGAACAATTCATCTATATGTGGAAGGGGATACTTGTTCTTTATCGTAATTTTATTGAGATCACGATAATCAATGTAGAGGCGCATTAATCCATCCTTCTTCTTGACGAAGAGAACTGATGCACCCCATGGTGAATCACTCGGGCATAAAAAACCCTTCTCTAGATTCTCCTCTAACCGCTTCTTGAGCTCTTCCAGCTCTATGGTGGCCATTCTGTAAGGTGTTTTTGAGATAGGTAGAGATCTGAGGATAAGTTTAATTGAGAACTGAACCTCTCGGTCAGTAGGAAGACTAAGAAACTCTTCAGAGAATACATCAGTGTAATCTCTCATGATGGGAATGTCTTCAAGCATGATTCTCTCTTTTTTCTCAATCATTTGAGCTAGATATGCTTCCTCATAAGGCAAAAATATCCACATTTGATATGATGATTCTAGAGTAGATTCATCATCCTCCTTACATTTTTAAAGAATCGGAGGATGCTTTTGGATGTGAAGAGTGATCTCCCTTTCCCGATATTTGATGTTGGCTTTGTATAAAGATAACCAATCCATTCCCAAGATAGATTGAAACTCCACTAAAGGAAGTATGACAATATTTTCTGGGAGGTCCAGTCCAAAAACGTTAACCAGGGAGGAGTTATAAACCATGGACGCAATAATTTCCCCATTCACTATTCTCATGGATAACTTTTCCTCCAAATTTTTAGGTGATGGTTGAATAGTTCTACTAAAGATATGAAAGAATGCGTAGAACCATAATCAAATAGTACGTTCGCTATTCTTGAATGAATAACTAGTGTACCTGTCACCACATCATTGTCTGGATCCACCTCAACAGTAGTGATAGCATAAACCCTTCCTTGATGCCTTGGAGGTTGTTGTAGATTTCCTCCGACAACCCTGGGCTTAGGGAAATTGTTTTCATAATGCCCATTCTCCTTATAGTTGTAACACTACACCACTGGTTGAGCATTGATCTGAACCTTCCTATCTTCTTCCATGTTAGCGGGATTTTTCATATCCCTTCGGCTATTTTTAGCCAGATAACCAAACTTTCCACATTTGAATCAATTATTGATTCCCTTTAAATAGTTCCCAGGATGCTTCTTCCCACAACTTTTACAAGTGGGATATTTAGGCTTCTTTCCATTATGGGATTATTTTGTTGATCCACCCATGTTGTTCTCCATTTTTCGCTTCTTATCACTGGGCCCACAAGACCACTGAGAGTCTCCAATATCCATTTCAATCTTGAGGGCACAATGAACAATCTCCTCATAACTGTTGAAGTCTCAGATCGCCAACACCTTCCGTAGACTCGGCTTTAGCTCGCTAAAGAAGTGAACCACCTTGCTTTCGGAGTTCATGACAAATCCATAGGCATACCTTTAAATCCCTATAAAGTTTGCTTCATACGCTTAGATGGACTCATCTTCCTTCTACTTGAGTCTGAGGAACTCTATTTTCATTTTGAGATGGAGGGTTCGAGGAAAATATTTATTTAAAAATATACTCTTCAATTCCTCCAAATCCATGGAATAAATTTTCTCTTGGGACATTGTATTCTTGATCAATGTCCACCACTGATCAGCTTCACCATAAAAACAATAAACCTCCAATATAAATTTCTCTTCTTTTGAGCACTGGAGGACATAAAATATATTTTCAATGGAATTAATCCACTGTTCCACAAGGAAGGGATCAGAAGACCTGCTAAACATGGGAGGCCTTTTCCGCATGAAGGATTCTATGAAAACTTTCTCTCTTCTTGGAGGAGGAGGGAGTTCCACATGATTAAAGTTATTATTCATAACTTGAGCCAACTAAGCAAGTACTGTCATTTTTTTTCGAGCACACATTCCCTCCATATCAGGAATATCATTTCGACATTATTCACATTCCCTTTCACATTTATTGTTTGAACGTGTTCTTCTATTTCCCGCCATTCACTAAGAAAAAGAACGTACACTTATAGGGCTTGAATACATAGTTATTAAACATAAAAAAGGAAACTTTTGAACATAAAAGGATAATCTTTTAAAGTATAAGTATATACTAACTTTTGATTCCCTATGTTTTAATCTAGGTTATCATTGATCTACTTCTTATCTTATATTATTATGGTTTTTTTTCTTAATAACGGTTTCTACCAAGCTCATGAAATACCAAGGAATATCCCCCAGAAGTGTCAATACCAAGAGTGAAACAAGGCCTATTGTCATGTACAAGGATACCCCGGGTCAAGCCTGAAACTTCTTGTCAGAGTTTTGACTGCTAGGTACATCTGTGCCAGAGCCGCCACTACCTATTTGTATCCAGACATGGACATATTTTCTTGATAAACCACTTACTGTATACTTACCAAAATTTAGGGATGTTTTCTTATACATTGTCTCATCCTTAAGGTTCCTACTAAAGTTCTCTATTCATAATCTCCAAAAATAACTATACCATCATCTGATACCAACTATAGCTACCATAGCCTTTTACATATAACATTACATGATTTTAAGCATAAATATACATCAGAGTACAAGCCAAGGACCGTGAAGTCTAGTATCTTTGAAAACTAGGTACATAAAACATAAAACATGAGGCTAAAAAAATTCTTTATTTAATCTCCACAATGAGCTCCTAACATCCATTGTTCTCATACATATTCATAGGATATTTTGGGGAAACACATGAACAAAGGGATGATCTAAAAAGTCCAATAAGGGAATGAACATAAGAATAAAGCTTAAGAACATGAGTTAGGAGGCATGACATAATGATATAAAAAGCACAGAAAATATGTAATAATAACAAATAAACATGTGATAATATAAAAATGGAATCATATAAATGTGGAATAAACATAAATTATCTCTTTAGTACGAATCAAGGCTAACCTCCAATCTCGTTTCCCTTACTATTACGGGTCAAGGCTAACCACCAATCCCATTTCAAATCACATCTCATGAGACTTAACATTACCCAATTAATTAGGGTGCTATCTAGGCACACCCATATCAACATTTTAATGAATATTATTACCACATAAATAATCATACATAATCAACCATACATAAACATATGGGTACCCATGGAAAGAATTGGGTACCACAATCACGACATAAAGTTAAACCAATGGGCGTATCATGAAAGTGTCCATGAAAGAAATGGATTAGAACATACATGGACATTCATAAGGTAAAATGGGCATATAACATTGTAGGTAATGTCAAATAGAAGTGAAAATATTTAAGAAATGTATTTATGAATCTTTAACATAAAACATTTTTGAGCAGTTTTATAAGAAAATACTTTTGAGCCTTTAAAATAGAAAAGGGAACAATCATTTATAAAAAACTAGAATTGAACCAGGAAGGTTTTCAAAATAAAATTACTGATTTTATAAATACAATTGTGGATTATAACATAATATATATTTCACTTGAAATTGGGTAAGAATTCAGGATGTTCCCTTAAAATAGGTTTTCTTATCGGGAAGAATTAAGTAGGGAATCAATAAAAAACATGTATATCCCTGAAAGGGAATGAGGGATAGATCTTGAAACATGTGTTTAGAGCATATAAACAGAATTTATAAGTTTTTAATAAAAATAAAATACAACTTCTTTTGGGTAGAAAAAGAGATAGATCAACCCAAAGGAATAAAGGTGGTTCGGGTAGAATCCCTTACCATAAGTCCGATGGTGTTCTCCACTTGATGTTAATGACCTGAATAATAAAATTAAGTTCATTAATTAATAATTCCAGAACCTATTATATATGAAAATGATTTATAAAAACCTTTTTAAGTTCATTCATAACTTTTTGATTGGTTACGAGGTCCAATTTCATTGTTTGGGTCTGTTGTTTCCGTGGTTCTAATGATCGGTTCACTTATATTCATGTTCGAAGAATCTTGTAAAATGGGGATGATTGTCCAGAATTTGAGTTATATGTTATTAGTGAAAAAACATGAGGTTACATGATTTTAAATTTCATTTTGTTACTTGTTATGAAGATGAATCATTATATAAATTATTTAATGATAACTGTTTGGGTTAATTGGCGATTTTTGACCACTAGGAACATGTTTTGTTTTATAAATCAAAACCTTGTGTACAAAAGGATTATAGAACCATAGATGAAAAAAATACATATATTATGGTCTGGTTCAACCATGAAAATGGTTTCATGACCAGAATTGGAGACAATAACAAAAATTGAAAACCCATCATCCGTGAATGTGGTAAATTAGCACATCTCAGATGGTATTTTCATTTTAGTATATATATATAAATAAAGGATAGATGATGAAGAATTATTACTTTATCACGAAAAAAAATACAATAAATTTAAGGTAATAGAGTAATCACAACATTTGGATAAAAGGAGATGAGTAAAGAAAAAGAAAATAGATGAACTTGAAAATGAAAGAAAAGTTTAGAGATCCCTTATGAAAATTCGGCAGCCTAACGACGTCACTTAAAATTTCATAAAATGAATTGATGAGAGAGAATAGGGTATCTAATCATATGAAAAAAAGTAAATTAAGAGTGATGCAAAATATCAAACCCCAACATATGAGAATGTAAATCTAAAGAGATGACATAAAAGAAGTGTTGACAAAAAGAGGAGGGTGAAAGGTTCCCCAACCTTGTGGAGTAGCTCCTAAAACATGAAGGTTGGGCCTTGGGGGCTAGAGGACACATTGGGAGGGATATTAGGGAGGTAAAAACAGAATATCTTTGAGGAGGATGTATTTTTAATGAAATAAAACGAATGGATGAGTGGGTATTTATAGTAAAAGAGAGAGAATTTTTTATTAATTTAAAGAGACACCTCATTAGTAGTTTTTGTAAAACCATGGGCTTTACCATGGTATTTGACCATGGTATTATCCACTTGGGACACCTAATATCTTATTTTACTGTAAAAAAGTTGACCAGAAATTTTTATTAATTATTACATCATTATGATGTCATCAAATATACCGAAAACTCAAAACTGTATTTTTACTATTTATGAAAAATTCAAGTTTTTTAGAAAAAACCCAAAAATTCACCCTAACCATTTTTTGAAGTGTAGAATTCAAAAATGAACTCCATTTTTTGAAAATAATTTTCTAAATATTTTTAATTTAATTTTTAAATAAAATCACACTTTATTCAACACAATCAACATTAAAACTATAACTCATTTTATAACACCTTGAAAAATTATTCAAGGTATCGTAAAATTATCTAATAACCATAAGACAATAAAGTAACAATTTATGATTAAATTTTATGAAAATAAATTTCCATTTTAAATTATTAAAATAAACATAAAATTATAAATAAAATATTTTTGACATACAAAAATACCAATTCTTATACTGTGATCGTTTTTTCACTTTTAAGATGTCAAAATTGTATTTGTACACTCATGGGTGAAGTTTCTATTTTTTGGCTGATTTTCTATTCATTACTATTCATAAAGGTATGCTACTATTTATAAGGGTATGTTACTATTCATTAAAAATTATTTTTGTCTTATCAAACTCCAAATCACTTACTGATCACAATTGTAGATGACCACTTTTGAAATTAAAAATACACAAGTGAAAAACTTTTGTTTAAAGGTCACATAGTACTTATTAGTTCATTGTGTTGTGACACCATGTTATTATATTACATAATTATAAGAAGAGATTCCATTCAAAACTTTGGGTCGGTACATACTCGGCTGAATGAAACCTTTTTTTTGTAGTACTTCATACTGAAATTTTAGCTCCCTTAATTCTATTGGTTCTATCTGTTAAGATGAAAGGGAAATTGGACTAGTCCTCGGGAGGAGATCAATCATAAACTCCCTTCTCTTGCGGGTGGAAACCCTAAGAAATTTTCAGGAAATACATCTGGAAACTGATCCAAAATTGATGGAAAACTACTATTCTCAATATCTTCAATCGATTCCAAAATCAAGGATGCTAACTAGTACAATATCAATCCAAATAATGGTGCTGAAAAGCTCGTTACACCCACATTACATTCTGATCCCCTCGAAATAGATGATCAATTGCATCATCTGTCATAAAATTAACCCTTCGGGTATAACAATCGATGTGAGCCGTAAACATTGTCAACCAATCCATACCCAAGATTATATCATATACATCCATCTCAAGAACTGAGAAATCCCATATCATCTTGTCTCCATCAACACGTATAAAACATGGTCTACACACAAAGGCTTAACATTCTCTTTGACCAAGAAATGTTTTTAGTTTCAACACTGGAAGGTATAATCTCAATATATAAAGTTAGAAAATCTACATCATGAGAATCAATAAAGAAATGGGATTCACCTATATCAAAAAAATATCTCATAATGGTAGAATTAAAATGAATCTTACCTCTCACCATCAATGGCTAAGACTAATCATCCACAATAACCCACTCAGCTCCATATAATTTCTTACTCACAACACTTTGTTCCTTCTTTCCCTGTTGAGATTGCCTTTGCTGAGGAGTCATGGTATTCTTGGAATCACCATGTCTAGATCTGTTCTGATGAGAGAGGTATTCTTCTTCCCTCGTCCCATTGAAGCATATGATGTATACGACACTTGAGAAGTGTCCCAAACACCTGAAATCAGAGAATTGTGACAATAGCACTGAATATCCCCCATCTGATTGCCATTATGGAATTCTATATGTGGTTTCATACACTATCTCTTCATGTGGTTGAATGAACCACATTGAAAACATCTAGGATGGATCTTTGGTTTTGGAGGAATATTCACTAATCCAACTATTTGATTCTAAGCCATGTTCCCACCTTGAAAATAGGTGTCCCTTTTCTGCTTTCTCCTAGTATTATAGTTCCCACCATTTTTCGTAGGTATGAACAAGATTGCTACAACCATAACTCATGAGATGTACCTTTCATCCACCATATCTCTGTTGAACATATCTATATAATCTGTAATAAAGATCACAACAATATTTGAGTGAATCTCCCACCTTAACCCTAATTCAAAAATTCATGTCTTCAAGGATGCACTAGCAGAAAATTCAGGTAAAAAATGGAATAAATTCATGAATTTAGCTACATACTCTATCATTGTGAGGATCTCATGTTTCATGATAAATAATTCCATCATTATTGCAATCCTGAACGTATGAGGATAAAATTTTTTGTTAATAAATTTCTAAAAATTCTCCCATACAAGGACTTAGTCGGATTTAGCCTGGACTGATAAATCCCACCATTTGCGTGCAAGATCATCCAGCATATACATCACCATCTTGAATTTCAACTCTGTTGGTTTGACAAGAAAAACAAAGATTAGATTCATCATGTTCATCCGCACCTCTTCCTTCTCTAGTTCCAAATCACCCCAAAAGATGGGCAGATTCTGCTTCTGTAATTGGATGGAGTGATCCACTTTCCTTGGTTCATACCTTATGTTTCCTCTGGCCATAGCTTGAAATTATTAGACTATACTCTAAAATAGCTATTGGTTCACCTGTGGCTCAAGTGTAACCACATTATCATTAGATTCTTCTAGTTGTTTTATAATATTTCTATTGAGTTCCATTTTCTAAACAAACAATAAACACCACAATTATTACTCTCTAGTAACTAAATAATTAACAATTTTAAATTCTAACACATCATACCATCATAACATTGCTTGAAAAAATTCAAAATTTTCCACGTTCAACCATTTTTGAAAATATCACTATGCTTCTGAAAATAATAAATTTTCAAAATAACCATTTTACGCCTTTTCAAAATCTCAAATTTGAAAAAAACCTTAATAATTTTCAAAAATCAATAGTTATTTCCCAAATAATAAATCATTACACAAAATGAAATATGTAATTTTAGTGGGAATTCATTTCTATAATACATGTCATGCTCATCTCGTTGGCTAAACCCATGATAAGGAGATTCCAAATCCTATAAGTGTCTCCAAAACACTTATGTACCCAAATCCATGGTAACTTGAAGTTCATAATAAAAAGGTTAGCTACGTCTTTTTATGCTCTACATTTCAAGTATAAACAATCCCACTTCTTTCTATAATCCCAACTCAAAGAATAAACCAAAATGAATTTCAACTTGTAGACTGGAAGAACTGATGAGCACTTGTTGGTTAAGGAATAAACAAGATAATACCACTTGTAACATCCCACCCTACTCATTGTCTTGGGAAGGCATAAGGAAATTACTTGACCTTAAGAGACATCCCCAATTCACTAAAGGCTGACAATATATGCCAAGGGCTTCATTAACAGATATGGTATGATTTTTTCCTTTGAAGATAAAACAACCCAACCAAACATGCCATAACCAAATAAACCACTAAATGATGCATGATAATAGTATAAAACAACTCAATTAATTCCAATTATATCAATACTAAACTACAATAGTACCATATTGGAAGACAACTAACATTAAAGTACACAACAAAAGAAAAAACTAACAAAACTCAAAGAAAACCATATAACTCCCAAGATCCAACATGATTCATGCTACAACTCCACAAAAAATTCAAGTATCACGATGCACTAATAAATAAGTGTGATAATTTACCTTTTCATGTGTCCCGATGAATAATATCACAAAATCACCAAAAGTACCAAAGCAGGTGTGAGTAATGAAACTCAGTGGGCTTTCCCCAAATGACTTCCTTACTAATTCCACTAGGATAGAACATGTTAACACATTTATATAAAAAAAATATATAAAACACTTTAATGTAGTTTATAATAAAATATAAAACAATTTCCATATCAAAACAGTTTTCTAAAAAATCCATTTTCCAAGGAAAACAACTAAACAATACTTTAAAACCATTCCACAAGTTCCATTTTGGAATAACAAATTCCATTCCACATATCCACACATCAAACCATGCATGAAACCTATACCTCCCTATACTCGCTAGTGGTGGTCATCCTTTCACTAATTCGTCACTTAATGAACCATTTTGACAGTGGAAAGTCCTGAAACTTATCCTTACCACTAATTATAGGGGATAATTCATACCTTTATCTGTCCTAAATGCACATGAACACACACAACCATTATTCCAAAAACCAATACCAAAACAAACCTTTCAACCATTTCAATAAAATTGTACTTTTATTGAAAACCTTTCAAACATACCATTTCAATAAAACCAAAATTTTATTGAAAACACCTTTCCATGCATAAAAAATAAATAATCATATTAAAATAATCATTTTAAAATCATGCTATGAATTTCACGTTCCACAAAATAACCAATTTCTAAAATTCTATAAACTGTCACCAAAGAGGGTTTCCAACAAAAAATTCATAACAATTTTACAACCAATTTCAGTCAAAACAGTCAATTTGAAAAAAATACTTCAAGTTATAATAAGAGGATTTGAGAGTAACGCCAGCTACCTCAAGAATTATTGTGACAACAAAAAACGACAAGAAAATGTCAATGGAATCGGGTTAAATCTCTAAAACCTTCCATAGATATCTTCCCCTAACCTTAAAAAAAATTAAATCTATTCATATTTGGCATAAAAAACCTTATATATATCCATATAGGAATTATATCTAAGAAACTGAGAGAGAAATATAAGTAGATCTAAGAAAACCCACCATAAATGATGGCGTACCATGAGAACTAAGTTTCAATGCACTATAAAATGCCTCCAGATCAACTCTAGGTGGATGGGGAAAGCTTCTTTAGCCTTTGGGAGGGATAAATATTGAGTTAGGGTCAAAATGGGAATAAACTAGGGGTTAAAGGAAAATCCCAACCTAGATCCACTTTTAGTGGATCTTGTTTTTAAACCATGCACGATTAGTCGCACGGTTAGGTAAAACATTCACTAATCATGCTCCAGCCTCGTTCTCAAGAGGGGCCTTGCACTATTGGCCCACATGGTTATAAAAACCATGCACAATATTTTTAAAATCCCACTATCCCACTTTTCATGGTTTCTCTTGGGTGGCTGCACGATTTAGAAATATCATGCGCCTACTCGTGTGCCTTACCCTTAGCCTCTGTCTCATTGTGCACGATTTACTGTAGGAGTTTCATAGCTTCTACTAACCATGCACCAACCGTGATCCTGTATAAAATCCCCAAAAACATTCCAAAATGTCTCCAAACCCTCCCAAACTTCACACAAACACTTTATATACATACAATACATAAATTAATGGTTACTTACTTAAAATTGGGGGTGCTACATCATCTACATTGGGACCACTATGTAATGATTATGAAGTACAAATGAAAGGGTCATCCTCAGTTTAATCTTCATCTAACCCTTCTGTGTTTTTGGTTGATAATAAAATAATTGACCACTTTTGGTTTTCTGGATCTGGAATATAAAATAGTTGTACCGCCTATAATGCCATTATAAATGGTTCTTTTTTATACCCTTTCTTATTGAAATCCACTTTCACAAATCCCAAATAATATATTTTAACAACACTCCTGTTATCAACCCACCTAAATTAAAAAAATTCACTTGGAATGTTATATAACCCACTTCCATATTTATTTGATGATGCCAAATGTAACACCCTGACCCCTCTAGACCAGAGTCGGTTCATTACTTGTTATATTAAAATGGTTATAATGAATTAAAATCCTGAAGGAATGATCATTTTAGTATTCTTTAAGAAAATAGATACATAGATGTAACTCAAATTACATTGGAAAGGGTTACAAAATTCAAAACATAACAAAAACTAAAAACTGCATCCACAGGAACTCAATAAATGATCTTCTCTTCATCACCTGTTTAAGGTAAAAAATTGAAAGGGGTGAGATCAAATAGTTAGTAAGGGTTACAAATAGTGGAATCATGAATCAATAATAACTAAATTATAAGCAATTTGACATATCAATATGTAATGGTGAATAAATGAAAACTCACACCATTAATAAACTGAGAATGAAACTGCATCCATAGATTTTTTCATAGTGAATAACTCATGGATAGTAATAACTGATAATGAATAAAGAGAAAATTTTCAAATTTGAAGTCATGTATCTAGAACATGATACCATAATACCGTTAAAATGGTTTAGTTCTGTGGGTAGAAAGCCGTATGATTTTTTGGAAACAAACTTGAAGGGTTTGTCACCAACTGATTTGTCTCATGAGACCTGTCGATGCATCGAGGGGATATAGCGGCCCCCACACACCACTAAATTTCCAAATCATTATTTATACATTTATTCAATACAAGAGAAGTATGCCTTTTCAATATCCGTATAGAGTAGAGTATACAGATTCATCAATATTTCCATAGTTAAAGTAACTTTCTAAATAAACACCGTATATAAAATGGTATACAGTTTAGACAAAAAACATATACATGATATTAGATTATGGATATTTAATATAAATATAATTTCAAATGAAAATTGATCTCAAATGGGTAGTATTTACACAATATAAGTATTATTAGGCTCCCAAAACAAAGTAAGTCACAACAAAATGGAAAATTCACACAAAGCCCATTACCACATTGTAATCAATCGTTTCGCATGACCAAGAATTAATAATTATAAAATGAATAATTTAATATCATGAAAATATATGGAATAATGATATTATATATCAAATGGTAGTACACATATACCACATTCAATAAATAAGTGGTGAACAATGGAAATATCACAGAATTAAAAGTGGGATGAGAAACCCCTTACCTTATGCTCGAGTGTGTTATTTGTTTGTTTTAATGACCTGAATAATAAAATTTAGCTTCATTAATTAATAATTCAATAAACTCCTATACATTTAATTGGTTTATTATAACCTTATTAGGTTCATTCATGGCCCTTTTTATGGGTTTAAGAGGTTCAATTTTATTGTTTTGGAAGCATTTTCTTCCTTGGTTTTTATGATTCGTTTACTTGCATTCATGAATGGAAGTTCATTTGAAATGTGGTTAAATATCCAGAATTGTTAATATATATTATTATTTAAATTAAAGAGATATAAATTATCTTATAGTGATTCTGGGTTATATACTTGAGGATGAATCATTCATTAAAAGTTATTGATAAACGCTTGGATTTAGCTTGGCAGTTTTGTATACAATGAACTTGTTTTGTATTATTATTATATATTATGACTATGTGGGGATTACATAAAATTAATGAGATGAAATAAATATATTATGATATGTTTCAACCATAAAAATGGTTTCATGACCATAATTAAATATGGTAATGAAAATTGAGAACCCGTCGTCCTTGAATGTGATAAATTAACACATCTCAAACGATGTTTTATTTTTAGTATAAAAGGAGGGGGATAGAGAGATGATGATGAAATATAAAATTAGAATAATATAATTCCAATTCATTTAAGGTAATGGAATTATAATATCATTTGGATGAGGTGGAGATGAGGAAAGAAGTATAAAAGAAAGGAACTCAAAATAAGTGAAAAAATGAGAAATCTCTTACAAAAATTCGGCAGCCTAACAACGTCACATAAAATTTAATAAAATAGTTTGATGAGAGAAGGGGGTATATAATCACTCGTAAATAAAATGTTCAGTAAGGGGAATATGTAATGACATATCCCAACATAATCCAATTGAAAATAAAATAGAAAACATAAATGAAAGCTTTAAGAAAAGAGAAGGGTGGTTGATTCTCTTACCTTGTAGAGTAACTCCCAAAACATGAAGGTTGGGACCTTGGGGGTTTAGGTACACCTTGGTAGTAATCCTAGGGAGGTAATAACACAATATATTTGAGTATAATTAGTTTGTAATGAAAGAAAACAAAGGGGGTGAGTGGGTATTTATAGTAATTAAGAGGGAGTTTTTTATTAATTAAAAGGGACACCTCGTTAGTGGTTTTTGCAAAACCATGGGCTTGCCCATGGTTTTAGCCACATGGGACACCTCATGTCATAAGTTAATATACAAAATTCAACCATAATTTTATATTTAATTATTAAATCATTATGATGTCATTAAACTACCGAAAACTCAAAATTGTATTTTTACTATTCACAAAAATTCAAGTATTTTAGAAAAATCCCAAAAATTCACCCTAACCGTTTTTCAACATGAAGAATTTAAAAATGAAATCTATTTTTTGAAAATAAATTTCTAAGTATTTTTAATTTAATTTTTAAATAAAATCATAGTTAATTCGAAAAACAACAATTTTAAAGGTGTAATTAGTTCTATATCACATTGAAAAAATAATTAAGATATCATTATCTTATTACCTTAAGAAAATAAAATATTATCATTATTTAATATTTATAAGGTTCATATTAATATTTATAAGGGTATTTTACTATTCATCAAAAAAGTCAAGTTGGTTCTATCAGACTCCAAATGACTTACTGGTCACAACTCTAGGTGACCGTTTTTCGAAATTCAAAACATAGAAGTGGAAAATTTATGTTTAATGGATAGATTATAACATTCTCCTATAACGTTTTGATTAAAAAAGACTTAGTTATTCATTAAATATAGGCTATCTAATGAATATAAAGTATTTAAGAGGAACATACCATAAAATATTTGGGGTGTTATACCAAAGTATTACATGTTTTCATAAATTGGATTTCGTTCCTTAGTACCAGATACTTGCATCACTTCAACCAAAAGTGTATTTCCACTATTTTTCATGGTACCTTCTTTATAATTTTCATTTGTATAGAACATATAACCATTAATTACATAACCATTATAAGATAATACATTAAAAATTGGTCCTTTAGCTAGGAATCAGAGTCATTCTAAAATTGAATCCATATTTTCATCAAAATCCTTAAAAATATGGTCTCGAAAGCATTCTATAAAATGTTGATTATGTGTATTTGATATCCATATTTCATCCATTGATGGATTCAAATTATTAATAATTTTTTTTGGGTTTCAACATATCGGGAAACCTCTAAAATATTATGAAAAATAAAAAGTTGGGCCTGCTCTTGATCAGTAATATTGATTGTGACAAAATCTATTCTAGAAATTCCTTCACCCCCAAGCCACCTAGTGTGATGATATTTTGGTAGACCAATAATTTTCATTCTGGATAGGTAGTCGGTATAGAATTCAACAACTTCCTCAATAGTATATCTATCCCCAAGACAATCATTTGGATGAATTTTATTTTTGACATACCCTTTCAAAATCATAATATACCATTCAATGGGGGCACATCCATCTATAATGTATAGGATCACATATTTGAATCTCTCTCAAAAAGTGAAAAATAAATTGAACCATTATATCAAATAATGTTGGTGGGAAGAATATTTCCAATTCACATAATATGATGGAAATTTACTTTTCCATATTTGGAAATTTCTCCAAGTATATCACTTTACTGCATATAGATTTGAAAAAGAAACATATATTGGTTAATCTATGACATATATTCTTGGAAAAAATGTAACATAAATATGTGATCATTATATCTTGCATCAAAACATGATATTCATGTGATTTAAGGTCATTTAACTTTAAATCAGTCATTGAAATTATATTCTTGATATTCGATGAATAACTCTCTAGAACCTTTATATCATTCAATAAGTTTAAAAATTGATACCTCTCCTACCTGGAAAGAGTGTAAGTAGATGGAGGAAGAAAAGTCTATTTTCAACCTTCACTGGTAACACTCTTCTTGTATTTCTAGGTCAATCATGTCCAACATAGACATAATTCCATCCTTTTCTTTTCCAGGTGAATTTAGTAACATGCCAATGACATTATCATATATATATATATATATATATATATTTCAATATGCATAACATCAAGAAAATTTCAGACATACATAAAATTACAGTATAGTAATTCAAAAGAAACTGATTACTTTTTTCCAACCGATTTTCAAAAGGTTTTTTATTTTTTTTACCAAAATAAGTGCCCATATCTTTTATTTTTTCAAATAATTGATCGCCTGTTAGTGGAGACAGTGTTGTATGTTCTTCTAAACTCCCATCAAATGATTTCATACAAGATCATTACTTATGTCATCGGGTTATAAATATGTGATGTCCTAGAAACATAGTCTTTTAGGAATGTTTCAACCTAATTGAATGTGCACCTTGTTCACAAATGGGACACCCGTGAGTTCCTTTAATGCAATATCTTGAAAAAATTCCTTTATAAGGAAATTAATTTATCTTCTTGTAAAACATGGATCTCAATGTGAAATATTCATTTCTATAATCATCATACAACATAACACCTAAATCACACAATAATTTTAGATCTTCAATTAATGGATCCAAATAAACATCAATATCAATACATAGTTGTTTTGGTCCTGATATAAGAATAGATAAGATAATGTATTTTTATTTCATACATAACCACAATAGAAAGTTATAATTTTCCAATAAAATTGGACATTAACTGTGAGTGCTGCTTTGAAAACCAAAAGGATTCACCCCTTATGTAGATATCGCAAGATGAAATTTTCTTGGATCGTTTCCAAATTCAGGATACTCATGATCAATTCTCTTCCATTGAGAAGAGTATTTAGGCAATGAAGTTTCCCATATTTATTTCTTATATCTGCATTCCATGATAATTACCTTATAGTCTCCTCACTTCAATATAGGTTCCTAAACCTTGGAATGATTGGAAAGTACCATAAAAATTTCATAGGACATGATTCTTCTTTCTTGTATCAAGGAGAATCACACTTTAGGAAATATTTATGTGATTTTTGGCCCTTTTGATACAATATATAATCATTTGGAAAATCATTTATTTTTTCATAGATCATACCCATCAAATTCAATAATCGTTTAGTGTCATATGTTCAACTAGTAAACTCATTATATTATGGGAGCATAACATTCAAGAGATAAAGTAGTTAAGTAAAACACGTATCACTCTATTTATTGCCAACTTTTAAATTATACAACTTCATTATGACTGAAAATGTTTTATATTTAGTGAAACTAGTATACAATGGTGTCTTTTCATAACTCTTTAACTTCTCAAACAATTTTGGACAATCACGAAGTTCATCTTCAACTTCCATTATCATTTCCTCAATATGATCTTCATCATTATTCACATAAGTAATCACATCCTCGATACAGTCTTATTCATTTTCCACACTTGTAATCATATTAGGTGATCCCTAAAATGCAGTGATGTCTTATTCACTATCCACATTCACTTTTTCCCCATGTTTATTCCAACATTTATAACGTTGATCTATTCCATGATAGATCAATTGTTCTTCCAAATCCCCTGGAATAATTATTCTTGAATAACAACAGTGTAAACACAAATAATGGATTTGAGAAGGTTCATATACATGATCCTTTTCAAACTTGATGAACTCTTTCATCCCATCTCTATTCTCTTTTTTCATAAGATTGGAATCCATCCATTTTCTATTCATATCCATCCTATTTGATTTGGTAATATTAATATCAAAATAAATAAATAAATGAATAAAAGTGGAATTTCAAATAAGTGGAACCCAAAATTTTAATGTTTCAAATAATTTAATCATGATTTGAAGGAAATGGGTACTTGAATTTAAGAAAAGAATTAATCCACTGGTGGTAGGTGTTATCCTCTAAATTTATCCACAATATTCACCGGTACCTAGCATGGGATGAATACTACCTAGAGTAGTTGAAGAAAAATAGGTGTATTTTTAGAAGATACGGGGGATGAGTCTCACGCAACAAAATGCAATAATAACTATTTGGGAGATGAAGTTGATAAGGATGATAGTCATAATTTCATTTTGTTTCCTGATACTCATCCCTTTAGATGCTAACACCAAATCAGATAGAATATATAGTTGTGGGGGAATCCCCTAATTTAAACCATGCAGGTGATGTTGGATGCAAAGTAGATTTAGGAGTTGCAATGGGGTTAAGTATTAACTCACCTTTTACTGGAGCGAGGTCATAATGGATATCCTATGGGTTGGATAGATTTAGCGACATGCCCTTTCCTTGGTGTTATATAGGAGGTGATATTTTTTGTATTTAGGAGGTCTCTAAAAGTTAATATGATCATATAAATATAGATAGAACCCTTTTCTATACACATGTTTTCATTTATAAATACATACACCACTCATCTCATTGATAGATCATTCTACATTATAAAAAAACCCGATGAATCTATTCACTCTAATTTCAAATCACAAAAATCTATTTTAAATTCAATGTGAAATTTAAAAGATCATTTATTTAGACCATCATTGAAATAAAAAAAATATCATCCTCATTTTGAAACATCATATAAATCCAATTTATTAACTTTTAAACCAATCATTTACCCTTAAAATCTCATTTATATTATAAAAAACTGATGAAAATATGACTATTGAATTTAATAATGGAAATATAAAAAAATAAAGGCTATATTTTTTAAAAACCATTTTCATAATAGAAAATATGACTATTGAATATAGTAATGGTCTCAAAAAAAATATATTTTTTAAATAATTTCAATACTGACATTGAATTTACAGTCATTAAGTTCATACTCAAATTGTGAAAGAAAATAAAACTAATCAAATATCATATCTTTCACATCACACATCTTAGATACATTATTGAACATGAAATCCAAAAAAATCAAAGCTATTTTTGAAAATAATTTAACACACAATTAAAAGCATACATCCAAGCCGTTCTTTGGGAGGTTTAGGGTTCAAATCCTGGGAGTCCGCTTTCAGGGCGAACCTATCCCCCGAGATCTACCCGCCTTGCCGGGTCACCCAGACTCCTCTGGGCGGGAAAAATGAGGTGCGACCCAATTGCTGACGGATCGCTGTGACGGACCATCGCTGCCAGGACGTTACCCTCCGGGATGCTCTACCATCTCGGCTGGCAACGGCTCCTTCCTCGGCTGGGGAGTTGCCTTCGGGTGCTACCCCTTTGTGGGGGAGGGGGGTTCCTCTGTGTGGAGGGTTCGAAAAGGCCACACTAGGGAATTCCCTTTCTAAAGATAATTAAAAGAATACATCCAACTTATATCCATTATTATTTAAAACATAAAATATTGCATATAATAAAATAAATTTTAATTATCCAAATTAATTTTTTGAAAAAATAATAATCATATTACAAAATTATAAAAATATAAAAGTATAATTTATAGAAATGAAATTTATGAAGGTATAAAAGTATTAAAATATTGATTAATTGAAAAAGTATACAGGTATAAAAGTATACATTACAAATTTATATATATTTATATTAGTATATAAAGTTATAGATGTATATAGAAGTATAAAATTATATATAAATTATAAAATAATAAATATTTTAAAGAAATATACATAATTTAAAAATGTATATAAATTTATAAAACTATATAAAAGTACATATATGTTATAAAAGTTTATATAATTTATAAAAGTATATAGTTTGAAAAATTTATAAAAGTATAAAATTATAATATATAAAAGTAAAACTTAAAAAAGTATAAAAGTATAATAATTTATAATGAATAAAACAATAATTATATATTAATTTCTAAATCTAGAAAAATATAAAAGCATAAATAATTAATAAAATTTTATATTTAAATAAAATATGTAAATATGATATACTATAAAATTTATAAAATTATATAAATTTATAAAGGAATAAAACTATAAAATTATAAATATTTAATAAAAAATATTATTCAATTATATTAGAATAATACGATATACTATAAAATTTATAAAAGTATATAAATTTAAAATCATATAAATCTATAAAATTATAATGTTGAAACACTTTTAATATATCAAAAGTCATTTTCATACCATGCATTTTTTATTCAAAACTAAACTTGAAACACTTTTTCAACACTTTGAATTTCATGCAATACTTGAAATTCCAAGTAAAAATTAAGAACCAATTGAAATTTATTTTTGAATAACAAAACACCTTTTTAAATTACACACTTCCTTCATAACGATTATTTAGGAAATTTAACAAACACATGGTGCACAAGGAAAATGAAAAACAATTTAAAACTTATATTTTTTTTAACATAAAAACCTTTAACATTCATTGGAAACCGAGAGAAAAACTTTCTTTCATCCTAATAATTCCACTAACATAATTAATATTGTAATTAAAAGTCTAAAACATGAATTCAAAGACCAAGCAATCAACATATCCAAAATTAAAGAGATAAGCATAGGCAAACCTACTGACAACTCACTGCTATCAATAAGGGAGGCCCAAATCTACCCTAACTAAGTCCAAGAAACTTATAAGAGAGATCACATATGGTAGTCCCATGAAAAAAAATGAAAAATAAATTATCCCCACACCAAAAATTTTGGCTTATAGCGTGCATAGAAAGGGGAAGACAAGAGAATGAGAGGATAAAGAAGCATAAGGATAAAAGACTCTTACTCAGACCAGATACAATAGGGATGGTTTTTTTGGGGCTATTTTTTTGGTTTGTCGAGAAGAAGTAATGATGTGTGCAATAGGGTTCAATGAGGTGCGACTGAAGAAATAGTATGATCAGAGGCGCTAATATGATAAATTAGCACATACCTTAGATTTGGAGAGATCGTTTCATCAAGAATGTTGACTGGCGACAGTATGAGGGTCCCGCGATAGTGGTGACATGGCTCTAGTTCTGAAAAATTTTGAAGGCACGAGTGGTAGTAAAACTTTGTTAGGGTTCTTTATATAATAACCCTCAATACTTTTATCAGTGCTTTCAAAAGTGTTGATAAAGAGAAGTTTCATCAGAGATAAAATTCTAATGCTGATAAAAATTAGTCTTATCAACACTAAAAAAGTGCTGATAAAGATCTAATCTTAATAATTTATTTATATTATTATCTATATTTGTAAATATATATATATATATATATATATATTAAATTAATATATATATATATATATATATTTTATAATTATAATTATAAATAAATATATTTATAAATATTTGTATATATTTATTAAAATATTTATTTAATTATATATATTTACAAAAATATAAATATAAAAAACAAATTTATTATAATTATTTAAATAAATATATATATATATATTAATTTATTTATAATTATAATTATAAATAAATATATTTATAAAAATTTGTATATATTTATAAAATTATATATATATATGTATATATATTTATAAAATTAAAATAAATATATTTATTTTAATTTTATAATTATTTAAATATTTATCTATCTATTTATAATTATAATTATAAATAAATATATTAAAAATATTTCTATATAATTATAAATATATTTATATAATTATATATATTTATATAGTTATACATCATGGTCCTCACCACTTTGGTATATTTATATAAACATATATATTTAGTAATATATAATTAGAAATATAATAAATATATATATTATTTAAATATATTTATTATAATTTTATAATTATTTATATATATATATATATATATATAATTTCATAAATACTTTTAAAAAAATTATATTTATTTATAATTGTATAATTAAATATTTAAATTAAAAAATCATTAGAAAAATCATTTAAATAGGTTAATTTAATAAATTTCAATCATATTTTAATATTAAAACTTAATAAATAAAAACAAATAAATACTATTCATATAAATTACAAACATATTAAAAATATTACATATATAGTAAATAAATATATGTATAAATGAATTTTACAAAATGATTAGATATATTTTCAACATTATTAATGAATGTATAATAATAAATAGAAAAATTAAATTAAATAAATTACAAAAATATTAAAAAAGTTAATTCTTAACATTTATGTGAGTTACAAACATCCATATGTACACATACACATCTACACACACATATACATACACACATGAATACACACACATACATATACATACATGTAGTTATACATGTACATATATTTTAAATTATTTAATATCAATATAAGTATACATCTAAATAAATATATTCTTTCAAATATCATATGATTTTTTAAATTAAATATTAATATATTATATTTATTTTAATTATATACATTTTTTGTAATCAATGTATATCAAGAAACAATTAAATATTTTGACTAATATAAATTTGATAATTTTTTATATAAAAAAATATTTTCAAATATGTAAATATAAATATATTTATTTATAATTATAATGATTTTTTAGAAAAGGTTGAGGCTCGAAGGGCTATTTTATTAAATAAAAAGCAGAAAAGAAATGAGGAACATACAAAATATCAAAGTTTCACAGACAACAGACGAGTATAAATCAAGTAGCATGAGATATGGTACTCATGCTATGATGAGAGGCCCGACCACCATGACCCCGTGGATATTGTCCCCTTCTCCATGTTTTTAATTATTTCCACGGTCCACCTCCATATTCCGAGAGATCATCCTCACTTAAATCCTTCATCACTTTTATATCTGAAAGATGATCATTATCTTGTGCTTCCTCTTCACTACTTCCAGAGGAAAGCAAATTGAAGGTATTATGAGTACTAACATTTGATTTATGTTGTGTAGTGCCTGAAGAAGATGAACTAACAATTTTCTTAACATAGGTTGTATCACCTCTTCCCTTTTCAATAGATGAAAATGAGAGAAAGGAGACGACCTCAATTGCTTCCCTATCCTAAATAGGATCATTAACAGAGTTTCCAATACTAACTGATTTATGTTGTGAAATGCCAGAAGAAGAGAAACCAACATTTTTATTAACATAGGTTGTAGCATATCTTTCCTTCTCAATAGTTAGAGTTGAGGGAGAGTTAGCAGCCTCAATTACCTCCACATCCTGTACAAGATCATTAACATAATCTCTAGCCTGAGGGATAGAAGCAGACCCCCTACCCTATGCCTATTTCGATTTCATCCCAATCACCTACAGAATGGATGACTCCTCATATGCCAGATTAGTGCTCACCTTATGAGTTTGAAATTCCCTGTTTATTCTTCCAACACCATAACCCAGGGGAATGATAGAAGGTTCAATCCCCACAATATCTTTAACTCAACTAGAAGTTGAGAAACCATAAGGATTTATATCTTTATCACTAAGTTTTGAAACATCCAAAACACTATAATTAGTATCATAAACAATGAGCTTACAACTAGATCTTGTTAACTCAAGATCCTTATTAAAAGGACAGGAGGCATCCATAGGTCCCAATTGTTTTCCACTCTCCATAGGCCTAATTTTTTTGTCTTGGATATATTCAAGTAATGAAGGATTCCTTTTGTGAACAACCTTAATTGAGTTGGAAACATCCACTTTGGATTTCCCTTTTTGATTTTTGGAAACAATTTTATCTTCCTGCCACAAATTAAAGTCCATAGAATCCTAAGCTGAATTTTCCTTGGATATTTAACTTTCATTAAAGTATTCATCCTCATTTTTATCTACAAAACCCTTGTATATATCATCATTAAATGATACCACTTCAATTTGGACATGAGCATCATCAATAGAATCATCCCAAACCAATTTGGTCTTAGAGAATTCCAATAGATTTGAAACTTCCTAAGGAGATGGAGGATTCATAGAAATATCATTCGTTGCACATCCATCCCTCCTATGAGTTAATCCAGTAGTTTCAGGCCGAGTTTCTTTCAGAAAAAAAACCTCAACATGAGTATGGACCTCTTCCATTAAAGTAAGTGATAAGTTTTCAATATTTTAGCACCGATCAAGGCCATCACTTTTCTTTTTACGAAAAAGTGAAAAATCATGTCCTATCATCTGAAAATTAGAATGAACAATTTAATATTTGTGAATGGATTTCAGATTCCCAGTTATTCCAAAAGGAAATAAAGGTGTAATCATTTTATATTCAATATTTAAGAAGACTTCATCTTGCGGCATTGAAAGAACCACTCTATCAATGAGGTTATAAAGAAAATCAATTTATACCAAAACCTGATAAAAATGACCAAAACAAGAAATTTCTATAACATTATCCATCCTTATTGGTATTTAAATAGTATAATAAATATCATATAGTATTTTGGGATGTTGTAGTACCCAATTCAATATGTGAATGTTGACCCAGATTTGAGCATAGGTTTCTTTAAAATCATGCAGATTGAAATTCACACTCCAATTGTGGATTTTCATGATACCGTGACTAAGATAAATCAAACCCAAACTCCATGATTTTCATTTCAACTCAGCATATAGGAAGATAACATGGTAAAATCCTTGACCGATAGAGACGAACTTAAAATAAAAAAACCCCCAAATCGAAATGAATGAGGAAACTAGGTCATGGAACTTCCAAAATTTCACACCTTTTGATAAATAGATTCAAGCGATGAAAGAGTGTTTGAAAACCTACATCCTTTTAGAGATGAAACCATCATAATCTGAAACATGAATGGTATTTCCTTTCTTGATAAATCTATGAGGAACCCTATCTTTGATTAGGGAAAAGGAGCCTCCTAAAAAATCAGAGAATGACGAGAGCCTAAGCGATGCATCCCTATCTCGATTCATTGGTTTTGTAGAGTCTTGAATCAAAATTTGTATTTTTGAGACATAGGATAAAAGATCGAGGCTTCATGGGTGATCTAGGCATACCTAGTCATTGGGAATCTCCAATGAGCTCTGCTCCCATTCCTCCATCTTCAAATCAATATAATTATAATTATAATTAAATATATTTATAAATATTTGTATATAATTATAACTATATTTATATAATTATATATATTTATATAATCATATATACATATCATTATATACATATATATTAATATATATAAGTATATATAATTATAAATATAATAAATATATATTATTTAAAAATATGAATTATAATATTGTTTTCCACCATTGGAATATTTCAAATTTGCTAGAATTTTCTAATCCCAAAATGAGTTGGGATGATGCTATTGATGATGATCATCTGCCTATTACAGTGTTTTATTTTAAAGATTCCTTTCATAAGGGATTAATTGATGAAAATATTGATGAAGACTCTGATGACACCCAGGCTACCAAAGAAAATTCAAATTAGGATGAGGTGGATTTTAATTTATGGCATGAAAGGAATATGATTGATACCAAAAATAATAAAGGTGAATCTGAAATTTAATCTTGCACTTCAATGAAATACATGCCCAAAAGGACTCCTCATTTATTCATGTAGGATCAAAATAAAACTTTCAGATCAGTTGTTGATAGTGGTAAGCAGGAAAAATATGATTCTTATGACGTAGTGTTGATTACTTAAAATAATGGTGGCAATGATAAGGAAATTTATATCAACATAGTTATACCCATGGATTTTGGGGTGGATAAAATGAATAGGATAGGTGGATCAAAACAGGTGGACATTGATCTAGTCTATAAGGATTTAACCACACAGCAGGTAACTGGGTTGTCACAAAAACTTACATGGGGCAGGGAGGTTTACCAAGCAGATGTGGCTAAACCTTTGGTGGGAGATGGTTCTGGTGAAAGTTTTATGTCCGCCCTTGGAAAGAATGCACCTATTTTGGTTTCTAAACCTACACAGTCTTGGGAGGATAGTGTTGAGGCTGCTGCTTTCCCTCTAGCTCCAAATGCAGAGAGGGAAAAGGATGTTGTAACTGTTGTTAGAAAGTGTCTTGGATCTCGTTCAACATGCATTGTTCTCGTACAACCTAATTCAAAGGTTTTTACACATAATTATTTTTATTTTATTGCATCTAGAAGCAGTGAAGAAAACGTACAATATAGTGATAGTTTTCTTGATGTAAAATCGATGATGATGATTAGTGACGATGAACTCTCGGATGATGGAGGTGGGTCGCGGTTTCTAGTCAAAACACAGAGAAGGTAATGATACCCTCATAGTGAGGGTGGATGTGTCTATCATTATAGTATGAGTACCAGATCTTGAGCTTCTTGATCTCTACTGGTTTCTTTTTATGTTATTTTGTATATGGACCTTGATTCTTTGTATGTCCCTCCTCCTTTTTCTGTTTTTTATTTAATAAAAGGGGCCTTCAAGCCTCAACCTTTTCAAAATATATTTATAAATATTTTATATAAATATAAATATATTTATATAATTATATATATTTATATAATTATAAGTATATATTAATATATAAAAATATATAATTATAAATATAATAAAAATATTTATTATTTAAATGTATTCATTATAATTTTATAAATATTTCAATATATATATATATATTTATAGTTTTATAAATAATTTTTTTAAACATTATATATATATATTTGAATTATTAAAAAATATATATAAATATATAAGATTTATATTAATTATAAAAAATAATTTTTTAATTAATGTATATAAATCAACACTATTTTTTGAATATAAATATAATAATTATATATATATTAATAATATTTTTTACTAATTTTTTTATCATTGATAAGAATAGTGATGTTAATGATCGATCTCTATAAGCACTAAAAAAACATAGATAAAGGGTACAACTTTATCATTACTTTTTTTAGTGTAACGTCCTGACCTGGCTTACCACTAAACCAGTAGTCGTACCGGTTGTCCACATGGACTCAAGTGCATTTCCCCAAATGCCAGAGGCTGTCGACTAGCAGCGAGGGCCTAGGGTGTGATAGTTGGGAAACTATGCCCTCTTGTCAGAGTGTAACACAATAGAATAGATAGAAACAAATAGCAGAATTAGTAAACAACATGCAACTGAAACTAAACAGAGGAAGTATGATAGATAAATATCCAAGTCTCAACCATACAAATGATAATGAATCATGTTACATGTTCTAAGAAAAAAACCAAAACAAGATACACTGTAATCAAGTACAATACAATACCAAAGTAAAGTAAAACAAAATTAGACTCAACAACATCACAAGCCAAGGCTTAGTCCCATGCTCTCCTGCTCCTAAGCAACAATCAAGTACCTGAAAAAGGAGCCTTTCCCCTATGGACACCTGTAGCAATATAGTATTTTTGGGCCCAAAAACATGACCCAAATAAGGTGTGAGAAATGGATCCCAGTAGGCAACCACCAAAGGTCTGTGCTAATCTGTCAGTGACTATATGCAGTAGTTGTGTATAGTAAAGAAATGTAGTAAGTAGTATGCACTCAAAAATAAATAACCCTAAAAATACTAGTATTCATTTATAGAGTTTACTATATTCATTAGTAGTTCATTTACTTGAAGAATTTAAATTCCAAAATCTGACCTAAGCGTGACATTCCCCGTAGCAAGGTAAGAACAATAGAAGTCTTAGAAGACTTCTTAACAAGTAAGTAAATTCTGAACTTAAGATTGTGCTTTGTCTTGGTAGATGTGTCACAATTCCTTCCATTTCATCATTTAAGTATAACTTGAGTCCATTCTTGAGGTTCCTAAGTTGGAATTCAAGTATCACTATTGGTGTAATTCTACCGATATCTCATGAGTCTGTTCTTAGCAGCCCTACTAGGGAGACCGAGTATCACTCCTGATGTTGGTATAAGTTCAAGAGATTCTATCCTTAGTGGTCCTATTAGGGATCCCCAAGGTATCACTCTATGTGAAAATAAGTTTATGTAAAATTAGTCCATCCCAAGTGGTCCTACTAGGGATCCCAAGTTTCACTAATGACGTATAAATAAATACCACTCGAGTTCGTCCATGGCGTTCTAAGATGAACCCATGTGTCACACAAGGTGCAAGGTATAATTGTCAAGCAAGCTCATTCACGGAATTATAAGAAGAACCCATGTGTCACCCAATTCTATTTACCATCTATCCATTAAAATTTAACAAAACATTCCAACCTGATTAACAAGAAAAAAAACTACATGACAAAAGGGGAAAAGACAACCCTGATCCATAATCAAATACTCACAATTCTAATACAATTTAAATTTTAGAAAATAACCAAGTTCATTTTAAACAAACCGAAAAGGGGAAATAAAAACATGCCCATCGACATCCTTGGGCGAAACGACCAAACCCATAACTAAGGGAAACACACCCACGGGGTGGCCCTTAACCTTTCAACGATGTTAAAAAAATTCAATTCATTGAGTTCATTATCAAAAAAACATTTTATAATAATAAGGATCGATTTACTTTTAAGGAAACACGCCAAAAAAGGGTGGGAGGCACAACGGTTCATATTAATATCTCGAAAATTAACAAGAGGCATGAGACCACCTACCTCAATGTCGCACAAGCGATAAAAACCGACACCGGCCCTTGAATCGGTCTAGAATGGTGTAGATCTAAGAAAATAGGTAAATAATTCAACCTTTAATAACTTCATCAAGAATAGAAATCATCAATAACATCTCAAGGAGAAGAAATCTCCTACCGAGAGGAATCCAATGAGACCGACGACACTTGAATTGGGTTCCAAATGACGAAATGGGATGAGGAAACGTTCTCACAACCCCTTCTTCACACAGTAGCTCCTCTGTCTAGAAGAAGAGAAAACGAGGCTACTGCCCATTTTAAGCTGAAATTTAGTAGTACATGGCATTTAAATCCATATACACGGTGTGTGTATCATTTTATTGTTCATAACTTTACTGACTTACTTTACACGTCCCACACCAACCTTGTCGACATAACTACACAACGTGTACTTAGAAGTACATAGTGTGTAGTGTATTTTCTTCTCTCTGAGGACAACAACCTCACACACTGTGTTTCCCATCCTACACGACCATATTAGATGGAATGTGCATAGGAGTACACATCGTGTTCTACTAAAACCTATCAATTTTCCAAATTTCATTGTTTTCTCAAAAAAAAAACACAAAGGAAAAGAAAAACAAAGAAACAATACGTCATAAGAAGAACCAGGTTCTTACAAACTTCCCACCTTAAAGAAATTCATCCCCAAATTTCCCTTACAAGGGTGGTGAAGGGATATCTGAGAATAACTCTGGCCATTGAGTACGTACGTCGGCCTCCCTCTCTCATGTCTTGTCTTTTACTCAGATGTGCTTCCATAACACATGTACAAGAGGAACTGACCAGCCTTGGAGAACCTTCATGCTCCTATCAACAATAAAAATAAGATGATCCTCAAGGGATGCATAAACATGTAGCTCAACCTCCTTAGGCAGAAAAACGTGATATGGGTTTGAGTGATAGAGGTGTAGCTGAGATACATGGAAGACGTTGTGCATGACTTAGTACCTCTGAGGCAACTGTAACTGATAGGCAAATAACCCGACTCATTCCAGAATCTCAAACGGACCGAAAAATCATGGTGAAAGCTTGCCCTATCTCTTGATCCTCTTATGTCCCAATATCGGTGAGACACATAGGAAAACTCAATCCCCGAACTCAAACACCAAAGGTCATCTACAACAATCAACATAATATTTCTAACAAGACTGCACAGTATCCATACATATCTAAATCAAGTGAACTTGTTCAGTAGTCTCCTGGACAAGACGAGATCCCAGCATAGCTACCTCTCCTATCTCCAGCCAACACAGGGGTGACCGTCATGGCCTACCGTACAAAGCCTCATATGGATCCATTTGAATAGTAACCTAGAATCTATTATTATAGGCGAACTCAACCAGGAGTATATGTTTCTCCCAAGATCCCCCAAATTCTAGGAAACATGCATGCAACATTTCCTCTAGCACCCAAATCGTACGCTCTGACTAAACATCTATTTGAGGGTGGTAAGTTGTGCTCAGAAGAACTTGTATACCCAGCGCCCTCTGAAAACTCTGGAAAAAAAAGATGTAAAGCGTGCATCCCTATCTGAAATGATAGAATGAGGAACCACATGAGGTCGTACCACATCTCGAATATATAGTTTCCCAATATCATCAACACAAAATGTCTCCTTGATCAATAATAAGTGAATAACCTTCATAAGCCTGTAAACCACAACCCACACAACATCATTGCCTCTAGGTGACCTCGGTAACCCTGTCACAAAATACATCACGACATCATCTCATTTCCAATCAGGAATATATAGTTGCTGTAAAATTCCAGCTAGCCACTAATGTTCCGCCTTCACCAGCTGACAGGAGGAACACCTCATAACAAAATCCATGTACTTCTCACTTCATCCCTGACCACCAGTACCGATGACACAATTCACGATACACCTTGGTGACACTACTGGAAAGGACATCTTTCCCCACGGTTTTTCTAAACCATGGAGATATCTCTTTTTTTATTATCTGTTCCCAAAGTTTTAATAACACTGTGGGAAACCCATACCCAATTCCCTGAATACCATCGCACCCCTTCCCTTTCCATCGCGCTCCTCCACTCTTCCATTGTTCTCATTTTTACCCTCACTTCCATTGACCTCTTCTTCTTCCTCGCTTCCCCGACTCCCGAACCTCTCCTCCCCTCTCCGACCACCGTCTCCCAGCCATTCGACCTGTTCCACTCATCCCTCTCCTCCCCTTGCCGACTTCTGTCTCCCAGCCATCCGACCACTGAGTCACAGCCATCTCCTCCCCTCCCTAGCCTCCTCCTCTGATCCCGACCTCCCTCTCGGCCTTCTCCTCAACCTCAACGTCCTGGCCTCCGCCTCCCTACCCCCAGCTCTAGCGACATACCCCCTCTCAGCTCCCTCTCCTCTTGGCCTTGGCCTCCGCCTCAACTTCCCCGAGATCCGACAACGTCCCGTCCCGGCCTCCACCTCCCTACCCCCAGCTCCGGCATCAAGGTATGAAATTTCTTCTCCTTGTTTTTCTAGTGGTTGAGATCTCTTCCATTGAGTTGGTTTTTTTAGATATCATCTCTTAAACTTATCTTTCTTTCAATATAAATATTATGATAGACTTCAACATATGTGTTTGATCAACAAGTGAACCTAGAGTGAGGTTTGGAGTAAAAAGGTGATGCTAGGGAGCATTAGGCCCCACTCTTTTTTTATTAGATGAGTGGATGAAGAGGAATTTGGGGTTGTTTGGTCTCATATCTTTCATTCTTTTCAGCCTCTATATTATTTTTTGATGTGTTGGAATCTGGTGATTCATGCATTGAAATATATTCCTTTTGAATTTTCTTTATTTAGATCCCTATAATTCATCTCTATTCCAAGAATTTCAGAGTTCTTAAGCATTTTTGTGATGTATTCAGGGTGTTCTTATAGGCTTATTAGTTGGAAATGACAAGGAAGCAACCCATTTAGGCTAGATTATGTATTTAATCAAGACTATATCAAACTCTCCTAGATTTCATTTAGTTTATTTTTTATTATGGTACTAGTCCTATCTCTAAGATTGTTTATGAAGGTAATACTATGTATTTTGATCACTTTGACCTTTTAGAGAATCACATGGATTGATGTCTCCAAATTCATATAGTGGTTTGATATATACTTCCTTTCCATTTGTCGATGAATGTTGATGGTCCTATAGAGTTTATTACTAATTCGATGCTTGAATTAAAATTATCTGTTGTTGTTCTGGATCTAAGGATGGAGGCTCTTCTATAGCTTCGTGAGCTGGGTGGTGGCTTTGGCCGGAGAGAAAGGGGTGGAAAGGAGCCCCCTTGAATCTGTTTACTAGTGTTGTAGTGAATTCACCAACTAATTATGGTGTAGTGAGTCTAGGATTCTCAATTGGGATGGGGGCTCTATTAATCCTCCTTCAAATATATTGTAGGAGTTAATATTGAAAGGAAATTCTATATTTGTTTTGAATCCCGTGATGGCATGGAGTAATGGAGGATCCTTTAAGAAATCCTAGGTTAAATTTTTCCTCACTCAGGGAGAAGGATCTTTTGGTAGCAGTTCTCCCTCATGGGGTGGGGTGAGGGGAGATAGAATCTCACTAGCCTCCTCTATAATTAGTTTTTCCTAGTATTAATGGTACCACTCTTTTTAGTGGGAGGGGGTCTACATGTAATTCAAAAAATATGGTAGGAATTTGTTCATGGGTTTTTATAATTACTTTTATAGAGTGACCAATCTCTTTATAGGAATCCATTCTAACAGACTCTAAGATAGGGGGTAGTTATTCAAGTAGTGGAAACCAATAGGGAGGTGTATTAACCTAAGTTTTCATTAGATTATACTTTGATGAATTTTATGTTTAAAAAAGTATTAAGACATTATTATGGGTAAAAAGTTAATTTTACTATAGTATGAAACTTCACAAATTTTTTTGAGGGTTTCTTTGGTTCCATATTATGATGTTTACCCAAAGTATGCTTTTTCATATAAAATAGTGTCAAGGATATTCAGAAATAATATAAAAATTTACTATATTATTTTTAGTCCATGCATTGTATGTTTTTTAAAGTTTCTTATATATCTTAAATAGAGTCTCATATTGAGAAAAGAAGATAGATATTGAATCTAAAATGTGTATTTTACCATATTCATGGCTTAAGATTCATTTTAATTGGGACTCTTGGGTGTTTTCAATCATGATATGATTAATAAAATAATTTAATAATTTAATTAATTGTTTATTATTTTGAGAAACCCATGAATTTATTTATTTAGTCCATATTATGAAATCTCCCTAGGGATAGTTGTTCTTTGACCACATGAACCTTAGAGGGAGAGGAAGAAGAAGATGGAGTGAGGGCTTGGTGGTGATGAAAAATCAGGGAAGAAATATCTGTTTTTAGTGATATCAATAAAAAGTACCCAGGTTGTGAAGTAAAATCAAATCAACATCGTTTCACCATCATGGTAGGGAATTTATATATATGGATTTATCCCCATTTTTTCTTGATTTAAACATGGAATAATTTTCTTTAAATTAAATCAATATTTAGGTAGCAGATGGCCTTTTTAACTTATGATATTTGGTTAAAATTATGATATTGGGATAACTGATATTGGGAAGAAAAATTACTTATTTTTTTATTTATTGCATGAGAACGTAGATGATTCCTGATCATAGAGGATCATAATTTCCATTCTTGTGGTTTCTTCTATTTCTCCTGCCATTCTTTACATGTTCATCACTAACTTTAGATTTTAGCTCATGATTCAACTAATATCACAGATTAATTTTATTGCTCAATTAAAATAGGTTCCATATATTTAAATTGTGTGTTATCCATGTAGGATTATAGAATGAGGATATATTATAGGATAAGATAAAATGGTATAGGGGAGTCTGGATTTGGGGTTTCTTCATGAATAACAATATACACATCGACAAGATTGTGATACGAATCATCAATTCAGGTACCAAAGGATAGAAACCACTTTAAATAGGTGGAATTATCATGTTTAGCATGGCCAAAGTCAATTCAAGTGATATATGGAGAAAAATAATAGGAAGTAGAAATGAATCGAGGACTAGAGTAATGTTTAGATTTTAGAACCCAACTACATGGAGTATAGTTTGAAAGAACACACATCATGTACTTTGGTAGGTAAAATAGCTAGGGATTATAGGATATGTTAAATACCTCACATTTTGTGGTTAAATCATACAATATGTTACCCTTATCTAGATATTTTTTATGTATAGGGAATATGCACCCAGGAATCCCAATTAGCCTAACAAACTTTGAGGTTTAATACCAAATTCCATTTTTCCTTGATAGAACATGACCTGTGAAGATGGAGAACCTGCCAACTATCCCTATGGATCCTACACACCATGTTCACCTCTCCACACATATTATAGTCATATTTCTACTTCCCCTTTTTGGGTTTTGTACATGGGCTATTAATTTCCTAAGGGATATATGATGTTTACCTTGGGAACACATTGTATACCTATACCAAGACTATATGGTGACCTAGAATCTTCATTCAGGATTATATTTTTACATATAACCAGTACCTTAAAAGTGACCTTACACATTGGACATGATGGTGGAGCTACTTCTAAAGATAGATATGTGGCATGTTCTAAATCTAACATGATCTATCGTATCAACATTATAGTAAATAGACTTATCTATTAATAATTCTTGGTAAATAGAATCCCTCCTTGATGATAAATTTTCATCAGGGAATAAATTCATCTCACCATTCCTAGGAAGGGTTAGAAATTTACCACCTGAGTTTGGGGAATAGGATCCTCTACCTATATATTAGATAGGGTTGGTATTCCCCCCAACATTATGGGGTGTGATATCCTCAATATATGTATTTTATATTACCCTTGCCTGAAGAAGAAATGTAATTTGAATAAAAAACCATCAAATGATAAAAAATTTATAAATAAGGGAATAAGTTACGGAGGTGTAAGGATTATTATCTTTTCAAAAACCTATAGTAATAATATCAATTGGAACATTTACTAGAATTAAGTGGATGGAGAAAGAATCCCTTGAGCCTAGACACCCTATTCTAAGTGACGTTCCTAAGGAAGATTCAGTGGCCTTAGAAGATCAAATCCAAACTGAGAATGAAGGGAGAATATGTAGGTAGGATAATATATAAGTTTACCTAAATCCAATTGTCGAAGACAATAACATACAAAGAACTTAAACTTGAAATCTTCTCTAAGGGAAATCATTCTACTACAGTAAACACATTTAAGGGTTTTTAGTTGGACCACAGATGAAAAGATGGAACTGATCCAAAATATAATTTGGATCTTATTATATACTATAAGGAATAGATAGATACATTGAAAATCAATCCTTCACCAGAGGATAGTGATTGAATATAAAATCAAATGATAGAATTTGATACATATGAGGAATAAAAATAGTGGATCAAGAAACAATATCAATTTTTTCCTTGAGTATTTAATTAATGGAATATTAACATGGAATATTTTATCAAGACCTAGGACAAAATGGTCTATTTCTTTGAGGACCTCATTAAAGATGATCCAAAAAATAAGGTATGTTATATTACATATAGATTATATAGGGTGCAAGACTCCAATATTTTATTTTATTTAGATAGTTCTAAGGATGCCCTATATAATTTAATTTCATGTATAGATTTATCTTTTTATGTGGGTTAATACAAATACCCATAAATGTGGTATTCCTAAAAATAAAAAATATATTTAATTGATGGTTTAATGAAGGGGAATAATATGAGAAAATAAACATTAGATAATTAAGAAATTATTTTATTAATAATGTTTTGTTTTATGAAATTATTATAAAAATGATAATTTGATATTTCAAAGAAGTTTATAAACTATTATTTTTTTATTTAATATGTTCATTATTTATTAAATTATTTTAGTTGATTTACCATGTTAATATTTGACTATAATAAATGGGTAAATATTAATTAAATTAAATGATGATAAAGGATATATGATTATGAATTATGACTTGTTAATTATTTGAGTTACTTGAAAAAAGTTATGTGAAGGCTAAATATAGCATTCTCTCTGAATAAAAATAATAGGTGAGCCTTTCCATTCTTCCTAATCCATTCTTCTAGTCTAAACTATAGGAACCATACCTGACATTTAGAAGAATGGTAGTATTATAACCCATAGATTACAATGGAGGTATTCCAACCAAATAGATCAAGTCTAATCCAGTTAAATCATCATTAAAAATTAAATGAGGGTACGCCATAAGAATCCAAAACAGTAATCGATGATGTTGATGATGATGGGAATAGACATGGGGATGGTGATGTTAGTGATGGAGGGGATATTAATCCCCTCTATTTTTGACTTAGTTGGGAGACTTATGTATGTACTTTAAGAACTTGAATTGAATTTTTGTATGGATGAGATTGGTTAATTTGTTTTCTTATGAAAAGTTATGCATAAATTTTCACATGCATTTACATAAAGATAACCCTAGATTCTTTAGTCATGCATATGGGTAAGAGATTCCCTTACTACCATAGAATACTTAGCTCTAAATGATATCCCATATAGTGACATTGGATTCCATTCATTATCTCTTTATTTTTCATAAATTATTGAATTGAAAAGTCTAAATTAATGTAGGTAAAAAATGAATATATTCCTCAGTTTTTATTTCTAAAATTTTCATTGTGTGAAATCTGATGTTGTTCTATTGATTGAGCTGGTTGGGTTTTTTTGATATCCCAAGTCCCTGAATTATATGGTACATGGTAGAGATTTTTTTTTTGTTTTTATAGGTAGCTTTGTAAGAAGGGTGCCGTGGGGGAGGGTACATGGGGCTGGGGTTGGGTGTAGGGGGGGGGGGGGGGTGGGGACGGGTGCAAGGGGAGGGGGGGTGGGTGTAGGGGGTGGGGATGGGGCTTGGTGCAGGGGGGTGTTGGGTGTTGGGGGTGGGGCAGGGTGTAGGGGGGAGGGGGGCATGGGGTAGTGGGGGTGCAGGTGGGGGGGGGGGGGGTGTAGGGGGGGCTAGGTGCAGGGGGAGGTGGGTGGGTGCGGGGTGGGGGTGGGTGTAGGGGGTAGTGGGGGTGCAGGTGGGGGGGGGGGGCAGTGGGTTTCCCCCTGCTAGGAGATCCAGTGATAAAGGCGATCATAATATTTCTGGTGAAAATCAGGTAATCCATATGTATATTTTTCTATCAATTTTTGTACAGATGGATTTTTTTGCTTAATTGTGAATTTCTGAGCTACTTGAGCATTCATCAATTGTTTGTCTGTATGCCCCTCTTATCCCCCCACTCCCTAAATTTCTATTCTATTTGAATGTTGATACAAATTTTTAGGCCATGTTTGTATGTTTTCATTGAATGGGATTGAATGATCAGTAATGGAACCTTATGTAAAGAAATGACATGTAAATAAATTGAATTGAATGCTCAATTGTATGGTAGTTTCAAGATAGAAAGGATTGTCCTTACCTAATCATTATATAAAATTTATCATAAAGTAAAATGTAAAGCATGTTATATGATGCCATTATTATCTTTACAAGATGATTTTATTTTCTACACCTTTCCAATACAAACCTATGATCAATAATAATAATGTAAGGTCAGCTCACTTCATTCTTGCATGTACTCTTGCATTTTTTCTACTCTCCATTAGATTTTTCTTGGTTTATGAAGTTACACAAGATATTGTTTAAAATAATTCCAGATCAGATGTAATCCCACACTTTGTGTAAAACATGGAACATGTTATAAGCTCATGTATACAACGATAATCATTTGATTCTTTTATTTATCATTTAAGAAAAAAATGCAATGATTTTTGAGGATGTATGAAATATTGTGACAGTTTATTTGATCTTGTCAATGCACTGAACCATGATGTTCATGATGGGAAACTGATCTTTAGAGGAAAAAAATTATTCAAGTTAATTATTTTTATACATCCATGGTTTTTTTGGGTGTTTTTTGGCTACACAACTCAGTGTTCATGGAAATTTTATAAGCTCATGTATGACTGGATCTTTGAATGTGTTTGGTTTCATGATGTTATTTCCAGTTGGGTTGCAAGTATGGGATTCCATGGATCTTGTCTTGATTGAAGGTATGTTTCACTAAGGTGTGTTTTTTACGTGTGTTTTCAAAGAATTATCATGGTTGTTTTCTGTCTATGATTGTATTTAGTAAGATAGGTGTGTATTGTTTAAAATACAATGAATATTACATTCAAACTGCTCATAGAACAATAAAAGGAACACCTTTCAATTTGTATTAAAATTTATGTGTATGCATAATGAACTCTACAACCAGTTTAAACTATGGAAATGAATTATGTATATAGTTTAAACACATTTAAATTTTTATTTAAATCATATTAATTCTATTATTCACATGTGCAGGGCAACAAGAAAACAAGGGTGTGCTGATATCAACATATATGACTATTTCATACAATATTTTCTTGAAAAGGAAAAGATGACCATTTTTTTGGTATTACAAATTGTGAGAGCTAAAATATTAGGTAGTTATTACTCCTATATTATTTAATATTTTAATTTCTATAACATAAAACATATAATAATTTTCCCAATCCTATTATGCATGTTCTGTTATTTTTAGTAGCAGTATTAAATGCAAGGAAATTGATGATCAATCCCAATATTCCAATATTTTACACCATCAAAAACATGTTCGAATACATATTTACATTATTATCACTAGAATAATACTTGCAGTTTTTAATTAGTATTGCTTACATTAACACAGCTTCTACTGTAACTTTTATATTAGGAGTGCTTACACTAGAATCCCATACTAACAACAATATTTACACTAGAAAAGTTTACGTATTTACACATTTGGCTTAATTAGTAGCAACATTACACTATAATTTATTATAGGAGTAGTATTCACACTAGAAATGTGTATACAAACATCATTATAGTAGTAGTACTTACACTATTAGTTCTTATACTAGAAATGATTACACTAGAACTGTTCATAGAAACATTACCTGTAAAAACACCTTTTCATAATGCATATGTTTGGATATAAATTCATTCCATTCTATGGGATGAGCCCATAAGGGGCGCTGCCGAGCTAGGGTTCTCCTATCACCGCCATCCCTCCTCCACCTCGGGTCGGTTGCATCTCCTCCTCAGCGCTTCTCCACGGCATGGTAGTGGCGTGAGGTTCCTCCTTCAGCGGTTAATCGTGGGCTCAACCATCTTCAACCTATTTGTTGCTGCCCTTTTCTCGCCCCATTTCCCTCGATCTGGCTAGGGATTCTTTGGTAGCGCGATGCAAGTCTAGCTGCCGAGCTCTATCTATGGCCTGAGGGTTGGTGCCTTGCCAGTGCTGGCTGCGAGTGCATTGGGTGGGTCGTCATGGAACCTGAAGCGGTCTTGAAGGCGGCAATGGGAAACATATTTCATTTTTTGTTGTGGCTTATTCTAGGAAGATACGGTTTTCATGAGGTATGAATCAGTGTTTTGGTTTGCGGTGGGTTGGATTTTGTTTTTTTTTGGTCTTGTTGTCTTTGTGATTGGATGTGGTCTCGATGCTGTTGTGTGAACCGATTTGGGGTTCGTTTGATTTGGGATGTCTTGTTCCGGCGTTAAGCGGCAGCGGCATGGTTCGATGCGGCGATGACGGTTGAGTCATCTGGACTTCTTGGGCCATTTGATGAGAATGATCCTGAAGGTGATGTGTCTCTAGGTGAAGGTGATGGTGTCACTAATGAACTGGAATCCAAAATGAGAATAATTGATGTTAAAGAGAATGAATGATGATCTGTTTTTTGTGATTTTTGTTGGTTGATATGAGTGGGAACTTGTTAAGGAGGGATGGGGTGCGGGATCTGGCTCAATCATTATTTGGCGTTGCTTGTTTTGTGTGTGTGGAAGGAGGGATTTTGTGCAGTGGCACTATAGTCAATGGTCATTAGGGAAAGGTAACCGGTTCACCTACATGACTACTTCAGAAGAGGTTCAGAGTAGAGATCTTTTGCGCTCCATTGCTATTTCTATTTGGAAGTTCGAGAGGGTATGAAATTTTCCATCGGTAGGAGGCCCGTGCAATCCTGCATGAGACAGCTTGCAGAATAGCGGTGTGATGGTGAAAGTTGGTCTTATTGTGTTTGATGCTGGGGAGTATTTCTCATTGTATTGAATTTGGTTGTTTTTGCCTTGGGATCTTGGATTGTTGGGGATTTTCTTAAGGTTTTAAGTCGTTGAAGTCATTTTGGGTTCCCGTCACCCTTAAAAGAGGGTTTATTCTAATAAACAAAATTAATTTTCAGTCATAATGCATATGTCTGGGAAATACAAGGGTGACAAATCTGGGAAACATGGGAAGAATCCTACTAAAGCTCTGTCTGTAATGACATGAGTAGTCCACTCATTGGTGTTGGGGAAGAGGACAGGTGGGTGTGATGGGGAGGGTGTGTGGGGGGGGGGGGTGCTGGGAAAGAGGTAAGGGGTGTGTGCTGTAGGAAGGGGGTGAGGGGGGATGGGGTGTGCTGGGTGAGGGGGGGGGGTTACAAGTATTTGGGGGGGGGGGGGGGGCTGGTGTTGGGGAAGTGGGTAGGGAGGTGTTGGGGAAGAGGGAATGGGTGTGTAAAGGGGGGGTGGGGGGGGGGGGTGGGGGAGAGGGGGGCGGGGGTTCAGGGGGAGGGAGGGTGTCCAGAAGTGTGCAGGGGGAGGGAGGGGCAGTCCAAGAGTGTGCAGGGAGGGGGCGGGGTGCAGGGGGAGGGGGCTGTCCAGGAGGGGGTGTCAGGGGGTGTAAGGGGGTTCTGTCTAGAGGGGAGAGTGGGGTGTGCAAAAGGGCAGGGGATGTGCTAGGGGGGTCTATCTAGGGGGAAGGGGGGGTGTTGGGTGGGGGGGGGGTTACAAGTATTCAGGGGGTATGGGGTTGGGGAAAAGGGCAGGGGTGAGCAAGGGGGGAGGGGGTGTGCTGGGGAGGTCTGTCTAGGGGGGAAGGACCCATGAGGTGTTGAAACCCAAGCCAAACTGATTATATACCATTAATAGGAAGAGTGATTCTAAATTAATAGGACTCTACTATTTTACAATATCATTTTGAACTTGGATATGTTCCTCCCTTTCTTGTAGGAACATGATTGGACCCATGATGTGTTGTGGTTCTTATATGTTGGGTGGTGACTTGTTTAATCACAGGAGATAGGTATGTTGTAGTTGAGTTTTTATTTTATTTTATTTATTTCAACGGCCACTTAGGCCTTTTATCGCTTTCTATGGACAGAGGGTACTTATATTCCATGAAGGGTCCCATAAGGACACTGGAGGAGACTATGTGGTTTTCTTTGCAGGGGAGGGAGATCGGGGTAGTTGATGGATTGATAGTGTGTTTCATTTTTGTCTAATTTTACTTTGTTACTTCTGTTTATTTTATATTCCTTCATCATGGATGTCTAACATACAAATGGGTCATGCCAAAATTTTATTTATTTTCTACTGCTATATTAATTAATTGTTTGTGCAGGAAATCATTCCCGAGTGGTGATTCCTTGATGCCGGGACACTTGTTCCCGCCCGTGGGCCTAGCCCATCCACCTTAGTTCATCCTAGTATTCCTATATCAGATTCTATGTATGAACCATAGGAAGTCCTAGTAAAGAAGGATAATTATGGAGGGATTGTGAATGTATATAAATTAATTGTGAATTCCCATGAATAAGGATTGCGGACATTGGAATTTATAATGAGAAGATATGGGAGACTATTCAATATATATTGATTCTGAAAATTCTATGGATTTAAAAGGTGGTGAAATGATAATGCATTGGGATTAATAAATGGAAATTCACATTCATAACCAATTTGATAATGTAATATAAGATCATGAGCTACTGTACATTGTTGGAGTTGATGATTAGACTTCATCCCAATGAAACTATAGAAATACCTTGGTGCATAAAATACTCTATCCTACACTAGATATTTTGTTTTTAAATTCTCAGTAAAACCTTCATTGACCTCATGGCAGGGCTTAGTATTTGTTAGAAGATTGCAACCGGGGGCAAGACAGTTATTCTCTTATCACATACCCTGAGTGGAGTGCCAAAAAACCCTAAATACAACAATATCCTCAAAAGAAATACATGAGATTGTCTGAAGCTACCTTCGTTCTCTAATACAATGTCAGGAACATGGTGAATCATCCCACCAGTTCTTCTATGAAGATTTTGATCATTATTAGATCCAACCCACACAGTTTTTTTCCAGGTAATTCCACTCATTTAGAAAAGTACCGGTAAATGCCTCATGATAATTGGGTTCTCTGGATTGACTTGTCAATCTCTACAGAAAAAACTAAATGACCCTTATACGACTTTTAACTTTCAAACATATCGCGCCCAGAAGTAGGGTGATTAATACTTTGTTCGAGACACCAAACACATATCAATATCTCTAATGAATGTCATTTCATTATGAAATTCTTCCATCCATACCTTCACCCTCGGTCCTCTTCCAAGACTTATTCTTTATGGTAACACATCGAATTCACTCTTCATATATAAATTTTCGACACATCTTCCTATAATAGATCTTCATGCTATTATTCTTGATAAAACCCATGCCTCTTTAATCAAACATACCTCATTCATACCTCATATATTTTCCACATATCCAACCAATCTATCCTTGGTTGCAATAATCCCCTCCATTGGATGACCTTGTTTTGAATTAGTTTCTTCTGGTAGAGAGGTTAGTGGCCCTATTACTCCCATTCAAGAGAAGGTGAAAAATAATATCTTATGGGCTGATTTAGTAGATGTTTCTCATCCAGCCTATGAGGTAATTTCTTTTAAAGATTCTCTATCAAGGGTCATCTCTGATGAACAGTTTGGAGGAGCATCCAAGCATAGTAAAGATAAATGATTGTGATTCTTTGTCATTAAAAATTTATTTAGGACTTTTCTAATATGAACTTTTTTCTTATTTGAACACTTTGGATAGCTCTTCTTATGTTTTAATTGGTGAAGACAATGCATTGTGGTTCCATTGTTTTTTCATTATGGTTTTCATTGTTTCAAAGTGGTTTCACAGGGGGGTGGGGGGTGCAGGGGGTAGTGGGGTTGGGTGGAGGGTTAGTGGGGGGGCTGGGTGCAGGGGGGGTAATAGGGCCTGGGGTACATGGGGGTTCTGGGTGCAGGTGGTACTGGGGGTGCAGAGGGGGGTGCATTGGGGGTGTAGGTGGTGGTGGGGGGGGGGTGAACTATGGGGGTGCAGGTGGGGGGGTCTAGGGGGTGTCCAGGGGGTCCAGTTGTGGGGGGGGGGGGGGTGGGGTGGGGTGCAGGGGGTAGTGGGGCTGGGTGGAGGGGGTTATGGGTGTAGGTGGTACTGGGGGTACAGGGGGTGTCTAGGAGGAGGGGGGGGGGTAGTGGGGGTACAGGTGGGTGGGTGGGTCTAGTGTGTGTGGGGGGGGGGGGGGTGCAGGGGGGGGAGGGGGTTCTGGGTGGGGGGGGGTCCTGAAGGGGGGTAGTGGGGGTGTAGGTGGGGGGTGGGGGTCCAATGGGGTTCAGTGGGGGGGAGGGGCTTGGGGGGTTGGGGGCTGGGGTTAGGGGGTAGTGGGCCTGGGTGTGGGGGGGGGGGGGGGGCTGGGAGGGATGGGTGTAGGGAGTAGTGGGCTAGGTGCAGGGGTGGGGGGAGGGGGTTCTGAGTGTAGGTGGTACTGGGGGTGCAGAAGGGGGTGTCCAGGAGGGGGGGAGTGGGGGTGCAGGTGGGGTGGGGTGGGGTGGGGGGGTCCAGGGGGTGTCCAATGGGGGGAGGCCGGAATACAGGGGTAGTGGGGATGGGTGCAGGGGGGCTAGGTACAAGGGGTAGTGGGGATGGGTGCAGGGGGGTCTGGGTGCAGGTGGTACTGGGGGTGCAGGGGGGGCAGCTATTATTTCTATGGGGCTGGGTTCAGGTGGTACTAGGGGTGCAGGGGGGGCAGTTTCTATTTATCAGAAACCCCTCTATACCTATGGTTTGAGAACCGTGGGTAAATATGCTACTGAATAACCCTATATACCCATGGTTAACTTAACAGTGGGTAGCTAATTTCTATTGTAAAATTTGTACCTATGATTCTGTAAACTGTGGGCATAGATGTATACCCACGGTTTACCAGAACCGTGGGAAGTTAAAATTTTAGTGGGATATACCCATAGTTTCTGTAAAACCTGGGTATAGGGAAATCCTGACGCCTCGAGAGCCCACAGTTCATCAAACCGTGGGTATAGCCTATACCCATGGTTTAATGGGCTATACCCACGGTTTTAAACCATGGGTATAGGGCACTTTTCCAGTAGTGTGACTCCGGGATGAACTGCCCAAGTTTAAGCATGAAAGTCCTGCTTCAACTCCTCATGTATATCTCCTAGAACCCACACACATACATGAACATGTGTAACTTCATCCTCACCTATCGTCCATCTAAGAGGAGGGTTCTCACCTGCCACACTCTTCCGTAGAACTAGGCCTTTGAAATCTGATAGTTGCCTCCTCCTCACTCTATCCATTAGGGTATATGTAACAACCGAAGAAGAAAGGTAAGCATGTCCCTGGCTGTTTTGCACCTCTAAATGCATCTCAAAGAACAAATCCATTAGCTACCACTCACCACTGGCCTCCTACATTTCCTGTATCTGAGTTCTTTTGATCAGTGAATTAGCCACTGCATTTCCTTTTCCAGGCATATAGGCAAACTCGAAGTCAAACGACTAAATGTATTCCACCCATTGTCGCTTCCTCATATTCAAATCACACTGATTGAATATGTATTTGAGGCTTTTGTAGTCTATGTACACCACAAAATGATTTCCCAATAAATAATGTCTCCAACAGCGCAAAGCTTGCACAACTTCAGCCAACTCGATATCATGTATTGAGTAATTTCTCTCATATGGCCTCAACTGCCGAGATTCATATGCAACTACTCGATATCCCTGCATAAGCACTGCTCCCGGCCTGATAACTAATGTATTGAAGTACATAGTGTAACTCTTTCCTGAATCTGGAAATATCAGTATCAACACTGAAGTCAAACATCCCATCAACTCCTGAAAGGCTGTGTCACAAGAATTTGACCATTTTAACTTCACAACTTTCTTAGTCAAGCATGTCATCGGCACTGCTAAGCATGAGAAGTCCTGTATAAAATTCCTGTAGTAACTAGCTATCCCCAAGAAACTCCTCACCTCAAAAACATTCTCAGTATGCTCTGAGGTAACTACTGCTCTCAAATTCCTTGGGTCCACTGATACTCTAGTCTCTGAGATGATGTGACCCAGGAAGTGAATCTAATCCATCCAGAAGTGGCATTTTGTGAGCTTAGCATATAACTGATGCTATCTTAGTGTATTCAAAACGATCTCAATGTGTTTTTCATGGTCGTGTCAATTGTGAGAATACACCAAGATATATTACACAAAAACCACCATAAAGGAATATAGGTAAGGATAGAACACTCAGTTCATCAGTTCCATGAAAACAACTATCACATTTGTGAGACCAAATGACATAACCAAGTACTCATAGAGACCATACCTACTACAGAAGGCTATATGAGGTATGTATGCTGATCAAAAACATACCTGGTGATATCCTGGCATCAAGTCAATCTTTGAGAACACTCGAGCTCCTTGAAGATAATCAAATAGTTCATCAATACATGGTAAGGGATATCAGTTTTTAACTGTCACCTAGTTCAGTTTCCGATAGTCCACGCATAGACTAAGAGTACCATCTACCTTTTTCGCAAAAAAGGACCGGTGAACCCCAATACAAAGTACTGGGTCAGATAAAACCCTTAGCTTACAGATCTTCTAACTGCCTCTTGAGATCGTGTAGCTCCATTGTAGCCATCATTTAAGGAGGAATGGATACCAGTGCAGCTCTTGGCACTAGCTCGATAGTGAAATATACCTCTCTAACTTTAGGTAACCATGATAAGTCATCCAGGAAAACATACCTAAAACGATCAACCACCGGAGGAAAATCTTCCATACATGGTCCCTAATCATCCAGATATAAAATTGCAATCTAGGCTATCATTCCACCCAGACCACGATGCTCGGGTCCATCTCGGATTTCATAGACATCCCATTAACCCTTGTATAGAAAAAACCCACCCTCTAGTGATGTAAAACTCACCCCGCGAAGATATAAATCAATGAAGGCCTGATAGGATACCAGCCAATCCATTCAAAGGATGAAATCATACTCCGTCATCCCTAAGATGTAGATATCCCAGAATAAGTGAAATCCACTAATCTCAAGGGGTCACTCCTTGAACTAACGAACACCTATCGTTCGAATCCCCAATGAAGTTTATAGCATCATAATGTTCTCATGCATATAAACACAGAGTCCAAGGATCTCTACAATGAGCACAGATATAAAACTACATGGTGCACCGGTGTTAAAAAGTGTAGAAGATAAAATAGAGGAAACTAGAATCGTACCTCTTACTGTAGAAGATATGGGATATTGCTCATGTTGGGTATATTGCACTGCATATGTCTGACCTATACTGCGGCCCTGTGACACAGCCTGGCTTCCCTAAGCTGACCCGCTCTGCTGTTACTAAGATCCTGGGGTCTGGCTACCACGACCACACCCACTGCCTTGTCCAGCACGCCCTGACGTATTCCAGTTTCCAGACTGGATAGAAGCTACTGACCCTTCTCATGTATGTGGAGTCTGTACAGAACCTCTCTCACTATCCACTGGTGGAAACGTCTTATAGAAACATTAAAGATGACCCATATTTATGTATTCTCGGCACTCAATTGGGTCCTTCAAACACTGAAACCTCAGATGTCCCGGCCTACCGCACTGGTAGCACCTAACCTGGCTATCAGAAGAAAAATTTTGGTTGCTTTTATCCCTACGAGAAAACTCCATACAAATCTTCTTGCTTCCAGTCGAAATAGTACTAGATCTCAGTGCCAAACTGCCCTAGATCGCACCCCCAGATTCTCATAGGTTGCGCTCGGTAATTAGTGCCTAATTCAAAAAATCATAAATATAAGGCATCCTAAAGACATTAACCTATGATCTAATGTCATACTGAAGACCATGCTTGAATAATCTAGCTTTAAATACATCATCACCCATCAGAATAGATGAAAATAACTGAAGCTTAGTAAATCAGGTAGAATAATCCATAACTGACAGTGTGCCCTGCTCCAGGTGTATGAACTCCTAAGATTGGTCGGCCCTCAGCGTCTCAGTAAAGTAATAATCATAGAAGGCCATATGAAATTCTTCCCATGTCATATCCTTATGATTCCCTGCCTGAGTGATAACATCCCACCATCTCTTGGAAGAATCATGCATCATATATGTTGTGAGCTTGACCCTCCTCTAAAGAGGTGTATCCATATGCTTGAAGATAGTCAACACTGATTCCAGCCATGATTCCGCAGCCTGTGGTCCACCATATCCTAAAAATTTAGTCGGATGCTATTTTTGGAATATACGTGTTAACTATTCCATAGATTTGGTAGCCTTCGGTGCTCCCTAGAAGGTCTACATGAACCTCACAAAACCTTTTCGGAACTATGCGTCTACACCCGCATCTGATATAATAGCTGGTGCTTTAGTTGGCACAATTGGAGGATCCATTAGTATCCAAAGGCCCACCACCTCTAGTGTATACTCACTTCCAATCTCCTGGTGCACTGCTCGAGGTCTTCATAGTGTAATTTCTCTTTAAATTCCAGCCCACACACCTCAGTACAAGTTTTACAATGAGAAAAATGAAACTCAAACTTGAAAAGCGAGATAGAGAAGGAAAAACTCTCAAGTTTTTTCAAAATATGAGTACATGATGTGTATAACTCCTTACACATCCTGTTCTCCTTGTCTTCTACATGGGCGTGTACTTCTTCCCAATAGGGTTGTGTAACACCCCTTGTACACAAGGTGTTCCCCAAGAGACATGGCATGTACTTGAGTTTCCTTCCAAACCAGGTACTGCTACACGGCTAGAACTACACAGCTCTTCCAGTGTAAGACTACATGACGTGTTCACCCCAGACACGACATGTACATCTATGTTTTTATCCACTCATGTCTTTATTCACATGACCAGATACATGATCGACTTACACACGATGTGTACTCTCAAATACATGGTGTGTTATACTAAATGTTCGACAACCCGTGTTCCCTCCTCACACGGCAGGTTACACGGTCAAGGATTACACAACGTGTACTTAGGTTACATGAGGTGTTCTCCTTAAAATTTAGAACACATTCTTCCCCGAGCAGGAAGAACACATGGCATGTTAGGAAAGAATACACACCATGTATATTGGGTTTTTCAGGACAGAAACTCCAGATTGCCCATAAAACCCATCTTCTACATAAAACCAACCAGAAGAATGCCAAATTATGATCCTTGAGGGCCCACACTCCCCATAAATAAATGTTTGGAACCCAAGAAGAACATATCATAATACAATTATAGATAAAAGATGAATCATGATCCACCAAATTTCGGTCCAAGAGGGTCCATACTCCTCAGTAACCAATGTTTGGTGTCCATTTAATCCAAACCATGACACGTACCAATAAACCTATCACAACAGCAGGAATAACTATCACATCCTCTATCACAACAACATGCGATAACTAATTCATCTTAGAGGGCATGGTATATTTCATGGCATGTGATTCTAACAATTACCTACATGATGCATGAGATGACATACCCTCATCTCATTAGGTTGAAACTAAAATAGAACCCACAATTGCATCAATAGTAATATCATAAATCAAGTGTGTCACCCAAAGGTGAAATCGAATCAACTGTAATATATCAAAATCTAAAATCACAAGTCAATTCGAGGAAATTTGGATTTTCACAGTACACGGGGTAGCTACTCCCGAGAACAAATATTTACCAAATACCCATTCCTTCCTATCCAGTCTATTGCTCCAAATTGTAAGTCAAAGAAGAAAGAAACCCGTTGATACCACATTGTAACATCCCAAACCAATTTACAACAAAACTGGTAGCTGGACCATTTGACCACATGGCCTTAAGCGCATTTCCCCAAACACGAGAGGATACTGAATAGCAGTGAGGACCTAGGGTGTGATAGTGGAAAAACTATGCCCTCATTGGCAGATTATAACACAATGGAATAAATAGTAAAAAATAGAGGAAGCAGTAAACAACATGAAACTGAAACTAAACAGAGAAAGTCTGATAGATAAATATCAAAGTCTCAATCATAAAAATGATAATGCAACATGTTACATGTTTTAAGAAAAAAACCAAAGCAGGATACACTGCAATCAAGTACAATAAAATACCAAAGTATAGTAAACCAAAATGAGACTCGGCAGTATCACGAACCAAGGCTTGGTCCCATTCTCTCCTCCTCCTAAGCAACAATCAAGTACCTAAAAAATGAGCCTTTCCCCTATCGACACCTACAGTAAGATAGTTTATTTGGACCCAAAAACATGACCCAAACAGGGTGTGAGAAATGAATCCCAGTAGGCAACCACCAAAGTTCTGTGCCAATCTGTTAGTGAGTTTATGAAACAATTGTGTATAGTAAAGAAATGCAGTAAGTAGTATGAACTCAAAAGTAAAAAATGCTATAAATACTAGTATTCATTTATAGAGTTTACTATATTCATTAGTAGTTCATTTACTTGAATCATTTAAATTCCTGAATCTGTCCTAAGCCTGACATTCCCCGTAGTAAGGTAAGAACAACATAAGTCTTAGAAGAATTACTAACAAGTAAGTAAATTATGAACTCAAGCTTGTTATTTGGCTTGGAAGACATGTCACAATTCATTCCATTGCATCATTTAAGTATAAAATGAGTATGTTATTGAGGTTAATAAGTTGAAATTCAAGTATCACTACAGGTTCAATTCAACCGACATCCCATGAGTCCATTCTCAGCGGTCCTCTTAGGGAGACCGAATATCACCCCTGATGTTGGTATAAGTTCAGGAGAGTCCATCCTCAATGGTCCTACTAGGGATCCCAAAGGTATCACTCTATGTTAAAATAAGTTTATGTAAAATTAGTTCATCCATGGAGGTATTAATAGGGATCCCAAGTTTCACTAATGACATATAAATAAATACCTCTTGAGTCCGCCCATGGCGTTCTAAGATGAACCCATGTATCACCCAAGGTGCAAGGTACAATAATCAACAGAGTCCGTTCACGGTGTTCTAAGATGAACCCATGTATCACCCAATGCTATTTACTATTTATCCATTAAAATTTAATATAACATTATAACCTTCTTAATAAGAAAAAATACTGCATGGAAAAAGGGGCAAACACAACCTACAACCATAATCAAATACTCAAAATTCTAACACAATTGCAATTTCATACAATATGCAAGTTCATTTTTAAAAAAAACAAAAAGGGGAAATGAAAACATTCCCATTGACATCCTTGAGTGAAATAAAAAAACACAAAACTAAAGTAAACGCACCCATAGGGTGCCCCTTAACCTATCAATGATGCTAAACAAGATTCAATTCATTGAGTTCATTATCACAACAACATTTGATAATAAGAAGGATCGATTTCCTTTCCAGGAAACACCCCAAACATGGGTGCGCGGAACAACGACACATATAAAAATCTCAACAATTAACCAGAGGCATGATACCACCTACCTCAATGTCGTACAAGCGGTATAAACTAATGCCGACCCTTGAATCGGCCTAGAATGGCATAGATCTAAGAAAAGAGGTAAATCATTAAACCTTGAATAACTTACTCAAGAATATAAATCATCAAGAATGGCTTAAGGAGAAGAAATATCTTATTGAGAGGAATTCAACGAGACTGATGATACTTGAATCGGGTCCCAGATGATGAAACGGGAGGAGGAAACATTCTCGTAGCTCCTTCTTCACCCAGCAGCTCCTTTTTCCAGAAGAAGAGAAAACGAGGCTACTACCCATTTTAATCGGAAATTTAGTAATACATGGCGTGTAAATCCATATACAAATGGTGTATATCATTTTACTATTAATAACTTCACTGACTTACTTTACATGTCCCACACTGACCTTGCTGACATGACTACATGGCTTGTACTTAGAAGTACACGACGTGTCTTCTCTCCTAGGCCAACAACCTCACACACCATGTATTCCCATCTTACACAGCCAGATAATACAGCATGTGCATAGGAGTAAACTGAATGTTCTACTAAAAATTATCATTTTTCCAAATTTCCTTGTTTTCTCAAAAACTTTACAAAGGAAAAGAAAAATGAAGAAACGGTACCTCATAAGAAGAACTGGGTTCTAACATTTAGTGCCGATAAAAGTAGGAACTGCCTATGTGCCGATTTGTTGTAGCGTTAGGCGTTGTGATAACATGAGATTATGTGGCCTATAAATCCTCAGCACAGATAGAATAAAAATATAAAATATATTATATTACATATGTGTAATATTTATAAATATAATTGAATATCTCCCAAAAGATATGTTTTATGAGAAATCCAAGACCATCGTTAGGTCCAGGATGTGAGGTTTACCCTATGCATGATATAACATTTGTGCATGTTGGAAGTTTGGTCGGATCACACAGAAGGATAACTTATTTATTATTTTTGTTATATATTTTTCAAAAAATAATTGAATATATCCCAAATGGTGCATTTATGGGAAAGATGAGACCACCTTTAGGTCTGGGAAGTGCAGTTTACCCTAGGTGCGACATAACTTTTGTGTGCATTGGATGTTTGGTCAGATCAGATGGGAAGATACCTTATTTAATTTTTTGTTATATATTCTAAAAAAATTGAATTTCTATATCAAACGGTGCATCTTATGAGAAATATGATACCACTGTTATATTCAGGATGTGGGGTTTACCCTTGGTGGTACATAACATTTTTGTGTGTCGAGTGTTTGGTGAAATTTCATGTAAGGTTATGTTATTTAATTTTCTTTTTTTAATCATTAATTTTATTATTAAAAATAGGATAGTATTCATCTACCCCAAAATTTACACCACTCCTCCATTTTTATCCCACGACACAATCCAAAATGTTGGATTTAAACCTTTTTTGACTAGTTAAAAATTTCATTGCCTTAATGGGGTGAATTAAAACACTTCACAATCAAATTTTGGGTGAAAGAGTGGATTAAATAGGGGTTTTGAAATTTTATGATGGTATACATGTTTTTTGGATCTCTAAAATCATCGAACCATTTCAGCTTCATTCTTAAAGGATTACTTTGAGTTTGGACTAATAGAGAGCCCCATTTTGCATAGTCGATAGGTCTCCATTGATCGATTTTGGGATTTTCATCCTATTTTAGGCACAAATTTGTCTCTTTCTTATTACCCTAGTGTGCTACGCATAAAAGGATTTGTTTTCATTTTTAATTAATTAATTATTTTAATGTTTCTTATTTCTTTCTTAAATTATGCAAAAGTAAATGGTTTATTAATTGAACAATAAAACCTAAATTACCTATGGAAAATTAAGAAAATTATCAATGGGAAATTTCTTGAATTATCAAGGGATAAATTTTTGAAATTTCCAGACGTTAATTACCTTGAATTTTCAAAATAAAACATATCAAATTATTAAAGGATAATTTATTATAGAATAATTATCAAGGGATAATTTATCATGAACTATCAAAGGATAATTTCAAAATTTTTAATGGATAATTTGTGAAAAATTATTGTAAAATAATTATAGAAGGATAATTTGTAAAAGAAATTATTATAAGATAAATTGAACAATAATACAAGGATAATTATAAGAAAATTTTCATTTGATAAAGATTATCAAAATTATCAATGTATTATTATGTGAATTATCAAAAATAAATATCAAGAATTATTAAAGGATAATGCATCAAATTATCAAAGGATAATTTTTTGGAAAAAAATTACCATAAGATAATTGTAAAATGATAATTTGTAAGGTTTTATTATTAGAATATAATTATAAAAGTTATCTAAGGATAATTATAAAGAAATTACCATGTGATAAATATATCAAATTATTAGAGGATAATTATGAAATTCTCAAGGATAATTATATGGTTTTATTAAAATATAATTATAAGGAATACCACATGTGTTCTCGGATTAATTTAGATATATAAATCATAGAATGGGGTTTTATAAATATTCTTGTGGAGAATATTGTGAACACATACATTGATCTAAAATTATAATTTGGAAATTAGTTAGGAGAGATAATGTATTATCACATGTGATATTTTATTTATTTTTGAAATAAAACAGATGGTTTTGGTTCTAGGAACCATTGAAAAACCTTGAGTGTTGACATTTGGAAAAATATGATTATAAGACTGTGAGGAGGTGTTCTTGAAAGTTGAGGTTTCCACACTATCATTCAAAACAAACATAGTAGTTTATTCTACAGTTGATGTCGATGGATTTGAGATAGGAAGTTCCTTAAATTTTTTGGGTATGTATATAATGTTAGCATGACATGTGATTTAAACTGGACTAACCCCTGATTTTTATGTCATGCATGTGGTTGCATGTGTAGCCATGAGAATTTCTTGATTTACATATTATGATTATGCATGTTGATATTATTTATACAATGTTGTGTTGATTAAATGTGTGTATGTATGGATTTTATCACACTAATGATATGTTATGTATGATTACATTGTTTCCTTGGGATATTCTTGGTATATCCTATGTTGTTATCTTATGCATGATAACAAAGTCGTAGGTGTTCCCATCTTATCTCGGTAGCCATAGAGGGGGATTGTGTTCAAGAACTGCACGTGACTTGATAGCGAGACCAAGATTGATGATAGAGCATGATGGCTTAGTGTGGTCTGACCTGAGGGCATGATAATCATGAGTGATCAGACTCGTATGCGATGATAGTGGGGCATGGAAAACATGAGTGATTCGACCCTCATGGAAATAATGGATCATGATGGTCTATGTGACCTTTCCTGGAGGTAGCATCAGGGAATGATGACCTAGTGTGGTTTGACATGGAGGCATGGGGCCTGTACGGATTTTGAGAAGCTTGAGGCTGGATCTAACATTGATACATTTCCATATTTATTACGATGTTTTTTGATATGGCACTAAAGAAGGTACACTGGGTTTTTTGGTGGGTTTGTTAGCACATGAACTATTGGATTGATTTTTTCTTATGTACGTATTTATTTATTATTATGTTACAAAATCTTATGAATGTATAAACTTGTTAAGAACACTTTGGTGGTGTCCTACTGAGTATTTTACTCACACATTATTCGTCCATTTCGGTGCACTTGTAGATTTCACAACTAGAGATCCAGTAAAGGGTAAGGGACCTATGGTGGATGATTGAGGGGTGGATCATAGAACTACAGAAGATCAATACAAACACCATAGTATGCTACATACGTTTTTTTATTTGATTATCTTGTATTTAACTACTACTTATACTCTGTATAGGCTTACCACTATGGGGTATATTTTTATATCCATGTCACTTATTCAGTTTTTACATTTTACTCTGATTATTTATTATTTTTTTATTATTGTTCATTATTATCCTACTCGATGACATGATACAAAGGGTATAGTCTCCCCAATGTCAAATTTAGACCCTTGTTGCTAATCGGTAGCCTCTTGCGTACATGGTGGCATGCATAAGGTCATGTGACCTTCGGGATTTGACCTAGTGGTTTAGTTCAGGATGTTACAAAATGGTATCAGAGGACCAGGACTCACTAATTTTTTTTCTCCTTGCCTTGGGATGGGATACATTAGACAGGAGATAGAACTATTAGGATTCAGGTAAAGGAGAAATGATAGCGACTGACCAACATTGCATAGTGGACCTCCATGTTTTCATAAAGTGGGGAATTTATGTTTTTCTGTTACTGTTGATTAAAATAACCTTAGGTGATGAATATGATGTTGATATATTATTTTGAGTATGTACATGCATCATGACTAGGTAGGTAGGTTTACAAGATATATATTTATACCCATTATTATACTGCATAGTAGTTATTTAATAAAATTCTTTGATTCGTGATATCGGTTCAAGATAGTTTCTTTGTCATGTGGTATATATGTGTTTCCATGCTATTGTGATATATCATTGTAGGAATTAATTAGTTAAACTGAGTATCCTATTATGTTAGTATATATATATATATATTATGATTATGACTAATGTGTAGGGATAGAGACCAAGGTTAGTATTATGAGGGGTATACTTGGGATGATGGTATACTCCTAGGAAAACCTAGTGTTATCCTATATATTGGCTAGGACTTATTATGTTCCTAATATCCTTCATTATGTAAATATGATGCCTTAGAGACATTTGACAGGCTCACCAGCCAAGGCAGCCCGGGATACCCCAATTCCACCACCCATGGTGAAGGAGGATACTCACTAGAATATTTCTATATAGGAATAGATGATACAGGTTTTAGAGCCCATTCTATCAAGACAGTTTCATATAGTGTTTGTTCAAGGCGGATTTCTTTAAAAGACTATAACCAACCATAATCAGGATTTATAACTCCATAATCCTCTGACATTCTAGGGTACTGGTGGCCCGTAGGATGCATATTAATGACTAGACTATCTCAAGATCATTTTTGAGCTATTCCAGACCCCTAAGGAGGGGAGAATGATTCTGGAAACCTTTATGTTCCAAATACCCACCAGAAGATGGTGGAATTCCATGAATCAAGTTGGGAGATGAGAAGGTATTACATATACAAACTTTAAGGATTTGTTTCTCAAATAATACCTCATTGACATGATGAATATGGACCATACCCAAGAGTTCATAGATATTGATAGGGTTCTATGATTTTTTCTACATACTCTTCTTGGCTTACAGAGTTTCTTTAATTTCCCCTATTGTTAGCTGGGAATGAGGCACATAAAGCCTGGACATTTGAGATATGATTATTAATGGAGCTAAAATGTATAGTTAGGGGATATGACTTGATGATATACTCTCATGTGCTTAAAAAGGACATTACCTTTGAGAATGGAATATAGGGGGATAGGACAAAGGGCTTACTTTCATCCCACTGTGGGATAGTGACTAAAATTTCTCTCACTACAAGAGTTTCTATTGACAGAAGGAAGAGGAAATAAGATGAATCACATCAGTATAATGAAGGAAAATCAAAGTTGATAAGAGGATCACCAAAACCTTCTATGGAGGAGGGAGGTCCTCAGTGTTAAAATTTTGGGTAGTGGAGGCATTATCACACTACATGCCCATAACTAGAGAGAAAGTGACACTGATGCGGCAATAAGGGACATTGACAAAACTTTTTTTTTCAAAGGAATCATGATAGAGGTACCACAGAGGTTAAAGATATATTTATGACCCAAATAATGAAAAATATGGGGCCTTCGGTAGCCAGACCAGATAATAGGGACTCAGGGGAGTTGCATATAGGTTCATCGAGCTGAGGCAGACTGAGCCTATGTAGTAGATCAAAGACCAATATACAGTGATGAGGAAATTGTTAGTATACGAGTTATAATCCTGAACATGTACTTTGATATTATTCCTTGTCTAATATTGGTGATTTATTTATATCTTAAAGTTGTTTCTGGACTTTACTTACCAGTAGAGTTATGTTTCCCTAACCTACCATTATCTGATACACCATTGAATGATGACATGAAACCCTAGTATATGAGTGAGTGGTAGTTGGTGCTTCCATAAGTTAGAGACCAATTAGATACTTAAATATCCCTAGGTGGGAGGAAATAATAAAAGACTTTGTGATGGGGTTACTCAGGACCTTGAAGAGTTGTGATGATGTGATAAACCAAATTTCTATATACATTTTGGATACATTTCATTAATTTTAATTCATGATTTATTTGATAATACATTGGGTTTTGATGTGTTTTTTCTAGAATTAATAATTCAAAGATCAAACAATTAATGATGGAAAAATAATAAATATCATCCCTGCACATTGTGAATCCAAAGTACATGATGTTTACTCACCGAACAGACCATATTTTAGTTGAATTACAAGCCACAAATCCCAAATACAAGGTGTGAAACAATTATATGAATTGTATCCTAATCACACGCTGTGAAAGATTTGAAGCACAAAATATGAAGATTATAGTAGATGAACTCATTACACAATGTGAGAAAGTTCAATCTACTTTTCCTCCAAATATTCAAGCCAAAAAATCCATGAAGATCGAAAATATTCAAAGTCTTTGGTGAATCTGAAGTACACAGAATGAAAAGAAGTTACACATCATATAAGTGTTGAAGTGGAATCCACTTAAATTAGTACATGGTGTGAACCATTTACATTTAATGTACTTTTTGGGATCTATAAATATTCCATCACCCTCGACATATGATGAAGTTCTTGGACCTAAGAACTTCTTTTCTTCCTTTCTTTTTTTGTTCTATATTTTTGTTATGTTTTCAATTTCATCCATCTCTATTGCTTTCTTTTATTATTCCACACATTTTTTTGTCTTTTTAAATTCAAAGATGTTTTTTAATCATTACTGATCCAAAATTCCATTTCCAATCCTATTTTCCATGCAACTTTTATTTCCATTGTGTTCTTTATTGTTTCTTCATCCAAGTTAGTATTTAATTTATTTTTGATAATTTTGATTGTGATTTATCTTCTTTATATCATTTTTTTTCTATAATAATCATGTTTTTATCTATTTACCCACTTTAACTCAATTCCATCATGAGAGGTTAATACACTTAGTGTTAGGGGTCAAGAGTAGGGGTGGCTTGAATCTAATGAATATCTAAAATCAAAATTGGGTAACCCTATGGCTATTAACCTGGTTTAGAAAAAATATCAATCTCATTCTCTTCCACTATTCCTAACCATAAAAAGTTCATGTTGAATGACCATGACCTAGTTTGAGAAGATCAGTGTAGGACCAATAGCCTATAATTATTTCTTCCTAGAATCTAAGCTTCCTGTGCTTAGGTTGTCAATTAATCTAGACTATGGAGCCTTTTCTAGTTTATGTTGATCCAATTGGTTGGACCAAGATCAAATGGTGTCTTTGTTAACCACTTTTTATCCTACATCATAGGTCTAATCCAAGTTAGATTGAGTATTACCCTTTTCCTTTACCCAAAAATTGAACCCAAATCCTTAATTTAATTTTTTTAAGACCCAAGATACTTATTTTTAGTGAAACCAAACTAAAGAGAGTAATTGTGACGAATCCCACAAAAGGTTCTGACCACCAGGTTGATTGTCTAACAATATGTCTCTATGGGTTTGACCCTGGAATGCCACATAATATGCCTTAGTAGTTGAGTGTAGTTTGGGAAAATAAATATTTAATCTGATCAACACCTAGAGGAATCAATGATGTCTTCCAAGGACATCAAATTTTGGTGCCATTTCTATGGACAACTTTTCTCAATCACAATAACATCTGAATGAACCTTGTATTACCACACCCTAAACCTTTCTTATTTCTCATTCCGATTTTACTTTTATAACGATATTATCATATAATAGAACCTACTTCCATCTTTATCTAGTTATTTCATGTTCCATGAACCCTTAACTCTCTGAAGGATACTACATACACAATAAATGATTCTTTTTTATCTCGATATTGATAGAACAATTACTGCATGCCACCACTTCACAATGGTTGAGATTAATGATATTGCATCACCACACATTTAGAACCCTAAATATGTGCCACCTGAACTTTAGGATAATTTAACATCACTACAGTAGCACACCATAATGGACTACGACTTTTCATCCATTAGTGGTGTTGTGCCCAACATTGTGCTCCCACCAATTCAGGCACACACATTCAAAATCAAACCCAAAATAATTCATATGATCCAAAACATAGTGAAATTTAGTGGGATTCAAAGAAAAGGCCTACATGAACAAATTTCAAATTTATTAGAATTTTGTGATAACTTTTTCAACTAGGGAGTTTCCTTGGATGAAATCCGACTAAGAGTTTCCCCAGTATCTTTGAATGAGAGAGCCAAGGATTTGTTTAAAATTCAATCTCTCAAGTACATCATGACTTGGGATGAATTAGATAAGAAATTTCTTGATAAATACTTCCCTCTGGTCTGAAATTGTAATCTTAGAATTGAAATTAAAAATTTTAACCAGGTGGATCAAGAATTTTCCTGGGAATCTTGGGATAGATTCAAGGAGATAAACTAAAAGTGACCACATCACATACTCTATGTGTGGATTCCATTGGAAACATTCTAAAAATAACTCCATCCTTCCTCCTTGTCACAAACCAGCCCAGGTACCCTGGTAACCCGATAAACGATCCGACCCTGACATAGCCTGAAGGGCGTTCCCGATCCCCACGGGTCGGTGACTAACACCTGGCATCGTACAACATACAACTGGGAACAAATTTTCCACAAGGATGCAGAAGCAAGAGTAAAACAAAGATTATGAATAATAAAGAAACTCCACTGGGAGCATTGTACCAGAAAACAAAGAGGCATAGAAAGCCCAAAGTACTACAACCCAAGTACATAAAATAGGAAAACCACCCCAAAGTCTCCAAGGACACAACTCACCACATTAAAAACTCAACAGCTGGATCCACCTCCAAGTGATCCTTTCCCCTTGCACGAACCTAGAAGAAGGAGGTCTACAAACACCCAAAGTCAAAAGTAGGGTGTGAGCCTAAGCCCAGTAGGATACCACAAGAGATTCCATAACAGATGCCAAATAAAGATTATCCAAAGAAAAAATTTCAATTTTAAACTAAACACGTTTGGCAATAAGAAATATTATTTTTAACAAATCATGCTATACATTTTCAAGTAAAGGAAATTTCACCAAGCAAGGTTTTACAATAATGAAATACTTTTAATACAATGGCTTAAATAAAAACAGTTACATAAAACAGTTTATGTAAAACCAGTAGGCATGTAAAGAAGTTCAAAAGCATTGGAAAAAATTTATACATCACATATAAATATTTAGGCGAGCAACATGGTCATGTGCCAAAAGGTACGATAGTATTAATTAGTTATGGGATTCCTCACTCTCTATGTGAACTCAGCAAAATGTGTATACACACGTCCCTATGACACTGACCAAAGGAGACTCGTCAACAACCCATTGGGGATGTGACCCACCATAAGTATGTTTTAGAACGTTGTCATATCGTAGAGTGTATCCAAATAACTCACTAACTACCTAAGGCTTTCATGCACTCTTACATTATGGGATAACTATTTTAATAATGCTTAAAATATGATCAATCTCATTATTCCATTTCAAAGTGCCAATTCCATTCCATTTAAAACCACAACAGGTTTTATTAAAAAAACAAGCCTTTTTTGCAAGATAAAACCAATGGGTTTCTATCAAAACATTTTAAGCCATTTTCACCAGTTTGAAATCCATTCAAAACCAGTTCTATCATTTCAGAATTTATTTCCACAATTGAAATCAACAATTCAATTGAAAACATTTCCATCAAATAAATAACTTAAATTCCACAATTTAAATTATTCAATTTCCATAAACACACACACCCCAATTCAATGGAATTGGGGGTTTTACAAATTCTCATGCCAAAACCAATTCAAATATCTCAATTAAAAGTAATTGAATTAAAATCAACAAGTGAAGTATATCAAGCAATGAATATAATCAATTCGACAAGTCGGGACAGAACCACCTACCTCGAAGGTTTTTACCAAAACCACAACGGTTGAAGAACACTCAAGAATCCCGGTTGATTCTCCAAAAACCCATCCTAGATCCCTTCACCTAGAAAGATCAATACCCAAAATCATCATTTTGGAATTTACACACTTAGATATACCCATAACGGGCGTAGATATAAGAAATCAAGGAATGAGGGGAAGTAGATCTAAGTAAATCTAAGAAACCGATCAAGAAAGAAGAATAACGATCACATAACTTGAGAATCCCGCTTTGATTCACCAAGAGGAGCCATTGGATCACCTCCAGAACAATGGGAGAACCCTCTCTGAACCCAGGAGAAGAAAAATCCCAAGTTAGGTCCACTTAGGAGAAAAAATGAAGCATTTAGATGCAAAATGGTCGAGATCCACAATTTAAGGATCTAATTTTAAGTGACCACACGGTTTTTCCGCACGGTTTGTCAAACCATGCGCACACTGTGCAGATATCACTATCTAGGGTTGCTGGTCCGCACGGTTTAGTCGCACGGTTTACCAAACCGTGCGCACACCGTGCGTACCCCACTGTCCAGTGCTGTTAGGTTGGCACAGTTTGATCGCACAGTTTATCAAACCGTGCGCAAACCGTGCACAAGCCATTTCCTTTTGGTTTTAATTAAAATTTCACCCAAACACACCCCCAAGTCACTACTCCAAAACAGAGGCACTTAGAGACATCAAAAGTACCTGAAAACGTAATGGGATGTTACACTCATATACTGTTATAGAAATCCCCATTGATTCCAGGTTCACGATAAAGAAACCCGAAGTCAACACAGACATTCTGGATGAATTTTCACACAATTATAGCCTATGGAAGAGTGATAGAGGATTTACCTAGAATAGAATCCATCAGGTGGAGGAGACTACCTATCTGGCATCCCAAAATGAGGCCCTAACTAAGAATATTGAATTATTTCAGCTACATACTGCACGTTCACCACTCCTAATCCTATGAAGGTGATATAATCTTGTGAGATGTGTGGAGGAAAACAACCATACCAATACTACAGTGTAGGTATAAAGGAAATCCAATTCCAAGATTTTAATTATGTCAATTACAATAAAAAAATCAGCAGTACCATTAACCCCGAAAATTACAATAGCAAAAACAATCATCAAATACTGGCTTAGCATTTGCAACAATAAAACCAAAGTTATTATCAATAAATTAGTGGAAATGTTCCACAAAAGAATCAGGGACCACTTGGGTACCCACCACAAGGTCTAGATCCTCGACTACAACAAAAAATTTAACAATATTTTCTCAAAGATAAATAATTTCCACCAGCTCAACATCAACAATTCCAAAAAGCTTTTCTAAAACCACCACAACAAGCCTAACCGCTCCAGTAAAATCTTGAAAACATGATCACTAACTTAATGAATAAATTAGACCAAAGGATTACAACCCAAGTGACTGAAATGAAAAACCACAAAGTTGTCCTACACAACCTTGATCATCTAGTGGGGTAGATATCTAAGAATTTATCTAATCATCTACTGGGTACTTTTACTAGTAACACTGAATCCCATCCATGGGATGAGGCTAAATATATAGTTTTCAAGAGTGTAAAGATGTTTGAATTTTAGTTTCTTTTCTTTAGTAAGAAAAATAAGTTAGAAGAATCTAATAAAATTAGTCCGAAGAAAACTATTGAAGTAGAACCAACTGAGAAAGCTCCAGTTAAGGAGCATCCTAAAAAAGAAAATGCATATATGTAACCACCACCATACAATCCACCTCTCCCCTTTACTAAGAAGATAAAACAAGAAAATAAAGAGTGAAAATATAAAAAATTCCTTGAAATGTTTAATCAAATACACATTAACATTCCATTTGTAGAGGTCATTTCTCAAATCCCTGATTACAAAAAATTATTTAAAGAATTTATTTAAAGTAAAATAAAAATAAAGGAATTATGAGTCATCTTCCTAAATGAATAATTCTCCACAGTCATTCAGAAAATGATACCTCCAAAAATATGATACCTTGATAGTTTTTCAATTCCTTGCACAATACAGACATGCAATTTTGAAAGAGCCTTGTGTGATCTATGTGAAAGTATAAATCTCATGCCTATGAGTTTCTTCAAGAAGATGGGGTTTGGTGAACTTAAACTGACAAGGGTGGAGATCCAACTTACTGACCACTAATTCAAGAATCCTCAAGTATTTATCAAGGATGTCTTAGTAAAAGTTGTAAAATTCTTCTTCCCTACTGATTTACTCATACTATACATGAAAGAAGAAAGTGATATTCCCCATATTTTAGGAACACCATTTTTCACCACTATGAAGGTGCTGATTGATGTGAACCAAGGGAGATTATTTTTTAGATTTGGTGAAAATAGGTTGTTTTTGATTTGGTGAAGGCCACTAATAAAAATGATGAGTTGTTAAAATGTCAATACATCTCTCTTACTGATAAAAAATGATCATGTGACTAGTAAGGCTGGTAGTGAGAAACTACCTACTATTGAAAATGGGTCTAGGGCTTATAATAATGAAAATTACACTACACTTTTGACCAGGAAGTCTATCCCACTTTAATCCCCTCTGTATTCCAGAATTGGTCTACAAGGGTTGTCTCCTCACATTTGAAGTCATATGAATGGGAGCATGTATAGCTCTAGATAATAAATAAAGAACAGATTGGGAGGCAACCTAAATTAGGAAAGATTAGTTTTTATGAAATTTAATGAAGTTAATTTTATTTTAGAGAAGGTTCTCTCTTAAAATTTGTAATTTTCAAAATTTAAAAAATGCATGTTGTGTAACAATAATACATGCCATGAATGTGGCGAGTTTGAAAAATAAAAACCTTGATATTAACACATTGTGTAATATATACATTATTTGAAAGAATATGATGGTTTTAAAAAGATAATGAACCCTAGGTTCATGCCCATCCAACCCCACCCACCCCACCCCTAACCCCACCTCCCCCATTCCCCACTATCGTTCCCTCTCCCGCACACCCTCCCCTCTCCCAAACACCACTCCCCCTCATCCGAATTTTAAAATACCTCCCTTTATCCCCTATACCTCTATACACACCTTCCAATTCCCTTTTATTTTCTATTCCCTACTTACTTCTACAATGGAACATGCCAAATGTGCATCCCAAGTAAAACAAACCTCCACCACCCAAGCTCCAGGCTCTTCCACGATCTCTGCCACTGGCGGATCTAACTCCATCACATTTTTCATCTGCTTCGGCCACCCCCTAGCCTCTAACTAGTCCAAGTACACGTCCGTATTCTCCCAGGGTGCTTCCCCGCACTCTCACCTACCCCCATGATTCTAATTTTCTGGCCCAAAGGATTAGATTCACTCGGTCCACTTGCAGGTCAAGCCAATGAGGTCAAACAAGACCCTGGACCTGGACGTGCTCGAGAACATTCATGTGAAAGAGGAGTTCCTTGAACTAATATACTTAACATACCTATAGAACATCACCCTGATGTAGAAGTAGATATTATGGGAGCTCTTTCTTGAGTTCCTAGTCACTTTGGTGGTTGACATGGCCCATGTCACCTTTCAACTGGGTGGAAGACCATGAGAGATGAACCTCACTGACTTTTGTGTTAGGATTGGTATCTACACCAAGGAGTTTTTTTTGACACCCACATGTATTCATCCATGAGTCTAGATCTAGATAAGTAGAATGAGGCTAGGTTTTGGTAATTGATCACCTAGGACCCACAAAGATTCCACGATCCTCACATAGTGAAGAGCACCCAATTGTGGGGTTCTGCCTTGTGAATTATTCACTAGGATCTAGCGCATGCTTGGTTGTAAAGAGAATATTCTCATGGAAGCATCATATAGATAAAGGTACTCATCCTTGCCTCATCCATGGGCATCCAACTATCAACATAGACTTCCCATTCACACTTCACTACCAGACCTAGGTACGGTGGGCCAGATGTACTCTCATGGGCGTCAGTTTCATCAACCACCTAGCACACCATATTGATGCCTTTGACACAACTATACCTCTTTACTCACATAGGTAGATGGAACCAATTTAACTCCCCATGATCTACAAAATGGGGCTCTTAAGGAAGGTCTGGGGGGACCTATCAGTGGGCCCCAAAGTATGTGGATGAGCCTGTACCATCCCCTACCCTAGCTCAGGATCCTCCTAGTCCTACTGAACCATCCTCCACCGATAGCACCTCCACCACAGCTTCCCCATTTTCTACCACCATTTAACCAACACCTACCACTAGAATATCCCCACCTTCCATATCTACACACACAACACCCATTCCATTCGACCATTGACTTTTTTTAGTTTATTCTGTCAAAACAGTGCTAGATTTACCTTTCCCTCCATGCTCCCTTCATCACACCATAACTTTTCACCACACAATCCCCACCACAATCCCTTAATACTACCCATACACCACCTACCTCTATCCCAAGTTCAACATCTATCACCACCCCATAGACCACCCATGTCGACCTCTCTCCTGAGATCACATACCTTGCTACCCAGGAGGAGTATCTTACGGATAAGTCATGATGGGGAAAGGTCCCCACATAACCATATCCATTAAAGGTTCCCTTGATTTATCCATCTTACAAACATCATTCCTCTATATGGATCAACACCTTTCTTCCTCCATCCTTGACCGAGACTACTACCAACACCACAGAACCTGATACAACTATCGATCAACTAGCCCTAGCATCCATAGATGTCATTGATAGGGAAGGAAAGATAAAGGAACCGACTATTTTTAGGGTAATCCTGATACAAATATTGGTGGAATTGATTTTACTATCTAGTTACGTCTTGGTCCACTCCACTTTTGTAGATTGTTTTGGGTGTCTCTTTTTTTATTATTTTCACATGTTCACTGATTTATCATTTTTCACACACACACACACATATATATATGGGATATAGTTTTTTGTATTCACTACTTACTGGATTATTTAAATTTTACTGTTTAATTATTTTATCCATTTACAGCTCTACTAACTCTTCTATGATAACTGATGAGCCTTTTTGTCCATCCTATGGCATCCCACTTGAGATCTATAAGCATGTGGTTGACTTACAGAGACTGGTTGAGGAGACCAATCTACAAATCCAAAATCATTAGGATACTCCTCTATAATGAGCATGATTAATATTTAAAACACATTAGATTTATGGTTGATACCTTCCTTATGAGGTTAATCTCGCCAAGCGTCCCTCTAAGCTCGATGATACTACTACGCATACCTATAGGAGACAAAATACATCTGAGTTGATGGATAACATTGAATAATTCCTTTGTCTATCCATCTGGCTGACCACATCATTATTATCACTTTATGGGAGGAAACCCATATTTTTGTTTCCTATATTTCAATTATGTGAATGGGTCATTGTTTTTCCTTTTCTTACATCTACTGTCCGTCGGTCACCCCAAACTTCACTAAGTTGATTTTTTCTAGTTTTGATTGTATGAAATTTCTCATTTTTATTCTTCCAAATTGGTTTAACCCTATGGACTAATGGTTTATCTAGTTCATGTATTTTGTTTTTAATATTTTTTTCATTTATCACAATTTTCAATCAACATCCAAACAAGTTTCTCCATGGAATGAATTTCACTACAGGGATCTATTGATTCCATATTTTCAGTTCCTAAAATGACATTTCAATTTTCTCTATTATATACATACCATATCTCCCATGATGTATTCAAGATCAATGAAATAATTGTCTCATTTTAATTGTGGGGGAGTATTTATTGAGATTTATTATCGATACACTTGGATTATTTACTATTTTAAGTAGTCTAGGAGACATTTTTCATTAAAATAATTCTTTAAACATGAAAAATCTTCACACCCATTTAAATAAAATAAAAAGTTTGGCTAGATATGTGGGAAATATTTTTTCTATTCTTTTTTATATTTTTAGCATGATTTTTGATTTTATTACTTTAATTTAAATTTTAGAATCTTGAAATTACTTTTGATTGAATTAATACTAGATATTATGCCCTTAGTGATTACTAGTTATTTTTTTACTCCCATTCCTGATATAATTATATACCTAAACTGTCATATAATATTATAATCATATTTTTTAAGAGATACTTGGGGTATGTAAACCTATCATAACATGCATTGAGATATTTTTGAGGAGATGATTGAAAAAATTCATTTTTAAAATGATTGAGGAAATCATTGATGAGACAATTTTCTTGAGACCCACCAGTACACCTTTACTTATTTTTCACATAGTATCCATGAATAACCTTGTTAGGACGAATCCATTTCAATCACATTATCCCTTCCCACCTTTCCCTTAGGATGATGCATGATTTTCCTTTGAACAAATGTGGGATAATTTTTACTACTGATTGAAATGAGATGTTAATACTGATGATATTTACTATGGAACATTCACTAGATTTTTATGATGTGGTCTATGATTACCTTTTTCATTTTATATTCTTACCCCATTCCGTTAAAAAAAGAAAATAATAATAATAAAATAAAATATTGGGTTTCTTATTAGTAATGTCAAAAATCACTATTACTAGATCGATGAATCCTATGATGGATTATATGTGGTTAGGTGATGGATGTGAGATCTGGACTAAACATGATTTTTGAAAAAAAAGAAAAAGAAAAAAAGGAATCGGATACATTATTGATACTTACTTGATATATTCGTGGACCAAATTTGGGATTTTTGAAGCATGGAAACATTTTTTCTATGTGGAGTTACATCATTTCACTAGTCATGATTATCATGAATTTTACTTTAGATCTTACCCACCTCTTTGAAACTCATTTTTATCACTTTCCCACCTACCCTTAGAATCAAAGTCATTTTCACCTTTTTTATGAATCCCTTATGATTAATTTTTTATTTGTCTTTACAAAGTGGAGATATTAAAACCAATGAAATATTATGGTTTGTAACATCTATTTAGGGTATAAGAATAACTCTAGTTACACTTTACCATGAGTATGAGATAAAATTCTTTGTGAGGTAAGTTGAAAAATGAGTATAGATTCTGAGGAATAGTTATGATATTGTAATTAAAGAAACAAAGAATGTTAATAAAGAACTTGACTATGAGGAATGGATGATTTTATTTAGAGGATTAATTTCAATGGACCTAATTTTGTGGCTTACACTTAGCTTTATTTATCTATTTGTAATGCATATTTCTTGATTAAGGATTGTTTGACTTAGAATCCTTATTAAGATGATTTTTTCTTGAGGAAAAAAATTGTTCAAGTGTGGGAGAATTTGATAAGACAGATTTGTATACACTTTTTTAATATATTTCATTAATATTTAATCATTATTTACATGATAATACACTATATTTTGATGTGTTTTTTTTGGAATTAATAATTCAAGGATTAAATGAATATTTTTGGAAAATGGTAGAAATCATCCTTACACATATTGCATATGAATTTCATGATGTCTACTCCTTGAACAAACCATCTTCTTACTGAATTAAAAGACATTAATTCCAAATAAAAGTCCTAAACCAATTACATGACGTGTACCCTGATTACACATCATGAAATATTTGAAGTTCAAATTTGAATATTACAAGGTGTGAACTCATTACAGAATGTGAGAAAGTTCAAGCTTATTTTTCTCTGAAGATTCAAGTTGAAAAATCTCTGAAGATACAAAATATTTAGAGGCTTTGAAGGATCTAAATTAAATGATGTGAAAGAACTTGCACATCATGTAAGTGTCAAATAATAATCCACTTAAATTTTTATAGTATGTGAATCATTTACCCATCGTGTACTTTTCAGGCTCTATAAATATTCCATCACCCTCGACGTATGAGGGAGTGCTCAGACCCATGAACTTATTTTATTCCTTTATTTATTTATTATCCATTTTTTTAAATTTTCAATTCAATTTATCTATATTTATTTATTTTATTATTCTATATCTTTCAGTGTTTCCATTTTTAATTCCAATTTGGTTTATTGATCATTATCGTTCCAACGTTCTGCTTCCAATCCTATTTTCCATGAAACATCTATTACTACCTTCTTTATTTTTTCTTCATCCAAGTTAGTATTTAATTCCTTTTGTATGATTTAAATTGTGAATTTATATGCTTTTTATCATTTATTTTTTATTCCAATCATGTTGTACTCTATTTCCCTTCTTCCATTCAATTCATTCATGCATTGATAATCCTATTAGGGTTAGGGGTCTAGATTATGGGTAGATTTAACCTAATAAATATCTAAAATCTAAAATGGGTAACTCTATGTATAGTAACTAGGTTTAAAAAAAATATTATATCATTATTTTTCACTATCCCTGACCATCAGAAGTGCAATTTGAATGACCATGAAATAGTTGGAGAAGATCATGGTATGACCAATAGCCTATAATTATTTCTTATTAGAAGCTAAGATTCCTTCACTTAGGTTGACAATTAATCAAGATCAAGGAGTATTTTCCAATTTATTTTGACCCAATTGGTTGGACGAAGATCAATTGGTGTCCTCTTCACCACTTTTTAGCCTATTCCATAGTTCTAAGCCAGGTTTTATTGAGGATCAACCTTTTACATTACCTTGAAATTGAACTCAATCCCTTACTTTAATCTATTTAAGTACCATGAAACATAGTTTTAGTCAAAACAAACCAAAGAGTGTAATTGTGAGAAATCCCACAAAAGGTTCTGACCACTCAGTTCCTTTCCTAACAAGCTATATTTGTAGGTTCTACCCTGGATTTCCACTCACTACACATTATTAAATGTGTGTAGTTTTTCAAAATAAATATGTAATATGATTAATTCTTGTAGTAATCGGTGATTCCTTTTGAATAAGTCATGTTTTATGGGTGATTATCGATCAGTTAACTATGTCTACCCACTTCTTACTGATTAGAGAGACTCACTTAGTATATGATATAGGAAATATCTATGTCTGAGATATTGTATGCCTGTATAGAATTACCTTAATAACTATTTCAAATAGAGAAAAAAGTTTCATATGATGATTTTGAAAGAGATTGAAAAAATTCTTAGGGAATCAATGGATATTTAGAACGATATACCATCCCCAGACCAATGGACAGTCTGAGCGAACTATACACATATTGGAAGATATGTTTCAATCTTTCATGGTAGACTTTTATGGAAGATGGGATAATCACCTATCCTTTATTTCTATCATATTCAAAAACAATTACTAGGATTTGATTCATACGGAACCTTGTGCAGCACTTTATGGGAGGCCGTGTTTCTCACTGCTCTATTGGTATGAGGCAAGTGAGATAGCGATTGTTGGAACCATCATGGTTTAGGATACCCCCAAGAGATTTTAGATGATATGGAAGACATTGATCAATTATTAGATTATAAAATCCTTATATGTTGATCATAGGAGGAGAACTTTAGAGTTTTTTGTGGGATATCATGACTTCTTACGAGTGACTACTCATTTATGCCATCGATATCTGAGGATGTAAGGAAAGCTAGAACCATGGTTTTTGGGATCTTTTGAGATCACCGAATGAGTGGGGAAAGTGGCATACCATTTGGACATTAATCCATTTGATTGAGGAACTAATGATGTATTCCACTTTTCTTAGCTTTATAGGTACATTCTATATCCTGCACATGTTATAAATTGTGAGGATGTTGAGTTATTATAAGAGTTAGTGTCCTAGAATCAACTATTTTAACTTTTATTATATGAATATATAATTTATTTAAATATTAAACATCTTATTACATATTGTTCATTATTCTGTATGACTATGATGTAATAATTTCCTAGAGTATTTTTTGCATTGATAAGGTCATGGAAGTTCCCAGCTATGATGAGAAAGTAGAAATGCTATAACAATATTCTTAAAATAGTTATGTGGTTGGATGACATACTGTGATGGGACACATAGTATACATATTTTTAGGTGCAAGTACTCGTAAGTATATGAGACTTCCTATCATGAAGTTTGCACTTGGTAATCTCCAAGATGGTAGATTATGAGAACAGACCCGCCAGTAGGAATTCTGCATGTTTTGGCGTCCTCAGATATTCCTATCTGTGAGCATGTGTAATGGTTCTTAGAAATTAATATTATCATTCATATGTATCACGAGTCACACACTTTGATTTTATAATAAAAACCATCATGAAATATGTTGGCAGGAAGTAGGGTACGTTGGGTGTGTCACCAATGACATGTTATTCATGGATAAGTCGAAGAAGAATTTTTCCCTTCCATATTTATGGAAGTTGATATCTCAAAACTTTGATTGAAATAGAACCGTCATCCTAAATTCCATGGCCATGGTGCAATAATGTGTTTATTTCAGGTAGTCAAAGAATGGCGTATCACACATATAGGTTGATGACACTATCATGAAACATCCTTGATGAGATATTGTGATAAAGGGATTATATTACATAGTGAGAATTCGAATTTTGTTGTCATCATTTCGAATTAAAGTTCATTATCTTGTATGACTTAACCCATTTCTAGATAGTAATCTTGGACTTTTGGAAAGCCCGCCTAATTCCAATGAGAATGAAACCTAGAGGGTTACACACTAAGTGATTTTGGTGGTCTTGATTAAATTATATTTTAATTTAATTAATGGAATAAATATTATTCTCATGAACAAGGAATAATTTTATTTAAGTTAAAATGATCACATAAATTAAATAAATATTTATTCAACGGATTATGAATAAAATATATTTATTTATTTTATTGAACATTTAATAAATATTTATTTACTAGTTTTAAATAAAATTTTTATTTAATAGAATAAAAATATTGTTCAAGTGTTCAATAAATGGAAGTGAAGTTCGAATGGACCAAGACTGTGTCTGGTGATAAATTAATTATTTACAAGGTGGTAAATATTATTCATCTAGGTGGCATAAAATAGTAATAATATCATTATCATTATGTGGCTCGAGATTTCTTTTATGGTTCCGTTTTTCACAAGTTATCACACCAAAAATAATGATATGGTTATTATTATTACATTGCATAGGTTTTCTCTAATGGTTTTAGTTTCATTTAATCACTGTTATGCAATTACATATTTTAACTAAAACCCCATGTCGATTAATAGACGGGTATGTCTATTATGAAAAACCATCAGTGACACTAGAGAATTGTTGAGCCAATTTTTTTTCTCTCTCAACTCCTCTCCTATATCCCCCTCAATAATGAGATAAGTTATTCAAGATTGAAGAAATATAAATCAAGAATGATCGATGCAAGACATTCTATTTTTCAGGCTAGCACCTAGTGAACGAGTTGTGTAGATTGGAGACCATTGGAGCACATGTGGATCACTGCTACAGGGATTCAAATTTTCATCCTTGCGAGAATAATGAAGACAATCCCGAAGGGTTATTAAGGATGATCAACGATCATCAACGAAGAAAGTACGGAAGACCCAAGTATTTAATTTCCTTAGAAGTTAATAAATTAATTATAAACATGATGTGAAAGATCCTCTTGTTAGATCCAAATATTTTCTTCTCTTTGTCTAAATATTTTATTTAAATTTGTGGATACTCATATTCATCATCGTATTGATCTCGGATTGTTCATCGATTATGGAAAAGGAAATGTTGGGCCCCACCCAACTGCCATGCTTCCACTGCGTTCAGATCCTTCAAGTGGTATCAGAGAAGGCTCATCATCGTTTATAATTATTTAGATAATTAATTGATGATTTATGCTTTAATAATTTAGTTTTTCAATTCATATTTAATCGTTCTTGTAATATATATTTCTATATCTATTCTTCCTCTATAATTTCTTTCAAATCTATCAGAAATAAATATTATTTTTATTAAAATTAAATCAAGGATATCATCAGGAGGCATCGACAATTCTGTCCAGGTAACACAATAGTATAAGCCATGTATTCAGAGTTACACGCTGTGCAATCTTCCATACACGCTGTGTAATATAGATTACACACTGTGTAGTTGTGTTCAGCGCATTAGGAGTAGTTCAGAAATTACCGAAGCAATGTGCATTTATTACATGTGGTGTAGTTAATTCTTACACCACATGTTGAACAAGACAGATAGACACACAATTACTAAATTAAATTCCATGTGTCCCACTAGACATGGAATGTAGTCCCTTCGGGTTAGGGTCCAAACCATATATCTCATACACGGCTAAGCCAACCAGTAACTATGTAACCTAGAGACAACACGACATGTGACCCACTAGACACACCATGTACTCTGATATTTCCAAAGTATGACTCACACGTCAAGTCCCTAGGCATGTAATCCAGATAAGATAGTGAAGGTAGTACACGTCATGTAGTCGAAACTACACACCATGTAATTTACCAAATTACATATAATTAAAACTTTAATTTTTTTTGTAATGTTTAGAACTACATATCATGTATAAATCATACTATAGGTTGTTACTGTATCCATTGAATCATAACACATGGTCAAAAAATCATGTGATTCGTGTAATCATCTATGAAGTACACATTGTGATAGTAGGCATTAAGTCATATATTCCATATGTCATGAGAGTAAAAAAGTACATGAATATAATATATGTTGGGTAGATTTAAACGGGTGTTCACCGTGTTACCTCAAAATTAAATTTATGTACAAGGATAATTTTAAATGAATTTATTTTGTTTAAAATTAAATGGTTGAGAATATAAAGTAAGTTCAGAAAAGGATTAAGATAAAAGGATTGATTAATTAAAGATAATAATAAATTGACTCGAGATAATTTATCTTAATAAGAAAAATTAAATAATTGAATGCTAGTTTTATTAAATGCATAATTTGTTGCATGTATGTGGATGATCATAAGTAAGACCATACCTTTTTATGTGATTGGTTTCATTTTAATTATTTTAAAATTAAATTATTGGCTTGTATTACATCTCTTCTCATTAATATATAGGGCCTGTGTGCCCATGGTTTCTTTTATGTAAACCCCCTTTTTACCCCTCACCTTCATGTGAGTTAAAATCAAATGTAATGGATGAAGCTCCTAAGCTTTTAGGGGAGGTTCAAGTAAGGATCTGAGGCGAAACCAATATAAGGAGATACAAAGGTGGACATGTGGAAAGTTGTAGACACAAACCATAAATGGTTCAAGGTGTTTCTCCCCTATGTAAGCTTTTAGTTTATCAACCACTATATAAACTAAACATTATAAGATCTCATGATCATGCCCTTTACATTATTTTATTTCTGTTAGTTTCATTGTTTTTCATTACGAATGTATTGTCGTGACTACATAATTAATTAATTAACAAGCATGAAATATGGAACTAAAATAAAATAAGCTTATGCATAAATATTATCAAGACATGGTTAATCAATTAAGTAAGTTCCACTTAATATTAACAAGAATGTGATAAATATCATAAGAAAATTTATGCATAATAGATAAAAATACCGCAATAAAATATCGAGTCAGACTAAGACTTCAGTTACTTGATTAAGGGCAAGAATCAATAAAACTATGTGTTTGAATAACCCTTGTTGGGACACTTACTTTTATACATGAAGATATTATAAAATTTTTGGGTTGACTTAACCATTTTACATCAAGAGGAGTATCCATTTCTAGACTTGGTGAAAATTTGGTGGAAAGTGTTGAGAAAATTCAAGTCATGATTTCAGGATTGGGGAGTCCACTCAATGGATCCAGGAGTTGTAAGACCATAGTTGGAAAAGACCTCCCTACCTAAACACCTTCAAATATCTTGAACAACCTTTTTTGGGGTTATGAAAAGGGGAATATGGATCCTTTCCACTGGAATGTACTAGCAACTAGGAATTCTGAGTTCAATGGTGAGGTCCATTGGGACTTAATAAAATAGTGGTAGACTTAATAAAATTAATTTATTATTTATCATAAATTTTAATCAAGAAAGAAATAATCATATACTCTTTTAATTATATAATAAAAGTGAAAATATCATCAACCAAACTATCCCTATGATCAATAATAGATAAATACGACATCCTCACTGGTGGTAACTTCTAGGAATGGTTTAGATGCCATCAGGTCATTCTACTCCATGAATGGAAATATTACGTGATGGAGTCCTCATTACTTGATATGCCTACCCAAGAGGTGAGTGATGAAGAGTTTCTATTCTATGAGAAACATATGAACAATTTGGTCAACATTAAATGTTTGATGTTATCATAAATGTCTAGTGAACTCATGAATTCTCACGAAAACATGTATGACTATAGCATGATTGAGAACCTTTGTGGTATTTACTAGGAGAGAGAAAGATAGTAATGGTTTGAGATCTCCAAGGAACTCTTTCAGAGTAATCTTGGAGAGGGTTCCCCAGCTAAGCCTCATATAGTCAAGCTCAATGGCTACATTGAGTTCCTGGAGGTTCTAGCATTTAAACTCCCTGAAGAACTGGGTACTGATCTCATTCTCACATCACTCCCTCATAGATTCTCCAGTTTTTGTTGTGAATTTCAATATGAACAACATTGAGAAGTCTCTAACAGATCTTCTTTTCCTCTTTCACTAAGTGGACAAAGACATGAAGCGTGAGAAGTCTTATATCCTTATGGTGAATAATCGGAAAGGGAGGGGAAAGAGCTTTAAGCCCAACGATTCTTCAAACCCTTCCAAGAAAAGGAAGATCAAGGGGGAGGGAAGGGAACAAGAAGATATTTGTTTCACATGTGGAAAGAAGGGCCACTGGAAGAATAACTACACTCGACTAAAGAAGCAAGGGGAAGCTTCAGGTGCATTTGTTATCGAGTGAAATTTATCTGTTTCTACAAATTGGGTATTAGATACAGCTTGTGGTTCTCAAATATGTATCCAAATGCAGGAACCAAGTAAATTCAAGAAAATTGACTAAGGGGAGGTAGATCTACATGAATAAAACAAAGATAAACTTTCTGATTTTACTCTTGGGGACTACCACCTCATATTTATGAGTGGGGTGATATTAGTGTTAAAGGGTTGTTATTATGTGCCTTTTTTAACCAAAAACATTATTTCTGCATCTAGAATAGATACAGATAGATTTATTTTCAAGTTTAGAAATGAATTCTTCTTCTTTTATAAAGATATAATTTGTTTTGGTAAGGCACATTTATATAAAAATCTTTATGTTTTTGATTACACAAACCACGTAATGGAAATTGATAATGAATATAATTCACATGACTCATACTACACCCAACTTTGGCATCACCGGCTAGGTCATGTAAATGAGAAATGATTGAAAAAGTTTCATCAATATGGATATTTAAATTCTTTCAAACTAAAAGAACTTGGTGTATGTCACACATGTTTACAAGGAAAAATGACAAAATCCCCATTTAGTGGGAAATGTGAAAGGGATAAAGTGGTTCTTGAATTGTTTCATACCGATGTATATGGACCATTTCCAATTGAAGCAAGGGGTGGGTACTCATACATCATAAATTTTACTAATTATTTTTATAGATATGGATATATCTACTTAATGAGGTGTAAGTCATATTCTTTTGACAAGTTCAAGGAATAAAAGAATGAAGTTGAGAACCAGGTTGGTAAGAAGATTAAGAAACTATGCTCAGACCGAGGTGGAGAATACCTTAATCAAGACTTCATTGATTACTAATGGGATTTTGGGATCCTATATCCACTCAATCCTCCTTACACGTCCTAGCGGAATGGTGTAAGTGAAATGAGGAACCTCACCTTTTTGGACATGGTGAGATCAATTATGAGTCATTCAAGTATTCCATTATCCTTTTATGGATATGCATTACCAATACAGCACACATACTAAACCAAGTACCAACTGAACCGATAAATGGTATTCTATATGAGATTTTAAGTAGAATAAAATCCATGTTATCAAATTTACATGTGTGGGGAAGCGAAGAATTTGTTAAGGACTCTATGGGTAACAAACTCGCACCCTGAGGCACAAAGTGTACCTTTATAGGATACCCTAAGGAAACAAGGGGATATTACCAATACGACCCCTCAGAAAAAAAGGTTATACTGGAAAGACACTCCATATTCCTTGAGACAGAGAACATCTCCAAAAAGAGATACTGGGAATGAGATATAATTTGATGAATTCGAGGCTCAAGGTACACAAGAGTTGGTACAGGATCATATTCCACAAATCCCCATGGAATAAAGATATATTCTTGAGACACAATTACTACATAGGAGTACAAGAGAGGTTAGAGAACTAGAACTGTACGGTTTTCTAGTTACCAAGGATGGTGATTCATTATTAGTTGATAATAATGATCCTCTAACCTACAAGGAAGCAATAAGTGGCATAGATGTTACAAAGTGGAAAGAAGCCATGGATTCTGAAATAGATTCCATATACCAAAACCAAGTCTGTATTTTGGTAGATCCCCCAGTAGTTGTAAATCCTATAGTTTGTAAATGGTTTTTCAAGAAGAAACTGGACATGGAAGTAAAAGTTAGTACCTATAAGGAACAACTGGTTACAAAAGGTTTTAAACAGTGTCAAGGCATTGAATACAATGAAAGATTTTCACCAGTTTCAATGCTGAAATCCATCATAACTCTATTATCCATTACCACTTACCATGACTACGAGATTTGGAAAATGGATGTCAAAACAACCTTCCTTAATGGGAACCTTTAGGAAGATGTCTATATGACACAACTTGAAGTTTTTTTGACTCCAAAGGACACCAATAAGGTATTCAAGTTGAAAATATCCATTTGTGGATTAAAGGAACCATCCAGGTCATGGAACATTAATTTTTATGAATCTATAATAGAATTTGGTTTTACAAAGAACGAATGTGATCCTTGTGTCTACAAATAGTTTTGTGGGTGTGAATTAGTTTTATTAATAGTATATGATGATGAAATATTACTTATTAGAAATGAAACACCAGTCTTATAGTCTATTAAGGAATAGTTGAATAAATTCTTCTCCATGAAGGACTTGGGAAAGATAGTATATATTCTTGGGATCAAGATCCATCATGATAGATTCAAGAGATTGTTGGGCTAAGTCAAAGTACATAAATTGACAAGATACTGAAGAGATTCATTATGGAACAATACTAGAGGGGAGTGTTTCCAGTGTCATATATAATTCATCTTTCCAAGAAAATTTGTCCTCAAACGCATGATGAAATAAAGAGAATGTAAAGGATTCCATACGTATCAACAATTGGGCCAGTCATGTATGATATTCTATGTACTGGGATAGATGTCACCTATGCATTGAGTGTGGTAGGAAGATATCAAAATAATCTAGGTGACCACTATTGGATGGTAATTAATACTATCCTTAAGTATCTAAGGCATACTAAGGATATGTTCCTGGTTTATAGAAGAGATAAGGGACTAGTTATCAGAGGATATTCAAATGATAGTTTCCAGACTGATGAAGATGATATGAAGTCACAAACAGGATACATATTCACTTTGAATGGAGGTGTTGTGAGTTGGAAGAGCTCAAAGAAAGGTGTGGTCATAGATTCTAAAGTAGATTCCGAGTATATCATAGCTTATGAGACAGCTAAAGAAGCAGTTTGGATGTGGAGCTTCATCTAATTTCCGGATGTGGTTTCTAGTAGTAAAGATCCCATCAAACACTATTGTGATAATAATGTAGTGATGGATATTGAAAAAGAGACAAGGTCACATCAGTAGATGAAGCACATACTTCGGAGGTATCATCTATTGAGGGATTTTTCTCATAAAGGTGAAGTTGCGGTGAGAATTATTTCCATGTAAGACAACATGGCAGACCCATTGAATAAAGACTTAACTTAGAAGAAACATGATCATTATGTGAGGTTTGGCGAACTGATAGTCGTAGACATTTGGCTCTAGTCTAAGTGGGAGTTTCTAAGATTCGGTTTCCTAGAATCAACTATTTGTACTTTGATTACATGAATATTTAATGTATTTAAATATTAAACATCTTATTACATATTTTTCGTTATTCTTCATGACTATACTATAATAATGTCTTACAGTATTTGTTGCATTGATAAGTTCATGGAAGTTCCCTACTATGATAAGAACCTTTAAATTCTATAAAAATATTCTTAAAATAGTTCTTTAGTTGGATGATATACTATGATGGTACACATAGTATACAAACCTTTAGGTGTGAGTACTCATAAGTAGATGAGACTTCCTCTCATGAAGTTTTCATTTGGTAATCTACATGATGAGAGATTGTGAGAACAGAATCACTAGTAGGAATTCCAAATGTTTTGGTGTCATCAGATATTCCTATCTACGAGCATGTGTAGTGGTCCTTACACTTTAAGATTATCATTAATACATATAATGACTCATCCACTTTGATTTTCTAATGAAAAATATCACACCATATGCTAGAGGGATGTAGGGTATATTGGGTGCTTCACGAATGGCATGTTATTAATGAATAAGTTGAGGAAGAATTTTTACCTTCCATATTTATGGAAGTTGATATCTTGGAACTTTGATTGAAATAGATCTGTCACCCTAAATTTCATTGACATTGTGAAACGAAGTGTTTATTTCAGGTATTCAAAGAATGGAGTATCAAGCATATAGGTTGATGAAACTATCATGAAACCTTCTTGATGAGATATTTTGAAAAAGGGATTATATTACACAGTGAGTGATCATATGTGGTTGTCATCATTACAACTTAAAGTTATTTCTTTTTGGTTCCTTGGCCAATTTCTAGACATTAATCTTGGACTTTAGGCAAGTACGCCTAATGCCAATGAGAAATAATCTTAGAGGGTCACACACTAAGTGTTTTTTCTGGTCTCAATTAAATTATATTTTAATTTAATCAATGGAATAAATATTATTCTCAAGACTGAGGAATACTTTTATTTATGTTAAAATGATTTCATAATTTAAATAAATATTTATTCACCATATTGTGAATAAAATATATATATTTATTTTATTTAACATTTAATAAATATTTATTTACTAGTTTGTAATTAAAATATTTATTTAAGAGAATAAAAATATTATTCCGGTGTTCAATAAATGGAAGTAGAGTTTGAATATACCAAGATCGTGTTTGGTGATAAATTAATTATTTACAAGATGGTAAATATTATTTATCCAGGTGGCGTAAAATAATAACAACAATGTTACCATAATGTGGCTTAGGATTTCTTTTATGGTTTCATTTTTCACAAGTTAGAGAACCACAAATAATGATGTTGTTGTTATTATTACATAGTATGGATTTTCTCTAATGGTTATAATTTCATTTAATCTTTGTTATGCAATTAAATATTGTAACCGAAACACCATTTAAATTAATATATGGGTACATTTATTATGAAAAACCACCGGTGACCCTATAGAATTGTTGAGCCAAACTTTTTTCTCTCTATCCTCTCTCCCTCTCAAGAATGAGATAAGTTCTTCAAGACCGAAGAATGAGCGATCAAGAATGATCGATGAAAGACATTCTCTTCACTGCACTAGCAGCTGAAGAATGAGTGGAATAGATCAGAGACCATTGAAGCACATGTGGATCTCCACTAAAGGTATTCTACTTTGGATCCTCACAAGCACAATGAATGCAACCCTGAAGGGTCATTCTAGACGATCAACAATCATCAAAGAAGAAAGTACTGAAGACCGGGGTATTTAATTTCTTCATAAATTAATAAATTAATTATAAACATGATGTGTAAGATCCTCTTTCTCAGATCTATATCCTTTATTATCTTTTTATAAATATTTGATTTAAATCTGTGGATACTGGTGTTCATTTTCGTATTGATCCTATATTGGTCATCAATTACGGAAAAAGAAAATTGGGGCCCCAACCAACCACCATGATTCCATTGTGTCCAGATCCTTTAGTTAGAACCTGATGCATCTTATGAGGAGCATCCTGTGTGAATTATAGACCAGAGTAAGAAATTTATCTGAGGAAAAACGATACCACTAGTTCAAATTTTGTGGAACCATGGAGGGATCCGAGAGAAGACATGGGAGTACAAGTCTAATGTTCAAGATTATTGGCCTGAGTTGTTCGAGCAAGACCAATAGAGATTCTTCTCAGAAATGGTAATTTTATAAAGGGGGAGAATTGTAATATCCTAAAGTTTTAAAGACAATAATAAATACTCAATGATTATAATTTAGGATTATTTTTATGTGAAAATGATTTTTTTTATTAAAAATCATTTGATAAATGATTCAAAGGGATTTTTGTAAGGGTAAAATCACATTTAACACCTTGGAATATCCTATGAAATATTTTCAGAGTTACGTTTTGAGATAACATGTGATTCTGGGGTCTATAGAGCCTAAAAAAAAGATAAAATAAATATATTAAATATATTATATTACATGCATGTAATGTTTCTAAAAATAATTTTATATCTCCCAAATAGTATGTCTTATGAGAAAAATGAGACCACTATTAGGTCTGGGATGTGGGTTTTACCCTAGGGGCGCCATACCATTTGTGTGCATCGAATGTTCGATCAGATTGCACACAAGGTTAAATTATTTAATATTTTCATTATATATATTTCCAAAAATAATTGTATATCTCCTAAAAGGTGCATCGTATAAGAAATTTGAGATCACTGTTAGGTCCGAGAAGTAGGGTTTACCCTAGGTGTGACATAACATTTGAGCGCATCAGATATTTGATTAGGTCGCACATGAGAATAAGTTGTTTAATTTTTTTATTATATATTTTTATAAAAATAATTTAATATCTCCCAAATTGTGTATCGTATGAGAAATAAATGACCACCGTTAGGTCTAGGATTTGGGATTTACCCTATGTGGGACATAAGATTTGTGTGTGTTGTGTTTTTGGTCAAATCACATGTAAGGTTATGTTATTTAGTTTTATTTTATTTTTTTGTTATTAATTTAATTATTAACAATCAAATATTGTTCATATTCTCCCAAATTTACTCCTCTCCTACATTTTTAATCCATGGAACAATCCAAAATATTGGATTTAAACCTTTTTTGACCAGTTAAAAATTTCAATGCCTTAATGTGGTGAATTAAACCATTCTGTAATCAATTTTCGAATGAAATAGTGGAATAAATAGGGGTTTTAGAATTTGATGAAGGTATATGTTTTTTTACTTTAAATAAAATAGTGGAACCATTTCAACTTCATTCAGAGTAGATTTATGTTTTTCTAGACTAATCTATAACCCCCTTTCATGCAGTTGATATGTCTCTAACGACCGAGTTTGTGATTTTAATCATATTCTGACTGTATCTTTGTCTCCTTCTCATCACCCTAGTTCACTACACATAAAAGGGGTTTTTTTATTTTAATTAATTAATTTAATATTTTTTATTTCCTTCTTAAATTACATAAAAGAAAATTATTAATTAATTGAAAAATAAAACATAAATTACCCAACAATAATTTATAAAATTATCAATGGATAATTACATGAATTATAAAGGGATAAATTATAGAATTTTCTAGAAGTTAATTACCATGAATTATCAATAGATAAAATATTGAATTATCAAAGAATAGTTTATCATATAAAAATTATCAAGGGTTAATTTATCAAAACTATCAAAGGATAATTTATGAATTATAAATTGATAATTTGTGAAAAATTATCGTAATATATTTATAGATGGATAATTTTTAAAAGAAATTATTAGAAGATATTTTTACAATTATAGAAGGATAATTGTAAGATAATTTTCATGTGAAAAATATTATTGAAATTATCAAATGACTATTATTCAAATTATTGAAAATAATTATAAAAAATTATTAAAGGATAATTGCATCAAATTATAAAAAGATAATTTATGGAAACAAATTGTCATAAGATAATTAAAAATGATAATTTTATAGAATAATTATTAGAATATAATTATAAAAATTATCCAAGGATAATTATAATAGAATTATCATGTGATAAAGATATAAAATTATTTGAGGATAATTTTGAAATTGTTAAGGATAATTATATGGTTTTATTAAAAAATAATTATAAGGAATACCACATGTGTTATTGAATTAATTTTGAGATATAAAGTATTTAATGTAGTTTTACAACTATTCTTTTGGAGAATATTGTGAGCGCATGTGTTGATCTAAAACGATAATTTGGAAATTATCCAAAGAGAGAAAATATTATCAAATGTGATATTTTATTTCTTTATGAAATAAAATAGATGTGTTTGGTTGTAAGAACTATTGAAAAACCTCTAACATTGATGTTTAAATGATTAAAATAATAACATCGTGAGGTGGTGTTCTTGGTTGTTGATGTTTACACTCTAGATTTCAAACCACACATAGTGGGTTATTCAACCATTTCCATCGATGACTTTGAGGTAGGAAGTTCCTTAACATTTCAGTCCATATATATGATGTTAGTATGATATGTGATTGATGTTAAGACTAACTCATGCTTGTTATGTGATGTATAGGGGTGAATGTGTATCTGTGAGACATGCTTGATAGACATATTAAGATTATTCATATTGATGTGTTTTTGACCATGTTGAGTTGCTTACATGTGTGTATTTATGGATTTTATCACACTCAGGATATGTTATGTATGACTAAATTCTTTCCATATGATATTCTTCATATATGATATGTTGTTGTGTTATACATGGTACCAACATGATAAGTGTACCCATCATAGTTTGTTATCCCTAGAGGGGGAGCATGTTCAGACACTACATGTGACTTGATGATGACACCAAGATGGACGACTGGGTATAATGGCCTAGTGTGGCTTGACCTGGGAGAATGATGATCATGAGTGATCAGAACTACATGGAAATAGTGGGGCATGATGGTCTATGTGACCTGACCTGGTGATATTGATGGGGAATGATGACCTAATGTGGTTTGACCTGGTGGCCTGGAGCCTATACAGATATTGAGAAACTTGAGGATGGATCTAACGTTGAGATGTTTCCATGTTTGTTACAATATTTTCTAGAATGGTTCCAAACAAGGTATTATAAAGTTTTTTGCAAGATTGGTTAGCTCATTAATTCTTGGATTCATTGTTTTTTTGTGTGAATTTATTTATTATTATGTTATACACTCTTGTGTATATACACACAATTGTTGAGGACACATTGTTGGTGTCCTATTGAGTCTTGTACTCACACCCAACTCGGGAATTTTAGTGTTCTTATAGATTTCATGACTAGAGATCCTATAAAGGGAAAGGGCCCTATGGTGGATAGTTAAGTGGTGGATCATGGAGATTTAGTGGGCTATGACATACACCAGAGTACCCTGAAGATTTTTATTTATTTAATTGTCTTTTATTTACCTTCTCATTATACTTTGGACAAGATTACAATTTTGTGAGATATTTTTATATTTATGTTACTTATTTAGTTTCAGAATTTTACTGTGATTATTTATTCACTATTTTATTATTTCTCATTATTATCTAGCTTGATAACATGATATGAAGGGTACAGTCACCCCACTGTTAGATTTAGACCCTTGTTACTAGTGGAAAACCTACTGCATGCAGGGAGGCATGAATGAGGTTATGTGACCTTCCAGATCAAACCCAATGGTTTGTTTTGAGATGTTAAAAACCACCTTAGTCATTTAAAAAATCACTAACACAATTATGATTTTAGATAATTGATGATAAGTGTATTGGTTGAAAACTCAAGTCCCATATCATATTCCATAAAGTATGGCGGATCACATATATTATTGGATGGGTAATCCCTCTTATCACCTATGGGTTGTAGGATGGAACCCAAAAAGAGCATATGTGTTGGGCCTAGAAAGACTGGATTGTTGAGGAATCTCCCCCAACAAGTGGTATCAGAGCCATGGTGTAGACAAGGTGTGATATAGGGTGAAGTATTCCCCAAAACAAGTTTGACAACGATAGTGGTGGATCATTTGAAGCATGTGGATCCATGGTTACTTATGTTGAAAGTATTCCTGATAATAATGATAATGAAATGAGTCATAGTTATGAAAAAAGGATAGTGTAAGATGCCTATATCCGGAGGATTATCATTGAATGGAGGCCCAATTGTGTGGTCATTAGTTTGGGGGGAGGATTTTTGGGTGAAAACTCAAGTCCCACATCAGATTCTAAAAAGGATGATGGCACACATATAAGGTTGGATGGAAAATTCCTCATATAACCCATGAGTTTAAGGAAAAAACACAATAATGGATTATATGTTAGGTCTGGAATACCTATCATTGAAGTAAAAAAATGATCCTGAAAAAATTAACCTCCAAATACCAATAAATCAATGAAAAAACATACCACTCAGGAATCCCATCCCGAGCATTACAAATATACTATTATTTAAAATATTTTTTTAATTAATACTTAAGAATTAATTTAACTAGTTTTTAGTTATTATACACCCTAATAATACCCCATGAACCGTTTTTTTAATAATTTTTCTTTTAAAACTGGCCTTAGATTTGTTTTAAATCAGAAGACCTTAAATATTAGAGAAATTTGAAAACCTTAATTTGTTCTGGGATCCAAACATCATGAGGGTGACTCAAAAATGTAAAAATTTTTAGGGGTGATTCAAACCTATTAGAGATATTGGAGACTTTAGGGGGTTTAAAGGCCCAAGGATGGCCAATATATCTTACATTTTGAGAGGTTTTCAGGAAGGTACATATTTTTTAGGGTGAACTAGTGACCTTGGGAGCCCTAGAGGCCCAAGGGTATTGTGAAGGCCTTAGGATCTACCTAAAGATATTATATATATATATATAATAATCCTAAACCCTATAAAGGTTCCAGATGTAGTAGAAATGTCGAGGTGGGAAGATAAACCATAAAGTTTTTGTGGAATCAGTGAACTATTCACAATATTGTACATGACATCAATCCCACGTCCAATGAAAAATTTCCACCAAATGTTAAGATAATGAAATCCAAAAACAAAGATATAATATTTTCATGTTAAATTTATAATTAATTTATTTATAATTGTATGAAATGGTTACCTCGTCATGGAACATTCTTTGATGATGATATTGATCATAACTAATCCCTTATAGAATTAACTATGTTGAATTTAGAGGATCCAAGTGTAGAATATCTCTAGTAGTGATCCATGCATGATTCTTTGATCTTTGAACAATACTAATTTATTACCAGGTTCTATCTAGGTGAATCAATTGTCTTGTGTTTTTTTATTGATTGCTTCTAGTTTCATTGAGCTTGAAGGAATCTCTCTAGTGCTTCTTTTTCTTGAGAGGAAGAGAGAATGTGGAACGGAGGGAGAATTCTAGTGTGCAAAATTATTATTAGATCTTGATTAACCCTACAAAATAGACATAACCATCTATTTATAGAGCATGGGTTTAGGGTAAATTAATAATTAATTTCATACCAACCCTTAAATAATAAAATAATCATTATCAAACCCCATTCCATTTAATGATAATAATAATATTATTATTTTATGGTGTGTTCTAACTCTAACAATGATAAATATTATTTATTATCTTTCAAATAAATATTCACCATCAGACATGATCATGGTCTACTCTAACTCCTCGACCTTTTATTGAATATCTAAATAAATAAAATAAATATTTTTGTTTAAAATGTTTTGAATAAATATTTATTAAATATTCACATAATCAAATAAAGTATTTATTAATTAAGAAATAATTAATTATTACCTAGTGAATATTAGAAATAAATAAAACTTGAATAAAATTATTCCTCAGTCTTGAGAATAATATTTATTACATCAATTAAATTCAATTAGAATTTAATATAAATCAATGTAAACACTTAGTGTGTGACCATATAGGATTCTTTCTCATTAATATTAGACGATCTCGCTTAAAGTCTAAGATTACAATCTAGAAACAAGTCAATGAACCTAAAAGAAAGAACTTAATGTTGCAACATTGACAACCACATATGAATGCTCATTGTGTAATATAATCAATTTATCATAATATCTCATAAAAAAAATCACATCTGTGTCATAAACCTATATGCTTGATACACATTTTTTGAACTTCTGAAATAAACACATCACTGCATAGTGACCATGTAATTTAATTCAACGGTTCTATTCCAATCAAAGTGTTAATAAATTAACTTCTATAAATATGGAATATAAAAATCCTTCCTCAACTTATTCATTAATGACATGTCACCCGTGACGTACCCAACACATCCTACTTCACTAAGAACTATATCATTAAGGTTTACTAAATACATATAACGACTCAATATATAACATGTATTAATAATAATATTAATGTATAATGACCCTTACAATCACTCATAGATAGGAATATTCGATGAAACCAAAACATATGAAATTCCTACTGGCGGGTTTCTTCTCATAATCCCCCATATTAGAGATTATCAAGTGAAAAATTCATGAGAATAAACTTCATACACTTAAGAGTAATCACACCTAATAATATATATACTATGTTCCCTATAATCATACATTTTCATACTGCATAACTATTTTTAAAAATATCATCATGGAATTTCAAGATTCTCATCCTAGTGGGGAATCGGTATGACCTTATCAATGAAACAGATACTCCAAGGCATTATAACATAAATGTTATAAAGAATAATAATCATTATGTGATAATATATTTATATTAATATTCAATCCTTTGAATATATATGTAATCTAAAATACAAAGTAGTTCGTTCTATTGAACCAACTCTAACAAACTCTCACTTGCACTGGAGCCAAGTGTGAATGACTGGTTAGTTCTCACATGTTGAACCTGATTCCACTATGTATGGCTATAGATGTTGGTCCTATCCTATTTATATGACTAGGGTTGGTAAATACACAATTATTTATAGAGAATTCTCTCACAAAAACATTATTACCGTGATAAAATCCCACAAGTAGTGATAAAACTAAGTGTCCATATTTTATTTCCCTGTAAAGGTATCTACATCATGATTAAGACCATACTCATATCTTAACATAATGATAAAACTATTTCTTTTAGTACAACCCAAAATAAGAACAAGATGAAGCTAAACCACTCCTTAAGCTGCATCAGACGCTACAATATACTTGGATATTATAGATATAGAAACCACTAGCTATAATAAGTTTTTTTTCATATTACCTTAACATTTTTTTATAATACTAGATAAAATTGAACAAAATGAAGAAAATTGTTCAAATCCATTGATTACTTGTATTCCAACTTATCTAGACACTAGGAAGTCATCCAGTTCTACTTTTCCAAGTTCGTTTTGATATTTTTAACTAAAAAATGATGTAGTTATGTTGGATCAGTTTGATATTGAACTTATATGCACAATGAACTAGTAATATCAAACATCAGTACATATCATGTCACGTGAGATAAATTCATATCACTTAATCTTGTGAAATTATTTTAATCTCCATAATATATTCTTATTCCCTTGAATGTTATACTAGAAGGATTATATTTCAATATCAATTTAGCCTTAAATTTTTAATATATGTACAATGACTAGATTTAGAAAACCCATGGAACTATATTATATATCTTGTTCCCTATATCATAGTTTCTTCTTTAATTCATACTTAGAGAAATTCATTCCTTAGTAATAAACAGTTGGAAAGACGTAATTTTTTGCATATGTTATCAACATATTTGACTTTAAAACTTATAGCATTCCCACTAACCATTTCGAGACACATGTCACTCATTCATTTCCAAAATAATATTTTATGATCACTATTCATGATTTATTTACTAATGAATTTATGAAATCCACATATATTATTGGTATTTATTAATGTCATTTACCCTTTTAGTTATTCCTCATAGACATTTTCCATTGAATATGATTTTTCGTCATAGCTTATACACATATTTTGTAAGGACTAATTCAAATGAGGTGACCTTTATTGTCAATATCCCAATACGCTGAACACATAAATATTATTTGAAAAAGTATAATTAAAAAGGATATTATTCATTCTGATATTTTTATTGGTTTTTTCATATACTATACCCTTTAAAAATAAATCTTTCTTTATTGGTACCATCTTGTACCATCCATGTTCAGTTTCTTTTGAATAATCCCCAGAAGTATCAAGTCTTAGAAACATTAAAAATATGGAATCCTAGAATCATATACATAGAGTCCAATAATTGAATTTAAACATACCTTCCAACCTTATAATATTACCATTTACTTATTCTTTGTAGGAATCTTTAATCTGAAAGAATAATATTTATATCACCCCCTGTGGTGAACATAAAACATGTCTTTGGTTATGAGTTCCTATGTAGTATGATTATCTCAAACTAATCCTATCATCAAGCTCTGTGGAGTCTAGTATTTCTATTCCAATTCATTTACATTGTAAAATACCTATTTTTCCATTTAAATGATTGGAATATATCTAGAAATATTTTTGAGACTAGGTGTTGAGACAACATGTGATTCTGAGGCCCGGTGTGCCCAGAATTAATTTTTGAAGAAATATTAAATATATTAAATGAATGCACATGCACTTTTCCTGAAGATTTAGTATAACATATAAATGGAGGATTGGATTAGAAATATAATTCCTCTATGGAGTTCAAAGTGTGGGTTTTACCATAGGCGTGATGTAAACTTTTTCAGAGCGATGTGTTTGTGGAAAAGTCACTGCAAGAAAATTAATAAAATAAAATAAAATATTTATTTATTTTGTTAGATGATGAAGATAACTAGATTAATTCATCTATAAATATAATACTATGTGAAAATCTCAGTGTTATCCATATAGTACCAGAGATCTTGAGGATCTATTGGAGGAGCTTATATTGGCAAGCGATAACCAGGTAAGGATTGAGGATTGGTGTGCCAACAGGATGTGTGGATCTCACCAATGAAAACGACATGGATTCATTATTTATTAGTGATAGATCCTAACCAAGGTAGGATGTTTATTTTATTTGGATTAGTTCCCTATTTTTTATTTCTATGATGAATGTTAATTAATCGATGACTAGATTGATTCACAAATCATTCCTATTGTGGGATGGGTTTATCTACAGGGGTTTATTAGGATAATTTTTTATTTATTTCTAGTTATTAATTATTAATTATAATGTAAATAAATAAAGTCCAACTGAACATGGATGAGGTTTGTTCCTCTTTGTGTTTTTCTTGGACTTCTCCCACTATTCTTCACGTGTTCATCACCGATGTTTGTTTGACTAATGGTTCGACCAAAATACCAAGAAAATAAACTGTTTCACACCTGTTTCTTAGAGTAATGATTACATATCATAAATATGGGATTAGAACAATGATAGGATCAAGCTACAATGGAAGAGATATTGGATCATATTGATTTGGGGATACCTAATATTCATTTTCTTCAGCACATAATGATTTATTATGCATGAGGGTCATTTATGAATGAATTAAAAGGTTGGAACTCATTGATCAGTGATAGAGATGCTTGACCAGAGGGGATCCACATTCTCTATTGTGATTCCTGGATAAATTTTGAGGTTGAGGGAGTGGAAAATGACGTAGAAAAAGATTATGGATTTCTAAAAAATCATGTAACACATGGAGTGCAATCTTGGATTACATGGTGTATGGGACCCCTGGTGTAGTGCTAGGGTTTCCACTAAAAAGTTAAGTTTCACATGGTGTGTGACCCCTATTACATGGTGTGTAAATCTAACTGGAAGCTCAACATATACCTAGGTTGGTACATGGACACATCTAAAAGTATACAGGATCAAACATGTCATGTACTCCAACACAGACATGGTTGGGCTAGTCATACATGGGAAGAGTCATATACTTGGTCATAATTAGGAGTACACATGCTTAGACACACCATGTACTATGAAACAGGAACAAACACATATTGTGATACATGGGTATGACTCGATGCCAAAGGGACACGCCATGTACTACTAGTACACACTTTTTACTCCTTAAAAGAAGGATTTGATCCCCTATCCTATTTATCAAGGAAAAGATTCATTAGGGTAAAAACACTTGATCAATTCTTTGAGGGTAAGTGTGGAATTGGATCCTACTCATAGGATGATGGTCCCTTCAGTAGGACTTCTTGGATAGAGTTGTTGGAATCCTTCCATGAGGCCCGAAGTGAGATCCTTTTTCATCATCTTTCCCTTGGTGTAATTCTTTGTATCATCATGAACAACACTATATGAGTGTCGGTCCTCTACATAGCGGGTTATTCCAGATTGAGTTATTGGTATACCACATGGACTTAGTTGAGATCCTCATATGTGTATCATTCAATTCAAACTTCTAATGTATACCACTTATGGAGCAACCCGATGAGTAGTACATCTTAGATAGACCCTATTAGTTCTATCTGACTCATGGAGTGTATTCTCTTGGTTGAGTGTTATGTAGAACCTTCAAGCAGGATCCCTATTCTAGAATTACGATTTAGACTTTACATTGAGATTTTATGTCTTTGTTGATTATATTTAGATATTATTTTTATGTGTTTTTTAGACATATACCTATGTTGAATTGAATGTTATTACTGTTTATATATTCTTAGTGATTTTGGGTTGTCAAACTGGGTATTTTTATACTCACCCCTGTAGGGGATTTTCTTTCAAGTGTCATGTCTTATGTAGATGATCGACCCTTTAATGGAGTCTAAGAGATATGAGGACTAGGTAGATCTTAGTGATCCACACTGACCGAGGTGTATTCTGATGGTTATCTTGACAACATCCCCCTTTTATACTTTTAGGTTGGACTTGTTTCTAGACTCTTTGTGTTGAGCTTGTATTTAGACCTTTTTTCTTTCCTATATTTTTTTTGTGCTCTGGTTGTGGGATTTATATATATTCATGTGTGGTTTATCAGTTGTTTTACACTTCATCATTGTATGGGTTTGGAGATGTGTGTGTGTACATGTAATTTAGTATAAGTCCTCCTATGTTAGTGATATGCCTACTCGGTGCTAGTCTCCAGCCCCTAGCCTATTGGAGGCAGACTTGGGGAGTTGAATCACAAGCCCCATTGGAATGGGTCACGATAGAGTGGTATCATAGTATTTGGTTCAATAGTAGGATTAGATTTTATGAGATTGGTTTGGGGAAACAATGATAAATGTTTCGAGTTCAGTTTTCATTGCAAGGATTCCAGTGTTGGTGTGGCATATGACGTATCCATACACAAGGACTCTGAGCACCTTTGGTTTGACTTAATACATGTGGTAACTAGTTATAATGAAAAAATGGTACATACATCATATAGGAATAGGTTTTGGTTTCCATGTCCTTCTTGAGTTTGGTCTCTAGATATGATCTTTAATCATGGTATATCTTTTCTATTTCTAGATGATTTCATGATCTATTCTAGCTAGGATTTTTCATTAAGAACATGAGGATGATCCCCTCAGTGAAAAGGAATAAATGTTGGGACCTATTCCCAAGGTGTTACTTCTAGGTGGTTCACCAGTTATACCACTAATTGTTGAGTAGTAGATGATACCTGTTGTCATGAAGATAATGTGTGTAGGTTGAGCACGCTTCCTGAGATTTAGTGAAAGTGACCCCTCAAGATTTAAGTCAAGCCAAACCCATAGGTGGATAAGGACTGGCATTAGTCAGTGATGCATGTTTTCTTTATTGTTAGGACACCAAAATATCTGATGGTGGTCTTAGAAACGAGCCTTCTCCTTTTCTCACCAAGACGATGGTGGGGTTTGGTGACCAAGTCATATGATGTGGTGAATCTTCCATGGTTATAGTTCGATCAAAGTTTCATAGAGGATTTATCTATAGTTACATTTAGGGATGTATGAATCCAAGAGATTCTAAAACTTTAGTATTCCAGTATGATAGTATCTGAGTATTCATCGAGATTCACCAACTTCGCTAGGCACTCAATGGATATGGTTCATGATTAGTACTTTTGGGATTTTACCTTAGAGCGATGACTATGGAGAGACATATGAGATAGAATTATACCTATGCTTATTCCTACATATGATGGGGGTGCTAGAGTGAGATTCGATGTTCAAGAGTTTCCTGGATGAGAATAATAAGATAGTTGTTACTGGTAGTGGGAACACATGAATAGAGACTTTAAAAGAAAGGATCCAACATCAGTCTCAGGGACCTGGATGTGCGATATGTTTCAGAATTTTGTTGTAAGTCATAGGTTCTATGGTTCAAGGATCATAGGATTGGTATTTTCATCCCATGGATATATGATGCTACTCATGTGAAGATAGAGGACATATCGCAAGACATTATTCGACCCGCCATACAGATAATAGAGAGACAAGGTATGGTCCACCTAGGAAGATATAGCGGTAGAATAAAATAGGTTTGTAGGGATTTAGATGTGGTAGAGGAATCAAGAGAGTATCTTGAAGTGGTAGATGCTTCTACTTGTTATAAACACCACCCCCGGGTGGTCTGCGCCAGGCTCAAGGAGCTGGAGGATAGGGGTTGGGACAATTACAGGCAGTTGAGTCTTATGACCCAGTGGCTTGATGGATGATACAAGGTATGATTTGAATCTTTTATACCTTATATTTAGTACTAATAAACATAGGTTTGAGTCATTTATTTATTTCCACTAATATGGTTTGATACTTAGAGATTTTGGTTGAGCCTCTGGCTCGACCAATGAACTTGGAGACTCCTACTAGAGATGACTCAATGATCACATGCTTCTTCCAATAATGTGACATGACTCTTGTAGGAGAGAGTTTCTATTGGGATCTATTTTTAGAAACATTGAGGCCTTATGATGTCATCTTAGTTATGGAGTGTTTATGTAGAGTTCAAGCTCAGATAGACTGTTCCAGGCAGAGGATGCAGTGCATTCGCAGTTATGGGACTAATTTTTCTTTTGTGGGTGAAAAGGAAACCCAGTAAGTGAAATAATGCATCATGCATAGGAGGGTGTAGTAAATCACTAATCATTTGGATAGCATGACCCTTGGTTTATTATATGATATAAGTTTTCATTTCTCTACAGTGATGGGGGAGTATGAGGATGTATTTCTTATGGATGTTCCAGTTTTATCTCCCCACCAAGAGATAGACTTCTACATTGATCTACACCCCATGATTTCCCCGATATCTATGTCATAATCTCATATGGATCCCATATAGATTCTCAAGATGTGGGTGAATTTGGAGGAATTTCAAAGGAATGAATTTGTTAGACCCAGTGTTTCACCATGGGAAGCCCTGATATTATTTTCCAATAAGTAGGACAAGATATCGTGGTCATGTGTAGACTACCATAGCCTAAAAAAGGTGACCATAAAGAATAAATACCTATTAATTAGTATTAATGACATCTTTTATCAGTTGAGAGGGGAACAATGGTTCTCAAAGATTGAACTTAGATCTGGGTATCACCCGTTCCGAGTATGGGATGAGGATATAGTGAAGACAACATTCCAATTTCTATACAGTTGCTATTAGTAATTGGTGATTTGATTTGGTGTGATGAATTCCCCAATAGTGTTTGTGGGACTCATGAACTGGATATTTTAGCTTTTCTTTGGCTGGTTCATGGTGGTCTTCATGAATGATATCCTAGTGTACTCAACGTCTGAGGAAGATAATGTGAGAAACTTGAGGATGGTTCTAAACATACATTGAGAGCACTAGATTTATAAGAAGATCTCAAAGTTCTAGTTTTTTATTCAAGAAGTCCACTTTCTAGGAAATTATATCTGAGAAGATGGTGTGGTAGTGGACTGAAAAAAGGTTGATACAGTGTTAGCTTGTGATCCACCCAATAGCCTGGTGAAGGTACAAAGCTTCCTTAGGTTGGAAGGCTAAAATAAGATATTCATACCTAACTTATTTGGGATATCATATCCCTTGATAGTTTTGACCTGAAAGGGGTAGACTTTTTGTGGAGATAGAGGTTCCAGTAGGCCTTACAGTAGTTGGGGTAGAGATTAAAAAGCACTCCCATATTGAGATTACCATAGGAGTGTGTCAAGTATGTAGTGTTTTGCAATGCATCAGAAACTGGTATTGTTTGTGTTATGATGCAAAGGTAGGTAGTGATTGCCTATGGTTCTTGTTAGTTGAGATCGCATGATCAGAACTATGTGACCCATGATCTTGAGTTAGTAGTGATAATATTTGTACTGAAAATGTGGAAACACTACTTCATGGGTGAGTAGTAAATTGTATATTCTAACCATAAGATTCTCAATAATATCTACTCTCATATGAATATTAACTTGAGATAGAGGAAATGTCTAGAGTTTCTCCAGGATCATGACTTTGTGATTGTCTATACTCCTGGGAAGGGGAAATTGTAGAAGATTCTCTTAGTAGGAGATCTTGTTCACAGTTTCTGAGCGAGGCATCAGAGTAGTTTTCCTCACTACAGTTATCATTTGGGGATGGGGATGGATCAAATTACATCCAGTTGATGTTTGTTACCCCCTTAATTTTTATAGTGAGTTAGGGAGGAAAATCTTGGGGATAATGAATGTGAGACCCTATTTATTTAGATATTCACTGGACATTCTTATGATGGATTGTCTGAAGTTGGGGAGATATTATGAGAGGAGTTTTAAAAGTGTTTCATATATCTCTTTTTCTGATATATCCAAGTGTGAAAAAGATGTACTAGGACTTTTGATATCAGTTTTTGTGGCCAGGAATGAAGAAGGGAGTTGCAGTGCTTGTCTGTCAATTCCTTAATTGTCATTAAGTGAAATCCAAGCACTATTTTCCAATGGGTTTAGCTCAAAAACTTGAGGTTCGAGAGTGGAAGTGGGATGGAATATCCATGGAAATTGTGAAAATGTTACCAATTATACAGGGGAAAAAATTCCATCTGGGTGATCGTAGAAAAACTCACCGAGTCATCCCACTTTATAGTTATCTTAGAGTAGTGTTCAGTAGAGAGCTTGGAATGTCTGTACATGTAGGAGATAATTATAATCCATGTATTTCCATCGATGATCATTTCTGACCATGATGCTAACTTCACATATCATCTATGGAAGGGATTGCAGGAGGATTTTGGGACTCATCTGCATTTAAGCATGAATTTTCACCCCTAGACCAATGACTAGATTGAGAAAACCATTCAGGTTCTGGAGGACATGTCATGAATTTTAATGTTGGAATTTGGTTGTAGTTTGGAGGATTACCTACCAATAGTAGAGTTTATGTACAAAAATAGCTACCATTCCACCATTGGTATGGAACCATTTGAGGCCTTGTATAGGACACCATGTGGGTTACCCCTATACTAGATTGACCCAGGTGAGTTTGCACTTATGGGCCCATAGTTGGTGTGAGCCACTAAAGAGAAGGTGAAGATTATCTAGGTGAGGATGAGGACTGCATAGACCCTTCAGAAGTATTATGCAGACCGACACTGAAGGACTTTAGAGTTTGAGGAGGGATACCATGTGTTTCTATGGGTTTCACCTAGATGTGGATTGCAGATATTTGGTTGGGGAAGAAAGCTATCTTTGAGATTCATTGGCTCTTTCCAAATACTACATAGAGTTGTAGAGGTGTTATTCCAATTGGATCTACTTCCATTGTTAGACCGAATACTGGATGTATGCCATGTGTCGCAGCAGAGGATCTACATGCATGATCAATGACATGTTATTTATTGGGGAGATATGGAAATTTAGGATTAGGATACCTTTATAGAGTACCTATTAGAGATTGAGGATCTATAGGATAGGATCCTTTGTGGGTGATTGATTCCCCTAGTGCGTGTTTGATGGTAGCATTAGAATCTTCAGGAGAGAACTCGAGATTGAGAATCTTATATATGTGCTCAGTACCCACATCTCTTTGTATAGAATTTTGTTTGGATTTATGAGACATAAACCCCTAAGGTGGGGAAAATTTAATGTCCTTATTTTTTCTATGTAAATTCAGGGAATATATCTAAAAATATTTTCAAGACCAGGTGCTGAGACATCGCTTGATCCCAAGGCATGGTTTTCCTAAAATAAAAATATGTTTAATATATTAAATGCATGTGCACAAAACTTTCTTGAAAAAGTGTAATAAATTCTAAATGGAGGATCAGATTAGAAATATAAAGCCGTAGTTGAGTTTAAAGTGTGTCTTTTACCAAAGGAATGACATAATGTTTGTCGGCAGGATGTTTTTTTAGAAAAGTTTTCACGGGTAAATTAATAAAGAAAAATAAATTATTTATTTATTTTGTTAGAATACACAACAACCAAGTTTAATTACTATATAAATATATAGGTATGGGAAAATATCAGGGTTATCTACATAACTCTATATATCTAGAGGATCCATTGCAGGATCTTCTGTTGGAATGCGATGACTGAATTATGATTGAGGATCAGTGTGCCAATAGGGAATGTGGATATTTCTAAGGAAAATGATGAAAATTAATTATTCATCGATGATTGATCCTAAATGAGGTAGGAAATTTTTTTTATTTGGATTATTTTTCGATTTTTTATTTCTATAATGAAGATGAATCAATTGATGAATGGATTGATTTGCAGATCATTTGTATTACAGGATGGGTTTATCTGTGTGGATTTATTAAGAGAATTGTTTATTTATTTTTGGTTCCTTATTCATCATTATAAGAGAAATGAATCAAATCCAAAGGAATATAGTTGAGGTTCGTTTCTCTATCAACATTTCTTGGATTTCTCCATCCATTATTTGCATGTTCATCACCAGTGTTTGTTTGACTAGAAGTTTGATAAAAATACTGGGAAAATCGACCATTTTACACCTATTTCTTAGAGAACCAATTCAATATCCCATATCCAAGCTTGGAATGATTAAATGGTCGAACTATAATGGAAGATATAGTGGATCATATATATTTGGGGATACCTGGTATTCATTTTCTTCAGCGCGTGATAGCAGATGATGCATAAGGGTGATTTATGAATAGATTAGAAGGTCGTAACTCATTGATCGGTGATGGTGAGACTCAGTTGGAGTGAATATGAATTCCCTAGGGTGATTCTCGACCATATTTGGTGTTTGGAGGAGTGGTTGATGATGTAGAGGAATGTTATGGATTTATATAAAATCCCGTAACACACGACATGTAATTCATGATTACACAACATGTGGGACCCCCAGTGTGGTGCTAGGGTTTCTACGGAGAATTTAAGTATCACATGGTGTGTGACCCCTATTATATGGAATGTGAATATACCTAAAATCTTGGTGTTTACCTTGTAGGGTACACATACACGTATAGGAGTACATGGTCTTGGACACACCGTGTACTCCAACATGGACATGTCCCGGATAGGCCTACAAAGGAAAATCCATGCACTTGTACACAATCATAAGTATATAGTCTTGGACACGTTGTGTACTATGACACAAATATAGGAATGGGTAGTGATACACAGGCAAGACTTTGTGCTGAAGGTACACACCGTGTACTACTAGTACACGATGTTTACTCCTTCATAGAAGGTTTAGATCCCCTATCCTCTTTAGTTAGAAAAGTTTCATTAGGTACATACCCTTGATCCATTCCCTAAGGCTTGGCACAGAATATCATCCTACTCATAGGATGGTGATAATTTTAGTCGTACTTCTTGGATAGAGTTTTTGGAATACTTCCTTGAGCCTAGAGTGAGATCAAATATCATCTTTTTCCCTAGGTGGATTTCATTGAATTTTACTGACCAACACTGCACAGGCATCTATCCTTTAGTTAGTGGGTTATTCTAGATTGAGTTTTTAGTATACCCCATGGACTTGGGTGTGATCCTCATCTGTGTAATGTTCTATTAATACTTCCAATGTATGCCTGTTATAGAGAGACCTGATGAGTAGTACATCTCGAATGAATGCCATCAATACTATCTGACTCCTGGATTGTTTTCTCCTAGATTATTGTTATATATAACCTTTAAGAATAATCCCTAGAATGAAATTACAGTTGTGAATTTACATTGAGACTATGTTTCTTTTTTGATAATATTTATATATTCTTTTTATATGTGTTTTAGACATATACCTGTGTTGAGATAGCTGTTATTTATGTTGATATATGCTTAGTGATTTTGGGGTTTCCTACTTGGTATTATTATACTCACACCTGCATTGGATTTTTCTGTACCTGTCTTGCCTTATGCGGATGATCAAACCTTTTATGGAGTCCTAGAAGGACCAAGACTAGGTAGATCTTAGTGAGTAAGACTGACTGAGGTGTATTCTAGTGGTTACCTAGATTGTAGTCCCCTTCTATACTTTCTGGTTGGAATTGTTTTCAGACTCTTTATGGTGGGATTGAATTTGGACCTTTTTGCTTTCCAGTAATTTTTTTAATTCTAATTTTGTGGGATTTATATATATTCATGAATGGTTTATCAATCGTTTTACATTTTAACATTGTATGGGATTGTAAATGTCTACATGTGTACATATAATTTAGGCTATGGACTCTGGTGTTAGTGATATGCCTACTCGGCGCTAGTCGCTTGCCCCTGAACTGTTAGAGGTGGTTATGGGGAGTCCTAACACTAGCCCCATCAAGAAAGGTCATGATATATATTCCTATCCATAACCCATATAAGTTAAGTCTTCTCCCATTATCTTTAAGGAGATAAGATTCCTTTATATACATATAGTCGATCTCGACTAAATATTAATATCCTTAGTGGCTGTAGGATCATTAACACAAATGAAACTTATTGTTTTAATGTTCATTTTTTGCTTAGGCCGTATTTTAACAAATTATTTTTCACAAAAACTTTTGGTATTGTTCTAATATATTCTTATGATATCTCAATTGATATGATATCTATCATACAAATTAGTTGGAATATGTTTAGTTTTTGAACTTATATTTTCAAAATATTCCATGAAATAAATAATAGAATATGTTCAATACATATAAGACTCCTCATTGATCATCCTTTTACCACCATCATGAAATTTATGTATATAAGGAAATATGAGTTTGGTATTACCTTTACTCTATATATATAATCAATGATTACATGGATAAGCTGTTTTCTGACAATCCATATCAGAGATTCCTCAGTATTTATGAAGTGAAGTATTCTACTATACTAATAATTTATAAAATTTATTATATAAATATCATGAAGTATATATTAATTTACCTTTAGCTTCAAAATGGTTCACATGTCCATGTTAAACTAACTCTAAATTTTTTATGGTGTACCTTTATTTATAAAGGATTATTTATCTAAAACATGATGTGTAGTTTGTTTGTATATTTAGTATCTTAGCTTAGTTGAGTCAAAAAATACTTTAATGTAAATAAAAAATTCAACTACTTTTTTTATTTGACTAGGAATTATCTTTTAAAAAATGGGTAAGAGTCTTATATTTTATATTCATCATTCATTATAATGGATATTTGTGATTCAATAGTTACTGAAATTTTAGTTTAGTATTAAATTACCATAACAACATTTATTTCAAATATGAAATAATGTCCCATTGTGTATATATGGGAACTAATATAAATGTTTTCGTAACAATTATTATGAACTTGAATCAATCCAATCTGGTGATGAGAAGTAGTGAACTCCCCTTGGCTGAAGTAAGGATCACCCTTTATTAGAACCTTTTGAGTTCTCTCTATAACCTTTCCATTCATGTTCATTTATTGTATTTAAATACATGTATGTTTTAAGCATATTGTATTTAATACAGAAGTGATGAATTGAAACTTGATGAATACACCTAAAGTGGATGCATATAATGACTTCCTTAATTCATTGCAATTTCCTTTCTAGTGTCCAAGCTTTTCACATAAGAAGAAAATAGCCTCATATTTACTCTCTTTCCCTTGAATCCTTTGTCTATTTGAAGTATGTGGTAAAGGATATTTTGGTTTATATTATTAATGGGATCTTCATCCTTTCCTTTCAATATTTTTACCCTAAGGGGTGGATAAATAGGATTGAACCAATCCTTATCTACTTGGTGAAGTATGGACAATAGTTTCCTAAAGACTTATCCATTTCATTTATCCGGGCTTGAACAAATAAAGATAATCATGGTGGTAAGGATAATAAAATAATATTAATGGATAATTTATTATTCAATTATAATTACAATTTTGTTAAATAATAAATATACCACTACATTTTAAAAGTATGATAAGTAGACAAATTCTCTTCTTCCGGTTTACATTTATATAGTGTATTGACAATCTTATTTATTTCATGCTTTTTCTTATCTTTATCAAGATAATAGGGATAATATATTATGGTGTAAGAATCCAAGTATTTATGTTTTATCATAATATATATATACATAGTTGATAATATAATACAACATACATAGGAATCATCCTCAGCATATCTTTGGTAGGCATCCTTTTCACCTTCACTCACCTGTTCATGTGGAAAAATAAGAATAAGGGATTCCAACATGCAATAAAAATTTATTAATAACTGTAATTCCCTGACCCCAGCTACCCAGAGTCGATGCATTATTTTAATACATTGGCATGATTATAAGGAATCAAGTCCCAAAATACCGATCAGTTTAGTAGTCTTGGAAAATAGATTAAATACATGGACGTTACATTATAATTTAGAAAATAAAACACAACATAAATGATCCTTTGAGAACTCCATTAATCCCCTAGCTTAACCCTAATTATCAATCATAATACACTTCTTAAAATCCTGAGAAAATTAAAACATAGAAAGGGGTGAGCTCAGATGCTCAGCAAGGATAACAATATAGCAGAAACTTTCATAAATAATCATAAACATCTAAGGCAATGTATAAGACTAAAAGAAGACTTTTAAACTTAAACATCAGCCTAATATGGAAAAGATACAATAAAATAATGCCATTTAATTATTCTCAAGGATATTATACTAGTCGAATAATCACATGCAATATCAAAAGCCACTTTCATAATGATGGAATGCATAATGTCATACTATCATAACCACATACTCAAGGCCTTATGCCAAGACAATAAATAATATTTTTTCAAGGCCTTGTTCCAAGACAATAGTTTGTCTCATAAGACCTACTGATGCATCGAGGAGTTATATCGGGCTCCACTGGTCACTTACTAAGTCCAATGCATTCCTCATATGAAAAGGTTTAAACATAACATAAACATTCATATTAAAACTGGCATACGAAATATCAATACTTTACCCATAAACCATGATTGGTATAAAAATAACACATCCACAATCAAACATATCACAAAACCTTCAATACTATATGAAAGATTTGTATCATAATAAATCAACTTCAAACAAGTTTAAAATCCATTAAAGGATTTTGACATAGATGAAAATGATTTTTAAAACTCTTTGAGAGAAATGTCCCTTTTACATGAAAACTTTTATAAGTCACACAATTTATAAAGGAAGAAATTTAAATACATTTTTTGAATCAAAGTTTCCCATACCACTTTGAAACTTTTTAAAGTAATTAACATTTTAAAACATTCATCCCATTTAAATAAATCCTTAAAACCATTTTCAAAACATGGACATTAATGAGAATGGTTTATAAGAATAAATCTTTATTACATTTAAAAAGATGTTTTAGTAAAAATTACCTTAATAGAATCCCTTTGAAAAATATTTTATGGAACATGGTCATGGATAATAAATATGTCCCAATAGATACTTACGTAAAAACAAAATCGGATAATAAAGAGATTGTGAAATTAACCCTTACCTCGTTGTAATCAATCGAGTCATAAGAAAAACAGTCAATAACAACCAAATGAATCACAAAATATCATGAATATAAAGAGAATCAAGATAATATATATATCCAATGATAGTACACAATACACCGCATTTAATAAATAAGTGGCAAACAATGAAAATCTCACAGAATTAAAAGTGAGATAAGAAACCCCTTACCTCGTGTCCGACTTGACCTGTCCGTTCATTAATATCCTGAATAATAAAAAAAAGTTACTTTATAATTTCTTAAGAACCTTTTTCAAGTTTATTATTCCTCTTATATCACTTATTACCATGTTATAAACATTATGTAATCATTTAAGTTAATGACGTTCGTTTTGTCGATATTTGGCACTTGAGTCAAAAATGAACACCTTATAGTTACAAGTTGTTCACATGGTCAAAAGATCATTATATCTAGAATGATATTAATAATTTAGATATCATATATATCATATATATCCAGTATATACATGTATCTATAATGGTACATATCATTTTGGGGTAAGAATGAAATGCACCGTTCATGGAGACGGTAAGCCGTACGTACGCATGAACACTACTTTCATTTCTATTTATTATTTTAATGGACTTAAAACATGATAATAAAAAGGTATATTATAATTACAGTATAATATCATTTATAATATCATTAACTCCATCCTTTATACGTCCCACATATGGTATTAACGAGTCATATCACTTTGAGGGGGCGGTAGTCTGCACTTCCTCAAATGAAATTATCGTGTATAACCCTAATGGAAACCATTATGGTATGCTATAAAAGCGAAATACAAAAGAATTAAGGAAATATAAACATAATATATATCATATATAAATAAATTTCCATCATAATGGCTACCATGATAGGTGGTAGGAGGTAATTGAACAATCATCGTTTCGTGAGGCGTTAGTTTTCCATCCACAGAAACTTTATGTTCTTCACCCATTAGATAGAGGTTTGTGTAAGTGTAGTTCGAATATTTCTCATAACAACATCCTAGTATATTGAGGATACTGGTTTTTGTTATAAAATAAAGGAATAAAAAGAGTTTAGGGGTTGGAGAAGTTAAATAAAAGAAAAGAAGTTAAGAGAAACTGTTACCTTTAATTTGGGTAACTTCCTTTGGTTTGAACCAAAATGACTTCTTGAAGTGCCTTATGCCTAAGGTAATTCTTCTAAGAGGAGGAGAGGTATGTAGGGAGCTTAATTTGGCAGATTTTGGACGAGCCTAAAGGCTTGAGAGGTGTGAGGAATTGGTTAGAAGTGGTCTCCTTTTATAAGGGGGAGGAGGGGCTCTTTAGGAAAGTGTGAAAATATTATTTTATTATATAATGATATTCGATTTTAAAGGTACAAAAATCATTAGGGTTGAAGTTAAGATGACTCATGGTAGAAATAAAATCATCCAATAAGAATTGGACATGTTTTGAATATTATTTTAATATTTATAATCTAATTTATTTAAATCATTTATTAATGAGGTAAATACTGCATCGATATTGTGTCATAAATAATTTAATTTATTCAATGTCTAAAAATTATAAAAAAATACCACAATGTAGGAAATAGTTTCATATTTCCAATTAATATTTAGAGTAAAAAATATTACTTATATAAGACCATATAAAAATTAATTACTAAAAAGTTTTTGTTTATGTCAATTTTTCCTTTACATTAAATTTATTAATCTAAAGTGTCATTATCATTAATAAGTGGCTTCATGGGGTCCCAAAATCGACCCAATGATTCCCATGATTGGCCATTACTCATCCAATAAGGTTAGGACATGTGTTAATGTAATTTTAAATTATTAAAATATTCGTTTTACCTTGAATTACCCTATTTACCTTTAACCGTGGTAAATAAAAGTAAAAAGTCACTATTCACCAAAAATTATTTTTATCTTATTGAACCATATTTTATTCCTTGATATTAACCATGTCTCTCGGATTTTCGAAATTCAACTCACAGAAGTGGTAAAATTATGTTTTATGTGAATTTGTAAATTCTCCTAGGAGATGGGTAAAAGACGGTTAAAAGTTTAATAAAATTTTTATATATCTAAAATTATTATAAAATGACTTTAATTAATTACATTGAACATATATAGGTATTATTTATATATTCAGACCTAAAATTAATTTAAATAAAATAAATAGTTATTTAAATAAATATTTGGTTTTAAACAATAACTCGGTGTTTTTCACTATTCATCAAAAATTGAAAGTTTTCAGAAAAATATCAAAAATTCACCCTAAGATAATTTTGATATTCCGAATTCAAAAATGAACTATATTTCACCAAATTAAAATCATATAAGTTGCATTTATTAATTTAAAAGTAATTCTCATTGTCAAAACCAAAAGTCGTATTTTTAAGAAACAATGTCTATCAAAAGATTGACACTTGTTTATGTCCAACTTCAAAGTGAAATTAATTCCAATGAACTACATTAGATTAAATGGTAAAAATATATTCTAATTAAACTTTAAAACCTATTAAAAATATAATCTAACCATATAAATAAATTAGATTAAAAGGAACTATTGAATTAAAATACAATATTTCTCACTATTCATTAAAAAATGAACTTTATCGGAAAAATTACAAAAATTTTCACAAAGTAAATTTTTATGTCCCCATTATAAATAATAAATTTATTTAGTAAAATTTAATATATATAAGTTTCAAATATTTTATTTTAAAAGGGTTCTCCATTAAAAGGCGGTAAAATTGCATTTTGTTTTAAAAAATACTTCTTTTATCTGAAAAAAATGAATTTGTTCTTACATCATATCTAAGAAACCCATAATATTGATTATAAAATTATAAGGATTATATAAAGTTAAAAATTCAGTTAATACTATTCATAACCGCTTTTGAACGGCTAGTTTGGCAAGTCGTGATGCGCTGGAACTCGGTGTTGCGTGTATTCCAAGTTATTGAATTACTTTGAAAAAATAACGAACTCAGAAATCTTGGGGTGTTACATTATTACCTCCTTCAATAAATTGTGTCCTCACAATTTGAAATTGTTCTTCAAAAATAAAAGGTTGAAAATAGAAAATACCTTTGTGGGAAAACCCACATCAGAAATTGGGTTAATAAGATTTAGTCTTATTAAGAGGAAAAGGGGAATGAAAAAGTCACCACCAAATTATGATCTCGATTAGGATAAAATTGGTGGAATTTAGAGACACATAATTGGAGGAAAATTTTAAATATTTATTAGGAGTGATTTAGGTCATCAGTCACAAAAAAAATATAGAATTGAGGGCCTCAAATCCATCAATCTATGATGATTTAAAATATCATCGGTTCAACAAAACATAAGGTATTAGGATAAAAAAAATTTAGTTTTAAGATTTCTTTCCTAATGTTTAAGAATTAATTTCTTCATAGAATAAGAGAAGAAAAAAAAATACTTCACAAGTAGAGTACCATTCTTTAACTAATTTCTACCAAAAACTCATCTTTCACTCTAAAAGATAGTAGAACTAAAAAATATTAAATTTATATGATTCGTTTAAGGTTCAAAAAAATTGAATTTATAATTCACCTATTAGACCCTTAAAAAATACATTATACAATCTAGGGACTTCACATAGTCTAGTGGTATGCGATAAATCCCAATCGCACTATGGTTGTGGGTTCAATTCCCGCAGCTTTGTCCGACACGATGGGTTGTCACATGGTCTGTGTGCTGTCCTTTTTATAAAAATCTAAAAATAACCTAAACAATTGTATTAAATTTCTAACTAAATCCATACAAACATTTAGACATATCCAAAATACTTCTGTCCAAACTCGTAGTCCAAAATTTATAAGGAAGGTAAATACAATGAAGATCCCTTTTTCCATGTAATAACATGTGAAAACCTTCATCATGTATTCTTTTAAAGCACTCCAACATCCTGAATTACCATAAAACCTTATTGATTACATTCATGCTCCCTTATTCCTTATAGAATACTGGATATAATTTTTCTATCCAAAAATGTTGTAAACTCCAACAATGATGGAATATACAAATCATTAATCACTTTCATGGTAGTCAAGAATATCCAATATAATTTATCCAAATCAAACATATATTATTCCAAAATCACTACCTCGGTATCAGAACCATATTATGGTTTATCTTTCTCTCAACTATATATTTTCCAAAAATTTAACATGTTATTGAGTCACTTTTCTTGGTTCCACACAATCTCAAGTCCTTAATGAAATAGTACTGCAGTACAATCTTTATTTATCTCCATAATTCATATAACCAGTATACTGTAGATACAACACTCAAATGAAATAATTCTATAAAAACAACATAAGAACACTAGACTTTCATATTCATCTAAGGTAGTATCATAACTTGATTATTATACAATAACATCATTTGTAGTATACTCTTATGACTGGGACATTGATTCGCGTAGTGTCTCAACACCTTGCAGATGAAGCATTTTACATTTGAAATTTTTTTCTTACCCTTGGAATCACGTACTTGGTGTCCTTTTTCTCCACACTTATAACAAACTCCCATTTCCTTCAAGAATTTACCAAGGTGATTATTTACACATTTATCACATATGGGAAAATCCTTCTTTACCCTACTCCCTTTATCCATCTTTCTCTCTACCATACGTTTCTTGTCTTTCTTCCCATCAATGCTATAGGACTTAGAGAATTCTTTACTTATCTTACTAACACATTATATTATTTCTTCATATGTTGAGAATACATGGGAGACTATTTCCCTTCTAAATGATGGCTTAATACCATGAATGATATGACCATTTTTACTCTTTGGATCATACATATTACTGGAGTTCTCATTCCTTCTAATGGGTGCCATTTCTAAACAATGGAATAAACTAGGTCAGTTTATGAATCATAATTCATAATTCCAAACATGTAAAATACCTAACGTAAATTGATCAGTTTATGGATATAATTCATAATCACAAAAATGTTTTCTTTGAGGAGATATATACTCATAAACCCTTTATAGTGGTTTGTAAATAAAATGAAAATTATCCTAAGAATATCCCCCAAGATTGTCGGAACCAAGAGTGCAGAAAGGCCCATTGTCGTGCACCAGTTCCCATTCGAGTCTAGCTCAAAGTAGTGTTTTCAGGTTTTACCCCTAGGTACATCTGTGCCAGAGATGCCTCTACCTGCTCATATCCAGAAATGGATGTATTGCTTGTAAAACTCACAAAATCTCTACAATACTAAAATTCTAGGAAGTTCTTCTATACTAATCCTCAAAGTCTATCTTAGGTCTATGTGCTCGAATCAGAGTTTATCTAAATCTAGTTTCCAAGGTTTTTACTAAACTTCCTCTGATACCAACTGTAATGCCCCGACCCCAGTTACCCAAAGTCGGTACATTATTTTAATACATTGGCATGATTACAAGGATTCAAGTCCCGAAAGACCGATCAATTTATCAGTCTTGGAAAATAGATTATATACATGGATGTTACATTATACTTTAGAAAATAAAACACAACATGAATGATCCATTGAGAACGCCATTAATCTCTTAGCTTAACCCTTCTTATCAATCATAATACACTTCTTGGAATCCTGAGAAAATTAAAACATAGAAAAGGGTGAGCTCAGATGCTCAGTAAGGATAACAATATATCATAAACTTTCATAAATAAGCATAAATATTGAAGGCAATGTATAAGACTAAAACAAAATCCTTTTTAAACTTTAACTTCAGCATAATATAGAAAAGATACAAAAAAAATAATTCCATTTAATTATTCACATGGATATTCTACTCATCGAATAATCACATGCAATATCAATAGCCACTTTCATAATGATGGAATGCATAATTCCAAACTATCATAACCACATAGTCAAGGCCTTGTGCCAAGACTACAAATAAGATTTTGTCAAGGCCTTGTGCCAAGACACTAGTTTGTCTCATGAGACCTATCGATGCATCAAGAAGCTATAGCGGGATCCACCGATCACTTACTAAGTCCAATACATTCCTCATATGAAAAGGTTTAAACATAACATAAACATTCATATTAAAAATGTTACACGAAATGTCAATACTTTACCCATAAAACATGATTGGTATAAAAATAACACATCCACAGTCAAACATATCACAAAACCTTCAATACTATATGGAAGATTTGTATCATAATAAATCAACTTCAAACAAGTTTAAAATCCATTAAAGGATTTTGACATAGATGAAAATGATTTGTAAAAATATTTGAGAGAAATATCCCTTTTTCATGAAAATATTTAAAAGTCACACAATTTAGAAAGGAGGACATTTAAATGAATTTTTTGAATCAAATTGTCCCATACCACTTTGAAACTTTTGAAAGTAATTAAAATTTTAAAACATTCATGTCCATTTAAATAAATCCTTAAAACCATTTTGAAAACATGGACATTAATGAGAATGGTTTTTAAGAATAACTCTTTATAACATTTAAAATGATGTTTTAGTAAAAATTCCCTTAAAATAATCCATTTGAAAACTATTTTATGAAACATGGACATGGATAATAAATATGTCCCAGTAGATACTTACGTAAAAACAACCTCTAATAATAAAAAGATTGTGAAATTAACCCTTACCTCGTAGTAATCAATCGAGTCGTATGAACAATAGTCAATAAAAACCAAATGAATCACAGAATATCATGAATATAAATATAATAATAATAATATATATATAAAATGAAAGTACACAATACACCACATTTAATAAATAAGTGGTGAACAATAGAAATCTCACGGAATTAAAAGTGAGATAAGAAACCCCTTACCTCGTGTCCGACTTGACCCGTTCATTCTTTAATATCCTGAATAATAAGCTAAAGTTAATTTCTACTTGCTTAAGAATATTTTTCAAGTTTATTATTCCACTTATATCACTTAATACCATGTTATAAACATTATGTAATCATTTAAGTTAATAACGTTCGTTTTGTCGATATTTAGCACTTGAGTAAAAAATGAACACCATATAGTTACAAGTTGTTCACATGGTCAAAAGATCATTATATATATAATGATATTCATGATTTAGATATCATATATATCATATATATCCCGTATATACATGTATTTATAACACTACATATCATTTTGTGGTAAGAATGAAATGCACCGTTCATGGAGATGGAAAGCCGTACGTACGCATGAACACTACTTTCATTTCTATTTCTTATTTTAATGGACTTAAAACATAATGATACTTAGGTATATTATAATTCCATTATAATGTCATATATAATATCATTAACTCCATCCTTTATACATCCCACATATGGTATTAATGAGTCATATCACTTTGAGGGGACGGTAGTCCGCACTTCCTCAAATGAAATTATCACGTTTACCCATAATTGAAAACCATTAAGGTATGCCATAAAAGAAAAATACAGAAGCATGAAGGAAATATAAACATAATATATATCATATATAAATACAGTTCCATCATAATGGATTCCATGATAGGGGGTAGGAGGTAATTGAATAATCATCGTTTCTTGAGGCGTTAGTTTTCCATCCACAGAAACATTATGTTCTTCACCCATTAGATGGAGGAGTGTGTAAGTGTAGTTCAAATAATTATCATAAAAACATCCTAGTATATTGAGGATACTGGTTTTGTTATAAAAGAAAGGAATAAAAAGAGTTTAGGGGTTGGATAAGTAAAATAAAAGAAAAGAAGTTAAGAGAAACTCTTACCTTTAATTTGGGTAACTTCCTTTTGTTTGAACCAAAAGGACTTATTGAAGTGACTTATGCATAAGGTAAGGCTTCTAGGAGGAGTATAGGGATGTAGGTAGATTAATTTGGTAGATTTTAGATGAGCCTAAAGGCTTGAGAGGTGTGATTAATTGGTTAGAAGTGGTGTCCTTTTATAAGGGGGAGGAGGGGCTCTTTAGGAAAGTGTGAAAATATTATTTTATTATATAATGATATTTAGTTTCTAAAGGTAAAAAAAACATTAGGGTTGAATATAATATGACTAATGGTCGAAATAAAATCATAAAATAAGAATTGGACATATTTTGGATATTATTTTAATATTTATAATCTAATTTATTTAAACCATTTATTAATGAGGTAAATACTGCATCATTATTGTGTCATAAATAATTTAATTTATTCAATGTCTAAAAATTATAAAAAAATACCATGATGTAAGAAATCATTTTATTTTTCCAATGAATATTTACAGTCAAAAATATTACTTATATAACACCATATAAAAATTAATTACTAAAAGGTTTTTGTTTATATCAATTTTTCCTTTACATTAAATTAATCAATCTAAAGTGTCATTATCATTAATAAGTGGATCCATGGGGTCCCAAAATCGACCAAAATATGACCATGGTCATCCATTACTTATCCAATAAGGTTAGGACATGTGTTAAGATTATTTTGAATTATTAAAATATTCATTTTACCTTGAATTACCCTATTTACCTTTAACCGCGATAAATAAAAGTAAAAATTTACTATTCACCAACAAATTTTTTATCTTATTGAAACAAATTTTATTACTTGATATTAACCGTTTCACTAATAATTTTGAAATTCTACTCACAGAAGCGGTAAAAGTATGTTTTATGTTAATTTGCAAATTCTCCTAGGAAATGGGTAAAAGACAGTGAAAAGTTCAATAAAATTTTTATATATCTAAAATTATTATAAAATGACTCCAATGAATTAAATTGAACATATATAGGTATTATATATCTATTCTGAACTAAAATAAATTTAAATAAAATAAATAGTTATTTAAATAAAAAGTCGGTTTTAAACAATAACTGAGTGTTTTTCACTATTCATCAAAAATTGAAATTTTCAGAAAAATATCAAAAATTTACCCTAAGCTAATTTTGGTATTCCAAATTAAAAAATGAAGTCTATTACACAAAATTCAAAACATATAGGTTGAATTTATTAATTTAAAATTAATTCCCGTTGTCAAAACCAAAAGGCATATTTTTAAGAAATAGTATCTATCAAAAGATTGACACTTGTTTATGTCCAACTTCAATGTGAAATTAATTCCAATGAAAAAAATTGGAGTAAATGGTAAAAATATATTCTAATTACACTTTAAAACTAATTAAAAAGATAATATAATAATATAAATAAATTATATTAAAATTCACTTTTGAATTAAAATACAATATTTTCCACTATTCATTAAAAAACGAAATATATCAGAAAAATTCCAAAAATTTACACAAAGTAAATTTCGATGTCCCCATTCTAAATAATAAATTTATTTAGTCAAATTAAATATATATAAGTTTCAAATATTTGATTTAAAAATGGATCTCAATTAAAAGGCGGTAAAATTGCATTTTTTTTAAAAATACTTCTTTTATTTGAAAAAAAATGTATTTGTTCTTACATTATGTCTAAGAAACCCATAATATGGATTATAAAATTATAAGGATTATATAAAGTTCAAAATTTAGTTAATACTATTCATAACTGCTTTTGAATGGCTAGTTTGGCAAGTCGTGGTGCGCTTGAAGTCAGTGTTGCGTGTATTGCAAGTTATTGAATTACTTTGAAGAAATAATGAACTAGTAAATCTTGGAGTGTTACAATAACAATTCATCACATAAACGATTGTAACATATCTAAAAATTTGTATTTGTAATGAAATACTTGGAGTTAATGAATGATCAAACTTTTTTATGGTATTTCTTGTCATTTTCAATAATATTTAAAAACAAATTATTAGTACATCACATGATTACAAATTATGTGATACATATTGAATTTCATCTTTATTAAGACTCACTCTATTTTATCCGTTTTCAATGTCCATCACCATTAACTCAGAATGTACTTTCACTCAAGAGATTCTAGTAGAAAGGTTCCATATTTCCCATCTTGATAATCCAGACTTTGTCCATGAAAACCATAAAAGGTATTTTGGTAGGCAGTCATGTCAACTATGGGCTTGCAATTCCTTAATTCATTTATAAGTCTCCCCAATAATGAAATCCGGAGTTGGATTTCCCTAACAATTTCCTCCAAATTGTTATTAAATAGACTTTGGCTATTAAATTCAATACACGTTTGGTTAAGATAACCCGTTATCACAGTTATAATTTCCCGATAATTAAAATTACCCCCAATTTTGGCTGAACCAACACTTTAACTATGGGTTCATCTTAATTCATATGATGGAAGGTATAATGAATTAATATTAACTTGAAGATTTTTTTTATTATGTGTAATTTTTTTTGTTTTATCCTTTAAATATCTAGTTTATATTTTGTGGATTTTACCCAAGTGATTAAACATGTTTGATAAAACATTTATTCATAATCAATTTGTTTATATTCCATATTTGAACATTAGTTCATTTATTTATGTGATTGTGGTCTTTCATAAATAAAATAAATAATGAAAAAGATATAAATAAATAAATGGCCCAATCATGAGCTTATATAAATTTTGATTTAATGAGGGGACAATAAATCCACATTTGACCTAGGGGAAAAACTCATTATTTCGGTCATGGAACTAGTTGCAGTATTCCACTTGTCCACCTTTGTATCACCTGGTTTGGAATCATCTTGGTTCCATCTTGAACTTCCTTCATATGCATTAGGATACTCCATTTATTACATGTATTTATAACCCACACATAGGTGAGGAGAACTAAAGGATTGGTTAAGGGGAATTATATAAATAACCATGGACAAACAGGTCCTACATAATAATATAGGGAGGGATAACTTGAAAACCATTATATATAATTTAATAATAAATATTTGTAAAATCATTCTATAAATTAAATTAAAACCCAACTTACACACAAGTCTTGGTCAAGCACATGAACGGTCATACACATACAATGAATATGCAAAAGTAAACTAATTAACATTCATTTATATTAATTCATTATTATTAATATATAAGTTATTGAATTAATTAATTAATTAATTCCCATTTATCTTAATGACTAATTTAATTCTCTTAGAGATACCCATCATTAAATAATTCAAGGAAAATAAATGGTAATACCAAATTTTATTGATAATTACAATAAATTAATTGAACATATAAAATTCTTTAAAATCTTTATTAAATTTTCAAACATAACACATTGCAATTAATATAATAAGGTTTTAATTATACAATTATATACTTATTGTAATTTAATTATTTCCTTTATTGGGAGACTACACAAAATGTGATTATGAGATACATGCCATGTACCTGAATTTCCATGTACCCGAGATACATTCATGGGGCTTTGGCATGTACCACAACTAGACTATATAGTGTGTACTAGATAGCTACATGATATTTATTTCTATTTTCATGTGTCCGTGAAACCCACCAAAAAACAGTGTTTTCTTTGAACATGGGACCACATGGAATGTGCTCCAACTACATGTCATGTGTTCCACTTTCTATGTGCCTTCTTGTGTCTCATAATGGATGAATGTTTTCTTCAAATATGGGACCACATGACGTTCATTATAGATACGTGCTATTTATTCCTCTAGACATGTGTCTATTTGACTTGTTGAATGGATTAATGTGTACTTCAGACACAGTAGATTATGAAATATATGTTGTTTACATTATCTACATGTCATGGATGTCATTATTGCTCTATTTTATCAGTCTTATGCTTTTTTGACCATGAAATTTACCACAAGTTTATAATGAACTTAATAGATAAACTCTATAGACTACATGATGTTTACACTAGCTACACGACGTGTAATTCGACAAGTCATGTACCGGAATGGCCCGGTCTATACACAATGTAAAATAAATGCACTGTGTGTAATTACTTCATGGAACATCATGTATATTTCAACACATCCTGATGTAGTGATCATGTCTAGATAATTTATACTCCAACTACACGCTATGTAACCCCGTCTTACCAGTCAAAAATCCTTATCACTTCCCAATGGAATCTTCAGTAATTCTTCATCTATTCTTAGTCCTTTAAGAAAACAAAAAAACTGAACTATGATAATTAAAATTTCAAAATCATGTTAATTTAAAATTATATTAAATAACTAATAATCTAGAAATCAAATATATAACCACTATTGCACATCTTGGTCAATAATCAAATAAATAATCATAAATTTGAAATGTGACCTATCTGATACCACTTGAAGGTTTTGATTCAGTGGAAACACTGTGGTAGGAGGATAAACCATAAAGGTTTTTTAATTTTGGAGGATCATTCACAATATTGTACATGATGTGAACATGATGACCAAAAAAATTTCTCCACCGAATATTGACATAATGAAAACCCAGAACTGGGATAGGATATTTCAAAGATAAATTTATAATTAATTTATTTATAATCAAAATAAATAGTTACCTCATCAAGGAACTTTATTTTATGATGTTGTTGATCATATTAAAACCCTTCTTGGATTATATTCATTGCATTGGGAGGATCCATGTGTATAATCCTTATAGAGGTGATCCATACATGCTCCTTTGAGCTCTGAGTGACACCATTTGATTACCAGTTGCCAATACAATGAATATATTATCTTGTGTTGTTCATATTAATCACTTATAGTTCCTTTTAACTTGAAGGAATATCGGTAGCATTTCGCATTCTTGATAGGAATAGAAAATGAGTAATAGATATAGAATTCTGTTGTGCACAAAAATTCTCAAATCCCAATTAACACTATGCAATAGATATAACAATCTATTTATAGAGATAAGGTTTTGGTTAAATATTATTTAATTGAATATCGACCCTTAAATAATTTAATAATAATTATCAAACCCCATTCATATAATAATAACAATATTATTATTTTTTATGGTGTAAAATAACTCATGAAATGATAAATATTATTTACCATATTGAAAATAAATATTCATCATCAAACATGATCATGGTCCACTCCAACTCCTTATCAATTATCGAATACCCATATAAATAAAATAAATATGTTTCTTACAACCCAATGAATAAATATTTATTAAATATTCATGTAATCAAATAAATTATTTATTAATGAATAAATAATTATTTATTACCTTATGAATATTATATATCAATAAACCTGAATAAAATTCTTCCTTGGTCTTGAGAAAAATATTTATTTCATTAATTAAATTCATATTGAATTTAATCGTGATCAATAGAAACACTTAATGTGTGACCCTCTAGGATTTTTTATCATTGGAATTGGGAGGGCTTTCAAAATTTACAAGATTACTATCTAGAAATGAGTCAAGGAACCCAAATTAAATAACTTAATTCACAATGTTGTCAACCACATATGAATGCTCACTTTGTAATATAATACCCTTATCAAAAAAATTCATCAAGAAATTTTCACATCTGTATCATAAATGTATATGGTTGACATGTATTTCTTTGAATCTCAAAAATAAACATATCATTGCACCATGGAAATGAAATTTAATGTGATGGTTATATTCTAATCAAAGGGTCGGGATATCATCTTCTATAAATATTGATGGGACAAATCCTTCCTCAAATTTTTATTAATGACATGTTACTCATTACACACCCAATTTATCCTAATTTTTGATAAATTGTATCACTGAGGATTAAAAAATACATCTAAGTGTGTGATTCATAACAAACATTAATAATAATATTAATGTATAAGGACCATTACACACACTCCCAAATAAGAATATTTAATGATACCAAAACATGAATAATTCCCACTACTGATTTTATTCTTGTAATCTCTCACCATGGAGATTACCAAGTGAAAACTTCATTAGAATAAGAATCATCCACTTAAAATTACTCACATATAATAGTCTAAATATTATGTTCCCTATCATATCATGTTATCTAACCAAATAACTATTTTTAAGAATATCATCATAGAATTTCAAGGTCCTCATCATAACAGGGAAATTCTATGATCTTATCAATGTGACAGATACTCTAGAACATTATCAAATCAATGTTATGCAGAATAAAAATAAATATTTGATAAGATAATTATATTAATATTCACTTATTTAAATATACATTTAATCTAAAATACAAAGTAGTTGGTTATAGGGAACCAAATCCAACACCATACCCAAACATTAATCAAGTTTTAAAATCAATCCTTTAAAAATATGTTTAATGAATATCTTAATTTTAGTCAATCAGATCATGTATTTCCTGATAAAAATTTATTGTCAAAAAATACAGATTGATCATTGTAGTTTACTAAAATTTATACTTATATCCATGTTAGGGGTGTAAATGGTATGATTCTAGACCCAGATTTGTTCCAGACCTAGAATTGAGCTCGTTTAGACCTTACTAATTAGTTATGGGTCTATAATTTCTTATTCTATACCCATTAGAGTCGAAACCATTTAAATCATTAATAATTAATTGATGAAGTGGATCCTTGAACTAATTTTTTTATTTATGTTTTTACAATCATAATAACTTTTTTTGTTTTATTATGAAATGATTTTAGAGAAAGATTCCTTATAATTTGAGTTCTTATTTTATATGTGGTTAGTATATTAGTATATTATTAATAATTTAGAAAAGTCTATAACTAACTATGAGTGAAATTTTTGAAAATTATTAACCTACTAAAATAATAAAAATGAACTAGTTGTAAGAAGAAAAATGAGCATATTGTAAGAATAAAAATCAACCTGCCAAAAGTAAAAGTTTTCAAGGTATTGAACCTACCTTATGAAGTTGAGATTTAAAAAAGTGTCGAACCTACCATTGATATATGGAAAGTTAATGACCTTTTCATATTTTATCTCAATACATGATCTATTTTTATTATTCTTTTATATTACGAATTACTGCATGTTTGTTTCATATGTTTCAATTGATTTAACTATTATTTAAATAATCAAAAATTGGAAATTCATTTGGGAATATTTTATACTGTATTTTAAGTACATTAAATGTTATCATACATATACACACTATTAAGTGTACATTTTGGAGTCATGCTGGAAAAATAACAAAGGCATGAGCGTATGACTTGAGCATAAGACTTCATTCATGAATGTAAGACTTCACTGAGGTAGAAAAATAAAAAAGTCATGATTGTAAGAGTTTGGATCACTGAGTATAATATTTCCAAGAAGTATATGGATTGTACGTAATTATTTATGTCAGATCATAATCCTTCTGAGAGTAAGAGTTTTACATATGGCTTCCGGGCATGACTTCAAGACTTAGAAAACTTGAAAATTTAAAATTTGAATTGTTTTAAATATGAAAATTATATCTCTCCTGTGTGATGGGAACTTTATAAGAACATTTATATTGGTTTTTATGAGTTCATTTACGACTGTATTAACCATTATATCAAGTTTTCTTGTACAACCTTTTTTATTTTTACAGAAAATCAACATAAACCCACATGATAATAATCTTCATGTGCATTAAATGAAGAAATCTCATGTTGAATTGGGAAGGATGAAATGAAACAAGATTCATGATTTGAATCTATAACACATGAAAATATATATATTGAGTTAAACAGATCTAGATCAAGAGAATTTGGTTGGTAATATTCTTGAACTGCACTGTGTGATACACCTTGGAAATCAAATACTTCTATCTACTGAACTTCAATCGTTTGATCCATCACTGATGGAGAGTACCTTTCTTCCTTGAAACTCAAATAAATTTGGGTTCATATGGTTTCTATTTTTATTAGATCTTTTTACTCTTATTTTTTTCTCAACCATGTTGATTTATACTACCATTAAATGGTAGGATTTTTGAGTTTTGACTCCCTAACAAAAGTCATTTTTGGGTTGTGCCTACGGGTTCAAAAATAAAAAAACATTCGAGTTGTGCCTCAAGGTTAAAAAAGACAGGATAGTTAGTTTGTGACTTTAGGTTTGAAAAAGTTAGTTTTGAGTTGTATCTCTATATTTTTAAAAGGAAGTTGTAAAGGGTTGTTACTCCCTTCAAAATCTATAGAGTCTATTATACTGTGTTTCATATCCCTCTATATTTGAGAGGGGTAAAAAGTAGACATAGGTTCATTTAGATCTAGAATAATATAAAAGTAACTGTGTTCAATTAATTTATATTTCCAATAAATAAATTAACATAACTTTTCTAAGTGATTGAAAATATTTTGAAAGATCAATTAACCCCTAACCATTCGACTATTCTCATTAGGACCTAACAATTAGTATCTGAGCTAGTCCCCCAGTTAGGAAAATTTATATTTATCTTTTCTAATAAAATAATAACTAATATTAAAGGTGAAATATATTTTTTTGAGATTAAAGGAATGAATGTTAATGATGGTTAGACGCCTCAAAGACTTATACTCTTTAATGGAACTGATTATGGATACTGGGAGTCTTGTATGGAGGTGTTTTTCAAACACCAGAGAATTGTCATTTGGAAAATCATGGTGAAACTGTACAAACTACCTGAAGTCGATCCTGAAATATTAGTTGGAAATTATGTGGTAAATTATGTTCTAAACAATAAGGTAATAAATCTTTTATAGAAATTGGTTTCAATTTCTACCATCATGAATCTATATGTAAAACAACAAATGAAATTTGAAAAATAATACAATTTATTCATCTTGGTTTAGATAAATTAGTAATAACCATGTATTCTTGTTAAGGGATGAGTATAAAGAATTTAAAATGGTTTAATATTAAGTGGTTAATAAAATGTTTCATAAATTTACAGGTATTGTTAATGGTATGTGTGATTTGGGAGAAACATTAGATAATTCAATTCTGGTTGAAAGGGTTTTAAGAGATTTACATAATAAATGGAATGAAAATAAAGTCGAAATCGATGTAAGAAATAATTTCAAATAATATAATTTAGATGATCTTATTGTATTTTTATTGCAATATGAGTTGGAATTAAAAAATACATATCAGGGGGAAATTTTGAAAAAGAAATAAAATTCTTCTAAATCAAAAGTTTCTACTTACTCTTCTGAATCTATACAATAGTCAACAAAAATATATGGTGATTAAAATATAGAAAAGGGAGTATATATAAAGATAATGGATGTCATAAAAGATTCAAAAATAACTATCTATAAGATGATTATAAGGAGAAGAGAAAGGTATAGATATTTCTAATGATGATTCCAAAGTAATTTCTATGAGTGTAGAAAAATAGGTCATATAAATCCTGATTGTTTGAATACAATAATTATAAGAATAAGATAAAATAATACAAAAATAAGTTAAAGCAATTAAAGATAGTTGGAGTTGCACTTTAGACTCAAATTTTAGTAATGAATCTGGTGTAGAAAAAGAATTAATAAACTTGTATTTAATGGATTCATTAATATAATTTAGTGAATATTATTATTATTCCTCTTATGAATATTATTATTATCCCTTAAAATATAATTTTTATGAATATATTTATATACTAAATTATAATATTAATAATATTACTAAATTATTCAAAAATCATAAATCTAAACATAAGTAAGTACTTTTTGAAAAATAAAAAATAAAAAATATTCCATTGAGATCCAATGAAAAATTATTTATTGATATATATAATCTTAAGTTTAAGGTCTATCATTAGAAATATGATAAATCTAAAATAATTAAGTTTTATTCTTTTTTTGAATAAAATTATAGTCTTATAAATGAAATTAATAGATTGAAATTTGATTTTCCATGTTTTTTCAAGGGAGAAAAAGTTATGATAAAATGATGAGTATGAATAAAATAGACTAAAAGAAAAATTTTAATAGATATGATAATATTTTACAAAATATTTATAAAGCATTATTTTTTAATGGATCATGTGGAAATGTTTCAAGTATTACATTATTTATATCTAAAATTAATGGCCATCATATAAATGATTGTTTCTTGAGATTACCATAGTCTCTTAGTCACACCAAGTATTTTTTCTCAAAATTATTGTCTTCTAGATTGGCTATAAAATATTTCTTGTAAATAGTTTGGGTTCCCAAGAATTCTTTTTGTAACCTTATTAAACCAAAATTCATATGGGCACCAAATAGATCTTAAATATTTTTTATAGGTAAATTTTCTTGGAAGCATACAAAGTATGTGTGGTATATGAATAGTATATGTTCCTAACATGTGACCAATAATATTTCTAAATTTATATATTTTAATAAGTTTTATGGTGGTAGTGTTACTTTCAGTGATAATTCAAAGGGAAAAGTAAAAGGTTTTTGTGAAGTTAGAATTTCCAATTCAGTTTTTATCTCAAAGGTTTTGTTTTTTGAAGATTTAAAACTTAATTTAATATGTATCTCATAGATTTTTGATAATAATATAAATTTTAAATTTTAAAACAATGAGTGTATTTTTTCCAATGAAGAATATTTCTTTTTTTATGAAAAAATAAAGGACAATATTTATTCAATTAATTTTTCTAAATAGAATGGAAAGAACGTCAAATGTTATATACTGTGAAATCTGGAAAAAAATTGGCATAGAAGATTGAGACATGAAAATTTCAGGTCGTTACATATGCTTTCTAAAATTCAAAATCTATTGGATCTTATTGAGTTAAAACCAGACAGTACCTATGTATGCAATTCATGCTTAAAATGAGAGAAACATAAAGGGTCATTCAAGTCTATCCAAGAGGTAGAAATTTTTATAATACTTCTACTTTTATATTTTGATTTATTTTGTCCCATGAAAACTGCTAGTCTTGGAGGAAAAAATTATGTGTTTGTTATTTTTTATGACTATAGTAGATTTAAATGAACTTATTTTCATGCAAATAAATTTGAAACTTTATCTAAATTTATTTCATATTGTAAATTAGTTTAAAATCAAAAATTTAATATAATTTTATCAATTATAAGTGATAAAGGATGTGAGTTTTTAAATCTATAATTTGATAAATTTTATGAAAATAATGGTTATAGTTATAAATATTCATCCCCTATAACTCTATAATAAAATGGTGTGGTTTAAAGGAAAAATAGGGCTTTATAAGAAATATATATAATAATGTTAAATGAATATTATTTACAAAAATATTTATGGGCATAAGTTGTAAACTCATATCATCATGTTTTAAATATAATTTTACTTAGACCATTATTAAATAAAATACCTTATGATATATTTAAGGTTGGAAAGCCTAGAATTAAATATTTCAGATTATTTGGTTGAAAATTTTACATTCTTAACACTAAATATTCACTATAAAATTTTTATTTGAAATAATATAAAGATAATTTTCTAGGATATTGTAATTAGTAAATTATATATAGTTTACAACAAAATAACATAAGTAATTGAAGAATATATCCATGTTAAATTTGATGAAAATCATTTAAAGAAAATAAAATCTGATTTGAACTAGGTTGAGGAATAGTTTAGAGATTTTAACTTTGGTGAAACTAAAAATTCAGAAGTATATGAATTAATTTAGGTAGAGATTTATTATCATGAAAAAACATTAAAAATATATAAATATAATTCATTTGATAATTTAATTGGTGATATAACTTCTGGTGTTAAAACCAAAAATTCCTTCAAAAATGTTTGTGATTATCAAGCTTTTATTTATAATTTTTTTCCATAAAATATATATGACGATTTTTATAATTAAAACTGGATTATGGAAATTCATGAAGAAGAAAATCATTTTGATAGAAATAATTACCGAACCTTAGTTGAACCCCCTAAGGATCAAAATATAATTTTCACTTTTGGATCTTTAGAAATAAGTTAGATGAATTATGAAAAATAATTATAAAAAAATCTAGATTAGTATATGAGGTTATAATCAAGAAGAAGGAATAGATTTTGTAGAATCCTTTTCCCCAGTTACATGATTAGAATCTATAAAAATCATTTTTGGAATATTAATATCATTTTATAATTGATTTGTTTTTTAATGGATGTCAAAATTTAATTTTTAATGGTTATATATCTAAAAATATTTTTGTAAAAAATAATTTTGGTTTTAAAATTAATCTAAAAATAACAATGTTTTTAAGATTTTAAAATCACTTTATGGTTTGAAACAAGATCCTTGAGATTGGTATGAGATATTATAATTTTTTTGTTTTGAATAATGGTTTTGAAAAGGGAAAACTGATCCAAACTTGTTTATAAAGAGTAATTTAAAATACAGTTTGATTGTTGAAATTTATGTTTATGATATCATTTTTAGATCTTCAAGTGATCCACTTATTAATGAATTTTTAAATGTAATGTATTCATAGTTTGAAATGAGTCTTATGGGTGTGATTAAGTTATTTTTGGGTTTGAAAATAGTACAAAAGAAATAAGATATCTTTATTAATCAATCAAAACAAGTGAAATAACTGTTTTAAAGGTTTGGTCTTAATGGGTTAAAGAGATCAAATATTTTCATGAGTACTTATTATAAGTTTTATTATGATGAATATAAAAAATATATTGATAATAAAATTTTTATAAATATGATTAATAGTTTGATTTATTTGAAAACATATAGACTGTATTTATTGTTTTTGATGTTCATATGTTCTATATTTCTATATAGTACAAAATAAAGTCATTTAAAAGTAAATAAAAGAATTGTTGATTATGATAAAGTTTTTATGAATCTAAAATTATTTTATCCTATTCATACTTAATTTTAACTAACCACTTTTTTAGATTTTTATTTTGGTGGTTAAGAAATTTATAGGAAAAGCACATAAGGTATGTATCACTTTCTTGTTAAATATTTAGTTCCATGGAGTTATAAGAATAAAAATTTAGTGTCCTTATTAACTATTAAGAGTGAATATGCTGATGTTGTATCTTTTTGTTCCCATAATTTATGGATTAAATAAACACCTTTTGATTTTAGTTTTGATTTTGAGAAGATCCCAATTTTGTGTGATAATACTTTTGAAATTTATGTATCTAAGAATATTTTATAGTAATCTAGCACTAAACACATTGATGTTAGATATCACTTTCTTAGAGATTATTTTCATAAAGGAAATATTATTTTTGAATATGTTTTTATAGATGATCAATATGGTTGAATGTTTAAGAAATCCCTAGATTTTAGTATGTTTTATAAAATCAAATTTGAACTTGGTATAATGGAAATATAAATTTTCAGAGTATATTTAGGGGTATTTAAACTATATTTTTTATTAATATTAATTTTTTTTAGTATGCTTGATAATTTTTTTATTCTCACTAACTTGTTATATAATAGTTGGATACCATTTAATTCATTGAAAATCATTCTTTCAAAATATTGTAATGTTTTCATGGATCCTTATGTCTTATAAAATATTTTTCTAAAATAATTTATTCAATTATATATAAGTATTTTTAAAGTCTTCACATACTATTTAAAAATAAATGAATTTAAAGGGATATTTTTGTGTTTGATGTTAAAATTAGAATGGTTAGTTTCTTTGTGAGAAATATTACTTAAATTGTTGGTACATTTAAGAAGGTCATATTTTTTAATCTTTTTAATCAAATTTAAAAGGGGCATAAAATTGGATTTTTTTAATTATCAAAAAGGGATAAAATATTGAAGAGACTCCTTGAACTATTTTTCTTATTTATGTTTTAATAATTATAATAACTTTTTTATTTTTTATTATTAATTGATTGTGTAACACCATGGGATATTTATGAAAATATTTCTTTAAATAATTTTATTTTTTCAATAGCTCGTGTGACATGTGATAACAAGTTCAGATGAACCACATAACATTATTAAAATATTATGTATTTTATATCATCTAACCATTAGATTGGTGGGTATAAATAGTAATAACTAAATTATGAACAATATATGGTCTAAATATTTATAAAATTAATTTATTATTTATAAAATTATTATTATTAAAAACAAAATTTATTTGTAAATAAAAGTGATTTTTTTAAAAATTATTTTTATGTGTGCAATGTATTTTTATTAATAGATTAAATTAATAACTATTATAGAATGATTTTAATGAAATGTATATATTATTTAATTGAATTTTTTTAAGTAATATGTAAATACTTTTTAAAGCAAAGGATAACAATACATAATTTTTTATACTTAAAATTTTATTTATTTTTTCTAAAAAGGAGTTTTTGTCAAATTTTAGTAACTTAATGTAAAATTAATTTATTTAATTTAAAGGTATTTAATTAGATAAAATTAATTATATATTTATAATTAAGAGGTTCAATTTTTTTAAATATTCTCCTTTTATTGTTTGTCAATATGAATAGTAACCATGCTAAAATTTATCACCATGGTAAAGGGTAAATCGGGTTAATATTAATTAAAAATAGTTGATAATGACATAATTATTAATCTTACTTCTTCTTGGATAAATATAATTCCACCCTTATAAACTTAGGCTCAAAATTTGTTTTTTAATGGACCATTTTCCATGAAAATGACATATATAATATTTAAGTTAAATAAATTATAAAATCTCACTCTCTTAGTTTTAAATATATTTTATGGGTCCACATAAGGGAAAACAAGTTATAAATTAATATAAATTTCTATTTTTATCTTAATAATTTTTTATGATTTCAATTTATTTATAATTTTTATTAGTTATATAATGGACTTAAATTCCTAGGAACATCGATGTAGTATTTCTCTAATTAATAAAAAAAATAAACTAAATGATTTTAGAAATATTTAAAGAAATATAATTTGACTGAGTTAATGAGTTCCAAAAATTTTATATGTGAATATAACATATTATTATTGTGTTATAATATTATATTTTAATTATAACTTTGCCTTTATGTTGTTATTTCAAATTAAGTGAGTAATGTCTAAATTGACAATAATGATATTTTTTGGGAATAATATTTTATTAAATCGCATAAAAATCATAAAAATATTAAAATACAAAAAAGGGGATAATATATGATGTAAAATTTCACCCATTATCCATTTATAGGATGTTTGGATACATTTTTATTGAGAATGAATTTATTGTAATTTAATCTTTTAAGAAATTCCAAAAGTGCCCCTCACCTCAATTATAAAAGGTATCCTTCTCCTTTACTTATTTACATAACTATGAGACTTATAGATCAACTAAAATCTACCAATTAATCTTATAAACTTCCATAGGTACATTCTAGAGGTGTTGGTATTCTCAAATTAAAAATTCTAAGGTCCTTAAGAGGAGATATAAAGGAGTTCTTCCTAAGAAGAGGTAATTGGCTTAACTGATCACTTACTTTTATACTCTTCTTTAACTCATATAAATCTATAATATTTATAATAAACTAATATATTAAGTATCCTAAATATTCTTAAATGTTATTATGTTTATGAAAACACCATTATATACCCCATTTCCCATCAAATGATAAGTAAAAGTATTTCTCGGGCGTACGTACGACTTGCCATATCCATATAGCAATACAATTCATTTTTCATCACTATATTTAATGTATGGGTATTGTGATGGGTTTAATGTTTATATATGATAATTATGGCATAATTAAAATTATTTAATTATAATTTATTATCTACCTTCTTAGCTTCCAAACTATTGGAAAAAGATAACGCCGTTTTTCTGTACATGTGGACTACCACCTTCACAAAGCAATGTGACTCATTTTTCATTTCCATTTTAATTTTATGGTAATAAGAATATATTTAATTAATAGATATGATATTTCTAAAAATATAATTATTTTTTAAATGTGAATTAATATTTACCTTTATTTTATTCCATCAGTCGGAAAATGTAAACAACGTTCATGCATACGTATGGCGTACCATCTCTGTGATCGGTGTAATTAATTTTTATATATTTAATTATTATCAATGAGTATAAATATTTATGTATTGAATATATATACCGTGATTAAAATTATCAAAATTATGGAACTATCATCAAATTATAATTGCCCTAACTGTCGAACCGAAACATGCTTGGAAAAAAAGATGTTATCACCTAGAACAATGATTTTAATGAAATGTTATAAATAAATGGGTGAAAAATGTAATAAATAAATAATAAATGGTATGATAAATATTAATATTTTTATTAAATAATTGTATAATTAATCCTTATTTATTATATAAGAGGTTTGAACATGAAAAAGGAAAGACAAGACTTGAGGTAAGGGATTTATGTTTTAATCATATTTTAATCGGTATTTTTATACTTGAATTTCCATTTAGGAAATTATATGATTCATCTATGATGAATCCCTTTGATTTTTACTCCACTGGTTAATTCTTGAAAATAAATTTTTTTCTGTCATTTTCCTCACTTTATGTACTAAATATACCAAAAATATGTTTTAAGGAAAATTGACTTCATTTCTCTCTTTAGTCGATAAACCATTTTCTTCCATGTCTATTTTTATAGAAATGATTTAAAGAAGTTTTTTCCTATTATCCTATTATTTTATAAATAATTTTTACCCATGTTTATCTTTTTAAATTTTTTTTAATGGAATTTTTTTTCATTTTCTAAACAAGGAGCTTTGTGACTTCTCTAAAAAAGGTATGGAAAGAATGATTTTTTAATTTATACAACATGAATAGAATTTCATGCAATCATGATGCCTAAATAATTTATATCTTCATTTATAATTTTATAAGGTTATTTCCAAATATAATGGTTTATTTATTATGTGTATAGTTTTTATATTTTAATTTTTTTTTAAAATTAAATGGTATTTTCTTCAAGAAGGTTTTAATAAATTTTCAATTGTATCTATATTAATAAACGACAACAACCCTTGATTATAATTATAATTTTCTAGGGTTATAATCCAATAATACCATCCTTATTATTTCTCTAGATAGATTATGATTATTATAACAAATGTTTTTGAAACTCGTTTCCATGGGTTATGATATGATGAAGTATTTATGAAACCCATTTCCTTTCATGGGTTCTAATATGATGAATGTTTTCTTATAATGTGGCACACACATGTATGGTTTTCCTTATGTGATGTGTGGGGCCAATATGTCCTTCCAATGCGTTGAATAAATTATTATATCTCGTGATATAGTTATGGTAAACATGTCAATGTTCATGATCCTTAATGGGAAACAAGTCAAAGTAGTTGATCCATTATGGGAAAAAAGATAATGTGCTCGATCCACTATGGGAAATATGTTTTAATACCCTCTTTGATGGTCTTGGTAGTAAAACTTGACATATGAAATGGTTTCTATACTTATAATGGTGAAACACACATTTATGACATGAACTTATAGTTCATGACTGAGTTATGATGTGTTCTCATTCTTAAGATTAATGCATTTTTAAATGATAATATTTTATGCCATAACTCATATTTATGATCTTTTTCACACTGAGAATGAACTTTTTAAGTTATATTCATTCTTTCATTACCTTATGCTTATCTTTTTCTTTCACACGTTTATCAATTGATATATCCCATTTTTACCCTTACTATGAATCTAAGCTCACCCTTTTCTCATATTCCCTTTCTCTGGGTTATGAAGAATGTTTTTAATAGGGAATACCTATGAAGAGTACTATAAGGGAAGATCTTTATGGGATATATTTAAGATATTTCAGAAAATAATAAGATTGTATATCTAGTATATAAAGACTATAAAATTTTATTGTTTTATCATGGATCATATTTTTATGTATTAAATATTCATCTAAATAGATATAATATCTATTTATGAAAATCTTGGGCTAATATAACTGGTATTAGAGCATAGTTTAGTCAATATATATAGATTAGGGTTTGAAAAATTTTAGGAAAACCTAGGGGATATATCTAAGTATAGGATAAAATCTTAATGTTTTGGTAACAATCATGAATGATAGAGGTTAAACCTAAGGTTTCATAAAAGAATGTGTCATGATTTAGATATTCTATATATGATTTATTTGAAGTATACTCTTTTCCATTATGATTATTGTTTCTCAAACTATGCTTTTTGGTTTTATTCAATGGATGGAACTAAATGGAATCATGTTAATGATGAATGTGATGGAAAATACAATGATTTTCCACCTAAACATCTAAATTTTATGGGACATGGAATGTCAAATCTTTATATTATGTTCAAAAAAATTTCTCAATCTATGAATCATGATGAGTTTTTAAATGATAAAAAGAGGGAATAATGTATTGTGTAATATTTCATGAGGTAACATCAACCTTATTTTATTGGATATTATGATCCACTAATGGCTGAGTGATGGATCAACACCATTGAGAAAATATTTTCTATTATTTAATGCTCAGGGCTTGAAAATTATTTCCTAGTTGTTTATCATATGGAAGGGGAAGAAAATAAATGGTGGGATCTTATCAAGAATTCAAGGAAAGAGGAATAAATTGAATCCATGGAATGAGATGAGTTTAAGGGGATATTCTTCAGTAAGTACATTCTTCATATTCTATGTACAAATATAGTGAAGTAATTTCTTGAGATGAAGTAAAAGGATGATGAATCCATTGGTATATATGAGGAAAATTTTACAAGTCTTTAAGGTTTACCTCTAGTTTAATCATCATCCCTGAAAGTAAAATTGATTTATTCTTTAGTGTCTTAAAACCCATTCACTAAAAGGAATTAGCTATAAGATACATTAGTAGATATAAATAAATCATTTTATTTGCATTCAAATTAGAAATGGAAATTGGGTTTATAAAGAAAGGGTGATGAGAGAGGTGAGACCCTGTCTCTCTAGTTTTTATGCCATTAGGGTTTCATGGATTCTATGCTTTCATTTGATGATTTATTTCTTTGTGGTTGATTTGATCTCTATTGATATGCTAATGTCAAGGTTACAACAGAGTATGGTGCAGGCGGCATGAGCGGTGCTTTCAGGACTAGTGTGATATGTAGATCTATGATGGCGATCGATGGGGCTGGTGGCATGATGACTACTGTTGGAGTGAGCTACGTGATGGCATTGGGTGTGAGCCACATGAGCTCAGTGGGTGTGGGAAACATGTACACAGTGAGTGCGGGTGTGAAAGCAGTATTTGTAAGGCTCCTTTGGTCCCTATATTGGACCCGATATGTAGTGATGTGATTCTGCCTCCTACAATGTTGGGTGCGAACAACGTGAAATCTTCACCAGTTGTGGACATAATGGATGGAATGTCGTTGGTGTATCTAGTGTATTCTACCACTAATTTCTTTAAAAGGGTTAGATTTGATGTGTATGGGGCACTGGTTGCGCCATCCACTTGTGTGTCGTGCACCCTTGATTCATGGAGGTTGAAATCGATTGATGCATCGAAGGTTGTAAATGATGACTCATCTCATTATTTATAGATATTCAAGGGACATGCTACTAGAGGTTTACGTCGAAAGGGTAACACCACTTATTTCAAAGGAAATCTGAATGCGGTCTCAGAGCGATTGAAAATTGGTAAGTTCTCTTTAATTGTGTGATTGATTTTGACCAAAGGTTTTAAGCCTTTGAATATTTATGAACTAGTAGAACTTATCGCAAGCATATGGGGTTTTACCAATTAGAAGTGTGTCCCTTTAGAACATGGGTTTTTTCATATGTTGTTCCCTTTGGATGAACTAAAGACCAGAGCATGGGGTATGGGTTAAATTTCACTCAAATAAGGTATTATTCACTTCCATGAATGGGACCAGAGTTTCAATCCATTTGAAGTTATTAGCTCCGGTGTCCAATTATGGTTCAAGGTCTATAGCTTTAATTGGATTTTTTGGCATCCCCGACTTCTATATGACATTTCCTCAGTGATTGGAATGCCTATAAGGATGGATAAAGATATTGAATTGGTGAGGCATGGTCATTTTTCTCAATTCATGGTGGAATTCGACCTTTTCTATACTCTTATCGATATATTTTTTTAAGATGAGGATGAATTTAGTTTTCAAATTGAGTATGAGAATATGCCCCATTTATTCTCCATTTGTAAGTGGATTGGTCATGAAGATTCAAACTACATGAGTCATTTGGTGTGTTCAATTTCTTAGGTAAAGGACATGAGGAAAGCTAATGCTTTAAATAAAATAAGGCTGGGAAACTGGTTATACTGGTTGGATCAAGAGGAGCAGTGGCCTCCCATGTAGAGACTAGATATGGTACTTCTACTTATCTACATGTTGGTGAGTAGTTTGATGCTCATCTTAGTGTACAAGTTGGTGATAAACCTATTTTGAATGTTTTGGAATCCTCTACCGGGACTCAAGAAAAATAAAGTATTGCGAAATCTTGGGTTGAAATCTTTAAAGATGAGGAAAACATTGATAAAGACAATTTTACTATTAAAGGGTAGGATCAAGTAGTGAATCAAGTAAAAGAAGATGAAATTCAAAGTGTGGTTGATCAATAGTTCATGGCTGAGTAGGAGGTTTCCTCAAGTCACCACAAAGGAAAGAAAAAGGAGGATGTTGCTTCTCTTGTGAAGCCTCAAAAGAAAGTTATTGTGGATTTTGATGGAATCCAAATGGTTCCTTTTTAGAAAACTTCTGTTTCTATATATTCTCCCCTTGCAGAGGGAAATAGTTCTCCTATGGATGATGCATCATCGGAGGATAATCTGGATGGTGAGTATGGATCTTTTCTTCCAAAAAACATGCAGACGTGGGAGGCATCCAATAGGTTGTGGTCGAGGGTGTGGGTGCGATGATGCATCATGGGGGAGCTCAATCAAGAATTCTATCAAAGAACAGCTCAAACTGGAGCAGAAATGGCTCAAGTATATGTATATTGTGCTTTTTAATCAAAAACATTCACAGTCTGAGTGGGAGTCAGATGATGATAGTACAACCTCTTGTTATGGTCATGGTGATGATATTGATCCTTTTTATATGTAATTTTTTTATTTGGGAGAGTTTGTGTCTCATTTTTTACCCCGTACCTATGTTCTTGTTTGTTACTTTTCTCTTTATTTTAATAAATAGTCAAAATCCTAGGCTTCTGGCTGGACCAAATTCATATTAGAAATGGAAATCGGAGATTCCCACCATTCTATGGTTTTTATAAAAAAAATAAAGATTGAATCTCATGAAAATCATAAAATTACATGGTTGAAAGAAATTTCATCCATCTATATTACATAAATATGGAAAAAAAATTAATGGAATTGTTTTAATGGAACTAGGAGGTGTATTAAATGTGTAAAGGTGGGTCATAAACCCAAGAATGTTAAAAGGGGATAGATAGGATTGTTAATACAATGGAGGAAAATAAGACTCCAACTAATAAACCATCCACACTCCAATTCTTAAAATGTAAGGAGTATGGACATTATACCAAATAGTGCATGAATATAAAGGTTTTTTATGAGAAGTTTCAACAATATCTTAATCCTAAATACAAATGGAAATCTCATGCGATCATGGTTTTGAAGTGGGTTATGAGAATGATGTGGTGAAAGGTGCACTTGTCATCCATTCTAGAATAGCTAATTTCTTATTTGATTTTGTATCCACCCACTCATTTATTTATAAATAATTTACTAAGGATATCACCATATCACCTGAACTATTAGATGTTGATTTATCTATGAAAACTCTTAATAAAACAATATCCATATATTAGTTCTATAGTATCTCTCTGACTGAAGTTGGTGGGAAAGTGATTCCTATAGATATTGTGATTCTCCCTTTATTTTAATTCCATGTGATTATAGGCATTTATTAGATTTATTTATATAGATCCCATATATATTACCAAGGAAGGGAAGTCACATTTCATATTCTGAATAAACCTATGATCATTTATCGATGCGAGGATGATTATAAACTTCTAATGGAAGTTTCTTCCATCTTGTTGGTCTTAATTTCTATACATGAAGATGATATATCTCAAATAGTTGGGAAAAAATCTATATTAAGGATACATATATTGTATTGGAGTTTTTTATGTATTTTTTGAATAATTTCTGGGCCTTCCACTGAATTTTGAAGTTATTTTTTCGATATAACTTATACCTAGTGCTATGTATATTTAAAATACTCCTTATATAATTTCACCAATTGGGTTTCATGAATTGGAGAATAAACTCTAGGAGAATAATTATTAGGGATTCATAAACCCTAGTGAATCACTATGGGGTTCACCTGTACTGTTTTTTATGAATAAATATGGGTCAATGCATCTTTGCACTGATTATTAGGAGCTTAAAAAGATCACAATCAAGACCAAGTATCCTCTCCTCGGTATTGATGACTAATTTGATCAACTATGTGGATATCAATACTTTTATAAGATTTACCTTCATTATAGATATCATCAATTGAGAGTCAAGATAGAGGATATACCCTAAGATGAAATTTTACACAAGGTATAGACACTATGAATTTATATTGATGCCTTTTTTATTACTAATTCCCCCACTATCTTGATGGATTTAGTGAATATAGTCTTTAGAGATTACCTTGATTAGTTTGTGGTAGTATTTACAGATGATATTCATGTATATTCAAAGAGCAGGTAAGAGAATTATGATCACTTTAGGATTGTACTAAATACCCTAAAAATGAAAAGATTTATGAAAAATTCACCAAATGTGAATTTTGGCTTCATAAAGTTTTATTTTTAGGGAATATAATCTAAATTGAGGGTATATTAGTAGTCCCTTAAAAGATAGAAGTTATTTATAAATGTCCTAGACCAACCCAACAACTAAAACATGTTCTTTTCTTAGTTTTTATGGATTTTATCAGAATTTTTTATATATTTTCATGATTATATAATACACTCAGCAAGTTGAATCATAAATGAGTTAAGTTCATATGGATAGAGTAATGTGAAGAGAATTTAATGTATCTAAAAAGAAAGATGGTTAGTTCACCAGTACTCATACTACACTATAGTAAAGAATGGTTTGTGATCTATATTAATTCATCAGAGAAGATACTAGGATGTGTTATCATGAAAAATGATATGTTGACAGCTTATGTCTCATGATAATTGAAGGTTAATGAGAAAAATTACCCCCAACTCATGAATTGGAGTTAGATATTGTAATTTTTTCATTAATGATACAGATGAATTATCTCTACAGAGAGAGGTGTGATATATATACTGATCATGAATATTTAAAGTATACATTCACTCATAATGAGATAAATATGTTCTAGAGAATATGGTTGGAGATAATTAAATATTAAGATTTCGTAATAAGTTACCACCATGGGAAATCGAACAAGGTGGAAAATTCTTTGAGTAAAAAGGAACATGCTAACATATCTATGATGAGGATCATAAATGATTCAATATTTTTGGATTTTAAAAGGATGGATATAAAAATATTTAATTAAGGGGAGAAATATTATATTTTTAAAATGAATGTTCAACCATATATCCATGTGAGGATTAAGGAGGAAAAAATTAATATGTCGAGCTGAAAAAGTAGGTGAGATATATTCCTGAGTTCAACCATGATTACAAGGGAATGATAAGGTTCAGGAAATGTGTATGTGTCCCTCCTATAACAGATTTAAAGAAGGATTTATTGGATGAATCCTATAGTTCACCATTATCTATTCATCCTAGAAGTACAAATATGTGTAGATATCTGAAAGAGTATTTCTAGTGGGTCACATGAAAAGAGATAGTACATAATATGTATCTTAGTGCCTGGTTTGTTAGCAAGTTAAGTTTGAGAGATGAATGTATAAGGGGATGTTACAACCATTAACTATACATGATATGAAATGGGAAAACATCACCAGATATTTTATCATCAAAAATACCAAAAAATATAAAGGCCATAATTCTATATGAGTTATAGTTGATATCCTTATGAGGTTATCACACTTCATTGATATTATAGAAGATTTATCTATTGATTATCTTTCCTGAAAATATATTAAGGAAACAGTGGGATTTTATAGAGTACCACTTTCTATTATATCTTATTAGGATCCAAGGTTTACCTTAGTGTTCTGGTGAAGTCTTTAGTAGGCTCTAGATATAGAGTTGAGTTTTAGTATGGTATATCATCCTTATATAGATGTTCGGTCTAAGAGAACCATTCAAAACCTAGAGTATATAATGATATCATGTTCTATGGATTTAAAAGGTTTTTGAGATCAATACCTTTATTTAGTTGAGTTTTCATACTAAAATATATTTAACTCAATCATTTAGATGGATCCTTATTAAGAAATCTATGGAAACAAGTGTAGAACTCCAACATGTTGGGATGAAGTTGGAGAAATAAAGTTATTGAGACCTAAATTAGATGAGGAAATGGTAGAGAAATTTAGAAATATTCTAAATCATCTCAAGGAAACACGGATTTAATAGAAGATTTGTGATTTCAATCATCAAATTGATTTGGAATTTAATGTTTTTGAGAAGTTTTTTCTCTAAATTTCTCCATGGAATAATGTATAAGATTCAGGAAGAAAGGTAAGCTGATACCTTGGTATATTGGCCCATTTGAGATTCTTGATCGAGTAGGGGTAATAACTTATCACTTATCACTTCCACCATACCCCTCCAAAGTTCATTAAGTATTATATGAATATATCCTAATAAATAACATACCTAATCTTTAATATTTAATAAACTCAGAGGTTGTACCACTAGAGCATGATATTTACTATAAGGAACAACTGGTAGAAATGTAATATCATAGAGATAAAGTGATATGAAACAATACTACTCTCCTAGTTAATGTTTTCTAGAGAATCCAAAAAATATAAGAAGTTACTTGGGAACCCAAGGATATAATAAAATAGGGATATCATCATTTTTTTATCAGAGAGATAAATTTCAAGTGTGAAATTCATTTTAAGGGGGAATAATGTAACACCCAGATATTTTTATGTAAATATTTCTCTTTAACTAATTTTATTTCTCCAATAAATTTCATTACATACAATAGTTACTTTAAAAAACCATATAAAATTATTAAAATATTAGGTTTCCATTATCTCCTAGTTGTTGGATTGATGATTATGAATAGTAATAACTAAATAATAAAAAATATATAATCTAAACATTTATAAAATGAATTCATTAGTTATAAAACGAATTCATTAGTTATCAAATTATTAGAATTAAAAAAATATATATTTTAAATAAAATTGATGTTTTTTCTTAAAATTATTTTGTCTAAAAATTATTTTTATTATAACTTAGTATTTTGAGAAATTCTAAAAGTGTCCCTCACCTCAATTATAAAAAGGAATATCCTCCCTCACTTATTTACACCACTTAGAGCCTTATATACCAACCAAAATATAATAATTTTTCTACTCCATATACCTAGAAATTTTATATTGGTGATGGTCTTCTCAGAATACCATCTCTAGGGTCTTTAAGAGGAGATATAAAGGAGTTCTTTCCAAGAATATGTAATCTCCTTAACCGATCACTTTCTTTTCTACTCTTATTTACCTCTTATAAATCTATAGTATTTATCATAAAATAATATCTTCAGTGTCTTAAATATTATGAAATTTTATTATTATTATTATTATTAAAACACCATTATACACCATCTTTATCATCAAATGAGAAGTGAAAGTATCGAGGGTACGTACGTACGACTTACCGTCTCCATATAACAATACAATTCATTTTTCATCACCATACTTTACGGATGGGTATTATGTTGGGTTTAATGATTATATATGATAATTAGGACATAATTTCACTTATAATATTTTAATATAATATATACCTTCTTACAATCCAAATCATTGAAAAATGATAACATCATTCGTGCATACGTGTGGACTACCACCTCCGCGAAGTAATGTGGTTCATTTTTCATTTATATTTTATTTGAAAGGTGATAAGGGTATATTTAATGAATATATATGATATATATAAAAATATAATTATTTTATAAAGGTTAATTAATATTTACCTTTATTCCTTTCCATCAATTGAAAAATGGAAACAACGTTCATGCATACGTACGACCAACCATCTCCATGAATGGTGTAGTTAATTTTTATATCACTAATTTTTATGAATGATTATAAATATTTATATAATAAATATATATAACATTATTAACATTCTAGAAATTATGTAACCATGATCAAAGTATTAGGACCCGGACTGTCGAACTGAAACATGCTTAGACAACGAAGCAGTTATCATCCAAAACAGTGATTTTAATAACAAATTATTAATAAATAGGTGCCCACCATGGTCGGATGGGATGGTAAGGGTGGGTTGGGATTTCGGAATTGGGTATAGAGTCAAGTATCTAGGCCATAATATTTATTTTTAATTTCTTTTTAGCACGCGTGAGCAACCGTTGGCAGTTGTACCCAGAATATAATATTCATAAACATGTGATAAGATTAATAAATAAAGCATACATGGTATGAAAGATATGAATATGGTTTTGGAATAAATGTATAATAAATCCATATTTATTATATAGGATTTTTTAATGTGACTAAGGAAAAACAAGACTTGAGGTTAGATATTTATGTTTCAATCCTATTTTAATCGGGATTGTTTATACTTGAATTCAATTAAGGAAATTATATGATCCTTATGTGATGAATCCAATTAATTTTTTAGACTATAGTTATTTCATTAAAATACATGTTTTATTTCATTTTCATCACCTTATGTACTTAAATTACCAAAAATATGTTTTTAAATAAAATCGACTTTATTTCTCTCTTCAGTCAAAAAAACATTTTCTTCTATATTCGTGTTTTCTAAAATCATTTTAAAGAAGGTTTTTAATATTATCCTGTGATTTTTAAAAGTCATTTTTACCCATGTTTTAATTTTTTTCAAAATGTTTTGAAAGGTAATTTTTTTTTGTTTTTCAAATGATGTACTTTTTCACTTTCTAAAAAGTGTACGGAATGATCATTTTTTTAACTTATACGGAATGGGCAGAATTTCCATCTATCATGATTCCTTAATGATTTGAAGATTAATTTAATAGTTTATAATTTTATATTAAAATAAAATGGTTTCTTTATTATGTGCACAATTTTTAAATTTTGAAAAGTGAATTTTTAATTTTAAAGGGTGTTTCCCTCAAGAGGGTTTTAATGAATTTCTAATGATATATCTATTCATCAATGAAAACATCCCTTGACTATACTTATGATTTTCTAGCACTACTGGAAATGAAGGATTTCCCAACGGTTTAGAACTGTTGGGAAAGGCTACAAAACCGTTGGTATATGTTATACCAACGGTTCTTCAAACCGTAGGGAAGTAAGCCGTTGGGAAAATCGTTTCCCAACGGTTTATAGTGAACTGTTGGGATAGGGTGGAGAAAAATTACCCTATCCCAACGGTTCTGAAAAATTCTTGGGAAAGATTTTTCCCAATGGTTTACAACCGTTGGGGTAGAGTGCTGAAAATTACCATGTTTTTTCAAACGGTTTGGCCAAACCGTTGGGAAAAACCCAAGATCTCCTCTTTCCCAACGGTTTCTAAACCATTGGGAAAAGTGTTTTACCAACGGTTCTATGAACCGTTGGGAAAAGTGTTTTACCAACGGTTCTATGAACCGTTGGTAAACCAAAACCCAAACATCCTATGCCAACGGTTTCAAACCATTGGCATAGCCTCTGCTGGGGAAAATTGCACAGTAGCTCTACAATTTTCCCAGCATCTCTCCAATTTTCCCACCAGCTCTCCAATTTTCCCACCATGTCTCATTTTGTGGGTTCCCTCTCATTTTCAATCCAATTATTGTACATGCAATAAACTAACACATACATATACAATTATTGTACCTGCAATAACCAACTAACACTTACATATAGAGAACAAATTCATTCACATTTAACATATAATGCTGGAACTATACACATCCATAATTAAATTAGAATTCATAACATAATTATAAACATACATAATTCATTTAGAATTCAATTTAAAATTAAGATGACAATTATATGTGGAATCCAAAATTCAATTCCTAATTTGATCGGTTTTTTGTATACCATATATTTTTACCTAAAATGATGTCCATTTTAAACAAAATACATACACCTGGAGTTCTACCGGCCACACCGTGCCTCAGATTGAGGCGGGGTTGACTAGTACACATCACATATGACCCATGGATCGTTGTGCTAAAGTATCAACACAATCCGAATGCGTTTGGTCAGTTTTCCGTATGCCAGTTAATGTTTTTCAATTAAAATGACGTCTTTTTAAAACAAAAGGCAGACACATTGAGTGGTTCCAGCCACACTGCATCTCAGATTGAGGCGGGGTTGATTCGTACACGTCACATATGACCCGTGGATCGTTCTCCTAATGTTTCAACAGAAACCGAATGGGTTTGGTCAGTTTTCCATATGTACTTAAAATGTTGTTCATTTTAAACAAAAGAGAGACACTTAGAGTGATTATGGTCACACTGTGCCTCCGATTAAGGCGGGGTTGACTTGTACACATCACATATGACCCATGGATCATTGTGCTAACGTATCGACACAATCCGAATGCGTTTGGTCGGTTTTACGTATGCCAATTGATGATTTTCACTTCAAATGACGTCCTTTTGAAACAAAAGACAGACACTTTGAGTGGTGGCGGCCACACCGCACCTCAGATTGAGGAGGGGTTGACTCGTACACATCACATATTACCCATGGACCATTTTTCTAATTTATCAACACAATCTGAATACGTTTGGTTGGTTTTCCGTATGCCAGTTGATGTTTTTCAATTAAAATGACATTCTTTTGAAACAAAAGGTAGACACTTTGAGTGGTGGAGGCCACACCGCGCCTCGGATTGAGGCGGTGTTGACTTGTACACATCACATATGACCCATGGATTGTTGTTCTAATGTATCGACACAATATTAATGCATTTTGTTGGTTTTCCGTATGCCAGTTTATTTTTTCAATTAAAATGACGTCCTTTTGAAACAAAAGGCAGACACTTTGAGTGGTGCCGGTCACACCGCACCTCGGACTGAGGGAGAGTTGACTCGTACATGTCACATATGACCCATGGATCGTTCTCTTAAAATTTCAATGGAAACCGAATGCATTTGGTCGGTTTTCCGTATGTACTTAAAATGTTGTCCATTTTAAACAAAAGAGAGCCACTTAGAGTGATTCTGGCTACACCGTGCCTCAGATTAAGGCGGGGTTGGCTCGTACACGTCACATATGACCCATGGATCGTTTTTATAAAGTATCTACACAATCAGAATGCGTTTGGTTGCTTTTCTGTATGCAAGTTGATATTTTTCACTTAAATGACGTCCTTTTGAAAAAAAAGACAAACACTTTGAGTGGTGCCAGCCACACCGTGCCTCGGATTGAGGCGGGGTTGACTCGTACACGTCACATATGACCCATGAATCATTTTGTTAAAGTATCGACACAATCCAAATGTGTTTGTCGGTTTTCCGTATGCCAGTTGATGTTTTTCAATTAAAATGGCATCCTTTTGAAACAAAAGGCAGACACTTTGAGTGGTAGCGGCCGCACCACGCCTCGAATTGAGGCGGGGTTGACTCGTACACGTCATATATGACCCATGGATCATTGTGCTAATGTATCGACACAATTCGAATGCGTTTGGTCAGTTTTCCGTATGTTAGTTGGTGTTTTTCAATTAAAATGACGTCCTTTTGAAACAAAAGGAACACTTTGAGTGGTTCCGGCCACACCACACCTCGGATTGAGGCGGAGTTAACTCGTACATGTTACATATGACCAATGGATCATTCTCCTAAAGTTTAAATGGAAATATAATACGTTTGATTGGTTTTCCATATGTACTTAAATTGTTGTCCATTTTAAGAAAAGGAGTGCCACTTAGAGTGATTACGGCCACACCGTGCCCCAGATTAAGGTGGGGTTGACTCTTACACGTCAAATATGACCCATGGATCTTTTTTCTAAAGTATTGACACAATCAGAATGCGTTTGGTCGGTTTTTCGTATGCCAGTTGATGTTTTTCACTTCAAATGACGTTCTTTTGAAACAAAAGACAGACACTTTGAGTGGTGGTGGCCACACTGCGCCTCGGATTGAAGCGGGGTTAACTCGTACACATCACATATGACCCATGTATCATTGTGCTAATGTATCAACACAATCCGAATGCGCTTGGTTGCTTTTCCGTATGCCAGTTGATGTTTTTCAATTAAAATGACGTCCTTTTGAAACAAAAGGCAGACACTTTGAGTGGTGCCGACCACACTGCACCTCGGATTGAGGCGGGGTTTACTTGTACACATCACATATGACCCATGGATCGTTTTACTAAAGTATCGACACAATTTTAATGCATTTGGTCGGTTTTCCGTATGCCAGTTGATGTTTTTCAATTAAAATGACGTCCTTTTGAAACAAAAGGCATACACTTTGAGTGGTGTCGGCCACACCGCGCCTCGGATTGAGGCGGAGTTGACTAGTACACGTCACATATGACCCATGGATCGTTATCCTAATGTTTCAAAGGAAACCAAATGCGTTTGGTCAGTCTTCTGTATGTACTTAAAATGTTGTCCATTTTAAACAAAAGAGAGACACATAGAGTAATTATGGCCACACTGTGCCTCAGATTAAGGAGAGGTTAACTCGTACACGTCACATATGACCCATGGATCATTGTTCTAAATTATCGACACAATCTGAATGCGTTTGGTCTCTTTTCCGTATGCCAGTTAATATTTTTCACTTAAAATGACATCCTTTTGAAACAAAAGACCGACACTTTGAGTGGTTCTAGCCACACCGCGCCTCAGATTGAGGCGTAGTTGACTCTTACACGTCACATATGACCCATGGATAGTTGTTCTAAAGTATCGACACAATCTGAATGCGTTTGTCAGTTTTCCATATGCAAGTTGATATTTTGCAATTAAAATGTCATCCTTTTGAAACAAAAGAGAGAAACTTTGAGTGGTGGCGGCCACCTCGCACCTCGGATTGAGGCGGGTTTAACTCGTACACATAACATATGACCCATGGATCATTGTGATAAATTATCGACACAATCCGAATGCATTTGTTTGTTTTCCGTATTCCAGTTGATGTTTTTCAATTAAAATGACGTCCTTTTGAAACAAAAGACAGACACTTTGAGTGGTGGCGGCCACAACATGCCTCGGAATGAGGCGGCGTTGACTCGTACACGTCACATATGACCCATGGATCGTTGTGCTAATGTATCGACACAATCTGAATGCGTTTGGTCGGTTTTCCGTCTGTATTTAAAATGTTGTCCAATTTAAGCAAAAGAGAGACACTTAGAGTGATTCTGAACACACCGTGCCTCAGATTAAAGAGGGGTTGACTCTAACACGTCACATATGACCCATGGATCGTTGTGATAAAGTATCGACAAAATCCGAGTGCGTTTGGTCGGTTTTTCGTATGCCAGTTGATGTTTTTCACTTCAAATGACGTCCTTTTGAAACAAAAGACAGACACTATGAGTGGTGGCGGCCACACTATGCCTCGGATTGAGGTGGGGTTGAATCTTACACGTCACATATGACCCATGGATCATTGTGCTAATGTATTGACACAATCCGAATGTGTTTAGTCAGTTTTCCATATTCCAATTGATGCTTTGCAATTAAAATGACGTCCCTTTGAAACAAAAGGCAGACACTTTGAGTGGTGCCGGCCACACCGTGTATCATATTGATGCGGGGTTGATTCGTACATGTCACATATGACCCATGAATCGTTCTCCTAAAGTTTCAACGGAAACCGAATGCTTTTGGTCGGTTTTCCATATGTACTTAAATTGTTGTCCATTTTAAGCAAAAGAGAGCCTCTTAGAGTGATTCCGGCCACAGCGTGCCTCAAATTAAGGCGTGGTTGACTCGTAAACGTCAGATATAACCCATGGATCATTTTTCTAAAGTATCGACACAATCCAAATGTGTTTGGTCAGTTTTCCGTATGCCAGTTGATGTTTTTCACTTCAAATGGCGTCCTTTTGAAACAAATGACAGACACTTTGAGTGGTGGAGGCCACACCGCACCTCGGATTGAGGCGGGGTTGACTCGTACATGTCACATATGACCCATGGATCATTTTGATAATGTATCTACACAATCTGAATGCATTTGGTCGCTTTTCCGTATGCTAGTTGATCTTTTTCAATTAAAATGACGTCCTTTTGAAACAAAAGGCAGACACTTTGAGTGGTGCCGGCCACACCGCATCTCAGATTGAGGTGAGGTTGATTCGTGCACATCACATATGACCCATGCATCGTTCTCCTAATGTTTCAATATAAACCGAATGCGTTTGGTCGGTTTTCCGTATGTACTTAAAATGTTGTCCATTTTAAGAAAAAGAGAGCCACTTAGAGTGATTCCGACCACACCGTACCTCAGATTAAGCCGGGATTGACTTTTACACGTCACATATGACCCATGGATCGTTGTGCTAATGTATAAACACAATACGAATGTGTTTGGTCAGTTTTCTGTATGTCAGTTGATGTTTTTCACTTAAAATGACGTCCTTTTGAAACAAAAGACAGACACATTGAGTGGTGGCAGCCACACCGCACCTCGGATTGAGGCGGGGTTGACTCTTACATATCACATATGACCCATGGATCGTTGTGCTAAAGTATCGACACAATCCGAATGCGTTATGTTAGTTTTCTGTATGCCAGTTGATGTTTTTCAATTAAAATGACATCCTTTTGAAACAAAAGGCAGACACTTTGAGTGGTAGCGACCACATCGCACCTCAGATTGAGGCGGGGTTGATTCATACACGTCACATATGACCCATGGATCGTTCTCCTAATGTTTCAGTGGAAACCAAATGTGTTTGGTTGGTTTTCCGTATGTACTTAAAATGTTGTCCATTTTATGAGAATCCTCATGTGTCTATTAGTGGAATGGTATTTACTTAAAATCTTGTGGATATTTATATAAAATATTTTTATATCATTCTTAGTATGGATTAGATTTTAGTTTATAATGCTATGAAACATTTTAGAGCTAACAATGTCATGCCCAATGAATACATCTATTTTATAACATACCAAGAATCTATGATATTGATTAGATGTGTAAATGTGATTTACATTGATTATCATGATGAAAATAAATAAAATATATATTATAGATTTTATAGTATTAAATGAAATCAAGAAGGGTGGGGGGGCTGTCCGGCGGGGCTGTCCGGGGGGCTGTCCGGTGGGTGTCCGGGGGGATGTTCGGGGACCAAGGAGGAGGGTGGGGGGGCTGTGCGGGGGGTTGTCTGGGGTCCAAGGAAGAGGGTGGGGGGGGGGGGGGGGGGGGTGCTGTCCGGGCGGCTGTCTGGGGGGCAGTCCGGGGTCCAGGGAGGAGGGTGGGGGGATGTGCGGGGGGTGTTCGGGGGGTTGTCCGGGGTCCAAGGAAGAGGGTGGGGGGCTGCCTGGGGGGGGGCTGTCCGGGGGGGCTATTAGGGGGGCTGTCCGGGGGCTGTCCGAGGCTATTCGGGGGGTTGTCCGGGGTCCAAGGAAGAGGGTGGGGGGGCTGTCGGGGGGGCTGTCCGGGGGGTTGTCCGGGGTCCAGGGAGGAGGGTGGGGGGGCTATCCGGGGGGTTGTTTGGGGGGCTGTCCGGGGGCTGTCCGGGGGTGTTCGGGGGGTTGTCCGGGGTCCAAGGAAGAGGGTGGGGGGATGTCTGGGGGGTTGTTTGGGGGGAAGTCTGAGGGGCTGTCCGGGGTCCAGGGAGGTGGGTGGGGGGGCTTTCCAGGGGGCTGTCCGGGGGCTGTCCAGGGGGCTATTCGGGGGGTTGTCTGGGGGCTGTCCAGGGGGTGTTCGGGGGGCTGTCCGGGGTCCAAGGAAGAGGGTGGGGGGCGCTGTCTGGGGGGCTGTCCGGTGGGGCTTTCCCGGGTCCAGGGAGGAGGGTGAGGGTTGTCCAGGGTCTAGGAAGGAGGAGGTTCCCAAACACACAACCACTAAAAGACAACAACATCCATAAAAACAGATAATATATAAAAATAACTCAACTCCAATAATATACTATGAGTCTAGATTAAACCAACAACTAGAATAGATTAAATATCAAATCTCAGTAATATCAGTCAAAAATCTAATGGATCAACTTGTCCCACATCACCATCACCATCATCACCATCATCATCATCACCCTCGTCCTTGTCCCCATCATCGTCCTTTCCCTCATCTACGTCGCCCTCCTCCTCGTCCTCGCCCTCCTCCTCGCCCACGCCACCTGCCTCGCCCTCATCCTCTCCCTCCTTTTCCGCATCAGACTCCTCACCATCATCATCATGAAACTGGAAATCATCCTGACCACCACTAGAACTGACACCTGGTGCACCATATATAGAACGTATCGATGACATATACTCATCAAAAGCTGGGCTGGCCTCTGCTGGAAGTGTAGGACGTAGAACTTCAATAAATTTCATAAATGCACTGTTTTCCCAAGCAGACTGTTCTGCCATCTCTGTGTCCCTTTTCTCAGCCTATTCTTCCTGTCCCCTAACTTGCTGCAGCTCGGTGGCACTACAGCTCATACCTGAGGAGGGCCAATACCTCGTCGGAGCTATCCTAGGTCGACAGCGTACTCTACCAGAATGCTCCTCTCCCAACACCTGATGTAAGTGATCTGTTGGCCCAAAATTGTCTGGTTCTTGGGCATCGAGGGCCTCTAAAGCAGCCTGTTACAAATATAAATATATCATTAAGTTAAAAAAATAGATATTAAAAAATAAATTCAATAGATTAAAACTTACAATCTGCTGTTGAGTCGCTTCATTGACGACACTTCCATCCTTTTTCCGTCTACTCAAGCAAAATAGTTTTTCTCGAGGCACACGTCCTTCAATCTTTTGTATTTGCCTCTACAATGACATTGAAAACTAAAGTTATATGAAAACTTTAGCAAACTATTAAATAATTGAGGAAACAAAAGAAAGTTTAAGTCGTAAATAAAACTTAAAAAACAATTGTCATACCTGCTTCCTCTCATGATCAATCATCATAGTGTGTCCCAGTGTGTGGAGGTATTTTTTTCATCAATGTTCTTTTTATTTTCTCCCGATGATTCCTAAATAAAATTCGAAAATGCAACAAATATTATTAATTAAAAACATGAAAGTTATTATTTAAATACCTCAAATGTTATTAATACCTTAAACTGGGTACTCGTTCAATGAGTAATCATCTGATGATAATGATCTATAGGACAATCATCCACCACTGATACCGCCTCTAACTCAGTTCTAACTCTAGCAACCCAGCCAATATACAACTCATGCTTGTAGGCTCTCCAAATCTCACCTAAATCCTTTAGACGTTCCGGTCGTGCACCCTCACCATTAGGAAAATTAAATCGAAGATGAAATCAAAATATTAATTCATATAAATACAAAAATAATTCATGGAATTAAATAGAACAGATTTTTTTACCCATATCTCTGCCCAAGCTCTATCCTTGACCTCATGTGGAAAATGTCTCCACGATAGAGGGCTGACGGGAATGATATCGGAGTATTTGGAAAGCGTCACCAAAAAGCTCCGACATTGCTGCCCTGTTTTCTCAACCATTTGGTTGTCTTCATTATAATCCACCATAACTTGTGTGTGGCGGTTCCACACCGAACGCATGCGTGTATGCCCCCGTCCATGCCTCCTGTCAGTAGATGTATCTATCATGAAAGAAAAACAAATATTTTATCAAAACATGTTATAATGAAAATAAATATTGCTATAAAAATTTGTTAGGGTTCTATAAATATATCTGTATCGGTCTGATCGCTGACCGCCGCTGGATCCATAGAACCTGATGGAACACCCTGTGGTGGAATAGGAGTCGAAGACGATGGAATATAGAAGCTCAGAGAGACAGAAGTAGAAGGAAAAGAAGATGGGATAGTTGTCTGACCGGATGCTGACTGGGGAGTGGGAATCATCATGGGAGGTGAAAATGATGGGCTAGAAGATGCAGAAGGTAGCGAAAACATGGGAGGCCTAAATATCCCATGTGTCCCTAATGACACACTAGGATCAGAATGTGGGAAGGATGACATGTCATTGGGAGGGGCAGGGTCTAGTCGGGTACGCGCAGATGCTCGTCCACCTCTGGTATGCACCCTCCTCATACCACCGGCCTGAGTACTAGGACCAGTACTAGGCTCCTCGTCGAATAACTGTCGGCGTATAGGTGGATCCTAAAAAAATATTAACAAAAAAATTAATCACATGACATTATATATTCTTTAAATATATCAATTTGAAATAAAGTACTCACTAGAGGCACTAATGATGGAATTCCCAACTCCGTCATTCGACGATTTTTGTCCAACATTTTTTTCCTTCATCTCTCTTCAATTGGCTTCATTTCCTGCTTTTGAAAACAAATATGTAATTAATAAGAAAAAGAAAACTAACGTGTAACCCAAACAACTAAATATATGAGGGAATAGGGGGATTAATTGGTAATTTAGATATCAATTGTTTTAGAAGATCTTGAATGGATTTAATAAATCATACAAGTAATAATGTTTACCAAGTTAGAAATATTGTTTGACTATGTTTGAATACAGTTCAATTCCAAATTAGAAAATACAATTCAAATAAAACTACAACCAATAAACATTGAAAATTTACATAATGGTCAAGTCAGATATCAATTGTTTTAGAAGATCTTGAATGGATTTAATAAATCATACAAGTTGTAATGTTCACCAAGTTAGAAATACTGTTTGACTATGAATGAATACAGTTCAATTCCAAATTAGAAAATGCAATTCAAATAAAAATGCAACCAATAAACATTGAAAATTCACATAACGGTCAAGTCAGATATCAATTATTTTAGAAGATCTTGAATGAATTTAATAAATCATACAAGTTGTAATGTTCACCAATATAGAAATATTGTTTGACTATGTTTGAATACAGTTCAATTTCAAATTAGAAAATGCAATTCAAATAAAACTGCAACCAATAAACATTGAAAATTCACATAACAGTCAATTCAGCTATCAATTGTTTTAGAAGAGATTGAATGGATTTAATAAATCATACAAGTTGTAATGTTCACCAAGTTAGAAATATTGTTTGACTATGTTTGAATAAAGTTCAATTCCAAATTAGAAAATGCAATTCAAATAAAAATGCAACCAATAAACATTGAAAATTCACATAACGGTCAAGTCAGCTAAAACATATTTGTGATCAATACTAAATCAATTTGAATATTACCAACCTTAACAACCAAACTCAAGGTAAAACAAAAGAATTGAGAACATGGATGAATGATTCTATATATTTTCAACCACAACTTCAGGTTCACAATCAAGTCTGACAATTGAGCTATTTGAGTCATCAAAAGAAATAAATGGATTGGTTCTAATGGCACTAGAGATAGTTTCAATTCCATCATCACCATCATCAAAAATATTTCTTGGAATTACTTCAACTATGACACCAAATTCAGGTCGAAGTTGGTCTTCGACATAAAAAACTTGTTTATCCATTGATGCCAACACATATGGTTCTTTGGTAGCAAGAGTGTGAGTCATATTAATTACTCGAAATCCACAATCATTAATAAATGTGTCATGTCTCGTCATCGAATCAAACCAATGGAATTTCATCATTGTGACTTGTCCATGAGAGTAATAATCCAATATTATTATTTTCTCAACAACTCCATAATAACCCACATTTTCAAATCGCGGTCTACTATCTGATGCACTGGCATAACAATCTGTTGTGGCAGTAACCATAACATCATCATGTTATGTTCTCATGTTCTTTTCTCATTCAATGACAATAAATTTGTACCCATTGATAACAATTGATTTACAGTCATGAACCACGGTATTGGGACCAAAAGCCAAAGCTCTTATTGCATCAGAGACAGAGTCATTAGAAAAACTCAATACCTACAATATAAATGACTATTAAACTTAATTAAATATTTATATAATTAATTTAAACATTAATTTTTTTATACCTTCAATTTTAACCAAGAATAAAACTCTTTGCTATGAAAAGTCTCTCTCCTTCTCAAAGATAAATAATGATGCTTCCTATTTATCATTGTTTTATGTTCCATGTTGATAAAAAATATGAATATTTTAACAGATATATATGTAAGATATACATAATCAATTTAGTTACCTGATATAGTCATCTAACAAATCACAGTTGAACAAAACTGTGCGATGTGCCATCTCCCGCTCTTCATGGATTAATGTCTTCAATGTTTATGATCCAGGAATTCCTCCTGTTTGAGGAAGTGATGGAAAACTGGGTTCAATTTTCTCATACTATTATTCTTCATTTCTCATTGGTCTGTTCAATCTTGTAGTAAGATCAGAAAAATACATTCAGCAGAAATCCATACATTCTTGAGCCAAGTAACTGTTCACGACAGAACCTTCGGGATGATTTCTGTTTTGGACATAAGACTTTAATGTGAACATATTTCTTTGAGTTGGATACATCCAACGAAAAGAAATAGGTCCTCCAAGAAGTATTTCAGTGGGAATATGGACAGTCAGATGCAGCATGCATGTGAAAAATGATGGAGGAAATATTTTCTCCAACTCACACAAAATAAATGGGGCATCTGTCAACATTTTTTGTAAGAAAGACTTGGAAAAATTCTTATCAAAAATATCTCTAAACAAATGGCACAACCGAATAACATCCACCCTTACATTATTGGACAAAATATGACAGATTGCTATTGGAAGCAACTCATGCAGTAGAACGTGATAATCATGAGTCTTCAAAGATTTTAGCTTCAACTCTCTTCTGTTGACCTGTTTAGATATGTTGCTTGAATAGCCATCAGGAACTATAATAGTCTCTAATACTTCCAGAAATTGTTTTTTGTACATAGGTGTCATCACATAACAAGCACATTGAAGTTTCCATTTATTTTCACTGATACGCACAGGATGCAATTCTGGTCTAATGCCCCAATCCACCAAGTCACGCTGAGATCATAAATCATCTTTTGTCTTCCCCTTGAAATTTAGAATAACCAAAAGCAACATTTAGCATATATTATTTACAATATACATTATGTCTAAGCAATGATGTAAGAAATTGGTTGACCAATAAGGCAAATCAAAAAAGATACTCCTCTTTGTCCAATTATAATAGGTTTCAGTGGAAACATTCTTTCTCTTTCCAGATTTCATTTGACCCTTCCCAAATGAAAAACTGAAATCTATCAATTCATTAAGCACATCAGTTTCATACATACGCTGAGGTGGATCATCGGTCTCTATGGTATTATCAAATCTTCGACGATTCATTCTATATGGATGATCCTTTGGAAAGAATCATCGATGTCCCATAAAACTGAAACTACAGCGATGTTTCAGTCTTATGGATCGTGTATTCTTCATACAAACTGGACATGACAGTTTTCCCTTCTTGCTCCATCCAGACATCATTGCATGAGCTGGAAAATCATTGATCGTCCACATAAGTGCAACACGCATCTGAAATATGTCTTTCGAACATGCATCGTATGTGCGCACACCCACATCCCAAAGAAGTTTCAACTCTTTTATTAAAGGTTTCATGTATACATCAATATCAATGTTGGGATCAGAAGGACCAGATATGAGTTTACTAAGGAAAGTAAAAGGTTTTTTCATACACAACCATGGGGGAAGATTATAAATGTGTATAAAAACTGGCCATGTGCTGTGCGAAGTAAGCATCTTCCCAAACGGATTAAAACCGTTACATGAAAGACCCAAACTCACATTATGCATGTCAGCTGCAAAATCAGGATGTCGAGCATCAAATATCTACCATGAAAATCCATCTGCAGGATGAACCAACTCATCATTAGTCTTCTTTTTCTCGGTATCATGCCATCTCATTTTTATTGATATGTCATCAGATATAAAAATATTCTGGAGTCTGGGGATCAATGTAAAGTGCCACATTACTTTTTGTGGAATGCGGGATGGTGTTCCATTAGATTTTTACTTCCAGCGGGATGTACCAAATTTTATACAATCATTTCGTTCAGCAGTTTCGTCCCAGAATAAACTGCAATATTTCGGGCAAGCATGAATTTTGTTTCTTGAAAATCCAAGTTCCTCAACTAACTTCCATGACATATAGTGGTTTGAGGTAATATCTGCATCATCTGGAAGTAAATCATTCAAGAGGGTAATAATGTAAAAGATTTTTGTATTAGAAATCCCATACATAGTTTTCCCATGAAACAATCGGATTAAAAATTCTAGCTTTTTCATTTTATCGCATTGTCGATATATTGGAGTCGTGGTAACATCATTCAATTTTTTCACCCTATCAATATCATCATTTTCACTAGATGCATCAGCGGTCGTCATATCGAAGTCTTCTTCAGTCAAAATCCTTTCTTTTTCATGATGACGAATAAACGGAAACCGATCATCTAACAAATTCTCCATTCCAGTCCTTTCATTTCGATCATCACCAATTTGAGATTTCATTTTCTCCCCATTATGATACCACACAAAGTAATTTTCTTGAAAAAAAATTTTGGTTATGTGGTAGCTGACTTCTTCACGGCTCAACCAAGGTCTACCAACACAATTGGAACTTGGGCAGTGTATACGACCACTATCTGAAGCATTGTGAAATGCAAAATCTATAAAGCTCTCCAAATTGTTTTGAAAATCGCTTGAGATCCAATCGGTTTTATACATCCAACTTCTGTCCATTCTGTAAAAAGAATTTATATAAGTCATTGTGTCATAAACAATTAAATAGGATTGAACTTTAATAGAAAATATATTTAGGTAAACGATAAAGGAAGGAGTTTCTAGTTGATGTAGTGAACTATTAAAACAATGTAAAGATATACTAATTAATTCAGTTATGTGTGACTAGATTTGAGGTGAGATGTGTTTTGTAATTTTTTCATTTATCACATACCAAGAAGACATCATAAACCTGATAAAACATTATTCAAGATATTACAAAGTGAAGGCTTTTCATGAAATATGCAGAATGTGTAAATAATGTTTTTTAAATAAGTTATTGATTCTAAAAAATGGAAATATTGTGAAAAGTTAGTACATTTAATAACACCCAAACTAAAGTCCACAGAAAGTACCATATCACCCCACTAAAAAAAAGGAAAACCACCTACCCCACTACCCCAACCATGTCAATTACCTTAATGAGGGATTCTATGTCTGTATTTGGGAAGAGGTTGAAGGAGTCTAACCTGGATGGGGGAGTTGCAGCCGATCAGATGGAAGACCTCAGGTTAGGGTTCACTTACGCGGGGGCTTCTGGAAATTGGGGGAAATGTAGAGTTATTTGCTTCTGTGTAATCGGGGGCGGGCTGTCCACGGGGGTGGCGGGGTTTTCCAGGGGGTGTGGGGTGTCCAGGGGGTGGGCGGGCTATCCACGAGGGTGGCGGGGCTGTCTAGGGGGAGGGGGTTACCAGGGGGTGGGTGGGCTATCCACGGGGGTGGGGGGGGTGCTTTCCAGGGGGTACATGGTGTCCAGGGGGTGGGCGGGATGTCCACGGGATTGGGGGGATATCCAGGGAGTAGGGGGTGTCCAGGGGTGGGAAGGCTTTCCACGGGGGTGGCAGGGTTTTTCAGGGGGTACAAGGTGTCTAGGTGTGGGAGGACTGTCCACGATGGTGGCAGGGCTGTCCAGAGGGTAGGGGTGTCCAGGGGGGTGGGCGAGCTGTCCACAGGGGTGTGACTGAGAGCTATGAGATTTAATTGGGTTATCATTCATGTTATGAAAAAAAAAGATGGGTGTTAAGGATTAGAATAGTATTTTTTAGTGAAAATCCAATTTGGTAGGATTAGTGACTTGATAACATGATGGTATCAAGTTTGCAATTGGGAAAATGTTGGGGAATTGGATTCTAAAAGGCTCCCACAACCTTCCAAGGATATATTATTTCTAGAAAAATGTGTTGTGGGAGAAGGAATTCATCATATATAGTTGATGTCACTTTTAGATCATGTGATGCCTTACTCACTAAGATGACTAGAGAAGAACCAAAACCAAAGAGGCCTCAAAACTATCCAAATCTCTAGAAGTGATGAATTCCCCATGCTTATTGGTGAACTATAGAAGTGATGAATTCCCACCTGCACAACCCCCTCCCCACCTCACCCCCAACAGACTCCCCCTCCCTGCACAACCCCCCTCCCATCCACCGACTGCACAACCCCCCCCCCCCCCCCCCACCTACACCCCCACTTGCACAACCCCCCTCCCCCACCCCCACCTGCACAAATCCCTCCCATCCACCCACTGCACACCCGCCTACCTCACCCCCAACATACTCCCACCTGCCCAGCCCACCCCCAACCTACACACTCCCCTCCCCCCACCCCCACCTGCACAGCCCCCCTCCCCCCACCACCACCTATACACCCCACCCCCACCTCTCCCCAACAAAATCCCACCTACCTATCCCACCCCCCAACCTTCAAACTCCCCTCCCCCACCAACTTGCACAACACCCCCCTCCACTTTCACCCCCCACTTGAACAATCCCCCCTCCCCCACCCCCACCTGCACAACCCACCCCCACCCCCACCTGTACAACCCCCACCTCACCCCCCCCCCCCAAGACTCTGACCTACCCAGCCCACCCCCCCAACCTGCACACTCCCCTCCCCCCCACCCACTTTCCCAACAACTCCCCTCCACTTGCACCCCCACCAGCACAACCCACCCCTCTCCCCACCCCCACCTGCACAACCCACCCCCACCCCCACCTGTACAACCCCCCACCTCAACACCCCACCAGCACACCCCCTCCCCCCACCTAAACACCCCACCAGAACACCCCCTCCCCCCACCTACTGCACCCCCAGCACCTCCCACCAGAACAAAAACAAAACAAAAAAATTGATTCACACATGACACCAGAACAAAAATAGAAAACAAATAACAAATCGAATTGAAATTTTTGGGTATACCATACTGCACGAACCTTAGGTTTAAGACAAATCAAAACAAAAAAGAAAAAAAATTAGATGCAAAACATTAAACATAACCTACTACTTACAGATTTTAAGTGTAGAACAAAACAACTTTGTGATTGAGTATGGATCTGGTGGAATGATTTTCCAAGTGAGAGAGATCTTAGGTCTCAATTTTAGCAGTTCAATCGCGTGGATGGGATCTCGGGTTTGCTGGGATTCTAGGGGAAAACTTTCCCAATAGTTTGTTAAAATCGTTGGGAAAGGTGATCTTTACCAAAGGTTTACACAAACCGTTGGGAAAGCCTTCGTAAGTTAAGGTCTTTACCAACAGTTTTGTAAAACCGTTGGGAAATACTTGTTTTATACCCCTATACCAACGGTTCAACAGAACCGTTGGCAAACAAGCATTGGGAAAACCCAAATTCCCAGTAGTGTAGGGTTATGATCCAAGGATACCATCCTTATTATTTATATAGATGAAGTATGGTTATGATGAAAAATATTTATGAAATCCATTTTCATGGGTTATGCTATGATAAAGTGTTTATGAAACCTATTTCTTTTCATGGGTTCTGATATGGTGAATGTTTTATGATCCTATGAAACACATATGTGTGGTTTTCATTATATGATGGGTGGGATATATATATCACTTCAATGATTTAGGTAAATTGTTATATATCATGATATATTTATGGGAAACAAGTCGATGTGCTTGATCTATTATGGGAAAAAAAGTTGAAGTGCTTGATCCGTTATGGGAAACAAGTCGATGTTCTTGATCCAGTTTGGGAAACAGGTGTTGATTCCTAGTACAATGGTCTTGGTAGTAAAAAATAACATATAAAATGGTTTCTATAGTTATGATGGCGACACACACATTTATGACATGAACTTATGGTTCATTGTTGAGTTATGTTGGGTTCTCATTCTTATGATTCATGTCTTTTGAAATGCTAATTTTTTACACCATAACTCATGTTTATGAAATTTTATAGATTGGGTATGTAATTTGTAAGTGATGGCCATAAACTCATATCACTATACTTATATTTTTCTTTTATATGATCATCAATTGATATATACCATGTTTACCCTTAATAATCATTTTAACTCACCCTTTTATTATGTTTCTTTTATCCAAGTTATGAAGAATGTTTTTTGTATGGTATTTCGATAAAGAGTACTATAAGGGAAGATATTTATGGGAAATGTTGAAGATATTTCGAAAATTAATAATATTGTATATCTATTATCCAAAGTCTCTAAACCTTTACGGTTATGGCATGCTTCTTATTATTATATATTGAATATTGATCTAAATAGATGTAATATTTATGTATGAAAACCTCAAGTTTCTGTAGATTTTAGAGAAAAATATATCATGATATGAGTTGGTATTTTATATGTTGTTAGTATGTTATTAAAAATTTGATAAAATATTGAATTGGCCATGAGTTAAAAATTAATAATGTCCTCAACCTACCTTAAGAAGTAAAATGGACTGATTGTAAGAAGAAAAATAAACCTACCATAAGATGAAAGATCAACTTATTGTAAGTGAAAATTTGGAAAAGTATTGAAACTATATTATGAAGTTAAAATTTTGAAAATTTTTGAACCTAAGTTATGTATTATAGTAACTAAATGAATTTTTTATATTTTAGATCAAAACATGCACCGTATTACTTATTCTTTTATATTAGAATTTATTGTATGTTTGTTTTATATGTTTCTCTTAATTAACTATTCTTTAAATACTCAATAATTATAAATTTATTTGGAGATATTTTCTAATATATTTAAACTAAAAGAAATGTGATCATATGTATAAAACTTGTCAGTTTTTATTTTTTATTCATGATAGAAAAATAACAAAGGCATGATCATATGACTTGAGTGAAAGTTTTCATTCATGAGTGTAATAATTCCCCAAGGAAGAAAAATGAAAATGGCATTTCTGTAATACTTTAGAGAACTAACTTTAAGAGTTATAAGATTAATGTGGCTTGATCTTTATAATTTAATCTAGAGTTTATGAATTTATAAAGCATAATCCTTCTATGTGTAAGATTTATGTGTAAGTCTTCAAGACATAGAACACTTGAAATTTTTAAATTCGAATAATTTTAAATATAAAAAGTAAATCTCACATATGTTTTGAGAATCTTACTAGAACATTTATATTTGTTTTTATTAGTTCATTTACTACTTTATTAAATGATATAACAAGTTGTGTTGTATATACTATATCAGTTTTATAGATTATAAAATAAACAAACATGGGAATAATTTTCATGCACGTTCAATGAAAAAATAGCATATTGATTTGGGAAGGATGAAATGAAACGAGCATCATACATTGAATCTTCTGTGCATGAAATAACTCTATATATTGAGTTCAAAAAAACCAGATCAAGTGAATGTAGTCAAGGATATTTCTGAACTTTACTATTCAATACACCTTGGTGATCAAATATTGTTTTCTACTTAACTTCAATCATTTGATCCATCACTAGTGGAGAGAAAATTTATTCCTTGACAATCAAATCTATTATAGTTCATATTTTTTTGTTCTTACTTATTTCTATTCTTATATACATTTAATCATATTGTTTTATAATACCCTTAAAAGGTAGATTTTTGGGATGTGACTCCCTTACAAATGATTATTTTGTGTTGTGCCTCCATTTTTAAAAAGGTAAGACTATTCGGGTTGTTACTCCACACTAAAAAAGATAGTATTGTTCAAGTTATTCCTCTAGGTAGAAAAAGGAAGGATAGTTGGTTTTTGACTTTCAAGTGTGAAGAAATTAGTCCTAGGTTATGCCTCAAGGGTTTAAAAATGCAGTGGTAAAGGGCTGCGAATCCTTTAAAAATCCAGAGAGTGCATAATAGTGGGTTACATATACCTCTATGTTTGAGAGGGGTGAAGAGTAAATGTAAGATCATTTAGATTAGAACTACTATAAAAATCATTGTATTCATTTCCTTTTTATTTTTGATTCATAAATTAACTTAACTTTGATAAGTGATTGAAAATATTTTGAAATGTCAATCCACCCCCTTGAAACCATTTGACCATTCTCATCGGGACCTAACATTAATAATATTATATAAATTTTATATTTAATATGATTTTATATATTTAAATTTGGGTCTACCCAGAACCATTGAGTCATTAATTTTAAATTATATGTGCATATTTTAGGTCACTGCATTATTTTTCATTTATATATAATAACTAATAATTTTATAGAAATTTATATATTTAATATAAATTTGCATACCTTAATATGATGTGTGTCTACCTAAACCTAGACTCGATACCCACTACTATAAATTTAACTTTTTAAAATGAATTATTAGTGATAGATTGAAGTTCGTCACAATCAATTCGTTAAAATGATTTTTTTTTTGTAAAAAAAATCGAATTTCAACATAAATACTATTTTTAGCATCATACATTTATGATTAAATTAGAATTAATTTCTAATAGTTTTGGTAGAAATGTGTGTGTTGTTCCTAGAGATATTTATTCATGATATCATTTTAAATTTTTCCTAAATAATCATTTTCCAAAAGATTATTTGAGACTAAATTATAAATCCATCATAATTAATTATTTGCTTTGGAATTTTAAATCAATAAAAAAAATTATTTTTGAGGGATTCTCAAATCCATCATAAATAATCTTCTAACAAAGGATTAATTATGATTGACTCTCGATTCTATCACAAATAATATTTTTGAAAATTGATTATTTTCTATACATATAAGAGACTGTTGTAAATAACTATATTCCCAAGGATTAACTATGAAAAAATTATAAATTTGTTATAAATAACCATATATGAAAATTTTATTTGGGAAGATTTGAGATTATATCATAAATAATTTTAAAATAAGTAGAAAAATACTTTTCAAATAGGTATGAAAAATATTTATGGTGGATAATTTTTGTGATGAATAACCATTCCATCACAAATACCCTTTTAAAAACATTGATTTTTTTTAAATATCAATCTCAAATATTTAAAATGATATAATATTCATGATGGAATAGTCTGTTGTAAAAAAAGTGAACCATAAATACACCTGCATCCCCTTACCTCACACTATATCTTATTTTCCCATCCTCAAGCATCCTCAAAACCCTCTCAAGTATCTATAATATTTTATTAGTATTTATTTAGTGTTTTTATATTAATTTTTTTTGTTTTTATTTGTTTATTAATAGTTATTTTATAAATGTATTTATTTATTTGTTATACATTTTTATATATTTTTAATGTCACATTATTTTTTAAATCTTATTTAAATAGTTATTAATTTCGTATATTTATTTTTTATTAGGGTTTAAATATCCTGAATTGTTATAAATTGTTTTTATTTAATTAGGTAATTAAAAAAGAATAATTTATTATTTATTATGTGTATTTTATTTTTTATTTTTTCATACTTTTTTTCAATATAATATCAATTTTGTCACAATTAATTTTTTGGGACAGAATTTTAAATCAGTCACAAATAAGCAACTATTATGGAATTTTCATTACATCGCAGAAAATGTGTTTGTGAAAACTATTTGCAATTGAATTTTAAATCCATCACAGATAGTGTTGGTTTGAACATAATTGTGAAAATCCATTTCAAATAGATTTATTATGTGATTCTCCATGATGGTTTATTGGAAATGAATTTCTGATGAAAATAATTTTTTTTCTAAAATCTATCACAACTAATCTATCATAAAAACCAAAAAAATTTTAGTGACTAGTGGATTTTGTTCTGGTTATATATTTAAAAATTCTACAAGATCCAAGTTCAGGTTTGATACTCTCAATAGATTAACAAGTATGGATTTAGAACAAGTTGTTCCAAACCTGTTTAAAACCCTAATACACATTACATGTGATTTTGAGAGCAATGATCACATTTCTATTTTTTCTAATTTTAGAATAAAAAATTAATATTGTTTAAAATTATATGATTTTTTATAAAAATTAAATGACTAAATCATAAAAAAAACTATAAATTTTTATTATTATTACAATAATATATATATATTCCCCACATGAGACATCGTAGTGGTTGTGCGCTTGTGGGGATGGGGGAGGTCTCATGTTTGAGCCTCATTGGGTGCATTTGTGATTTTATTTATATTTATCCTCTACCCATAAATTGTTGTAGTATGTGTGTGAAACAATGGTAAATGATTAAATTTAATAATTTTTATTAATTAACTGTGAATTTTTAAACGGAACAATATTTAAATTAATAATTTCAATTAATTAAATATATATTTTTAAATGGAAATAAAAAAGTTAAACAAATATTTCAAAGTATAATTGGTTATAGATTTGATAAAGATTTTGAAAATGAGTTACACTACTACGGATAATCGAAACACTATTGGGGGGGTCCCTTTATCAGTGCTAGAAATAGTGTTAATAAAGGCCTTATCTGTTGCAGTGTGCTATATGTATAATAGCACACTGCAGTAACCTCATGTAATTTTTACACAAAATATATAATTTAATTGAAATAAATTATACATCACGAATACAAAAAACACTAGTATATACATTTCAAACACTATTTTGTATAATTACATTTAGAATACTATCCACAAACAATTTAATATAGTATTGCTTCATTGTCTTTGGTACCCGTGATCCCTCTTAAAAAGGTATGTCCATGGTATCCATTACTGAACGAATCTACTCAACCAAAGTAAAATAATACTCTTATATAATAAAACAAATATTATATTTGTATTATTATAAAGAAGTTAATTAAACATTAATATGAATGAATACATTAAAAAGAGTCAACTTTAAATAAAAAGACACACTTGAATTTATAATGGTCACACTGTACATTGTATTGAGGTGAATTTGTTTCCAACACATAAAAATTGAGGTATGGATAATTTCCCTAAAGTATTAAAATAATTCAAATGTTTTTTCTTGGTTTTGAGTAGGTCACTTTTTCTTTTTAATGAAATTAATGTCAATTTTAAATAAAGACGCATTTGGAGTTATATCGGTAACACTATGCATGGGATTGAGGTGATACTTATTCTTATACATCACAAGTTACTTAAGGATTATTTTCCTAAAGTACTAAAATAATCCAAATGAATTTTCTTGGTTTTCAATATGTCACTTTTGTTTTCTCCTAAAATGTCACTTCAAACTAGAAACACACACTTTGAGTCATACGAGTCACATCATGTGTCTATTTGACATGATAATACATACTACATATCATGAATGACTTATGATTTTTTTTCAAATTATCAAGAAAATAATAACTCATTTGATTGTTTTTTAATTAATGACACATGTTTTGAACTAAAATATCAATTTTAAACTGATAACAAGCACTTTGAGTCATACCTGTCATACTGTGTTTCGAATTGTAGTTCAGGTGATTTGTACACATAAAAAAGGACTCATAGAATATCTAACTAAAGTATAACAAAAATCTGAATTCATTTTTTCAATTTTCAGTACATCACATGTTCCTTTTTACTAAAATTGTATTCAATTTTAAATAAAAATACGCACTTGGAGTCGTACCGATTACACCGTGTGTCATATTAAGGTACAGATGATTACTACATATTCTAAATGACTGATGGATCATTATTATAAATTAAAAAAAATCAAAATGTGTTTTCTCAATTTTGAGCAGGTCAGTTTTCAGTTTTACTAAAATTGATGTAAATTTTAAATAAAAAGATTCACTTTGAGTCATACCAGTCACACAATCCCACAGATTGAGGTGTGTATTATTTATTCATGTCCCAAATAACAAATATATCATTTCACTAAAGTATCAAAACAATCTAAATGCATTTTATCAGTTTTCAGTATGTCACTTGTTCCTTTTTACTAAAATTGATGTCAATTTTAAATAAAAACATCCACTTGGAGTCATATTGATCACAACATGTGTCATATTGAGGTTTAATTGATTATTACACATAAAAAATGACTCATGGATCATTTTCCTAAAGTATCAAAATAATTTAAATGTATTTTCTCAGTTTTTAGTGCGAATCTTGTTCCTTTTGGTAAAATTAATGTCAATTTCAAATGAAAAGAAACACTTAGAGTCATACCAATAAAAACATGAAGAATATTGAAGTGTGGATGATTCTTACATGTCAAAAATTACTTATAGATCATTTTCCTAAAGTATCAAAACAATCCAAATGCATTTTCTCAGTTTTGAGTAGGTCAGTTTCCTTTTTTTCTAAAATTGATATCAATTTGTAATAAAAAAGATGCACGAGGAGTCATACCAGTCACACCATTCATTAGAGTGATATGAGGATGATTTATACACATATATAATTATTTATAGATCATTGACCTAAAGTATCAAAACAATATGAATTAATTTTATTATTTTTCAGTTGGTCACATATTCATTTTTCTAAAATTGATATCAATTTTAAATAAAAAGATTCACTTTGAGTAATACCAGTCACACTGTGCATCATATTGAGGTGAATCAGATTACTACACATCCCAAATGACTCATAGATAATTTAACTAAAGTATCAATACAATATGAATTTTTTTCTCATTTTTGAGATGGTCAATTGTCCTTTTACTAAAATTGATGTAAATTTTAAATATAAAAGATGTATTTTGAGTCATACCGGTCACACCATGCCTCATATTATGGTGAGGATTATTTTTACACATCCCAAATGATCAATAGATCATTTACCTAAAGTATTAAATCAATATGAATGCATTTTATCAGTTTTTAGTATATCTCTTGTTCATTTTTACTAAAATTAATGTCAATTTTAAATAAAAAGATGCACTTAGAGTCATATAGATCACATTGTGCATCAAATTTAGGTGAGGCTATTTTCTACATGTTACAAATGACTCAATAATTGTTTTATTCAAGTATTAAAACAATAAAAACAGGTTTTCTTGGTTTTGAGTAGGTCATTTGTCCTTTTTTACTAAAATTGATGTAAATTTTAAATAAAAAAGATGCACATGGGGTCATACTGGTCACACTGTGACTTATTTTGAGTTGAATCTAATTATTAAACATCCCATATGATCCATGGATCATTTATCTAAAGTATCAAAACAATAAAAATGTTTTTCACATTTTTATGTACATCACTTCTTCCTTTTTACTAAAAATGATGTTAATTTTAAATAAAGAATGCATTTGGGGTATACCAGTCACACCGTGGATCAGATTGAGGTGCGAATAATTCCTACGTGTTCTAAATGACTCATAGATCATTTTACTAAAGAATCAAGAAAATAAGAATATGTTTTTACGTTTTGAGTAGGTTAGTTTTTCTTTTTACTAAAATTGATGTAAATTTTAAATAAGATGCACTTGGAGTCATACCAATCACATCATGCATTAGATTGAGGTGAATATGATTTCTAAACCTCCCAAATGACTCATGGATCATTTTAAAAATTTATCAAAAAAATATTAATGTGTTTTTTTAGTTTTTAGTATGCCACTTGTTCCTTTTTACTGGAATTATTGTCAAATTTAAATAAAATGTCACACTTTGAGTCATACCGGCCACACCATGCGTCGTATTGAGGTGAGAATGATTCATAAACATCCCAAATTACTCATGGATAGTTTTACTAAAGTATCAAATCAATATTAATATTTTTTCTCTATTTTCTGTATGTCACTTATCTTTTTTACTAAAAATTCATTTTAAACTGGAAACACGCACTTTCACTCATACTGGTCACATTGTGAATTTATTCATCATTAGAATGATTCATAATCATCACAAATGGTTGATGAATCAATTTACTAAATTTTCATGACAATTGGAGTTTGTTTTATCTGGTTTTAGTGAGTGTCACATTTTGAACAAAAATATCAATTTTAAACTGAAAATGGACACTTTGAGTCATACTGCTCACATATTGAGTTATATTTAGGTGAAACTGATTCCTACACGTCCTAAATGACTAATGGATCGTTTTCCTAAAGTATCAAAATAATGTGAATGTATTTTTTTAGTTTTGTGTATTCTAGTTTTCTATTTTACTAAAATTAATGTGAATTTTAAATAAAAACATGCACCTAGAGTAAAACCGATCACACCATGTGTTGAATTGATATTTTAAAGATTCCTACACATCCAAACGTATAAAAAATATCCTAACTTTAAATGTTACCATGGTTTACATTTTAAGTATTTTTCAAATAGCTAACACTGCATATTTATTTGAGAAAGGTTTTTCAGCTACGAACATCAAATCAATATGAAGTGTTGGAAGTTTGATAAAGAAAAAATAAATAGAAAATGTGGAAACATTAGAAGAAAGAAACATGTTATCTCTTATATGGATTGTTGTAGATAGTTGAAATAAAAATATGAATTCCCAAAATATTTGTGAAAACAACTAAATAAGTATTAGATAAAGATGATAAGGAAAATAACTTAAAAATAGTAGATAAAATGATGAAATAATTAATTAAATAAGTAGTATGAATTCACCTTTTCTTGATGGTTGTATACATTCTTGACCCACAAATAGGAAAGGAATTAACCTATATAAGAAAAAAATTATTATGTGAGTAATACTAAAAACTAAATAAATTAAACATAAATATGAAACAATCTACTACTTCTATTGAAGTAACATCTTCAAGCTACTTATATACATTATTGCATTAGGTATATTTCCCATTAATTTATAAGAAAATCTATATCGTCTTTCTAATATGAGTCTTTTTGAAAATGATATTTTTACTGAAAAAATATAAATACACCATGGATTAATAAATATTTTAAATGAAATAGTAATTATCTTCGAAAATACCTCTTTGAGGATGATAGTTTATTTATAGAATATAATCTCTCTCATAAATTTAAAAACATAATAACCACAATCTTTTCCATTTGTTTGTTTCGGACACTATAAATTAAATTGATAAAAATAAGTAATTTATTTTGATATGTGTTTGGATAGTGAAATATTATTATATATAACCTAATACCTGTCCATTTTTAGAACTTTTTAGGATTCTTATGCTTAACCCCTATCATCACTCCTTATTTTTGATGATATTCATACATTTCCCTGTCATAATTAAAACCTCATTAAAACATAATATAAATTATATAACTTGAATTTTAGTTCTAAAACATTGGATGTAGTGTATTTGTTATTATAAAATGTAATCATGTGTGGTCAGTGTATTGGGTATCCATACAGTGAATCCATAAAATAAATATTTAGAGTATCCAAATTGACCACAATAAGCATCCAATATTGTCTGAAAACAAAACAAAGTAATAAGTATTGAAATAAATGAAAATATATTTTATATGTTTATATTATTTAGTTTTACCACTACAATGTTGGTATTAAGAAGAGAATATCATCTGTAAGTTTTCTTTTAAACAATTTGACTAGGTCTACCACTATTTCATCCATTTTTTTGGATTCTATTTTTGTTTGTTCTGTAGAGGTGGTGTGAAGACTAATGAGTCCAATTTTGTTTTCATGGTGAAATCCCTTCAATTTGTGTTTATATATATTCCTACCAAAAATATGAAATGTATTTAGTCATAATTAATATAGTATATCAGCTTTTGGAAAATCAAATCATGAAAACACACCTCATGTATACATTTACAATTGAGACTCCTAGCCATTCATAGTTGAGGATTTCAATTACATTCTCAACACCAATGTAGTATGTGCATTCCTCTCCATACATATTTTCTTCAAAATCAACTATGTGACTACTACCATTTTTTAACGTTGTATCCACATGATCCTTCAATGTTCGTAAATGAGGATATTGAATGGGAAGGGTGAAGGTGCTTTTGTAAAATATTTTAGTCAGTTGTTCAATCCTTTAGATGGTATTGAGTCGGTATTTAATTTCACCCCCTTCCCTTTGTCCATCTATAATAACATTCATCTGTACAAGCCTTTTTTCATTAATTGTTAAAGGTTTATCTTAAAAAATAAATTATAAATAAATACCTCCTTATTAATATGTTCTTTTACAAGATGTTATTTCCATGTGATGAATGCTCTGATAACTTATTCTACTATATGAATCTCATCGTCATCAATTGGAACAGGTAGCTGGGTTCTTAGCTCACGAGTTATGCTAATCACCATTCTCACATGGCATGTTGGAAGTGGTATGTTATGCAGACCATCGCCTTGGATATTGAACATCATATCCCTCTCTATAAGGTGATGGTTAGGTGTTGATAGATATAAATAATCGACATTATCACCCAGTATAATATCATTACAGGAAAGGTATCAGTGTCTATAAGATTCACATTTTATAGAAACAATTATTAGAATATTGATGACCTCAACCAAGATAGATCTTTGAGGGTAATGGATCACCTCAAAGATGGTGGAGGGTGGGATCTTCACACAATGGTTATTCTTGAGTTGTTTCTTCTCTTTGCTTCCTCCCTATAACATTTTCTAGAAAATCATTCTGTTATTGGAATTGTTCCTCAATGGAAGCTAATATTGCTTTTAGCTCTTTAATTTCTTCACATTTATCCTCTTATTTTTTTTCTAAAAATATGTTCAGGGTGTCACCCCAAAACCCACACCTCTAACGTGATCATACTGTTCCGGCCGCTTCAAGGCCACTGATAGTAGGTGTTTATCTGGTACATGTGTTGTTGATTCTTGTGACTATGTCGGATATAAAATATAGTAAAATAAGTAATCATTATTATGTAATATTGACATAAATAATTTTTTTATTATTTCATAATTACACATGTTTTCCACACTTTTGTGTTTTTTCATCTATTTATTCCCATCTTTATTTACGTGTTCCTCCTTCCATAGCACATAGAGGGGATAGAAATGGATTTTAATTTGGATTCATCAATATGTATATAAATAGAGGAACATAATTGTGTTATTGTTCCATGTCACATAAAAGTATTATGGTATATTTAAAATAAGTACCATTTTTTCAAGTGAAGCGTACACCATCCTTGCTTTACATTAGGGGTACTTTAGTTATTCTACCAGTTCTTTATTTTCATCACTCAGTTTATATTTCATAAATAAAAAATTCTCAATAGAAATGACGAATACACGTATTGTCAAACAATGTATTACCATCTATAATGTACCTAAAAAGAAACATTTGTAGGATGTATTGTAAATTCATCACACACTTATTGGGTTATCAGGAATGCATACATAAGTGGTAGGTTCAGGTTTATTTCCCCTTCAGTATCTTTAATATGATATCGTGTTATAATTTTGAGAAAGCCTCTGTGAATCCTTCCGGAAATAATTAATATATATTCCTTTTCAAAGTTATATACTATAAATGTACTTTTCAAGGGATAATGAAGAGTAATTCAATTCTTCATTATTTTATTTGTTATTAAAATAAATAAATGATATCATAATGTTATTGTAATCTCTTCCCACATCAGTTTTTTAAGCATGGGAACAATATGGTGCTACGAATATACATCAATCAGTACGTTTTTTTGAGTGATTATTGGAATGTAACTACTAAACATGGCCTTGTTGGGTTTAACATGTTGGAAACGCGCATTCCATCCAAACTCGTATTTGATATCTTAGCTTTTTTACCCTAATGATTTTTGCTAACACTATCAAACTAATACACTCTTCTTTTTCTGCATCATCGGTCCTTCATCATCTACCATTTACTTTGATTCAATATCATAATTTTGTTGTTCCGTTGGATCGGTGGCATCATCATGTGCAGATGGTCATTGTACCCCTACATTGGGAGCAACAACAGGTTGAGAAACCTTTTGTTCCTTAGGATTGAGAGCACCAACACATGCAGAAGGTCATTGTTTCTATGTAGTGCGAGCAATAGTAGGTTGAGGGACATGTTGTTCCTCACGATTGGGAGCACCAGCATGTGTATAAGTTCATTTTTCCTCTGTGCTGCAAGCAGCTGCAGGTTGAGAGACCTATTGTTCCCTGGGATTGGGAGAACCAGTATGTGAAGAAGTCATTATCTATAGAAGTGGTTCAACATTTAATTTAGATTACATAAATGCAACAGTGAATAGATAATAACATGAGGTAACACAATGTATATTACAAAAAAAATAACCAGATATTAAACTCTATTTTTTTTAATATTGAAGGGATTTTACCCCTCTATCGAATATCCAAATCCCTTAATTATGGTCACCTATGATATACAAAATTCCATCTACATTGGGACCACTATGAAATGATTGTGATGTCCCAATGAAAGGGTCATCCTCCAGTTGAACTTTCATCTGACCCTTCAATGGTTTTGGTTGATAATATAACAATTGACCACTTTCGGTTTGTGGGATCTGGAAACGTGCATTTCTTCATCCCCAAGGGTAACTCTTCTATTTTTCATGGTAATGTATTCATCATATTCATTTTTATATAATTTATAACCATTAATTACATAACCATTGTAATATAATACATACACACTCGGTACTTTTGATAAACATAGAATTCATTCTGAAATTGAATATGTATTTTCATTTTCCTCCTTAAAATTAAGGTCCCAAAACCATCCTATAAACTATTGGTTATGTGTATTTGATAACCATATTTCATCTCTTGTTGGATTCAAATGCCTAAGAAATTTTTTGTGGGTTTCAAAATATGGGGAAACCTCCAAAATGTTATAAAAAATGTAATGGTAGGCTTGCTACCGATCTATAATATTGATTGTGAAAAAATCTCTTCCAGAAATTACTTCACCCGCAAGTCGCCCAGTGTAATGAGATTTTGATAGACCAATTCTTTCCACACTGAATAGGTATTTGATACAGAATTCAATATATTCCTCAAAAATATATCGCTCTATGATAAAACCCTCTGGACGATATCGGTTTTTGACATACCCTTTCAAAATATTCATATGTCGTTCAGTAGGGTACATCATTTTATAGTGTACAGGACCACATAGTAAAATCTCTCTCACAAAGTGAACCATTAGTGAACCATTATATCTAGAAATGTTGGTAGAAATAACATTTAAAATTCACATAATATGACTACAATTTATCTTTACATAGCCAATAATTTTTTTAGGTCTATAACTTTGTTACATATAACTTTAAAGAATAAATAAATCTTGGTTAATGTATGATAAACATTATTGGAAGGAATGAAATGTAAAGATATAGAAATTAGATCTTGCATCAAAACATGGATGTCATGTGATTTCAGATCCTTTAACTTTAAATAGTTAATTGACATGATATTCTTGATATTCAATGAATACCCATCTGGAACCATTACGTAATTTATGAAGTTATAAAACCAATATATCTTTTTCTTGGAATGAGTGTAAGTATCTGGAGGAAGAAAAGTTCATTTGTCACCCTTAATCGGTGCCAACTCTTCTCGTATACCCATGTTAACCATATCCACCTATCCTTAACACTGTAATTTGTTTTTTCATATGCATTTAGCAATGTTCCAATGAAACTATCACATACATTTTTTTCAACATTCATAACATCAAGAAAATTTTGACGTATAGACAATTCCAGTATGGCAATTCAAAAAAACTGATCTCTTTTTCCAACTAGTTTTCATAAGGTTTTTTGAAAATGGTTTACCAAAAATAGTGTCAACATATTTTATTTTCTCAAATAGTTGACCACCTATTAGTGGAGATGGTGCTATAGGATCTTTTTAACTTCCATAAAATGGCTTCGTCCAAGATCTCTACTTACTCCATCTGGGTAGAAATTTGTGATATCCTAGAAACACAGTATTCGATGAATGTTTCAACTTAATTGAATGTGTACCTTGTTCGCAAATGGGAAACCCTTGAGTTTTTTTAATTATATATACTAAAAAATTTCTATAAGTAGGAAAGTCATTTATCGTCCCATAGAACATGTATCTCAATGTGAAATCTTAATTTTTATAAGTATCATAGAACATAACACCTCAATCTCAAAATAATTTCAAATCCTTGATCAATTGAGTCAAATAAACATCAATATCACTACCTAGATGTTTTGGTCCTGATATACACATAAATAACATGATGTATTTTAATTCTATGCATAACCATGATGGAAGTTATAATTTACCAACATAACTGACCAGTTTCTATGAGTACTGCTTTGAAAACCAAACAAATTCACTCTATTTGTAGATAATGCAAGATGAATGTTTCTCGGGTTGTTTCCAAATTTAGGATACTCATGATCAATTATTTTCCACTGATAAGAGTCTATTGGGTGACTTAGTTTCCCATCTTTATTTCTTGTATCTGTATGCCGCGTCAGTTTCACTGCAGTCACCTCACTTCGATATAAGCGCCTAAACCTTGGAATGATTGAAAGTAAAATACAACTTTCGTAGGATTGGATTCATCTTTCTTTTATCAATAAGCACCACACTTTGGTCATTCTGTAAGTAATTTGTGTTTCTTGTAAAATAGTATATAGTTATTCAGGCATGCATTTATTCTTTCAGAGATCATGCCCATTGAGCGTAGCATTCATTTGGTATCATATGTTCAGCTATGGATCTCATTATCTTCTCGAAGCATATCATCCAAGATAGAAAGTAGTTTTGTAAAACTAACATCACTCCATCCATTTTCTGATTTCAAATTATACAGCTTCAGTACAACTGTCATTGCTATATATTTAGTGCAACCAGTATACAATGACATCTATTCATAACCCTTTAACATCTCAAACAATTTTAGAAAATCATGAAGTTCATATTAAACTATCATTTTAATTTCCTCAATATGATATTCATCATTATTTACATATGTAATCACATCCTCAATATAGTCTCCTTCATTATCCACACTTGTAATTATATCAGATATTCCATAAAACACAATGATATCCCATCCACTAGTCACATTCTCCTTTTCCCTATGTTTATTCTAACATTTATAAATTCAATATATTTCGTGATAGATCAAGTGTTCTTCCAGCTCCTCTAGAATAATTAGTCTTTAATAATAACAATGTAAACATGTAAAAATGATTTGAGAAGGGTCATATGCATGATATTTTGCAAACTTGATGAGCTCTTTAACTCCATCTTCATACTACTTTGTCATATGATTGACATCCATCCATTGTTTATTCATATCAATCCTATTTGATTTGGTAATATTAATATTTAACAAAATAAATACACAAAATAAGTTTAAATAGGGTGGTCATCCAACTATATATCCCTATCAGAAGATCCAAAGGAAGCAAAACAATACAGAACAAACCTAAACCTATAAAATATTGTCATGATATAAAAGTACAATAGGTCACCACAACCAACCAAATCTAAGATATCACTTTCATATTACATACTAAAAAATATTCTTTGAAATAAATTATAAAAATAAAAATTCTCTATAATGTTTTACCAAATAAATAGTAACAAATAAAAGTGTTTTAAAATGGTTCTTTTAAGATTTTAATTAAATGAAAACAATCACTTGGAAATAATTTTTCCTTGGCCAATACCCCTTTTTCAAATAAACTTTTTAAAATATGACTTTAAAATATTTCACAAACACCCATATTTGAAATAAAAATTTCAAAACTCAAAGAGGTTTCAAACTATCATGCATTTTTATAAAACATGTTTGAAAACCAACAAATTCTATAAAACTAGGAATGGTGACCTAAAACTGCATTTTCAAAACTCACACATTCTTGGAGTTTCAAATACAAACCATTATAACTTCTCTCATTTTGAACAATTTCCAAACACATTATTAAAATATTTTGAAAACACTTTAATATCACACTTTCCTTTTTTACCTAATTTAAAATCCATTCACAATCCATTTTCAAAAATTCTGAAAAGAAAACCATACAAAGAAGGGAGAAATAACATAGTCGAACACCACTTCTTAAAGTCACACAACATGGGGAAAATGACAAGAAAATATATTACAAACAATAATATAAATAGTAGGGGATACAATAGAAGTGGAGATAGATAAAACCCCTAAACAATCCTAATAAGGATTCTAGTTTCGTGGGTATCGTCATTGGGTTGTATTAATTAAAGGACAGAAACTGGAGATAAGGAAACTAGGTGATCACTACTAAACCAATCCACACCATATGAAGTACCATCAAACTAGGTCATCAATAATAAACATCCCTGCATGGGATCATAAGCTACAATGGTCATACAAGAATGAAAGGGGATAAAGAGGGTGTCACACCTTTTATGAAAACTAATTTTTTTTAAAAGTTCAAATGGGCCATATTTTTCAAAACATACTTTGAATGCCAATCCATTTTATCATTTATAAAATCCATCCCAATATACTCTTCATATCAATTTTATAAAAACACCATTGAAACTCAAATGGGAATGTAAACTATCCTTTAAATGACCATTCAAAAACATTCAAAGAAACAATAAGTTTCAAAATCCAATACACCTAGGAAAATACACCCTTTTGAAATAATTCATCTCATTTGGAAATGTCACAAACCAACTCGGGTCAAGCCTGAACCGGTCACCCAATTCGATCTGCGACAAGGCTCAAGAGGCATTCCTGATCCTTCCGGACTGGCAACAAGCACCAGGGCATCGATAGAAATGATGGGAATGGTTTCTCCCAATATGAATAAATAAAATAAAAGGAAATAATAAAGGTCAACTCAAAATAAATAAACCAAATAAAGAGACTAAGAAAGAACTGAATAAAATAGAACTAACCAAATGGGGAAACCACTATCTTCGTGTGACAACACGGGTCACTCTCCAACTCACGACCGAACATCACCCAAGGTGAACAAGCTCTTGTTGAACCTGGAATAGAAACTAAAAACAAGAAAATACTATATGCATGAGTATTAAAACTCAGTAGTCATGCCCAAAAAATCTATTCCCAAAACACTGCTATTAAATATATAATTTTACAAATTTCATGTTTTTACTACATTATATAAAATATGGGTTTTCAGGCACAATTTCAATTCTAAAGCAAGTAACGGTCCATTGCTCTTTTCAATTTAGAAACAAGATTAATATTTGAAGAAAAGGGTACATTATATTTTTAAAAACACTTTTGCGAATGATTTAAAATACAAAATTTAGTTTTTAAACAAGTTGAAACCATACAAAACCCACAACACACACAAGGGAAATGGAAAAGTAGCGCATGGGGGCCAACAACCAAGCTAAGAACCTCAATAGTCTGCTACATAAAAATAAATGACAAAGAAAACTTGGGTCAAACCTAGGAGCTCATGAACAATCCAGAACATACTATACATGTGACTCATCCTGAAGGCTTTCCATACTCAATGACTTCATAATTCTCAAACGCTCAGTATTTCCCTACCTGGCCAAACAAATGGGACCAATCCCCTAGTAGAGTAAAGTCCATACTAAGGACCACTAGCCAGTGCGTAATCTAAACTAGTGCAGTAATCGTTCTTAGAAGATTCACTTACTAGGACAGGTTCTCATGTCAACACATGTAATAAAAAGGGGGTGAGTCAAAAATGACAATCAAGAAACCAATCATCATGCATGAACATCACACACAATAACTCACACAAACAACGTAAATAGCAAGGTCACCCCTGAGTCGCCTCAAAGAGAGTTTTCAAAATCATTTAATTTATTAAAGTGACAAATTGGCCTTAACCAACCAATCAACAAAAAAAAATTTAGAAGAACCAACACACTCCAAATCACTTCCAAAGAATCAAAGAAACACCACTTTAAATCTCAAAACCATTTGAAACCCCATTTATAAAATCCATTTTAGAAACCCGAACACATTTTCAACCCCAGACATTCTAAAAAAACACAACTTACATACCAAGGACAACTGGGAAATTTGATAAACGCTTGGTATATGAATTCAATAGGAAACATTTTCAGATAATTCAAGAATAAAAGGGAACTACTATCTTTCACAACAAAAATTTATTCTAAAACTAATTACTTAATATTATTTACCATTTCCTTAAAAATAATGAAATGCCAAGAAATTAATAAATTCTAAATATAATGGTAAATGTAGTTGGGGACCTACCTCAAGGTGGAAAAAATCCATCCACCTTGTCTCTTTGTGCTTTCTAAATAAAAGTTGTTTCTCCCCCACTAATCATATGTGTCTTCGCATACATGCAAGGACAACTACCCCTATGCATACATTCGCATGACCCATGAATAAGTGTAAGGGTATTCTTACAGGTATGCTTATACACATATACCAATCTCCACTCACCTGTGTATGCATTTTTATATATACACATAGGTACACCTAGCCCCATACATTCACATTCATTGCCATGGATGAATATACACGTAATGGGGGAACCTACATGTATATATTTACTTACCTATGAAAATGCAGGCGAGTCGCCCTTGGACCGGTGACTAAAAAACGCACCGAAAAGTCCAACACACTATGAAAAAATAACCAAGGACCCTTTTAAACAATTAATACCTTAAGTTAGAGGGTGCAACAACCAATCAGTGGAAATAAGAATAAACTATGTAGCAAAATATTCCTCAAAATACACAGCTCTTGATGATGGTAGACTGAAACCACTTCACCTATACGCATATAAATATTCTTATATATATATACCCTTTGACCCAAGTACATATCCCCCACCCCCTGAGGGAATATGCGCAAGAAGTATATACATATATACATTCTTACCCATGTATATACCTATAGGTATTTGTCTCTAATGACCAAAACCCACAACGTGATGAGAAAAACACCCTACAACGATGCAAGGGAGTCCAATAACTACCAAATGCTCCAAAAAAACTAAAACAATTTCACCTCCCATAAAATAATATAAATTAAGCACAAAACATGAAAAATACACCTTTCATGGAAAAAATGTCACAAAGCCAATTTGCATCACACTCACAATTTAATAAAACATTTACATAATTAATAAAACTTTTCCAAGATGTACAACAAAGATTCACTTAAAAAAACATACTCTAACTCCCCTATTTAAAATTAAACTCAATAAAACATTTTTCCACACATGGTTTGCACCTTTTATATGATTAAAATAAACCATTAAATTAATTTATAAAACAATTTAAGTAATACCTTAAGCTTTCTCACCGAAGAAAACATTCAAAACCCTCTTCAAGAATAAACCGCACACCAAAAACACATCAAAACACAATTTTAATCCCTCACATAATTTGATTAACTAATTGCACAGTTTATAAAACACTATTAAATGACACGTTAAAAGTTTTCCTCAAAATGCACCCCATTTCATATTAAAAAGATACTTAAAAATTAAAAATGTACTAAAACCATTTAAAAACTAACTTTACACCACAAAAATTAATCAAAGAACCTACTAAATTAATTAAACAAGAAAAATAAATCACCAAATATTATTTATGTATGAAACCGGATACCTTTGGTGTCAAAAATTCCAAAAAAAATGTTTAGAACTCCAAGCGCTGCACAACCACACCACACGGTGATCCAATCAAACCCTAAAATCAATACATCGAACCACCTTCATAAAAAACAAACCAAATACAACAGAAAACCCTTACCCAACAACCTATCAAACGGAAGAAAACACCCACCAGTGAAGAATGCACCTGCGGCAAGGGAGAGGAAGGTTGTCTGAGAAAAATGAGGGGGTTCCTTGGTGAGTTGTGCCAGAAATGGGGTTTCTCTAGAGGGTTTGACCGAATAGGGGTGATGCGCGGTGTAGGGGATAAGCGCAATATCTGGAGAGGGCAGCATGATGGTAGGGCGTTGGAGCAAGGCGGTCTTCCGGGAGGAAGGTGGAGAGCCCGCCTCGACCAAGGGAGGAGGTGAGCGGTGCGACGACATGGACAGGGAGGAGGGTTGGGGTGTGATGGAATGGAGAGGGAGGGTTGGGGTGCGACCAAGAATAGGGGTGAGGAAAATAAGTGGGGAAAAAAGAGATTAAAAATAGAGAAAGGAAATAGAAAATAAAATATAAAAAATTGAAAGTGAAATAGGAAATAAAAAAAAATAAAATAAAATATTCCTTAAAACTTAAACCAACTAAAAAAATAAAAATAAAATAAAAATAATTTCTGATGTGCGATGTCCGGATGTGACAATTCTCCCCACCATGACACTTTCTGCCCCCAGAAAGTCCCAAAAGACAAGGTCAACAAAGGGTTCCAAGCGAGACCACGAAGACACTTAAAATAAAACCTCAATTTCCCGAAGACCCAACATTCAAAACACCCATACGCTGAAACTAAAAGATCTCAAAACCAGAATCACCAAGAAACATAACCAACAGCAAGGAATACACCTGCAAACACAACTAAAACATAGAACACCCCGACCCCTAACTTAGGGATCACCAAGGCTGATCGAGACCTCTGAGAACACTCGTCAAGTGACCCACTACCCGAGCTAACCAATTACCATGGTCAAGGTTGGGTGGAGTATAAGTAAGGGGTTTCCCCGCCAAGCACACTTTGAAAGCAGAGTTTTACCACAAGTTCGTCCTATGGTGGTCTCCCCACCAATTTGGGTTTTTATAAAACATTTGTTCTTCAAAACAAAACAAATCACAAACCCAGAAAAACCTCTAACACTATATTGACCCTCTAAGATCCCTAAGTTTAACCAAAAAAACACAAGAGGAGATGTCGGTGAGAACCATAGTGGGTATCCCTACAATTTAAGAATTTTCCTAACACCATGACACTCACACGGGAATTCCTAGTTTAATTTGAGCGATACAAACTGAACTCTTCCTCACGAACCCACCCACACGAGCCAACCTGCATGGATGATTCCCACACTGGCCAATACTCCACCACATTATAGGGGTTTGAGAGTGAAAACCCCTAACCAATATCAAATTGTACAAGCGCACGTTAATTACACAAGACATGAGAATATCCAAAAAGAGTACAATGTAGATTCCTCGCTGACCCACTATAAGGTTCACAGAGCACACCCAATGGCTTTACAAGAATAGGAATTATCTGAACCTCCTTAGTGCCCAAGAGGGACTCCCTCAAATGAAGACCACAACAAGGAGATAAGGCCTTTAGGACCTTCACAACAAATATAAAGACTTCAAAGACAATACCGCAATGGAGAACTTATTTCATCCCCATTATGACACTACGGACATAAGTCAGACCAAACCCATCCCACATCCGACAAATTTTGACTGCGCACAAGCTTCACCCCAGGACCTATGGCTGGGGCCCTGATGTCTGAAGAATCTACCACCTCACAATCATATGATTACCATCTATGACTGGAACTTCCACCATTGTAAAAGCAACCTACAAACTTCTCCTCATGTGTCAAGCGACCACTCCGTCAACATACCAACTGAGAATTACGGTGAATGACTTAGACTTCCCAACTGACCAAATTGGAGATAGGCAATTGAATAGTCTTTCAAACATGCAACAAAAACTGATTGAAAGAGAATTTGAAGAATAGGTCCCTTTAGGTTCACACTCCTCATCGGATGAGGAACCTTCACTTACCAAAATATGAACAAGACCAAAAACTATTATGAGTTTTAAACTGATCGCTTCACACCACCTCTCAGGAACATGAAACTGGATCATTGAAGGGTCAATACACCTCCTTCATCATCTATTGACTGGTCAAGAACCGACAAGTTTCACCAATTTTCCTCTCCTTCACTTTCTTAGGTACAACCACATGATGAAGTTAGTATTAAGGATCTCTCAAGACATCCTCATCCTCAATAAAAATGAAACGATCACAGTTCACTAGTTTAGTCCCACTCCTCCAAACATACTTGAGGCAACTTACACCCGCACAAAATTTAGAGTCCCTCAAAAACCAAAGACACTCCCAACATTCAAAAAACACTCAACGATATTCATCCGACCTCAACACCTATAAAAAACCGTCACAACCGAGCAGAACCCAACTCCGTCACTCCACTGAGCATCTGGGATTAGCCAAGAACTGAGAAAGACATGCTAGAAAGCCATGGGAAATTTTTAGGGGGCATATACTGAACAAGAAACACAAAATATCCTTCCACAAAATCAAGCATCCCAAATAACAAATATCCACACTTCGGATGCAAATATGATAATTCCAACCCAAGGCATCAATTCATTTTCAAAGAAAACACCTTCTTGAAAAAGAAAAACAAGCACTTCCCAAAAAAGTCCAAAGGATCTTTTGAAACCATTGTTTTTACTCCAGTCTCAAAACAATTTACCAATTAGAAATTAATTTAAGCACAAAAACTCATTTTAGATAAAAAACGCTTTTCAGGAAATAAGAAGCAGCCTTAGAAATCAATCACTTACCACTGATATTCCATAATGCCTCACAAATATGAATTTTCGTGCCACTCAGGCAACCATCCACATGATCCACCAACTATCCATTAGTCATGTCCACATGCACACGCAAGCACCCATAGGAATACCACTGAACCAAAACTAGGCTCTTTCACTTTGAAAACAAAACAATTCTAATATTCCAAAAATACCTTTTTCCAAAACCATTTCAAAAATTCAAAAAAAAATTTAAAATAATTTCCATTTCCAAAATAACTCACTTAAATTTCATATAACCCTAAACGTTCTTTTAGAAATTCAATTTCAACAAATCAAACACCAAATTCCAAAAACAAGATCCTAGAGAAATGAACCCCAAAAATCCTGCCAAAATCACACTAAGATAAAATAAGAGCACCCCCAAAATATTCTTTCCTTTTAAAAACTCATTCACACCAACCCAAAACTGAACCATGACATCACCAACACTAAAGCACCTGGACAGAGAACTAGTGGTCATGCCAGACCGACTACATGGTTTAGCAGACCATGCCCTCGGCAAGTACCAATCACTAGGAGTGACAAACCATACTCTCGGGCATCACATGGGTCGCTACTCCATGTAAGACCATTCACAGTACTAGTTTAATCCTATTTTCATCCCCCCATCCACACAAACCAAAGACAAAAACTTAAATCTCAGACTACCCCTGATTACTTGAGGATTGGAACGAGTAAGAGTTCACAATGCTCTTCCCACACCTACCCCTCAAGTACCGATAGTCCTATCCCCGATATACCTGACATCCCAAATAACTAGAACAAAATCTGCATTTGATACCATTTTTTCACGAACCAACCAGGGTTGACCCTAAACCAATCACCCAAGATGATCCCATCAAGGCCCGAGAGGTGTTCTCGAGCCTCTCGAGATGGTGGAAAGCACCAAGGCATCGACAGAAATGATGGGAACAGTTTCACCCAATACAAATAAATAAAATCAAAGGAAACAATAAAGAGAAACTCAGAATAAATAAACCAAATAAAGAGACTAAACAATAACTGAATAAAATAAAAATTACCGAATGGGACAACCAATATCTTTGTGTGACCTCTCTGGTCACTCTCCAACTCACAACCGAACATTGCCCAGGGCAAACAAGCTCATTTCGAACCTGAAACAGAAACTAAAAATAAGAAAACAGTATAGGCGTGAGTATTAAAACTCAGTAGGAATGCCCAAAAAATATATTCCCAGAAAACTGCCATTAAATAAATAATTTTACTAATTTCAAGTGTGAACTACATTATATAAAATATGGGTTTTTATGCACACTTTCCTTTCTAAATCAAGTAACAGTCCATTGCCCTTTTCAATTTAAAAACATGTTTAATGTTTTAAGGAAAATGGTACATTATATTTTTAAAAACACTTTTGTGAACAATTTAAAATCCAAAATTTAGTTGTAAAATAAGAGAAAACCATACACAAACCACAACACACACAACAACAATGGAAAAGTAGTTCACATGGGCCAGAAACCAAACTATGCACCTCAATCATCTGCCACGTACAAATAAGTGCCGAAGAAAGTATGAGTCAAAACTAGGAGATCGTGAACTATCTAGAACGTACTATACATTTGACTCATCATGAAGGAATGAACTAATCAATGACGTCATAACACCCAAATGCTCGGTGTTTCCCTGCCTGGCCTAATCGAGGGGCCTAATCCCCTAGCAGAGCAAAGCCCGTACTAAGGGCCACTAGCCAGTGCATAATCTAAACTAGTGCATTAATTGTTCTAAGAAGATTCACTTACTATGCTAGGTTCTCATTTCAATATGTGTAATAAAAAGGGGGTGAGTCAATAATGTCAATAAAGTAACCAATCATCACGCATGAACATCACACACAATAACTCACACAAACAACGTACAAAGCAAGGTCACCCCTGAGTCACCTCAAAGAGATTTTTCAAAATCATTTACTTTATTAAAGTGACAAATGGGCCTTAACCAACCACTCAAAACCAAACTATTTTAAAAATAACCAACACATGCCAAATCACTTCCAAATAATCAAAGAAACACCACTTTCAATCTCAAAACCATTTGAAACCCCATTTAAGAAATCTATTTTAGAAACCCAGACACATTTTCAACCCAAGCCATTATAAAAAAAATAATACTTACTTACAAAAGGCCAAATGATAAATTTGATAAATAATTGTTATGTGCATTTAATCGGAAAAATTTTCAGATAATTCAAGCATAATAGGGAAGTACTATCTTTCACAACAAACATTATTTCTAAAACTAATTAATTAATATTATTTACCATTTCTTTAAAAACAATGTAATGCCAAGAAATTAATAAATTCTAAATATAATGGTAAATGAAGTGGGGGACCTACCTCAAGGCGAAAACATGTCATCCACCTTGAATCTTGGCTCTTTCTAACTAAAAGTTGTTGCTCCCCCACTAAGCATATGCGTCTTCGCATACATGCAAGGACACCTAGTCCCTATGCATACATTCTCATTTCCCATGAATATGTGAAAGGGTATCCTTACTGGTATGATTATATGCATATACCAGTCTCCCCTCACCTGCGTATGCATTTTTATATATACAAATAGGCACACCTAGACTCATACATGAAAATTCAATGCCATGGATGAATATACACGTAAGGGGGGAACCTATATGTATATATTTACTTACCTATGCACACACAAGCGAGTCGCCCTTGGACCGACGACTTGAAACCGTACCGAACAGTCCAATGCACTATGAAAAAATAAACAAGGACCCTTTTAAACAATTAAGTACCTTAATTTAGAGGGTGCGACAACTAAACAATAGAAATAACAATAAAATAAGTTGCAAAACATACCTCAAAACACACAACTTTTGACGATGGAAGACTGAAACCGCTTCACCTATACACATATACATTTTCATATATATATATATATATACCCCTTGACCCAAGTACATATTTCCCATGCCATGAGAGAATATGCACAAGTAGGATATACATATATACATGATTACCCATGTATATACCTATAGGTCTTTGTTGCTGATGACCAAAACCCACACCACGATAAGCAAAACACCCTAGAACGATGCATGAGAGTCTAATAACTACCATAGGCTCCAAAAAAACTAAAACAATTTCACCTCCCATTAAATAATATAAATTAAGCGCAACACATGAAAAATACACCTTTCATGGAAAAAATTTCACAAAGCCAATTTGCATCACACTCACAATTTAATTAATCATTTACATAATTAATATAACTTTTACAAGATATACAACAAAGATTCACTTAAATAAAATACTAAAACTCCCTTATTTAAAATTAAACTCACACTAAAACATTTTCCACACATGGTTCACACCTTTTATATGATTAAAATAAACCATTAAAATAATTTATAAAATAATTTAAGTAACACCTTAAGCTTCCTCACCAATGAAAACATTAAAAACCCTCTTCAAGAATCAACTACACACCAAAGACACATCAAAACACAATTCACTGCCCTCAGATAATTTAATAAACTAATTGCACAATTTATAAAACACCATTAAATGACACGTTAAGAGTTTTCATCAAAAGACACCCCATTTCATAGGAACAAGATACTTAAAAATTAAATTCATATTAAAACCATTTAAAAAATAAATTTTCACCACAAAAATTAATCAAAGAACCTACTAAATTAATTAAACAAGAAAAATAAATAACCAAATAATGTTTGTGCACGGAACTGGATACCTTTGGTGTCGAAAATTCCCAAAAATTTGTGTGGAACTCCAATCGGCGCACAACCGCACCACACGGTGATCAAATCAAACCCTAAAACCAATACATCAAACCACTTTCATCAAAAAAACAAATACAACAAAAAACCCAAACCTGAAAACCTATCAAATGGAAGAAAAAAACCATCGATGAAGAACGTACCTGTGGTGAGGGAGAGGAAGGATGGCAGAGAAAAATGAGGGGCTTCCTGAGGTGCGCCATGCTGGAAATGGGGTTTCTCTGGAATGTTTAACCGAATAGGGGAGATGCATGGCAGAGGGGAGAGGCGTGATGGCTGTCGAGGGTGGCACGAGGGTAGGGTATCAGATCAAGGTGGTCCACCAGGAAGAAGGTGGAGAGCTGGTCGTGACTAAGGGAGGAGGTGTGCGGCACAACAGCGTGGAGAGGGAGGAGGGTTGGGGCGCGACGACGTGGAGAGGGAGGGTTGGGGTGAGACTGGGAAGAGGGGTGAGGAAGAGAATTGGGGAAAAAATAGCAGAAAAAAAGAGAAATTAAATGAAAAATAAAATAAAAAAGAAAGAAATGAAATAGGAAATAAAATAATATAAAATAAGCCTTAAAACTTAAACCAACTAAAAAAATAAAAATTAAAATTAAAATCAATACCGATGTGAATTGTCCAAATTTGACAGGAGATCTTAAAAGATTCAAACACCCCAAAACGTTGATATAAAAATTAACCAAGGCTAAAAAAAATCGTTTTTAAATATAGATCACAAGGGTTAACTCACCACTTTAAAAATAAAAAAACATTTTACAACATGTTTAACACTTTCAAAACACCTAAACTCTTGATTTAAAATCCAATGAACATAAGAATAAATTTTAAACATCAAGTCAGTGATTATAACTGATTTTAAACCAAAATCATTCTTTTAAAAAATCAATTTAGGCATTTTCCCAAAAAACTTCTCATCGAATATCATTCCATAACAAGAGAGTATTTCTTAGTAATTTTTCAATGAAACATTACACTAAAACATCAAGATCCATAAATATTTTCTATTCCATGCAATATGAGGGCTTCAACTTTCTATAATGTCCTTTTTGATTTATAGGGGCTATCCAGCCTATGATGATAAATATTTTCATGAAACTTGGGGAAAATAATCCAAATATAATAGATGCTATTATTTAACTATAGGACCAGTCTATTGAGTACATTATTGGAATTTAGGATGATGTCTTAGTCTATGTAGATAAATTAATCATTCCCTTTGATATTATCATTCTAGAAAATGTGGAATAATGATAAGTACTAATAATTATTGGATGAAATTTCATATCTGTGGGGAAGTTTCATATCAGTGGGAAGGTTTTTAATTAATTTTAATCTAGGATAGTTGATATTCTAAATTGTAGAGGAGAAATTCCAATTTGTCTTGATAAAAGAGGTGAATCATGTAAATGAATGGGAAAATTGTCTTGTATTGATCACCGCTAATGAAAATTATAGATATTTAAAGATAAAAATGGTTGAAGAAAAATGTATGATGTACTTGATCGATATAAAATCCAAAAGGATTACTATGGAAAGTCATGAGAATATGGTATCAGAAGAAAGATTAACTATAACATAACTACTTTCAAGGGCTTCCTTTAGTAAATTACCTCTCTAAATTTTGGTCTCTCCCAAGTTAGAGATATGGAAATTATTGAAAAACATGAGGTAATCATTCTTAGAAATAGGAGAAAACCTAATGGTGATAGTGAGTGTGATGGAACCAACATTATTCTTTGCTGGAAATGGAGTATGGTTTGTGTTTTTTGTTAATCCTAATTGGAAGATCAGGAAGTTTTCACAGAAATGGATCATACAGTTCAAGAAGACAACAATATTGAAGGTGTCTTTGTTTCCCAGTGTTTGCCAAATTTTTTGGCCTAAAAATTGGAGAATGGATAAGAGTGTTTTTGGAAAAATAAGTTGCATGCAAGATTGAAAGAGGTTTGGAAAACTGCGTGCAAGGCTTGATTTGGGATCAGTGCATAAAAATATGAGAAATTCAAAAAGTGCGCACAAGATTTAAATGTGTGCGAAAGGTGAGGTTACGTGGAAGAATCTTACATGCCTAATGTGATATCAAAAGGGGTTTGTGCACTCAGAAATAATCTTACGCATACTTACAAAGACCTTTCGAAAACTTTCACACAGGGTCATCGATGCCTATAAATAGGTAGCTACCCCCATGGAATACCTAAGAATTTTCTAACGAAGATCTGGTTGCTCTGTCACGTGAAATATTTGTTCATGAACGAATTACAGAGAGATAATCTTGCATGTGAGGTGTGCTTTTAGTCTAAAAATACCAAGTGAACCCTTTAGTGTAGTAGCGCGAAAGATAAGGGTTGCGCAGAAAATAGGGGTTGTATGAAAGTCATCTTGCGCGAAAAATCCCAAACCTTGCGTGCAAGATCAAGTGTTGTGTGCAAGTGTCGTGTTAATCTTCTAACAAGTTTTTGATATCTGGCTTGTGTGATCAGTGCTTTCAAGTTCATAATTTCAGGACATCAATGCAAGCAGTATCTCATGCAAGACAGAGACAAAGACTTCAATGTCATTATATTTGAAGAGACCTTCAAGTTGATAAATTGAGTAAGACTTCACCCACAATAGTGAACAAGGGGGAGTCAACCGAAGTGTTCTGAGGGACACAGTGAGCTATCCCTGAATTCTTATAACGATAGTGTGTCTGGCACAGAGTGACTGTGACCAAACTCTTGTTCTCCATAAATAGTAAATATTTGTAGATTTTGGTATGAACGACACATTGTTGGTGTATGCTACTTGGACGTAGCCCTTGGTGATGAACCAAGTAAAATTGATGTATGTCATCTCTTTGCATGTGATTGTTTTATTGCTGCTCTAATCCATCAGACTGGTTTAACAAGTTCCTACCAACGTGAGAACAAGATCCGTCACATTAAAAGAAAAAGTTGACACCCCGATTCACCCCTTCACTCTCAGGGTGTTCTGGGGTCCTACAGAGTGATGAGATCTCAAAGGGGATTGATTAACTTTGAAGGAGCGACACTGGCATGGAGCGACGATGGCAGGGAGCGACATCAGTAGGGAGGGAAGGCGGAAGTGTGGGGAGTAATGAATGTGGGAGGTACGAAGAAAAGGTTAGGAGAAATGGTGATAGAGATGGAGACGGGGTAGGGAAAGATGGTTGTGGGGTAGGGAAAGACGGTGACGGGGCAACAATATAGATTCGCGAAAGCTTTGAAGGTGTGATGGAAGGAGACTGTTAGGGTTGTTTTTATAACTTCTGGAGAAGATTTTTATCTGCTCTTTTAAAAAACAGCTAATGAAGGTATGTTTTATCATCTCTAAAATAAAAAGTGTTGATAAATCCTACTTTTATTAGTGCTTTTTTAGTACTGATAAAGGCATATCTTTATCACCGATAAAAAAGGGCAGATTAAGATATAATGTTAATAACTTATTTATATAATTATATATATTTATAAAATTATATATATAATAAATAAATAAATATATTTATATTATAACTATAAATAAATAAATATTTATTTATATTTATATATAATTAATATATTTATATAATTATATATATTTATAAAATTATAAATATTATACATAAATATATATTTAATTATAATTATAAAAATAAATTTATTATATTTATAATTATATATAATTAATATATTTATTATAAATAATTTCAAATATATAATATATATTTTTATTATAATTTTATAATTACTCAAAAGGTTAAGGAGACAGGCAAGCCCGTTCCTAAGAAATTTATTAGAAAAATAAAAATGAAAGAGGAATAAGGATAGATGAGGTCAAAAAAGAGAGAGGAAAACTCTCATCCAAAAATGAAAACTATAAATCAAGAACATGTTCATTCTCATAATCATGATCAGAGTCATCATTGTTATCAAAAGATTCCCACTATGACTGTGAGTTCCTTTAATTGAAGATCACATAGTACTTTTCCTTGATATTTTTTTGACTCTAGAGTGATTTGGCTCATCAATACCATGGAAGAATACCCGATAGTCACATTTTGACTACACCATCATGCATCATCCAATAATCTCTGCCACGTCCTTGACCATGACCTTTTGGATGCCTACCCCGTCTCCATGATTTTTGAAAAAAAGTTCTTTCAGGTTCTGCCTTCTCAGCATCCAGATTGTCCATCACTAATGGGACATTGCCACCTTCCACAAAATCATTGTCCTTGTCAATGTTCATGCCCGCCTTAATCACAACTTTATTAGTCACTTTTGACCCACTTGGGTCAATCTGCAAAGAGGCAACATTCCTAAGAATGCCAGTTCCAGCAAAATCTATCCTGGCCAAGGGAAGAACATTATGCCTTGTCATGGAATAGAAAAATTGATTAGATTTCTTATATGAAACTAGTTAAAAAATGTCCTTGTCAACATAAACTTTGTGCTTCCTTTCTTGGAACCTACACTTACAATAAGAACATCTTTAAAAGAGAATCTCTCATCATCAACTTTATGATTGTCAGCCTTCTTTGAAGGTTGACTTGCATCAGCATAAATTTAATCAATCTCTCATCCATCCTAAAAGTATTAGTTGAAAGTGATTCCAATTATTTCTGGGTCAAATCCTGAGTGTCAATCCTCTTCCCCTTCAGATCATCATCACTCGCTACCTCTTTCCTCAAACATGAGGTGGTTGTATATTTATTACCAACATACTACAAGGGACAAACTTCATGCTTGATCTGAATATTTTGAACATTCCTGCAATTGGAGACCTCATGCCCCACAATCCTGTAGAAATTACAGAATGATAGGATGAAATCATATTCAAATTAAACATCAATTTTAACAATATTTACCATCGAAGTGGTAGAGTCAGGAAATGGATTGATCATGTTATCATCTATAAGGACTATAGAAAAGTACTCAAATTCCCCTTCAACGGAACTTTCATCCATCTTAATGGGAACATCAATAGAGGAGACACAATCATTAAGAATTATAGAATGCCATAACACCCAACTCAGATCATGAGTTCTGTTCCAGATCTGCGTAGATGAGTGCTTCTGTGTATGCAAATTAAATTTAACTCAAAAATAGAAAGGCAAAAGACCCCTCTAGATTTAGATCATAGAAATTGGAACCCCAAACACAAGCACAACCATCTTCATTAGAGAAAATAAGATGAAAATACCCTTTTCCAATGGGGATAACCCGCCACTCGATCATGCCCCAAATCTGAGAGAGTTGCGATTTAACCTTTTTAGTATTCAATGAATTGTCTCCCTTGGAAAGAATCAAATGACCAATCAGAGAATACATACATGCATCTAAATTCCCCTTGAGATCCATGAAGGTCACAATTCAGTGTGCTAGATTCGTGGGAGAGATTGTTCTTCCCCTAATTTAGGGCATCAATGAAGGACAACCCCTTTCTTAGGGTCAGATCATGACCCGAGGGGTCATTATTCTTCAAATCGAGCCTTTCCAAGCCCTCTTCTAGCAGATCAGACCCTTCAAGCACCTCATCACAGATCTGAGTTGCTCCATCAAACTCACCGCTCTTTAGAACACCATGTAGCCCAGATGCCGGAGCCCGTCCAAGATCGGAGACTTCATCCGGTCGGTTGGCCATGGATGGAATGCACCACTCCTCCACTGGTAGTGTGATGATGGTCGGGTCAGTTCCGCCACTGCCCTCCTCTCCACCACACGATCTACGAACCCGATTGACGATTTTAGTCGACGATGTCCCTCTCCCGCATCTCCGCGTCTCGCCCCAAATATTACCATATCAATGCAAGTCTTCATTTGGAATCACTAGAGAAGTTTCAAACCATTGGTCTTCAACAAAACCTGCACAACCAATGATTCCAGGCAAAAAACCATCAATGATGTTCTCTATACCAGACAAGGGCGCCATTGATCCACGCGCATCGCTGATCGGGTTCGATCGTCGATATACTATTGAGAAGTCGAGATGCACCGAGATGAAGAGGAACATCTGGGAGAATAAAAAGAGAACCAATGTCTGAGAATGGCACAAAATGTGAAGGCTCTTCCTCGCTACCAAGACCATCTCCGCCCCTCCATCCAAAGGAGGGGCCATGACCTGCGTCACCACTGGGCTAGGGTTGAAAAACTGCCCGTGCGATGCACGACACTATAAATTAATTATTTTTAATAATAATAGAATACCATTTCTCAAACATAATAATTCATATTATTATTGAAAATATTTGAAATAAAAATGAAAAATACACAAGGGATTAAAAGTTAAAGATTTTGAAGAACAAAATCTACATAATGAGTTACCTTTTCAAACAAATCCACAATGATGGAACAAAAGTTAAAGAAAGACATACTACCTGGGAATATAATTTATAGAAATTGATGAATAAAATTTACATGATGAGGTAGTATCAGCTACGATAAGAAGTTACAAAACACATAACTAGATGTTCAATCAAGTCTACAGAAATACTAACTTCATGGGAACATTTACAACCTTCTCTTCCTCTATCAAAACTGTCAATTTCTGCATCAAACGAAAAACATGTTCCACTACTCTAAAAAAATATCCAATGCTGAAATACAATACATGATCCAATACTCAATGAAAATAAAATACCCAATGTTGTATTAATGACGCACTGCTCTAAAAAATGTCATGTTCGATTTATTAGAACTAATAACATTTGGACGTTTTCTTGATGAACAATATGAAAACATTTCAAGAAATTAAAGCTATTCTTGTACCTGGATTTTTAGTGGTGAGGAGTTATAGTGGCAGAATAAGAGGTAATAAGCAAGGAACATAGAACCTACCCAATAAAAGGTAATAATCAAGGAGCTTAGCACCTACACACTCATCCAACATGTTTACCTACAGATACAATAATATTTATAATTAAGAATACATAATGTGTATGACTAGTAGGGAAACACTTCAATAAGAAATCGATAAATATGTATAAAATTTATATTAAACAACCAAGTATGATAAATTGGGATACACTTGAATAAGAACTCTATAAATATCAATGTATGAATAATAGGTAAACCAAAATAAAAAAAAGATAACACTTGGCATGGTTTCTCTAAACCACGTGTTAATCAAAGTTCATTTTCAGTATTTTCTAATTAAAGACTAATTACAGCCACTTTTGGGTGAAGTGGGAACCATTACAAGAGAACCAAAATTAAAAAAGAACACCAATAAAAATATGAATTAATTAACAGTCACTGAACCATTCTAGGTAGTCTTCTTTTCTTACTGAATACAATCACAACACTATTCTCAATGAATATTATGAATAAAAAAGAAAACCAAAAATAATAATACATTAACTTCAAACCTTTAACATCAATATTTCTCCAAACATTCCCTTTCATAACACCTTTTATATGAAAGAAATTTCTATCATACCATTAATCATAATTCTATAATTCTTAATTGTTAATAAAAAAATAAAAAAAACATCACCAAGATTACATCAAGAATCTGCTGCAGAATTAAATATTCAAGGGAAGCAGTAACCTCCTCTATAATCACAGTGATGTGTCTCACATTGTGATAAAAATCTAGATCTAATTCCAAAGATCTGTTTTATAGTCGCTTAGTAGAAATTACTTTTTACAAGCGAACACATGTCACAATAAATACTTGAATTACTTCAGCCTAAAACTTAATAATTAGTTATTTTTTGGATAATCCATGCTAGAGGATCCTTGAGAAAACTGGGTAAACTATGCAATAGTTATTTAATTGAAATTCTAATCTTTAAATCTATGGAAAAGCATGTTAAAAAATGGTTTACATAAACTGTAATGTATAATAAACTTCTTAACATATATAACAATTCAAAAAACAAATTTTTGAATGAAGGAATCAATCACAATTTAGTATTACCTTGATATTTCACCAAGAAAAACAATTGTATAGTTTTTCCTATAGTATAAGTCATGTGAATAAAAATCTAAGAATAAAAAAAATTATATAAAGGTGTTTTTATGATTCAATAAAAACAAGGAGAAATTTTGTAATGTTGTACCTACCATGATGTGTCAGAATAGAAGATATGTAGAATTCATTGTGTCAATAATAGAAATATTTTATGAAAAATGCATTAAACATCATAAAAAGCTAGTAGTTAAATATTAGACCTGTAATAATATAAATTAAAAATAAAATCATAATTACTAATGTTTTAATGACGTTAATTACCTGTAGAAAAGATGATAAAAAGTATCTTGTGAGTGTGGCATCACCAAAATTCCTAAAATTTCCATAGTTGCTAAAACAAAAAATCTTTCCTGATGTAGAAGAAATTTGGAAACACTTATTAATAGTCAATATGTAAAAATAAATATCCATGACTAATTGGGAAATAGTTTGGTATAACCAGAACATAAATGAAGGGATGCATGGAAGAACTCATGGAACATATAATAATTAACATAAAGAATGAAGTCAAAATATATGAAAGTAGAAAGCATGTCTGTATAGGATATAAATAGAGCACATAGAAACAATTTTGTGGACAAGACATTCTAGAGGATCCATGAGAAATTAGAGTAAACTGAGTAACAGTAAAGGAAATAAAAAAATAAAATATTCATGCAGTCGATAATTCAACTATTCATGTAAACATTGAACATAGTACATGAGATTTTTCTTGTAAATGCAACCAATAAGTCAAATATGCTTGTATTATAAGACAAGAATAAGAAAATCAATGAAAATTATAGTAAATTTACATAAATAAAACTATAAAAATTTGTGTACTGAATGATTTCAGGTAGGCAACTGAAACTTCACTTGCTGTGGTGGAAATATATAATAGCCCTAGTAATAATTATAAATGAATTAATATTGGCCGAGAAAAAGTACAATGCATAATTGGAGAATTCTATACAGGTATGTAATTTGTTAATGGTTGAATAAAGAATGTGTAACTATAAATAATAAATCATTTCGTGAAGTGAAAATATACTAATTCATGGAGTGGAGGGAAACAACACTAATCAGTAAGTCAACTTTGCATTATCTGCATGAATGAAACTATAAAAATTATGTATTGAATGAAACCAGGTAGACATAACCAAATTTCATGACACTCATATGCAGTGCTATAATTCTATAACAGCCCTAGTAAAAAATATATATGATGTAACATTTTCTAAACAAAAAAAGGGCACAATGTAATCTTAAAAAAAAATTAATATTCAACAGAAATTCATAATTCTTGGAGAGAAGGGAATAAATTTCTAGATATTGAGAAGAACACACCTTTTTCTTACCTCTGGATCTGTAGCCAAAAACATGTCTGTACTAGACATAAATCTAGTTTATAGAACAAATTTTGTGGACAAGACATTCTAGAGGATCCATTAGAAAGTAGGGTAAACTGGGAAGCAGTAAAGGCAATAAAAAATATTCATGTAGTTAATAACTTATACAATCTAATGCAATGCGCAAGGAAAAACATACTCCATAATTTACTCACCCAGATAAAAAAAGAAGTTGCAGGATATGAAATCTTTTCCAAATTATAGAATTTACCAAGACTAACCTAAACATATCCAGTGTCATCCCTAGAGGCGCATATATGGGGATATTGAGCCATGAATGTATAAGATTGGCACATCCTTCATGTGTAACCTTGAGAAACTATCCATGCACACATAAAAGGTAACAGGATAGTGAAAAATTAAGACAAATCAATGATGTCATGAGAATTACATAATTTGGATAGAAATATAAATAAAAAAATTGTGAATCGATCAAAGCATATGGTAACCTACAAAACTGGGGGTCTGAAAACTGCCATGATCCTCTTCATCTTATTCACTGTCATAGAAATATCTAAAGTGATAATTGAATCATATGTCCATTTAATCAATGAAAAGACAACTATACAGAACAAAAACATGCAATAAAGTGTAAATCTTGGTTAACTAATCCTTTAATAGAAAACAACATCCATCAAAGCATTGTTAATGTTAGACCAGTTTAATATTTCACAGGTATTAAAATCTAAAACTGTAAATAACTTATGGACTGTATCATATTAATAACATTGGACTTTCTAAAAGTATACTCCCGAAGCATAACAGGTGTCTCTTGTAAAAAAAGTGAATGAAATGTGGTTTGTTTGAGCAGATAAACTGGTAATCTTACCATTCACATGGATACTAATCAAGAATACTGATTATGAGGTGTGCACCAGTGATTCAAAAGTTTAGGAAAATACTGTAAACTATGTGTTATAAAATGATAATTGTAAAAAAATGGAAAGAATAAAAAACATTTCCAAGGTTAGTAAACATTCAGTGACATTATCTCCAAATACTTCATGATTTGAATGTCTTTGTGACATTAATGTATGATCTCATGAACCTTTAATGAAATATTTGAGAATTAAAAGATTCATCTGCATAAGAAATGTGATAAAATGAATGATGAGTAATGAAAAATAAGCATTGACAGTAATCAAAAATTCAGTGATTATTAATTTAATTACGAATCAATCGCCATGCATCATGGAAAACTAATAAATTAACCATCGATTGAGTTCAAACATGATACATTACCTTAATAACATTGTAAATACCTGAAAATTTCAAGGAAATTTTTTTCTTAAATTCTTTGTAATTTTACGAGTACACAGTTTCTGACAGCACCTGATTCCGAGGCCCGGTGTGCCCGGAATAATTTTCTGAAGTTTAGCTCGGGTACGTTTAGTGAACGAACGAGCGGGTTTTTCTATCTTTTGAATCGGTGCTCGGAATTGAAATCTGAGGACACTGATGAACTCACAGCGCTGGTAATTGCTTAAGGGGACCTTTACCGCTGTTGCGTTTTATGCAGGTTGAAAGTTAAAATTGGGGTTTAATTAAGAATTTAAATAAAATTGTTAGAACAATTTTATTTATATCTTTAGAATTTAGTTTCCCCCATGGGAAGTTATTGGTGGGTCCCACACCCACCCAACTTCCCATGTGTGGATAATTGATAGGTGGGGCCAACATGAGCCCCAACCATTCACCTCCTGTAACTCTTTTCAACCCCCCTTTAAACTCCCTTGTTTAATTCATGAAAACCCCCCTTAATTATGAGGACTCTTACTCTCCCAATCTCCCTCTTTAATGTTTGCCAACATACCTTAATTAATAAATTTAACCTCTTTAATTAATTAATTAAGTGATTTGAATTTTGAATTTTAAATTACCTGTGTTAATAAAATAATAGCATTAGCCTATTATTTTATTTTTGGGGGCATTCGTTGTGTTAAGGAGAGTTGGGAGAGAGCTCTTGATAAAAGGAGAAAAGTATTCATCTCCTCAACGAATAACGACTCGATGAAGAATGCTCCACGATTCTCCAATCCTCTTCTTCCTCCGTGTTAGGGGAGGCGACACCGACATGAGAAACTCACCAATGACGACGGTTGTTTCCCGGCGTTGATGGAGCAACATATCTTTCCGCGTCTATGACGAACAAAACATATTCGAGGTAGGGGGATTTTGTTCAATTTTAATGGATTAAAATTGTTCCTTGTTCTTCGTTGATTATCTTTGTTTGTACCGACCTATTATTATCACCTAACATGGAGGGCGTGGGCCAAACGAACACGGCTTGACGAACATCCACTGGATCTTGATTATTTTTTTGGAATCGGCGACCAGAGGTGGAATATGGAAGAGGTCGGCGGCGCAAGGGCCACCGTCGCACACACAAAGAAAAGTCACGGCCAAGTGGGTCGCGGCGGATGAAGCATGGTGCCATCGCGCCGTGCCGGGGATGCGAAGCCGCGACCAGGGTAGGTCGTGGCAGAGGAAGCTGGCGCCGTCACGCCAGTTGTGCCGAAGGAACTGCGCCCCGCTTCGCGGGCCGCTTCGGCGGAAGAACAGACCGGCCCATCGGCTAGCCGGGTAGAGGAAAGCTGCGGCGCCAGGAGGGCGCCATACCGGATGAACCGCGGCTTGCCCATGTGGGCCGCTTGCGCCAAGAGGCCGGCCGACTTCAGCCGGCCGGTTAGGGTGGGCAGTGCCTCCAGTTCTGGCAGCCGCGGGGCCACACCCCCCAGACCGCTTGACCATCTGGCTGAGCCAGCTGGGTCGTGCCTAGCCGGGTCGTGCCCCGCTGGACTGGGCTGTGTCGCGCCCAACCGGACAGGGTCGCGCCCCGCCGGGCCGAGCTGAGCCATGCCCCTTCAAGCCGGGCCGCGATCTTCGGGCCAGACCATGCGTTTCACCAGGTCGGTCCAACACCAGCCGGGTCGGACTCGCCAAGACCGGTTTGACCCGACCCACCAGCCCACTGGGCTTAACGGGCCGGAACCGTTTTCACTTAAAGGTGAATAACTCGAAGACCGCGTGTCTGATCGATGCGCCGTTTGCGACACTAGGACCCTCGTGATGAGGCGGCCCTTTTTCAATACGCTAAGTGAGTTTTGGATGACTTTGGATAACGAACGGGTTAGAAACGAGCGTATTTCAAACCGGGACCCTCGAACGAAAAAGCCAACATTTCTCAAACCGGGCGTCCGATTGACGTGCTGTCTGTCGCGTTGAGTTCCTTTTGATGAGACGAAACTTTGGGATACATCAACGCTGAACTTCATGACAGTTGATGTATCAACCCCTTTACTCGAGGAACAGACCCTCCCAGAATCGAGCACACTGTGTGCGGGAACCTTAGAGCTGGCTGCGACTATGACGACTACCGTGTTGGGATCCTCTGTGGGTTCGACGACGATAACGACTATACTTGGATACTCTATGGGTTCAGCAGCGAGGAAGACTGTACTTGGATCCTCTGTGGGTTCGGCAGTGATGATGACTGTACTTGGATCCTACGTGGGTTCGACAGCGATGGTTACTGTACTTGGATCCTACGTGGGTTCGGCAGCGACGACTTCTGTACTTGGATCCTATGTGGGTTCGGTAGAGGAGATGATTCAGAGGCTACATCTAATCATCTCCACCCCTCTTCGTAAGTAGTATACTTGTGTGAGCTGAGTCTTGACTTGCAATCATTACCAACGGTGTGATTGACTTCTTTCCTGTTTGGACTAGGTTGTGCTTGGGCTCGAGAGTTGGAGCCGAACTGGAATTGATGACTTAGGTATATATATGGGCATATACCTAAGTAGATTCGGTTTATTATTCATGATTGTATCTTTCCTTTGTGGTTTATCCTTTTTGTATTCTGGGAGACCTTTGGGGGTCTCGGGGTCTCTACTGAGTATCGTATACTCACCCCTGCACGGGCTATGCCCACACTAGTTTGTGTTGGATGCAGACGACGGACAACACTGATCGAGGTAGAGGTTTGTGGAGCTAGACGGTACCCAGAGGTGGGCCACTTGGTGGGACGTACATGGGGCGGACGACTGGACCCAAGGATCTGAGGAGACCATATGTACCCACCCTTCAGGTGGGATATCCGGAGGATGACTCAATGGTTGTCGCTTTACCTTACTGCTGTTGTACATTCTTTTCAGTTATACTGTACTTTCAGTTGGGTTGGTATACTGGCCCATTTACTTGTCAACACTTACTTTTGTACTCAGTTTTACTTAGTGCTTACTTCACTTGCATACTCTGTTGTGTTTGTTTACTTTTATAAAGGTAATGCATTCCCTTTTTCCGAGATTTACGCCTTCGGTGCTAGTCACCAGCCCCTGGCCTATGGAAGGCGGGCTTGGGGTAGTCACGACACGGGCCCCGAGGACAGGTCGTGACAAACATACCCCTGTTTGATACCCCTAACCTCAAGTTCATACCTACAACGAAATAATATAAAAGGTTAAAAGTTATTTCATAACACTTTAATAAAGACAATAAGATATTATTTCTTGAAAAACACAATGGAAACATAAATAAATAATTATTAATGGAGAAACAATAATATTGAACACAAACTGAATCCATTCTGTGATGGAATGGATTGTACTTATGGTGCTAATGATTCAAGTGTTGATTCCATCACAATATTTGCAAAGACAGTTGAATATTGTATATTACAACTTATGGTTGAATGTAACTAGAGTCATACTTTTATAGGAAGATGTTCTGGTGGAAATATGTAGGTGAAAAAAGTTTCCAATGTTGGAAGGAATCTGCCGGAGTATGTAGAACAGAATGAGTGTGGGAGTATGTTGGAGTAATGAATGAAATAATATTCTTGAAATTAATATGGATCAATTGGTAGTGAATTTTCCAAAATATATAGGAAATTTAAAATTTTACTAATAAAAAATAACTAAATAAAAAAATGATAGAGAATATTGAAAATTAAAATAAATCAAAACTAAACTTCAAGTGGAGGAACACTTCACCCATTTTCACAGACTTGTTGAATAATTAAGCTTCCATTAAAAAATATATAATTATAGTCAATATATAGCAAGAAAATGAAATAGTCTAATAGTGGAAAAAATTAATGACAAAGTGTATTGGAGAACATTCCATTTTTTGCGAATCATGAATTCTAATTTATATTCTTTGAGCAGTTACAATAAATGATATGAAATAGTGCCTTAGTAATGCACACTAATATAAAAAATTCTTCAAAGGACCAAACATAAATAATCTCCATCTGTAATAGAACGTGGGGATTAGATGCTTGAAATATAAAGGAAGCATTCAGAATCATGTAACAACATATCTTTTCAACTGCATATAGTAAACAACATTTAAATGAGAGAGAAGAAACCTACAAGTAGATAAAAATACATTCAATGTGTAATTGAAAATGCATTCATAAAAAACTGGAATACCTAAAAATGAATTCATTATTTACTTGGTCATGAGATTATTAAAATTCTTCCATTATGAACCTAAAAATGAAAAAAGTGTAGTAGTTATTACTTAGTAAGGTATTGGAACATTAAAGTGGGTAATCAACTATATAAAATGATATTTCAAATATAAACCAAAATAAATTCAAAAAAAAGCATGCTAATTTTATAAAGTTATTAAAACAAAACTACTGTGAAAAAATAAACTCATACTACTACTAAAATTATAACTATTACAGAATATAATATTTCTAAAACCTACAGATACTGCATTTAAAATAATGGAACTGGAATAAATGCAGGGACACAAAATAAGGGTTATAAAAGAGGAAGAACCATTGAACATGAAAGCTAAATTAAATAAGGTTGAGAAAATTAGGGTTTCAGTAAAGGAAACAAACCTAGAAGGAAATCCATTTTCAAATGGGGAAGAATCATGGATGGAAGAATGAAAAAATTAGGTATTTGGAAATTTGGAGAGAACCTATAGCGAAGGATGAGATGTTAATTTATTCGGACAATGATATTAGAACCTGTTCAGATCCAATTAAATAAGATTTTTATGATTGGGGAATGATGTAATGTGATGCTAATCAGGTATTTGAGGAGGAGTTTAGAGGCGGAGGCGAGGTGTAGGTGGAGGCATAGCTGGTGAAGGGGGTCGATGAGGGTGACGATGAGGGAGGTAGTTTCAAGAGGGGAGGAGGGAGTCGGAGGTGGGGAGGCCGTGTCGAGAGGGGAGTTGAGTATGCCGGGAGACGTGTAGGGAAAGTTAAGGAAATCAAGGTGGAGGCTGAGCAGAGCCAGATCTTGAGGAAGATGCCGGAGGTGGATGGATAATCGTGGGAGAAAGACGATGAAAGAAGGATACCCTAAGTGGGATGACGGGTCGCAGTAAGGTGTAGCTCGTAGTTGAGTTGCGATGGGTATAGAGAGTGTTTGATTAGAAATATGGGGGTCCATTGGTAATTGGATAGGCGAAGTTGGTGACGTGGTTAAATGTGGCGGTGGCACATAAATATGGAAACACCCAGGTTTAGTAAATATCGTAGATTATTATTATAAATATTTGTATATATTTATTAATATATTAATTTAATTATATATATTTATAACATTATATGTATAATAAATATATTTAATATGATTTTATAATTATTTAAGTATATATATTTATTTATTTATAATTATAAGTATAAATATATTTATTTATTTATAATTAAAAAATTATAATAAATGTATGTTTATTTATAGATATAATTATTAATCTATATATATATCTAAATAAGTATAAAATTATAATAAATATATTTATTATATTTATAATTTTATAAATATATTTATTATAATTTGATAATTATTTAAATATATCTATATTAATTTATAATTATAATTATAAATATTTGTATATATTTATAAATATATATATTTAATTATATATACTTATAACATGCCAACGAGTCACATATCAGCTGTTGATCTAAGCCCATCTATGGAATCCATGTGGTTGGGGATTTGCGATTCAATCCCTACCCTTCCCCAATTTGAGTAGAGAGCCTTCAATTGATGAAGGTGAGTCTCCAATGGAGACTGTGAGTGAGGTGGATGCGGTGTGTAAGAACCCAGGTTTTTAGAACGGGTCAAATCCCACCCCTGTTTGAACTTTTTGACTGGTTTCTGAGAAGTCTGCAAAATCTGGGTAGTTCTGGAAATTTCCAGACTACACGCCGTGTACTTTAATTACACGCCGTGTATGTGTTAACTGAGTGACCAACCATGTGATCATCGAGTACATGCCATGTGATGACTGTGTAGAAAATTCTTACTACATGACGTGTATTTATAGACACGCCGTGTACCCTTACCCGTGCGAGGCCAAGTACATGTTGTGTGGTGCCCAGGTGAAAATTTCTATCTACACGGACTGTAGTCTTCCTTAACACGTCATGTAACCATGTTCTTTATAGTGGTCGAGTCCCTGGCCGTGTGTTGACCATGTACTCAGTCCAAACCATGTGCTGGACTCCACTTAAGTCGGAGTACAGAAACCCATCTACATGGCGTGTACTTTGAAAATACACGCTGTGTACTTTTATTTTTATTTGATCATCTGAGACGTCATCACATCTTATTTTTAGAAAACTCTTCTTCTTCCCCATTGGACGAACCCTTCATCCGAAAACCTCCTAAAAACAGAAATCCTCCTAGATCCGCCATACGACCTCTATTCTTTGATCCGTCGGTGGCAGCGGGACCTCATCAGAATGGATAACCCCACGTACCCTTCTTCGTCCTTAATCCCTCACCTGTTTCTCCACAGATTCCATCCGAACGGAATTTCCTGGATTTTATGGAAACATGGATCTACCGCAATTCAGACTGAAACAGAGGCTGGTATCAAAGGAGTGTCATCGTACGAGTACGAGGTGGGTGGTGCTTACCTTCTTTTGTGTTTTCGTAGACTTTTTGGGGTTGAGACCTTCGGGCGCAACATTGGGTATTGAGAGAAACCCTTGTTTATTTATCTTTAATAGCTTATCTGCATTTTGGGATTCCTCTGGGTATTCCCTAACCTTTGTTGTGCTTGAGCGGGGCCAGGTGAGAGGTAATAGCTCGTTTGGGGAAATTTGGTCGTGGGTGCTGAAATGCGTATGATTTGGACCAGTATTTAAACTGTTGAATTTATACTACTTTTGATGTTATTGGATTAAAATGCTGAGTTTTATTTGTTAAATCATGTTAGTAATTTTTTAAGTCATTTAAGACCTTAGGTGCTAGTATGGATTAGCACAAGTTAGTGAAATTTGACTATTTAGTAATTGCCTATTTAAAGTGATGCTTCCAAGTATGAATATGAAATGTGTGATATTTCCTGTGTTTAACTACTTGTTGTGTTGTGCGTGGCCCGAATATATTGTTGAGTAATGGGAATCACAGGTTGGGGATTTAGCTCGAGATACTTTGGGTGGTTTCTACCATGAGATTGGGCGTCATGGACGTCGGTTGAGGCGGCTGGACTGTCGGGTTGGGCTTGGCCTGAGTTACTTGGATGACGAGGCCATCAGACTTGAGCGACTGGTTTACAGGGGCACGAGGTGTTAGATGTGTTGTGGCTTGGGGGCATACTAAGGTGATTACCGCTCACTGGGTACTTTTGAGTAGTGTGCACATAGATAGACTCTGAGATGAGGTGGTACGACCACTCGCTTGGTAGAGGCCCCTGGTAAATGCGTTTAGGTATTTTTGGTTTGGGGGTTCATGCCATAGGAAGACACATGGAAGGTGAGTAGCCTTTTGGAGACAGCTTTGAGGCGTTCATGTTGGGGGTAGAGGCTCGCCGTGATTTGAGGGCCGACATCGTTGTCCCTATGGTTATTATTTGAGGACAGATATCGATGTTCCTACGGATGTTGTGCCATGGGCAGGTTGAGCTTCTGATATGGGTTACGATCATTGGGCGTGCCTCCGGGACGTCGGTACTTGAGACACATGGTGTCATGTGGCACGAGGTGTCGGGCTACAAACCAGAGATTCCAGCATTGGCCGAAGCAGGTGACACTTCCTAGTGCCTGCTAAGTACCAGTGAAGTTCGTGTTTACTTTTGGGCATTGTACTATTTACTTATTTTCTTATATAATCATTTATACCTAAACACTTATATTAGGTACACACCCTTAGGTGGTATCCTACTGAGCCTTGTCTCACACCCTACACGGGCCCTTAAAGATGCGTGTAGACTTTATGAAATTGCGTGCAGGTTAAGGGTCAGCCTCAGGAGCTGGACTTTAGTGCAGTTGGCATGGAGACTGGTATGGACCTTGATCTTGTTCCTTGCTGGAGTTACTTTGTTTAGTTTTCTTTCTTTTTATCAGCATGCTTACCTTTTTATGTAGCAACTATTGGTTAGCCATTGGCGCCATTATATATTGAGTTGTATGACTTGTTTTCGATGGATGCCTTGTTTGTTTATAGTAGTATTTGTTGTTGATTGCTAGCATGTTGTTATGTTTACTTTACACTGCTATTGTTTCTATATTTCTTCTGCTAGTTTATCAATTTTGGATATACTTCAGCTCTGCGGGTCTAGTTCGAGTCTGCTGAGTCATTTATTTCCGCTGCACATTTAGTATTATACTCATACCAGTACCATTTTATTCTTCTGAGAGGGTATAGCCTCCCCACTATATCTATTCAGACCCTCACTGCTAGTCGGAAGCCTTTGGTGTTCAGGGGAGGTGCACCTAAGGTAGTGAAGCCCGACTTGATTGGCACTCTTCAAGTGGCTGGCTGGGTCCAGGTCGTTACAAAGTTGTATCAGAGGAGTTCTTGATTGGGATTTAGTAACAGTGTTTTATGGCTACTAATTAGTTTGAGAATTCTCTTTTTATTTCTGCTGGTTTTGCTATTTGGGATGTGGTAGACTGAAGATAGGTGGTTGTTGGAACCAGATTTTGAATTCGTGCTTGGGTTCCTGTAGCCCCATGTACTAGGGATGGATTGAGTTGTCGTGGGTGGGAATTGCTATTTATTTTTGCTCAGATTATGATTTATATGATTTCCACCTCGGTGGCTCACTTGTTGTGTGATTTTATTGATTATGATATGAAAACCTTGGCCGGTATGGAAAGGCTTGTTTGTTTGGATTTTGATAGGAACATTTTAGGGTATTTCAATTTCATAACTGCACTTATGCTTTGTGAAGTGATAATACCATGTTAATAAAATCAATTTCCATGCTATGTGTGCTCTGAAATGTGAATAGGTGAAAATCCTGATAGAATTATTTGTTTATTGCAATGTGTATTCCATGCTTTTTATTTTGTAGAATTACATGTTGTAGGATATTTGGGTCTGGATCTTATGAGAGAAGACATGTACTATGTTTTGAGGCAGTGTAACTGTCAGGATTGGGTGACTTGGTCATCGGTTTGAGGTAACTTGGTTGTCAGGACAGGCATGGACCGAGTTACTATTGATACTTGGCTCTCTTGAGGGCGGGTTAGGAGGTCATGAGGTCGGGATGCCGAGGGCATGGGTTGCGATAGGGGAGAGTAAGGGTAGTTGTATGCACTTCCTTTTACTCCTTTCCTTATCTACGTAGAATATATTGTTACATATATATGGGTTGTCTGACCATTTATGGTATTCAGCAGGTTACTCCTTCACGACTTGATGGAGCATTAGGCAGGAGAGGATACAATGCCGCAGGATCAGTTTCAGAATCTGGTGCAGGCAGAGCATGAGCCGCAGGTACAAGCTCAGGGATAGGATCAGGTTCAGGATCCAGTGCAGGTAGGGAAGTAGCTGGTTTTGGTAGAGTTCAGACAGTGGCTTGACGAGAATCTTCGAGCTAGCCTGGTACGTGTCTTGCATGGGATTGACAGAGGCACATAGGGTGCAGAGCCTTCTATGGAATATCTGATGCGGGAGTTCCAGTCATTGCACCCGCTGCTTTTTCAGGGTGAGGGTGGTCTGAAGGCAGCTGATAAATGGATAAATAGTATGCAGATGATCTTCGAGCAGCTCGAGACGCCTCCAGGGTGGAGGATCAAGCTGGAGACGTACATGCTGAGAGGACAGGTGAAGCGTTGGTGGGACGTGCAGGTTTAGGCTCGTAGGCATGGGGGACTGGAAGAAAAGGACTTTGAGGATAGGTTCTTTGAGCACTTTTACCCAGAGACACTGAGGGCAGAGAGATCTTGGGAGTTCTTGAGTCTTAAGAAGGGAGATATGTTCGTTATGGACTATGTAGCTACCTTCATAGAGTTGTCTCGCTTTGCACCTGGTATGGTAAGTGATGATTTATCTAGGGTGAGGCGCTTCGAGGATGGATTATGACACGCCATTCGGGTTCAGGTAAATATCTTCAGGCTGGGTTCCTTCTACGAGGCGGTGAAACAGGCGCTTATCGCAGAGGGAAACCAGAGGGATAGGCCCCAGAGTGGAATGGCGACAGTTCCAGGTGATGGTTCAGAAAGCAGGAAGCGAGACAGAGATGAGTTCCAGTAGGGCGGGCAGTCCAAGGACCCAGCTAGAACACCTCGTGGCAGTTCAGTGGTGGTTTTATTTCAGTGCGGACAACCGAGACATGTTCGGGATCAATGCGATAGACTCTGAAGGAGTGTCGGGCGTGTGGACAGGTTTGGAATCTGGAGAGGTTTTGCAGGCAGCCTTCTCAGATAGCCAATAGGCAGGGACCGAGACAGACTGTGGCATCAGGTGTTGGATCAGGTTCGATATCAGGAGAGGGTAGTAGAGGTTTAGCTGCACGTGGAGGACGTGACAGGGATATTGGGATCCAGCTGAGGGGTCAGTGGCCAATGACTGGAGCAGCATCGCAGGGAGGTCAGGCATCGGGCAACCATGCTTCAGGCCAGGTGCACACTGTGGAGCTACCAGGGATTGAGTAGGCTGGTGATCCGACGACGATGGCAGGTACACCATGGGTGTGGCTGTGATTTTTCCTTACTTTCTTTTGGCATGGCCTCTTGAGTCATTTTTGGTTGAGTGCACAGGCTTCACAGTGTACTTGTGGACTGACTAGATTCTAGTTAGTGGGATTGGAATCATATCGGATGCGTTATATATTTTATTTATATATTTGAGATGTGTGGAATCAGGAGCATCAAGGATGCAGGTTACTTGAGGTGTCATGGGCATCATGGCATCGTGGGTGCGGGTTACTTGAGGTGCATGGCACCAGGTTTGATTTGAGAATCTATTAGATGCAGGACCTCAGGGAGGCGGAAACCGATGCAGTGAGGGTTCCGTTGGGTGTCGGAAGTGACATGTGAGCACCGAGGAGGTGCAGGGGCGACGATGCGTCATGGGAGGACCATGGGTCCGGGAAATAGGTCATTGGGCCTTTCTTGTTTATTTTTTTTTTCTTTGAGCTTTGTTCGGGTTGAGACCAAGTATGCAATTCCTAAGGTGGGGAGACCTTTTTAGAATTTATCCAGGACCTTGAGACCGGGGTAGTCCGGGTTGTTTAACCAAGATGGGTGTGTTCGGTGCCATCTCTTGGTTTCGTTCGGTAGATCGGGGATGAGCTACGTTAAGGTGGGGAGTTTGTAAGAACCAAAGTTTTTAGAACGGGTTAAATCCCACCCCTGTTTGAACTTTTTGACTGGTTTCTGAGAAGTCTAGAAAATCTGGGCAGTTCTGGAAATTTCCAGACTACAGCCGTATACTTTAAGTACACGCCCTGTATGTGTTAATCGAGTGACCGACCGTGGGCTCACTGAGTACATGCCATGTGATGACCATGTAGAAAATTCTTACTACACGGCGTGTATTTATTGACATGTTGTGTACCCTTACCCGTGCGAGGCCAAGTACATGCCATGTGGTGCCCAGGTGCAAATTTCCATCTACACAGTGTGTAGTCTTCCTTGACACGCCGTGTAACCATGTTCCGCGTAGTGGTCGAGTCTCTGGCCGTGTGTTGACTGTGTACTCAGTCCAAACCGTGTGCTAGACTCTGCTTAAGTCAGAGTACAGAAACCCATCTACACGGTGTGTACTTTGAAAATACACGCCATGTACTTTTATTTTTATTTGATCATCTGAGATGCCATCATGTCTTATTTTCAGAAAACTCTTCTTCTTCCCCATTGGACGAACCCTTCATCTGAAAACCTCCAAAAACAGAAATTCTCCTAGATCCGCCATACGACCTCCGTTCTTCGATCCGTCGGTGGCAGCGGGACCGCATTGAAAAGGCTAACCACATTCACCCTTCTTAGTCATTGATCCCTCACCTGTTTCTCCACAGATTCCATCCGAGCAGAATTTCCTAGATTTGACAGAAATGCAGATCTACCACGATTCAAGCTGAATCAGAGGCTGGTATCAAAGGAGTGTCATCGTACGAGTATGAGGTGGGTGGTGCATACCTTCTTTCGTGTTTTAGTAGACTTTTGGGGGTTGCGACCGTCAGGTGCAATGTTGGGTATTGAGCGAATCCCTTGTTTATTTATATTTAATAGTTTATCTACATTGTGGGATGCCTCTGGGTATTCCATGACCCTTTTTGTGCTTGAGCGGGGCCGGGAGAGAAGTAATAGCTCATTTGGGGCAATTCGGCCAGGGGTGCTGAAATGCGTATGATTTGGACCAGTATTTAAACTACTGAATTTAGACTGATTTTGATGATCTTGGATTAAACTGCTGAGTTTGATTTTTTTAAGCATGTTAGTAATTTTGTAAGGCATTTTAGACCTTAGGTGCTAGTATGGATTAGCACAAGTTAGTGAAATTTGACTGTTTAGTAATTGCCTGTTTAAAGTGATGCTTCCAAGTATGAATATCAAATGTGTGATATTTCCTATGTTGAACTGCTTGTTGTGTTGGGAATGGCCTAGATATATTGTTGAGTGATGGGAATCACGGGTTGGGGATTTAGATCGGGTTACATTGGGTGGTTGCTACCACGAGATTGGGCGTCATGGACGTCGGTTGAGGCACTTGGACTGTCGGGTTGGGCTTGGCCCGGGTTAGTTGGATGGAGAGGCCATCACACTTGAGCGACAGGTTCGTAGGGGCACGAGGTTTCAGATGTGCTGTGGGTTGGGGACAAACGGAGGCGATTACTGCTCACCGGGTACTTTTGAGTAGTGTGCACACAGATAGACTCCGAGATGAGGTGGTATGACCACTCGCTAGGTAGAGGCCCCCGGGAGATGCGGTTAGGTATTTTTGGTTTGGGGGAATTTGACATAGGAATCCACGTGGAAGGTGAGGAGCCTTCGGGAGACAACTTTGAGGCGGTCAGGTTGGGGGCAGAGGATCGTCGTGATTTGAGGGCAGACATCGCTATCCCTCCAGTTATTATTTGAGGACATGTATCGTTGTTCCTCCGGATGTTGTGCCATGGGAAGGATGAGCTTCCGAGCTGGGTTATGATCGTTGGGCGTGCCTCTGGGACGTCGATACTTGAGACACATGGTGTTAGGTGGCACGAGGTTCCGAGCTATAGACCAAAGATTCCAATGTTGGCCGAAGCAGGTGACACTTCCTGGTGGCTGTTGAGTACCAGTGAAATTCGTGTTTACTTTTGGGCATTGTACTATTTACTGCTTTCCTTATATAAGCATGTCTGCCTAAACACTTATATTAGGTACGCACCCTTGGGTGGTATCCTACTGAGACTTTTCTCACACCCTAGATGGGGCCTTCGGGACGCGTGTAGACTTTATGAAATTGCGTGCAGGTTAAGGGTCAGCCTCAGGAGCTGGACTTTAGTGCAGTTGGCAAGGAGACTAGAATGGACCTTGAGGTCATGCCTTGCTAGAGTTATATTGTTTGGTTTTCTTTCTTCTTATCAGCAGGCTTACCTTGTTATGTAGCAACTGTTGGTTAGATATTGGCGCCATTATATATTGAGATGTATGACTTGTTTTCAATGGTTGCCTTGTTTGTTCACAATATTAGTTGATGTTGATTGCTAGCATGTTGTTTTTTTTACTTTCTGCTGTTGTTGTTTTTATATTTCTTCTTCTGGTTTATCGATTTTGGATATGCTTCCACTCTGCGGGTCTGGTTCGAGTCTGCTGAGTCATTTATTTCCGCTTCCCATTTAGTATTATACTCGGACCAGTACCGTTTTATTCCTCCGAGAGGGTATAGCCTCCACACTATACCTATTCAGACCCTCGCTTCTAGTCGGAAGCCTTTGGCATTCAGGGGAGGTGAGCCTAAGGTAGTGACACCCGATCCGATTGGCGCTGTTCAGGTGGTTGGTCGGGTCCGGGTCGTTACACCGTCGGTCTCATTTGAGGTGAAAGTGGCAGGTGCAGGCCTCGTTTCAGGCGGAGGATCTTCGATGGAGACTTTTAATGAGGGGAATGTGGCGGGTCTCCGAAGGAGATTGTGACAGTGCAAACCTCGTATGAGGTGGTTGCGCCGGACTAGCCAAATGACATTCGTTCAGGGGATCACATTGTTGTGATGCGGCGTTGATGGGAGTAGTGGCTGGCATTAACGGCTGCTGACAAAGAGACGTTGTGGTGAAAGCTAGGTGGGGCAGTTGACTGAATGGTTGTTGTGACGACGTGAAAGGCCGATGGGTTGGCTGACTAAAGGCTGCTAATGGTGCGACGGTGTGGTGAAATCTTAGAGGGATGGTTGACTGAAGGTTACTGCGGCAGCTGGTGGCCAACGTGCTTGGCTCGGTGGACGGATGAACCCTTCAGGGGCTTATCATATATATATATATGAAATAAAGAAGTGATGGATGGGTGGATTATCTCTTGGGGGGCTATAATCCGCCTTCCTGGCCTGTGTGTGTGGCGTGTGTTTATCTTTGAATGAAATTGTACCCCGAACACCTGCTATATATATTTATAACATTATAAGTATAATAAATATATTTCTTATAATTTTATAATTATTTAAATAAATATATTTTTATTTATAATTAAATAATAATAATAAATATATAAGTATTTATAGTAATATATATATATATATATAATTATAAAATTATAACAAATATATTTATTACATTGATAATTTTATAATTATATATAATTAATATATTTATTATTATTTTATGATTATTTATATATATCTATATTTATTTATAATTATAATTATAAATATTTGGATATATTTACAAATATATTTATTTAATTATATATATTTATAACATCATAAGTATAATAAATATATTTATTATACTTTTATAATTATTTATATATATATATTTATTTATAATTATAATTATAAATATTTGTATATATTTATAAATATATTTATTTAATTATATATATTTATAATATTATAAGTATAATAAATATATTTATTATAGTTTTATAATTATTTAAATATATATATTTATTTATAATTGTAAGCATAAATAATTATATTTATAAATATTTGTATATAATTATATATATATATATAATTATAATATATGTATCTATTGTAATTTTATAATTATTTTAATATATATAGTGATAATTATAATTTTAAATAAATATTTTTAATATGTATTTATATATAATTAAAAATTTATAATTATAAATATAATAAATATATCTATTATTTAAATATATTTATTATAATTTTATAAGTATTTAGGAGAACAAAATAGGTTCATGAGTATAACATTAATGAATCATATACCTAGTAAAGTATAGATCATAAAAAATGATTCATCACATATATGGACAACATGAATAATAATGATGATGTAATGTAAAATGGACATTCATGATAAATACATAACATCTGCACACTAATTATACTCAAACATCAATATATTTATTGACCAAATTCACTGGATATATATATTTATTTAAATATATATATATATATTATTTATAATTATAACTAAAAAATTATATATTTAAAAAGTATTTATATATAATTATAAATATATAATTATAAATATAGTAAATATATTTATTATTTTTTAAAATTAATTATAATTTATAATTATTTAAACATATATTTGTTTAATTATAATCTTATAAATACTTTTTTAGAACATTATATATATATATTTATTTATTTGGTCTGTTTTACTGTACTTATATTTTCTTAAATAAATTTTTAAGACCGAGCTTGCTCAAGTCCTGTACTTTCTTGGTATATATTTCAATTATTAAAAATATATATTAATTATAAACATGTGTTTTTATTTAATGTATATAAATAAATATTTTATTAATATAAATATAATAATTTTATATAAATTAATAATATTTTTTGTTAGAAACTTTTATCAGCGCTAAGAATAGCGCTCATAAAAGGTACACTTTTATCATAATTTTTTTAGTGCTGATAAAAGTTACCTTTATCGGTGCTTTTAGCTAGCACTAATAAAGGAGAGGCTTTTATTAGCGCTTTTTTCTTAGCGTTGATAAAAGCCGGCGATGCCCTTGCAGCAATCTGTGGTGGTGTTAGGATAGTTGAAAAAACATTTCAAAATATAATAGGTTAAAATTATAGTAATAAGTTTTAAAAATTAATGGGTTATAAATGAGTACAAGTTTTTGAAAATTAAATGGGTTAAGACTTAAGCACCGCAAATTTCATAGGTACCCAATATACAAACTTGAGGAGAAAATGAATTTAAAGAATGAATAATTTGAATCTTCAATTAATCGCATGGTTAAAATATAATGAATTTAAAATTATACGTGTTTGGGGATTTTGAGAATATCACTACTCGAATTTGAGGTATTTTTAATGGGATATTTGCGACGGGATACCGTCAAAAATGCGCTTTTGCGAGGGGTCCTATCGCAAATAGTCTGTTGTAGAAAATGACGTCGTAAATAGTATTTTTTACGATAGGACCGTTGCAGAAAATACTAGTTACGATGGGAAACTGTCCCGTCGCAAATAGATCTCTAATTATATATTATATATATATATATAAACTTGTTGTGATGGGCCCATCGCAAAAAGTAGTCTTGTCGCAAATAATTCTCTGTTTATATATGTTATATATACCTAAACATTTTGCGATGGGCCCGTCGTAAAAAAATTATTTGTGATGAGTCCTTTTACCGTCGCAAATATCTTATATATATATATATATATATATATAAATTATTTGCGATGAGACCCCGTCGCAAAAGGTCTCATCACAAATACTGAATAAAATAAAATAAAATATATTTAATAAAATTTTGATTAATGAAAAAATAATATTAATATTATTAAAATAATAAAAAATATTAAAATTCTCAATATTCGCAAAAAAAATATAAAAAAAATCATAAAATATTATTATTATTATTATTAGTAAAATACCCAAACATTAAAAAATATAATACTAATAATAAATAATAAAATAATATAATATTAAAAATAAAAAAAAAATAATAATTTATGCAATATTCGCACCAATATAAAAGAAAAAAATTGTAAATAGTTCATATTACAACAAATTTTGAATTCAAATATTTCTAACATAACAAAAAATCACTGGGGGATAGTCTTCTGGAGGAGGTGGAAGAGGTGGAGGAGATGGGGGAGGAAAATCCATCCCTAAACTACAAGTCAGACGACACATGTACTCCATCTGCTCGTGCTGCTGCTGCTGCCATTGAGGTATCTCCTCCTCATGCTGTTGATACTACTGCTTCTACCATCGACACATATTCTCCTCGTACTACTGCCGTTGCTGCTGCTGACGCATCTCTTCCTCCTGCTTCTACAAACTATCTATAAGCTCATTCTGAGCTCGCAACTGCTCCTGATACTGTGAGCCAGAAGATGATGCCTCTCCTTGATCTCCTCTCGAGATGGACGCTGATATCACAGTTTTACCATAATAAGTTGCAGGAGTCAAATGAGAGATGATACCAATTACTCAACCCTTCTCAAAGGCATATTGGGTTGCCTTCATCCATGTCGCCTTGTCGAAATGGTGGATACTAGTCTGATAAGTCATCTCGACCTGACTCTCAGCCTGTGTCTGAGAGGTCACAACCTCATACGACTCCTTCAGTTCCAATTTGAAATTTAAATAGTGAAAATATTATATGTAGTTAATTTTCAAACTGAAAAAGAAATAATACTCACCACAATTTGACACTAGAGATCACCACTAATATTTCTAGTGGCTGGATCACTATACATCCTCCGATAAACCTCATAATCCATAATATCTGGCTGCTCGACTGCCTATATGAATATAAAATAAAATGTTTATATTTAATGTTATATAAAATATTTAAAAAAGATACTTACCAGATGCTCTCTATGCATTCTGAATATACGACTTCCAGCTCGATGTGTCACCTCCTCTCTCCCCCAGTTCTGCCAGCCCAATGAAGATCTCCTCTGAAATCCACCACTCAAATAGTTTGAACATAATCCACCCCAAATGTGAGATGAAATGTACTTTGGTCAGTGGACTCTATAAGAATCATCAAATACTGTCACTCATGCTTTCTTAATGGTCGTCCTTCTCAATGTGCAAAAACTCATGAAAATGATCACACATAGACACCTCCAATGCCACATGGATAGAGAAAACATTCTATCATTGATGGGATACCATAAACCCTACAAATAATTTATAATATCATGTCATTAATGAAATAAATTTCAAAATAAATATTATTTCTTTACGTACCAGCCAATGATTGAACATGCCGAGATGCATATCAATAGGAATCTGTCCCCATGTGATCCATGGCTGAGAAAAATAATTGCGCAAGATACGACTCCCCTGTCCAACAACTACATGCTCAAAACTGTGAAAAAAGAATAAATAATCAAACAATTGGTATATAAATAAATTAATGAAAGCTAACTAAAACACAAAGGTTACCATACCTCCGCGTGCATGGATCGAAGTCAAGACGTAGACGTCACTTGGGGATAGGGTCAAGAATCATCAGTTGTGAAAAAACCTCACCCCCTCCACATACCCCCTGAACCGCCAGTAGTATGAGGGTGAGATGATCCCAAATCCTCCTCATTCAATGGTAGCTCAGCCTCCTGCAACTCACAAAGAAGATCAGGGTCCATCTAAAACCCAAGATGATTGTTGTTAGCAGATAGTTGAAAATAACTATTACATATAGATATATATTAGTTATGATTATAACGATAATTTAACTGTGTCAATGTTCACCTTCATTATCATCTACATATATGAATATGTCAATGTCTTTATATTCATCCTCAACATCATCAATATCCATACGAGTTTCAGTTCCATCATACCTTTCCATTTCAAATTCATTTGTAACATCATTAACATCATCGTCGCCATCGACCCTTAATTGTGGGGTGTCATCATCGATATTCATGTCTCTTTGTAAAAAAGATGTATTTTGAGTAATATCATGAAAAATTTCAATTCCTTGTACTTCAGTGGAACCACATTCAGTTTGAGTAAACTGATTTTCCTGAGACTTCATTCTTATTATGCTCCACCAATTTCTCATGTCTCTTGAATTAACACAATACTTTGCATAATATATTTGGTATTTCTGTTGAGCTAGTAAAAATGGTTCATTTATTGCATGAAGACTTTTATATTTAATATCAACGATTCCATGAATCAGATGAAACTGCAAGACTCTCTCAGTATCCAACCACCGACATTTAAACATCATTATGTAATTTTTCCCTAGATAACACAGTTCAATAATTTCATCCAGCATGCCATAAAAGTCAACTTTAGTTTCTCTATGATGTGATCCTATCAAGAAAAATCCACTGTTCATTGTTTTTTTTGATTCCTCATATGCACATGTATGAAATCTAAAACCATTCACCACATATGAATTATAAGATTTAACCTTTTTGGATAGTGGGTTACTTAATATACACAGTCGCTTATCAATTTTATTAGCATGTTGAGACACATAAAAATTTGTAAAAAAATGTGAATATAAATAATAATAAGATTAATTGATATGTTAAACCATCAATAATTTATGTTACCGGTTTTTTGAAACCATTGAGATTTTTTTTCGGTGTTCTTCAAGTGCAGTTGTTTTAATTTGTTGAAGTTGTTTCTTGATATGATTATCATATAACCTAAAAATAAAATAAGTTTACTTACTGTAAAATAAATTATAGAATAATTGATAAAAGTACTCATAGTACAAATGATTTCATTTATTCATAATTGAGAAGAACATATGTATGAGGTCTATGATGTTCATCATTTGAAATCCATCGTTCATGAACTCCACCAAATCCAAGATCTGGATGATTAAAAGCTGATAATTGATTTTCTATTTCATCATCAAAATTACACTCATTCTTTCCCATACATTTTTGTTTTGAGGGATAATCAGATTCAAAATAATGAGAGCAGAAAAAATAAATTTCCTCCTGCAAATAAACTTCAGCAATTGATCCTTCAACTAATGTTTTGTTACATACTTTTTTCTTCAATTTCTGCATGCATCTCTTGAATGCGTACATCCATAGAAACTGTACCATTCCTCCACATTTACCTTTATTTGGAAAATGTAATATCATATGTTTCATTGAGTCAAAAAAAGTTGACGAGAAGATTTTTTCCAGTTTACATATAATTACAACAACATCTTCTTATAGTTTTCTTAGTGCATCATAGTCTGTTGTCACCGTACAAATGTCTCTAAAAAAACATGATATGTTTGTTATCGAATCCAAAATCATAGAATTCAACAAATATTTGAATCCAATCGGCATACCTCTTTCCATTATAATATGACAATCATGAATTTTTAATATGGTAATATGACCATTCTTAACACATCTACCCAAATTAGAAGAATAGCCATCTAGAAGTCTCAAATCTGAAATCCACTAACAAAATAATACGTGACGCTCTTTGGACAGTGTATAAGCTACTTTTGGCTTCATTAACCTCTATGATCTGACATTTTGAAACAGTTCAAGTTCCAGTCACCTGCAAATTTGAGAAATATCTAATCATACCTTTATATTATATTTGGTGTTAACTGGTGTATCCAAAACTATATGAAATAAATTTTCAGAACATTTCTTCTCAATATGCATGACATCCAACATTTGGAGGACCAACAAATCAGACCAATATAGCAGATCCCAAAAAATAATCTGTTTTATCCAATTATGTTCTTTCTCAAAGCCATGAATTTTCTATTGGTTTACTATTGGCCCAAATTTGATGGGAGATAATGAAAATACAACTAATTTTAACTCTGTACCTAAGATCATTTTTGGAGGCTCATCCCTTTCAAATTTTCCTTTTTTGAAATGAGATTTGTTCCTCTGAAAAGGATGATCAGTTGGAAGAAATCTGCGATGACTTTCAAAATAGCCAGGTTTTTTCCATTGACAATAATAAATTATTTTTTGTCTTTCTTACATTAAGGAAATGATTTCAGACCATGTGTACTCTAGCCAGATAACATGAAATATGTCGGGAAGTCACTAATTGTCCCTATCAATGTAGCTTTTAATATGAAATTCTGTTTCATAGCAACATCACATGTACTAACACCATTATTCCACAATGAATTTAACTTATCAATCAATGGTTTCAAATAAACATCAATATATTTTTTTTTGGATGTCCTGGGATTAATAAGGTCAAAAATATATAGGGATCCTTCATCAACATCCATGGAGGTAAACTGTACGGAGTTATAAAGATAGCCCGACATGAATACTGACTACTATAAGAACCAAATAGACAGAAACCGTCAGTAGAAAGACCCAATCGCATGTTTTGGGCCTCTAAAGCAAAATACGGTTGTAGTTGGTCAAAATGTTTCCATGAATCACCATCAGATGGATGATTCAAGATTTTACCAGTTGAAATCTTGGTTTTGTGTCATGACATCATTGAAACTGTGTTCTGAGACATAAATAAATGCTACAACCTGGGTGTAAGTGGGAAATATCTAAATTGTTTTGCAGGAATCGATCCAGACTTCCTTGATTGATCTTCTTTATACCTCGATTTTCCACATGTGGGAAAACTATCCAACGAATCATTTCACAAAAATATAAGATGGAATCATTTTCACATGCATGAATTTTCTAATAATTAAGGCCCAAATTTTGAACCAACCTCTTGCTCTCATAGAAATTTGTAGGCAACACATTTCCTTCTGGTGATAATGTTTTAACTAAAGAAAATATCTAATAAAATCAGTTGTTTGACATTGCATGATATGATTTAATAGCCATAAATTTTGCAACTGTTTCTAATTTTCTTATCTTGGAACCAAGATATAATGAATCCACAACAGACCTCAAAAATTCATAACATTCGGATAGTGCCAACTCAGGAGTAAAATTAATATCATCCTGAGTTTTAGTTTCTTGAATATATGGAACTACAACATCATGTACTAAATTTTGAAACCATGGTGGACCCAGAATCAAATTATTAGTATCATCTCTAGAAATGCATTCACATTGTTGATAACAGAAAACAAAATCTCGTTGACAACCAAAACACAAGAGATGTCCCCCAACCTTGTTAAATGTTTTAAACGCTCTCAGAGAGCATTTTTTACTAGGGCACTTAATTGTGCCTTCTGAAACAAATTCTGGTTTTGATGTTGCAAATGATAATAAACCTTCAACACCCTCAATATATACAATATTTAAACCAGAATTGTTTGGATTTCTGGGCTGATTTATCCAAGCGCGATCATCTAATAATGACTGTTGTCAACATCCTTGTTTCATAATTTTCTACAAAATATAAAATCATTACTATTTTTGAATAATTTGAAATTAGAAAAACACTATCCAAAAAAAAGATAAATAATCACAACTACTTCTTAATAATTACCATTAAGAAGATCCCCCTTTACGTCAATGAATCATCTTCTTGAAACAGTCACCGCCTGAAAATATTATGAAAAATGTGGTCCTATGAATTCATATCCAAACTCGTGTATATGATATTGGATATTCATAAGTAGAAGCATATTTTTCATAATGTTTTGAGTTGGTGAGAGTTGAAATGAGAAGAGTCATCGATCAAAAGAAGTGCCGCCAATCCACTACAAATTGTGCAAAGTTATTACAATTTATTACAATTGATTTTATTCCTAATTGTTACTAATTATTCCTATTTATTCCTAATTATTTCTAATTATTCCTAATTATTTCTAATTATTACTAATTATTACTAATTATTCCTAATTATTCCAAATTATTACTAATTATTACTAATTATTACTAATTATTACTAATTATTTCAAATTATTACTAATTATTACTAATTATTACTAATTATTAGTAATTATTACTAATTATTACTAATTATTACTAATTATTACTAATTATTACTAATTAATTCTATTTATTACTATTTATTACTAATTACTACTGATTATTACTTAGTATTAATAATTATTACTAATTATTACTAATTATTACTAATTATTACAAATTATTACTAATTATTACTATTAATTACTATTCATTACTATTTATTACAAATTATTACTAATTATTACTAATTATTACAAATTATTACCAATTATTACTAATTTTTACAAATTATTACTAATTATTACTAATTTTTTCTAATTATTACTAATTATTAAAAAAATTACTAATTATTAATAATTATTAATATTTATTACTATTTATTACTATTTATTACTATTCATTACTATTTATTTCTATTTATTATTAATTATTACTAATTATTACTAATTATTACTAATTATTACTAATTACTACTAATTAGTACTAATTATTACTATTTATTACTATTTATTACTATTTATTACTAATTATTACTAATTATTACTATTTATTACCAATTATTACCGTTTATTACTATTTATTACTATTTATTACTATTTTTTACTATTTACAACTATTTACAACTAATTATTTCTATTTATAACTATGTACAACTAATTATTACTAATTATTACTAATTATTACTAATTATTACTATTTATTACTAGTTATTACTAATTATTACTAATTATTACTAGTTATTACTAATTATAACTAATTATTACTGTTTATAACTATTTATAACTAATTACTACTAATTATTGCTAATTATTACTAATTATTACTAATTATTACTAATTATTACTATTTATTACTAATTATTACTATTTATTACTAATTATTACTAATTATTACAATTTATTACTATTTATTACTAATTATTACAAATTATTACAAATTATTACTAATTATTACTAATTATTAATATTTATTACTATTTATTACTATTTATTACTATTTATTACTATTTATTACTATTTATTACTATTTATTTCTATTTATTACTATTTATTACTAATTGTTAATATTTATCACTAATTATTACAATTTATTACTGATTGTAAATATTTATTACTAATTGTAAATATTTATCTATTTTTCCTAATTATTACTATTTTTTCCTAATTATTGCTAATTCATATTAATTATTATTAATTACTGAAAATTACAACTACTAATTACTAATTACCGCTAATTATTTATATACATTACTAATTATCGTTAATAATTATTAATTACTACTAATTAATAAGAATTAGTACTAATAATTTCAATTTATTATTACAAATAAATACAGATGGCAAAAAAATTTAAATCTAATTTAATTACAACTAATCAACAGTAATTAAAATTAATATAAAAAAATGAAATAAATACTAAATTAAATAAAACATAAATACCTTTAAACTTGATCTCTTATAATTGTAGACGACTTCACAACTTCTTCGTAAAAAAAAACTAACTTAGAAAAAATTTTCCTCTAAAATTAGAGTTTAGAGAGACAGAGAATGTAGGAATTGAGGGGATGGAAGGAAAAAATGGATGAAGGTATATATAGGTTATATTTGTTGCGACGAGACTCATCGCAAATACCTTCGACCGCATTAATTACTGTCAGCGATTAATCGGGTATTTGTGACAGGTCCCGTCGCAAAAAGTGACCTACCGACACACTTTTTTGCAATGGGACAACATCCCGTCGCAAATAGTATTTACCGCCTTGCAGTATTTGCGACGAGAGGTGCCTCCCCATCGTAAATACCCTTCCGCGGGGTTTGGCGTGCAAACCGCGCTTAAATTTTTGCGACGGGACCCCAAGTCCCATAAAAAATAACCTCTTTGATAGATAATTTGCGACGAGATTTATTTCCATCACAAATAACCCGTCGAAAAAATAAGTTTTCCCATAGTGTATAAACACCCTTGGTATAAATTTTATTAGCGACAATGGATAGAGAGGATTGGAGGATAGAAAGGCCATGATAATCTTTGAGAATGATATGATTAGAGGGTTGGTCGGAATAAGGACCCTTTCACTTTTGATTCATCTCCCACTTAATCATTTGTATTTAACCTCCATTCAAGTCCATCGAGGGCTTCGATGGTGTGAGGGAATCTATTGTTTTTTTGTATATTACAAAAAATTACAGAATAATGATGTGTCTCATTGGGTAGAGGATTCTTCTGCATCATCTTTCCCACAGAGGATCTGAAGTTGCGAGCTTGGGGCTTCGGGCCAGTCTCTCTCAGGCCTGGAATCCCACATCTTCAAGAATGGGATATAAGTTTCAACCCAATAGAGGTATGAAACTCATCTACACAATTTTGAGTCAAAATCTTTGGCCTTAACTAGGTGTTGTGTCACCTAAAGATCTAATATAATCATGTGCTTGAAATTACAGTCCCCAAAAAACTTGATAATGAAATTGAGCGAGCACACGTTGGACACTATGCAAGATTTCTGGTCGAGGTCGATTTAGGTGCCACTGGGTTTGAAAAAATTTGTCTATCTTCTGAATCTGATGAGTTGGAGCATAAAGTTGAACATTAGGGAACTCTAAAATTATGTATGGAATGCAATACCATTGGCCATGAATCAATGAACTATACAAGATCTGTCTCCTGCTCATTCTGCTCAGCTCGTGGCCATGAGGAAAGCCACTGCAACAAGAGGGCTCGACGTGAGAGGAAATCTGTCTGTGCTGTTATTGCTGAACCTGGTGGATGTCATGCTGCCACAATCTCTGGATGTAAGGAAGATGATAGGGCAATGCCTCAATTTCCTAATTAACTCCCAACTGAAGGAAAATTCTCTGATAAAAGGTCTTCAATTTCCTTGGATAATTTGGTTCCTTCTAATTCTATGAATGATGGGTCGCAAATACTACTTGATGGGGGTCATACTTCAGCCTATGGTTTTCCCACTTTGGGTAGTGGAGTTCCATCAACTCCACTTCCTACTTATGGTAATGTCATGAATATTATAAGTGGGTAGTTGGAGAACGCTCATTGTGATGAAAATGTCGGGCATGGTTATGTTATTTTTGGAGGGAAAACTGTTTTTGAAAGCAAGAAAGTGGATGTTGGGAAATGCATCCAGCCTGCAACACTTATTCAGTGTTATGAGAAGAAGCTTTGGTCATATATTGTTGTCGAAGAAGTATCAACTCAAGATGATGATGGAAATAATGAAATGGAGAATAGTTTATGAGGAATCCTCTATGATGCTCAAAAATCACCTATGGTGGATAGATTATATCACCTTGATGAGTAATAAATAATAGAAATTGATATGCAAGTTATGGGTATTGAATGCATCATGAATGATCAAATGGCCTCAAGAAGCAGTAAAGGTAAACTGATCAACATTAAAGATGATAAAATTATTGAATTGGAGAGTGGTGAAACAAAAGGGGCATGGCCGGAGGCCAAGTCTTGGAAAAAAGGTCATCATCCAAAATTTCAGGGATGAGGGCATGGTCATGATGATTGTACTATAACACGAGGGCGTAGCCGTTCTAGGAGCCAGCTCACTCTGAAGCAGCAATAGATCAGGGAGAAGTAATTCATGCTCTTAAATCAGAAGAATTAATAGTCAGAGTGGGAATCTTTTGATGATATCTCTGATCATGATTATAAGATGGTCTTAATTCTCTTCATTTATAGTTTTATCTTATGGATGAGGGATTGTCTCTTTGTTTAACCCCATCCTTTATCTATGCTTTTCTTTGTCATCATTATTTTTCTAATAAGTTTTTTAGGAATGGGATTGCGTGCCTCCTGAACCTTTTCAGTATAAATATATACACGATGTAAATTTATATATATATATATATATATTAATTATTTATATAAATGTATTTAATTGCCTTTACTTACTGAATAGCCCGAAGGCCTAAATTTTTATTAATTTTAGGATAAACCCCTTTTTAAGGAAAAAGGGGGAAAACCTCACATGACTTGAAGGATGTAGAAACATTAACATAATCAATGTTCAAAGCCCATAAAAAGACTACTTAGAAATAACCCTCCCCAGTATCAACACTAGTATGGAAAACCTCCATAAATGCATGACTCTTCAGCAAGCTATCCCATGAAAAAATGCATAGGCCTGGTATCGATGGCTGATCCATAACCTCTCAAACTTCCAAATCTAAGTATTCATGCACTGTGAAAGCACCTACTCTAATCATCATCTAGAGAATTTCCTTGTAGAATTTTAATTAGAATCCATCCAAAAACCAATGCCAAAAAAAAATTCGTAACCCTTCTGCTGTACAAAACTAGGAGGAGTGTTCAAGTATTTCTTACTTCCCCTTACTCTTAAATCAACTCCAATTCTTCAAGTCCATGGTAGAAACACCACCATAATCAAAACTACATCACTGATCCACCATCACAAATTCACCAAATTCCATCATCTCAACAAAATCAACGAAAACCAAACACATCCTTGCATAAAACTTAGCTCCGAGCAAAAAACAGCCACCACAGAACCATTGACTTCAAACACAGTTAAAATAAAAAAATACCCTAATGCCAGAATAAAAAATGAGAAGAAAATCCAAATCCAAAAAAAGAATAACCCCTAGAACTGAATCATGAGAAGAATTGTATACAAAATCGCTGATAAAAGATAAAAAAATAGCAAACCTTCACCGAAAAGATGACATCCAGAGTGTCGCTGGAAGAAGTCCTTGCAGCAAGCCAACCGCAAATCCCATCGCCACCTTCAAAGCCGCACATGAAGACCAAATCCTCCCAGCACACCCACATCCGACACCAAACAAATATGAGAACCCCACAATGAGGTACTGAACCCTGGAACAACACTGCACCGCCAAGGAAACCCTAGCCATCATGAAGGTTAGGGCGTGAAGGGGCCTGTAAATAGTGAGGATTGCCAAGAGGGATGATCCCTCACATCGCCTCCACTGGAAGATACCACACTCCGCAAATGTATCGAGCTGAAGCGCTGAGAGGAGAATCAAAATCGACCTGAGACGACAAATGATAAGGTGGCGGAGGGGGAAACCTAGCATCGTGAATCCCCTTACGGGCTCATCCAATATTAATTTTGTTTATATTATATATATTTGTGTACAAAATATAATATGATTATATGTAATTATATACGTAAATATATAATATATATTTTATCCATAAATATATACACCCATACATATACATATATAAATGTATTTAATATAATATAAATGTATAATATATTTTTCCACCTCTTTTACATTAGTATCTTCATTACCATCACCATCGCAAATATTCCACACTATATTTTGTCAATAATTCACTTCAATCATGACCGATCAATCATTTCTAGTTTCTAAATTTCCGACGGTTTCAATTTATGTTTGATCATTTTCAAAACAAGTTATCAGCATGATATTTTTTTTTTGAATACGTTTGTAAAAGGTGGTAATTCATGTTTTTCATGGAGAATATAAAAATTTTGGTTTTCTCATTTTTGACATTTCTGAAAAAACTACTTGTCTTGAATTTTCGATGTCGAGGTGCATTTAAATTCAAATGGCCTTAGAGAGATGATCAAAGTTGGAAATAATGATTTCTCTCAAGACCATATCTGATCCCTAAAATTCCTTCTCTAAAACCTTCATGAGGATTTGAATAGTGAGTAACTGATGGTGAAGGATCCTTTAGTATTATAACAAAACCTCAAATAACTGTATGATCACCTATGACTAGTAATACTTTCAAAAACATAGTGTGAATGGATTTACATAAGATTAAAAGGCTATAAATTAGTAAGTGAATATAACTATACAATTTTTAAAATGAAATTTGAATTAAAATTGAGAAAATAAATTATTACCAACACTTATATTCAAGAAAAGTATTTTTATACCTTCCCTGACTTGAATGTTATTCTAGAAAAAAATATTAGGAAAAGTATTTACTAAATATTCTGAATTACCCTCCCACCTTCCTTTTCTAGAGAAAACCAATAAACTCTTGATGCAGAAATATGAATACTAACCCACTGGTGTAGCTTCATTCCCTGAAGAGAATAGAATTGCTTACAATTGTGGTTTTGGAAATAATCGACACATTCAAGTTTGAGGAAAATAATTTGCTAGAAGTGGCCACACATACCCTAATAAGAGGAAAGGGAACCACTGGAAGTGGTAAAAAAATTAACAAACTCAACTGAAGAAAATAAATAATAATTAAAGTGATATTTGTTGGTGTGGTATGAAGGGGCACTAGTTGTGCACCTATATTGAAAAATTTTATTGATCATTATCAAAAATCAATCAAAGGGTAAGAGAATATATCCAAAGAAAATTGTATATACCAGACCTATAAATATGATGATGAAGATATAATTTTTATTTTTCAATGTTTCTCAATGAATGTTTCATGTTTTATTTCATTTCAATTTATTTTATTTCTTATATACATGTATTATTTTATTTTTATGGGGAATGGATATTATGAAATTCTCAATCAGGATTAATCCCCACGATTAAGATATTTGTCTTATTTATAATTCCACGACACACAAAATTATTCGATATGGGTAATATTTTTTCAATATTTAATTTGGAAGTGTTCATATCTATACATTAACCATTAGTGTAGAATTAATTGAAGGCTCAAAAAGAGTAAAAATATTCTTATCAAGTGGTAACTTTTTTAATAAATAATATTTTTTATCTCTCTTCAATAATAATTAAATTTATTAATATTAAATTATATTCTTCTAAAAGGACATAACATCAATAATATGAATAAATGAGGTACTGAATAACTCTATATAACAATCATTAATAATGAGAACAAGTTTATTTGAGAGAAACTTTCAAGAGTTCACTCTAGATTATAATATGCTAATATTTGTACAATTTAATAAAATATAAGAAACCATAATTTTATCAACCATGATATATTTATTTTGCAGAATTATTGTTTGGTTTATCCGGGATAAAAAATTATGAGGAAAATAATTAAATTTATTCATAGTCATCTATTGGTTGATAAAAAGGTTTTTATACTTAATAATTTTTCTTAAACAGTTTGTTCTCACAAGAAATTTATTATAAGGCCTTTACCATCTAAAATTGTGAATGAACCCCATGTTCTTAGAAAAAACAATTATGGTGACATATGTGGCCCAATTCATCCCCCATGTGAACCATTTAGATATTTTTTATATTGATTAATGTGTCAACTAGATGATCTCATGTGTTCTTAGAACCAACACACAACATGATGTTTGCAAAGTTTATTTCCCAAATAATGAGGATAAGGGAATAAAGGCCATAATATTAAATAAAACATATTCAACTTGATTATTCTGTTGAATATTAATCACATGATTTTAATAATTATTGCTTATTTATCCGAATAATTGTTTAACATCCTATAACTTATGATGTTCAAACTGAAAATGGTGCAGATGAATAATTTATAAAGATATTACAACTTATCACTAAACCCCTTCACGTGAAATATTTTTACTTGTTTATCATGGGGACATGAAATTTTTCATGAAATAGAAATGATTCAAATAAGACCATCATGCTATCATGAATTTTCCCCTTTACAATTTTCTTGTGGTCATGATCTAAATAATTCCCATTTAAGAACATTTGGTTGTGCTATATATGTGCCATTAGAAATACCAAAATGAATAAAACTAGAACCCCAAATATGACTATATAATTATATTTCTTTTCAATCTTCCTCAATCATAAATTATCTTGAGAAAATGGCATGATATGTATTTATAGTGAAATTTTTTATTTTCATTTTTATGATTTTTTCCTACATTTAAGGGGAAAAATAAATCAACATAAAAATTAATGTCATGGAAAATAATGTAATTATTATATCTTCATCCTCATGCAAGTACAATTGAAGTTAAAGTTCATATGATCATTAATTTTCAAAATTTATAAAATCAATTTCTCAATGAATTCAATGATTCAGAACATGTTATAAAATCATATATAACCATTATAAATGAACAAAATAGAATAAATTTAACTAGAGGATAGACTAATGATGATTTCAATAATTCTCCCAATCCATGTCTGAATCATGTAAGATCACCTAGTTCAAAAGATAAAAATAATTCTCAAAGGAAAAGGAAAACAACCCATTTTGGTTAAATAAATAAATAAAAATGAAGATAATTTAAATTTTATTGATTATAAAATTCTTCAATAAAACAATGTATTAAAATTATATGATTATTATGAAGAATAATTTTTTTTATATATTTTACTAATACTAGAAGATGTTTGTACCGAGTGAAGGTTGTTGATGATGATGAATTTTCATACAAGGTGGCACATGATACTGTTTATGAGGATCAAAAACATAAATTTTTTGATGAATGTCATGATAGACCAGGTTAGGTTAAATGTAAACTTTCAATCCAATATAAATTATACATAGTTTCTAAATATTATATATTTGGGTCAATTGTGAAAACCCTAAAAGGTATTAAACTTTTTGGATTTAAATTGGTATTTGTTAGAAATAGATATTAAAATAATTAATTTTTGAGATATAAATCTTGTATAGTTTCTCAAGGATTCTAAAAAAACCCGAGATTGATTATTATGAAACATAATCCATTCTAATCGATGTGATAACCTTTCAATATATCAAAAAAAATTTAAATACATGAACATCTTGAATTATACATGATTGATGTTGTGGCTGCATACTTATATGGTAATATTTTTTTATAATTAATTTGAGGTTTTTTGTATTGATCCCACGGTGTGTGAGTTTTATTTTTTGTTAAAGTGATGTCAATATGACGTAAAGAAGAATCTTGTTGAAGAATAAGGAAACCCAAGAAGATGTTTCATGCCTATCAAATATCCTATATGATTATGTTTAAATAAGTTGAAATAGGAATTACATCCATATTGTTTATGAGACTTAAAAATTTATATGAATGAAGAAGAATATTTGAGTGTATGGTTGATGAAGAATATTTTAATATAAGACCATGAAAAAATATTTATATTTTTACACGAGTAAATTTTAGGAGGAATCATATTAGATGTGGTGTTATATTATATTAAAATATTTACTAAATATTTTTATAAGAGCTTAGTAAATTTTTTGACAACCCTAATAAATCCAAGGGGCCATCTCAACGACACATGCGGGATAAGAGATCACCATATGGGAGTCATCCCATATAGACAACCCAAGTCAGAAGGGAGGTAGAGCGCCTACAAGGGAACATATAAACATGAATAGGTGGTGCACATGATGTGCATGGGGCATGTGGAGTGGAATCCACCATGGGAAGGTGTGTGTGAGTGTTTTAGAGTGGATCTGGTTACTTGCATCAAGAAGATAATGGAATGGGATTTCTTATTAATAATTATAAATCCACATGTATAAGAAATGTGATAATCTTGAAGTGCACTACATTGTTCAACCATTTAAATAGGTACACATATAACAATCACCACTTGTTTTAATTGATTTATAATATCTGATCACACCACTTAATCTTCCTTTACTTTTATCCCTTTGAGGGTTTGATTCACTTTGAAGCTCATCTGTGGGAAGGGATGCTGTCGTGAGTGGTTTTATTTCATGAGTTGTGACCATGAGGAGGGAAATATGACTGTGATTGGTGTGTTTTTATGATGTATGACTATAAGAAGTGAACTTACACCATCAGGTGTGATTGTGATAAGCAAACTGAGATTATGAGCTATGTTCTTTCATTAGGTGACATCGTTCAATGGTAGGAGGAGATACCATGAAATTCAGATGGTAAGAGGATATATTGTGACATTTTCATAGAAGGAGGATGTACTGTGAACTTCCTACAACATCAGCATCTAACATGACATTTATATTCCATGAATATTAGATGATCATTGATTGAGGTATCATCCACCATTATCGATCTAATTCATCCCATGGAATTACACCAAGTTTGAATCTTGTTATACATATTTCCATGCACATTTATAGGATATTTATCCAATATGTCCACATATTATCATGAAATGAATCTAAATGGTAATAAATTTTTAGTTATTCATGGGGTGATATTGAAATTTAAATACATTCATGAAGTTTAACATTCATACATGTTAATAAAAGAATAAACCATGATAAAAATTGAATGCAGTGACATCCAAGGTTCATCCTGAGCTATTTATTCTCCATTAATTCTATTCACATATGATAAGATGAAGAAATCAAACTAAATGCAACACACATGAAACAACCATGAATGAGGAGAAAATTTCATGGGTATTTCTCTTCATATCACATGAAGTTTAATGATTAATTCATGAAGACATGATAAAATAAGGGCATTGTGGTTATTGAAAATACTTTGAAGAAATATAAGGAAGAATACCCGATTCCTTTAGGTATTTAATGAGAATTTATGGAATAAATTTGATGATGTAATTAATATAATCTTTTAATGAATAATATCATGATACCTCGATTGTGTTTCATAAAACATTGATGAAGAATAATTCTAAGATATCTAATAGATAATAATATCCAAAACTAAGGAGATGATAATTTAGATTTCATTATAACTGATTTAATAGAAAAATAAATTCTCTGTGGTTATATGAAAATATGTATAAGAAATCATGGACGATAATATAAAATAAACTAATTCATGAAGAAGTTACTGATGCTATAACTATTTATTATTATAAATTTTCTTACAGGTCAAGGAATGAGTTGTTTTTGACACTAATTCAAGAAATAATATTTTTAGTTTCAAGAAGAATGAGACCCAAATATATTATTATCATCATCACACACATATTATTAGTTGAGTTCAAGAATAAGAGAACCAGTGCAATTTGTTTTTCACTAAAGAAGAATAAGAGAATAAAAAAGATATTAAGAGAGAAGAAGATAATAGAGTTCTGTTCATATTTTTCTACATAGGAAGAGGAAGAAGAAGATAAGATAAGAGAATATTTTTTGTGAATTTCTATATCATTAGGAGAATAAGAAGAAGAATTGGATGAGTTGATCATGAATTTCAAAGGATGAAGAAGGTTGTGTAGTTTTTCTTCCATATATAGAATAGAATAAGAAACACTCAGACTTATTGCTATAAAGATCATGTGCACCATTTTTTCCTTCAATTAAGAAGTCTTTCCTTCATGTTGATGTGAAAGTAAGAGAGGAATGAGAATAACCAAGCAATACAAAAATAATCATCATAAGGTGTAGGAGGAACCTATATACATATAAGTACTTGAGAACTATCTAAGAGACTATGGTTAAATACACATTTCAAAGATATACCTTGTTTTTTTGTAACTCATTGATTATTTCTTATGGGATATGTGATCATAGATTTTTCCCCAATTGTACAAGGGACTGGCCTTTTTTATTAAAAGGTAATACCTATAAATTTATTTTCCATTTTTTGTGTGTTCCAATGTTCCAATGAATAAAGGAAATATAATAGAATGAGATAATAAAGAACTTAACTAGTCAAATAGGTAAAGGGAAAAAAATATAGTTGGAGAAAAACTACACTGACATTGATTCAGCCCCTCTCAGTGTTGATTAAATCTCAACTAGTCCTTTTAATTGGAATCATAGGATGGTTCACCTCTATTGGATTCTATACTTTGAAATTTTTATTTTTTGAATATTTGAGTCTCTCCGATTTAGACAATGAAGTTCCGTTTTAGAGAAGATTATTTTAGATCAGAATTTAATCTCTACCTAGAACATGATAAGCATAAAAAATGAGAAAATAAAGTTGAAGAAGATATCCCTCTTGATATAAGAGTAAGAGTGATCAATTTCTCTAAGTAATGATAATACAGAATTTAGATCAGGTTTGGAAAGTGATGAATAGGTGTTAAAGAATACCAAAAAAGAAATGGACAAATACTCTCCCTTAGAAAGATCAAATAAGATGAATGATCTAGAGATATGTGTCAATTATTTTCGAAAATATCAAGAAGAAGATCCAATAAATTGTGGGAGTGATAAAATGTTATTTGGTTTTTCATTTGATGCATTAAAGGATATTATGCATTATTTTCCTAAATAATTTGTCTCAACCTTTAGTGAGATATTTGAAATTATATAGGATGAGATAACTTAGCTTGGTGAGATGTTAGAAATATTTATGAAATCTATAAAGGAGAAGGTTATATCAAATGAAAATATCCCCAAAAAGTTGTATCTAAGGAAGACACAAATTCAATCCTTGAAAAATATTCTAAAAATTTTATGAGGAGTCAATAAATATGATCCGAGAGAAGGATAAGGCTACTAAATAATTTGATAAGAAGATTCATGCATTATAAGAAAAATTGGAAAACAACATTGATGTCAAAAGTGAATAAAAATAAAATAAGGTCAATGATCCTGATACAATATTGAAAGATTTAGTTAAAATGAATGAATAATAATTTAAAATAATTAAGAAGGAAGGTGATGATAAATTTAAGGCTTCTAAAAATGAAAAATATATTCACAACATGAGATTTATTGAGCTTGAGATCAAGTTAGAAAATTTGGAAAGTCCTCATGCTATGTTTCCAAAAGGAATAGATGAAGAAGGATATTTTTTCATAGTTTTTTCTAAAGAGGATTCATGTGGGTCGAGGAATATTTTCGGGGTACTGTATCAGTACTGTAGAAGGTATTGTAGCGGTACTATAGCAGGCACTGTTCGATACTGTAGCAGTTAGAACTATTCATCCATATGGGCCTTCGGGCCACCAGTTTGGTCCTCGGGTCCTGCAAAGCTTTCGGGCCTCCCAAGGTCTTCGGGCCAGTTGATTCTTAAGGCCTTCGAGCCACCTTAAGGCCTTAGTTCCACCACAAGGCCTTCGGGCCACATGAATGCAGGCCCCAGACACACTACAAAAAAGGAGCAGCCCTAGAAGAGGATTCAGAGCAGGTGCACTCACCAGAGCAGAGCCAAATGGATTGTCAGAATGAGAGGGTATGGCTATTCCATCGGTACTAGCATGTGCTTGTATGGGAAGCCTAGCTAGACGGTCATGCAAAGGTGGATAGCTACTATCAGGATGCAGATGCTGGGGAGGGGCAGTTCCTTGTAGATATTCTGGTTGAATTCCGTAAGACCTTCGTGTCATGTAATCTCCTAAGCCTACGGGCCATGTAATCTCTGAGCCTACGGGCCTTGTATGGGTTCCCCCTCATCCCTTTAAAGGGGGGTTATCAAAAATCAATAAAAATGAAGGCCTTGGGGCCATTCAAGCTAAATCTGTTTTCATGAACAACATGGGTTTCAAATATATGTATATATATATATATAAGTTTGGATTAGGAGAAATGATGAGAAGGATACCACCATGTCCATGGTGTATATAAGGAGTGTGAAAGCTGGTTTCCCAATAATAACCTAACCAATAATGGAAAAATCCCAAAATCATCTTGATCAAAAATATGGACAATAAGCAAATAAAGTGAAAAGATCAAGATTTTTAGGGTATTGTTAGTGCTATAATAGATAAGGGAATTTTTAATTGTATATTTGGTACAATCCTATAAATTATAAAGAACAAAATAAGTACACTTAAATGGGGTTCAAGTTAGAGAAGAAGTAATTCCAATGGATGTGGAGGAATCTTTCGACATCTAATAGATTTGATATACTTGAATATATATGTGATAATTTCAATAAGAATGATCACATGAGTAGTTCATGTACATATCAACATTTATCAATATAAAGTGGGAATAAGATACCATAAAAATGGTGAATAAATAAGAATAATCTTTGGTAAATGTACAAAACAAAACTGAAGTTTAAAATTAGAATACCATAAAGAAGGTGTAGAAAAGGGTAGGTGAGAGATCCATAGACAATAAGATAAATAAGAATAATATTCAAAAACAATTTCATCAATATGAGGAGGATTTTAAAATTTAAAAAAGATCACATGAATAAGAACACTATGAAGATTCCATATGAATAATCTAACAAGGCTTAAAATATCTCTAAATATATATTAGTTGTTTGGATAAAATATTTGGAGAAGGTAAAGAAAATGGATGAAGAATAAGAAAAAGGTAGTGCTAAATGAAAATAGAAGATTACACATGAATACCAAAAATTTAATTATATGTTTTTTATAAAGTAAAAATCTTATGATGAATAATTTCTATGTGTAAGGTGAAACTTGGATGGACACACTCCTAGAGATTGATCAAAAATAATTCCTGCACAAGAACAGTTCTTGAAGGAGATAAAAATTTCACTAGGTGATGTATGTTCCATAAAGTATCTAAATAAGATAAAATTCACATATAAATAAATTGAATAAGTTATAAGTACCATACAACCTCAAGATAAATGAAAAATATAGTTCAAATTTCAATCATGAAGAATGGAGGAAATGAAGCTACTTGGTTGAGAAAAATATGAACCTAATTATTAAAATTGAAGGAGTAAGGAGATCAAACTTATTCCCTTTTATAATTCATGTGTTATATTTGTACTTAAAATACAGGTAATTGAAGGTGAATCATGGCCTCAGGGGGATTACCTGAGTCAAAGTGATGACTATTAATTCTGGACAGTCCGGATGCAGATGTCAGCATATAAGATTGAAATCTAAATTGGTATTATGGAAAATATAAGAAAGAAACATATTTGATGAAGTATAAATATGTGGAAGTAGATATCACTATAAAACCAAATTAAGAATATCTATTTTAGTATATTATCTACATGGATATTCATATGAATCATCTTCTAAGGAGATAAACCATTATGAGGATCATAAAAAGTGCCTCCTTAAGGGGAAGTCAAGTTAAGAATATTGAATAAGCTTCGATAATCATTATTTATTGTAAATATGATAATTATATAAAGTTATAAAAGAACATTTCATTAAATAGATATGTATTATTTATTATATCTCATTGTTGGAAAATAATTTTTTTTAAAAAAATTTAATACAAAGGGGGATAAATTAAATTAATCAATGACATAAGAAAATTATAAAAATGATAGTGTACCAATGATATTTATCCTCAATTTTTTTACTTTAATTATTTTAACTTATTTGGTGAAGTGGGGGTATAAGTTTCAGGTGGATTTATATGACAATATATTTTTAAAAAAATTGGTATCTTTAGTTGGGAATATATTTTGGATAGATCTTGAATACAATTTCATGAGTTATTATTTCATTTTATATTATTTTATTAGGGATATATCAGTTTTTGAAATCAATTTCTCTTATTTTATAGACTTATCATGGCATAATAGACTTATAGTGGGATGGTTTATGACATTTTTCTATTTTTGGATTGATACCACTTTCTCAAGTTCTTTATATTTCTTGTTAATAAGGGGAATAGAAAGTGAAATGAAAGATTGATGAGAATGGTGGAAGCCTGATTTATTGAAATATTATTTCTATATGGGTATTGAATAACAAATAAAAAGGTAGATATTGTTGAGCCCACTCTCTCTGAGGTGTATTTGTTTTCAAAGATATGTCAATATGATGTGATGAAGAAATTTGTTGAAGAATAAGGGAACCTAAGAATATTTTTCATGACTATCAAATATATTAGAATTTTATGTTTGGATAATTTGAATTTGGATCTACATATATGTTTTTTAGGAGACTTAAAAATTTATATGTATGAAGAAGGTGATTTGAATATATGGATGATGAAGAAGATTTGGAGAGAAGACTGTGAAAAATATTTATATTTTTGTATGAGTAAATTTAAGGAGGAATCATATTTGAGTTGGAAGAATATTATTTTGAAATATTTAATAACTCTTTTATAAGATTTTAGTAAAAACCTGTCCATACTTAAGAAATATGTGGGGATAAATCAACCATATGTGTGGGATTAGAGATTTCCACAAGAGAGAAAGCCTGCATGGTTATCCCAAGGCGGCAGGGAGGAAGAGTGCCTGAATGGACATGAATGAGCGCGTATGGGTGGAAAATTGGAGGTGCATGGTGCATTCAGGGTGGAACACACCAGGTAAAGGTGTGTGTGAGTGTTTTATAGTAGGCTCAGTTACTCGCATTGGGTGACTAAGGGAATGATATTTCTTATTAAGAAGAGTCAAGCCACATACAGAAGCAATGCAGGACTTGTGAAGAATTCGACATATTTCACCCATTAAAAAGGTAAAAATATAAATATTACTATCCGATTGGTTTGATATACACCATATAATCACACAACATGATTGTATTATACTCTTTTTTCTTATAGGTTTTGCTGTGATCAAAATATTGACTGTGAGAAGGCATAATAATGTGAGCGGTGTGCTTATGTGGGGTGTGACTGTGAGGAGGGAACTATGACTGTTAGTGGTGTGCTTCCATGAGGTGTGACTATAATAAGTGAACTAAGTCCACGAGGTGTGCCTGTGGGATTAAAATGTGATAGTGAGTTGTGTGCTTCCCTAGTTTGTGACCATTTGATGGTAGGAGAAGCCACCATAACATTTTCATAGTAATAGGAGCTACAATGTACTTTACTTATAAATAGAAGCTACCATGAACTTATCATGGTAGGAGGAGATACTGTGATATGTATCTTCCACATATATGAGATGATAATTAATTGAGGTTTCATCCACCATTATCAAGCTGAGTTATCCCCTAAAATTATTCCAAGTTTGAAGCTTGTTAAACATATTAACATACACATTTACAGGAGCTCAAGAAGCTATGTACAACTATTATCATGTAGAAAATATGGATAATAATGAAACCAAAATTTTTCATGGGGTGAGATACACATGTCGATACATGCATGTGGTTACACTTTCATACATGTTAATTAAAGAAGAAACCATGATAAAAATCAAAGTCAACAAGATCCAAGGTTCATCCTGACCTATTTATTCTCCATGGAAGATTTCCAAATATGATAATTTAAAGAAATAACATTGTATATGACATAAATACAACCACCATGCATGAGGATAAAATTTCATGGGTATTTCTCTTCATACCATGTGAATTTTAATGATGAATTCATGTTGATGTGAGAAAATAAAAGAGTTGCAGTTATTACAAACTGTGAGAATAAATAGAGGGAAGAATACCAAATTACTTAGTGTATTTAATTATAAGGTATGGAATAAATGTGACAATGAAATTAAGGAAATATTTTTGTGAATAATATAAGGATAATTGGATCATGATTCAGGTAACATTGATGTTGTATATTTTTTGGGATATTAAATATAAAATAATATCTTGAATTAATGTGAAGATAATTTGAGTTTAATTATGACCAAATTAAAAGAAAAATAAATGCCTTTTGGTTATATGTAGTTAATAAATAGAAATAATTAAGGATAATATGAAATATAAATACATTTTAATAATTAACTAATTCTATAAAAGTTTAATATAATATATATTCTTGTAGGTCGAGGAATAATTTGTGTTCAATGTTGATTCAAGAAAAAATATTTTTTGTGTCAAGATGAATAATACCTGACTATATTATTATCATCCTCACACACATTCTATGAGATTAATAAAGGAATAAGATAATTAATACAATATTTTTTTTTTGAAGAAGAAGAAAATTAAAAAGGGAAGAAGAGAGAATAAGAGAAGAGAGTGTTATGTATATTTGTTTTCATAGGAAGAGGAAGAATAAGAGAGGAGAGGAGAAGAGTGATGTGAAGTTAAATTTCATTGGGAGAATAATAAAAAGATTTTCTGAAGTTTCCCATTAAGTTCAAATGATGAAGATGTCTGTGCAGTTCATTTTACACAGACAGAATCGATGAAGAAACACTTAGACTTGTTTCTCTAAAGAGTTTTCGTACCATTTTGAATATAAAAAATAAGAATTATTGATTTCATGTTGCTATGAATATATGATAGTAATGATAATACCTAGTAAAAACACCAAAATTAATCATAAAATATTGGATCCACCTATGTGCAATGAATTATTGAAGCACTGTTTAAGAGACTATAGTACAACACAAGTTTTATGGATATGCTATATACTTGTAATCTATAGATTATTTATAGTGGGTCATGTGATTGTGGATTATTTATAGATTTCACCAAGTACCATCCTATCTTATTGAAAGAGAACCATTTAAATATCTTGTTTACATTGTGTGTGTTCTAATAAATGAAGCAAAAGTAATAGAATGAGATAACAAATACATTAACCAATAAAATAGGTAAATAGATAAAGAGATGTGATTAGAGAAAAACCACACTAATAATGATTCACCTCCCCTCTAAGTGTTGAGTATGTTCCAAGTGGTTCTTTCAGTTTTCTAGATTTTACCTATATGGTAATATTGATAATGAAATTTATATTAAAATCATATAAGGTTTAAAAATGGTGATTATATGTTCTAGATGATGGTATCATTATTCCATCACTTTGAATAAATCATTATATGGATTAATGTAGTTAGTTATTATATAATAAAACCATAAAAGTTAATATTTGATGAAAGAAGGTTATACAATTGATTTAATTTATCCATGTATCTTCATTAAGAATATAATATCTTAATTTTACATCATCATAGTATATGTTGATGATTTTATATTTTTGAGTCTCATGATGAGCTTTCAAGGGAAGTATAAAATTTTAATAAAAAATTTAAATTAAAAGGCTTTGTAAAGACAATGTTTTTACTTGGATTAGAAATTGAATATCTTGAAGATGATTTTTTTTCCAATTAGTCTCGGAATGCTATAAAGATCTTACAAAGGTTTTATATGGATAACTGACATGAATTAATTACAACAATGGTTGTACGACCTCCAGATCTAGATAAGGATTATTTTATACTATGAGAGTATGGTGAAGAACTTCTTGATCCTAAAGTACCATATCTGAGTGATATAAGATAACTAATGTACCTTTCAAATAATATAAGACATATATATATATAATTTTCTTTGATTTTATGGTCAGATGTTGTTCTTATCCTACTCGTAGATATTGGAATACTATCAAACATATATTAAGATACCTTAATGGATCTGTTGATCATGTATAGTTTTATTCTAAAAGTTTGAAACAATTGTTGGCGATGTAAATGATATGTATTTATCTGAACCACATAAACAAAAATTTCAAACTGGATATTTGTTCATATATGATAGAGTTACCATTTTATGGAATTCTTATAAAACAAATTATTTATGTTATTTCCTCTAATCAAGTGAAGTTGATTTTAATTTATTAATAAAGTTGTGAACATGCTTGTTTGGGATCAGTTATTTATCATATCAGATATAATTACAGATTATATATCAGTTATAATAATCCCAACATATTATATGAATATAATTCTTATTTTATAACGAATTTTAAGGGTAGGTATATCAAATAAGTTAAAATAAAACAAATCTCACCATTTTTTTAATCATGAAATTTAAAATAATGCTATGATTTATATCTTGGAAATTGGTTCTCATGATAATCTTGTATATTTATTCACAAAGTAATTACTAATTGAAACTTTTAATAAATTGATATATTAAATTGGGATGTAAATACTAGAAATTCTATCATGATTTTTTGTGGTGTAATTGGGAATGCTTCAACATTTTTCCCTTCATCAGGTTTTCCCCTAGGTTTTCCTGATAAGGATTTTAACATGGAATCATGGAATGTAATTCAAACATTTTAGCTATAATTTTTTCAACCAAGATTTTTAAGTAAACATTATATAAGATTCCATAAAATTATGACATCAAAAGGGGAGTGTTATAAAATGTGATTTAATATATTGATTTTATAATAATAATTATGATGATGGATCCTCATTTCCAAATACAACACTTCATATGTTTAACCCATTATTTTCTCCAACAATTTGTATTCCAACTATTGAATTTGAAATTGAGATAGTGATTGGACTTAAATTTTGATTACAAACTCATGTAACCTATATATATGAAAATATTTTAAAGGGAATTAGAACTTTTGTCTCTTTATATTTCTTTAATCCACTTATTATCTCCCAATTTTACATTAGTATCTTCATTCACCATCATCAACTTAAATATTAAACGTCGTGTTTTATTAATGATTCACTTCACCTATGATCAATTATGCATTTCAAATTTGGAAATTCCATTCAGTTTGAATTGGTGTTTGATTGGTTTCACAATAATACGCTACACACAAATGCTATTATTTATTTATTTATTTGTATAAATATATATTTAAGGGTGAGGTTCTTATGTGTGTGGTTATGAAATTACATCTAGGAGTACGGGAGTTACCTATACATGCTAGGGTGATATTTTTTATAAAAATATTATATATTAGTTGTATATATAAAAAAATTATTATTTTTTAAAAATTAGTGGGTGTTTTGAAAATGTTGATAAATTTAATTTTTTATAATAATATATCATGTTTCTTCAAATATTATATTATTTAATTTTTTTAAAGGGGTTAAGTTCAATGCTAATTTTTTTTACTGTATTAGTGTTTGTGGATAACCATCATTAATAGTAGTTGGTGACCATGGTTTTAGGGTTTTATAAAACTTATACTAATACATTTAGAGTGGTTTATAACTATTTTTAATGATAAAAATAACCCATTTAAATGCACTTTTTTAGTACTAGCAACTTTTTTTTCATGAAAAATATCAGGATACCCCTAACCTGGACCCCTAGGTTGGCCCGTGGAAAGGCTCAAAGGGTTTTCCTGATACCCATGGGCTAGAAAATAGTGCCAGAGAATTGAGAATTTACTTTGGTAATGGTTTTACCAATGAATCCATCAACATAATATATAAGTGGAAACTTAGAAGAAATTCATCACAAACCACAAGAAAAATACACATCCAAGCACAGAAGGAGGGAATCGATATCAAAACACAAAAGAAAAAAATATGGGTATCTACAATAAAGTGTAATTGGAGATAATATGATACAATTGGAAAACAAATTAAACCAAAAAATATACCCATCAATGTGTGACATGGGGGTTAACCTCCCACCATGTCACCACCATCACCCAACCATGATCTGCTAGAAAGAGTACCCACCACCTCTATATGAAATGGTTATTTTACTTTTATATGTAAAATTGAAGTATATATTCACCCATTTGGTGTATGTATGGATTGGGAAAAAAATTCCAATAGGGTTCTACAAATCATTTAATGATTAACCATTTTAGACGAAAATAAAAATGCTTGTTTGAAAAAAAAATTAATTTAAAGCATGATTTTACATTTTAAATAAATTAAGGAATAATAATAATAATAACTAAAACATCTATGAACTATGGTAAAACCTTAGGGTAGCTATGTTTGGGCCTCATACACTCAGTGATTGAATATTTCACAACCATTTTCATGCACAAGCTACTAGAGAGGACCAATATTAAGTCCTATTAATAACTATATCCACAAAATAATTGATTATTTGGAAATATGTCATAGTCCAAGGGATAGGTAAGGAGGAAATTTTCTTAGTATTATATGTCCTAGTTGTGTCACCAAGGTACCTAGTGGTCCCATGTGCTATCCCCTTTTCAAACAAACTCAATTTCCATTTCCAAGGTATCTTATAAACAAAACATACTAATTTCCAAACCATTTACACCCCAATATAAAGGAAAAAATTTATAAATTCATCCAAAAACACACCAATAGTTATCAAAATATTTTTTTATGAATTAAAAAACTAATGAAAACTTTATAAATTTATGTGATAACATTTAATTCATCATGCAATGGTATATCAGTAAACCAAACACCTTTAACGAAAGAAAATATTAAGGACTAGATGGAAACCACAATACACGAGGAGATGGGAGATTATAGAAGAAAGATGAAACCAAAAACACAGAAGCTTACATAATTAGGTTTAATTTTTAAATCCATATGAAATTATGAACATAGTTAAAGATAAAATATAATATATAAAGGGAGAAATATCCAAGAGAAGGAAGATAGGGGTTTTTCTTGAAGAAATCATGAAGAACATGAAGAATATTCCACTATAAATCCACCTAAGGAGAGGAGGACGAGGAGAGATCATGCACCCGGGGCATGTAAATCGATTTGGGGAGATATAGGAGTAAAAGAGCAGTTAAATAGAGTATGGATATAAGATCCATTTACACACTTAATTTTTTGGATAGGCCGTATTGTTTGCCAAAAATACACCAACCATGTGAATCACCACTGCCTCACCTAGGAACCATTATGGTTGGTCGGAATGGTTTTGTAAAACATTTTACAACCATAAAAATCTACACTATCAAAAAAATTGTAGGATGTTTTGTGGTTTTTATATGGTTTTCCCAAACCATGCGCTAACCGTTTTACACACACTATTTTTTAAAAACATTAAAATTTCAAATGAAAAGACGTGAAAAAATATAATAATGAAAAAATAAACAAAAGAAAAAAATACTTGAATGTGACACCATAGTATTAAAAATTCTCCCCATTACATCACTTTACACCCTTATAAATTTAATATGAAGCACAATCAAAGAATATAAGAGGGCACCACTCTTTTATAAGGTACTCCCTCTCCCAAGTCTTGTGAGAATCATTCCTATATCACCAAAGTACTTGGAAAAATGGAATTGATTTCCCACAAAAAAATTTCTATAGGGAGTTGATAATATAAAATTTATACTTTCTTATAGAAGCATCAGGTGCTAGCTCCGGTTCTTCCCAATTCAAAACATGAGAAGGTTCTGAGCTATACTTATTCAGTTGCGAGACACAGAAGACTTTATGAATAATAATCAATTAGAGTGGAAAACCCAATTGGTATGCAACCTTCATGATCATCTCCATTATATCAAATGGATCTTTGTATATTGGAGAAATCTTTCCCTACATCTTGAGTCATTGGTGAATTAACCATGACAACACTTTTAAGAACACCTAGTTCCCAATTGAAAACTATAAGGGAAGGTGCCGATGATCCACATATGACTTTTGGAAACTCTGAGATATTACCAATCACAGCCAAATAGTTTGAAACTATACTTTCATATCTTGAAAATTTATCATCCTTACTAGGTAAGTCTCTGTTGTCTTTATTCAATAAATAGAAGACCAGCATAACCGACCATAAACAACCTCAAAGGGATCTATCCCAATCAATGAATTAAAATTGATATTATAAGAAAATTTGACCAATTCTAAATGGTAATCCCATGATCCTCTAAAATACAAGACACAAGTGTAGAGCATGTATTCTATAATCTAGATTATTTACTCCATATGAAACTAATACAAAACATGCCTTTAATAGTGATAACATTGGTCATTTTCTGTACTAAAAAAGCACTAACTATTGGAGCTTTATTAAAATACCTAGGATTTTATTAGTGATAAAAAAGCACTCATAAAGGTATCCTTTATCTATGACTTTATTATTTATTATAAAGGGGACCTTTATTAGTTCTTCTAAAAGCACTGATAAAGGGGGAATACTGTTGTGTGACACTAAATTTACAGCACACTACATCATGAAAAAATGGAGAAAATATAGATTTTAAATGAAATAAAATTAATAACACTAGTATAATAAAAATAACTATATTATAAACATTTCAAATATTGGTTTTTACAATTATATGAGTAAGTAACAATTATCACATAAATTCAAAAACATCAACGTTTCTTTCTCTTTGGCCCCGACCCCCACTCATGTTATTGCTGAAAAAACCACCCCATATCAAGCAAAATAATTCACTTGTATAAGAAAAAAATTCTTATGTTAGAAATACTATAAATGAATAAATAAATTAAATAGAAGGTTTTAATTTTAAACTAAACTTTGAGTCTTACCAGGAACACTATGTATCATATTGATCTACGGTTTATTCTTGCACATCAAATCATTTTTTTGTCTTCAAGCATTATATTTATAAAAATTTTCTAAATAAATATAAGATAAAAATTATAACTAAATTAATTATGTAATAGAATATATAATTATAATAAGTTTTTAGCTCATATGATCGGTTTTTTCTAATGTGATGCATGTTTTAAACTAAAATGGAACCTATATATAGAAAATAAACCCTTTGAGTCATACCAACCACATCATGTGTCTGATTGATGTGAAGTAAATTTCTATATATCACACATGATATATAGATCATTTTATTAAAGTATCAAAATAATCCTAATGTATTTTCTCAATTTTAGGTATGTCACTTGGGTTTTTTACTAAAATGTCATTTTAAACTGGAAACAAATACTTTGAGTCATAATAGACACGTCATGTGTCAGTTTTATGTGATAATTATTCCTACATATAAAAAATGACTTATTAATCATTTTACTAAATTATCAAAATAATCTGAGTGTGTTTTCTTGGTTTTTAGTGAGTGAATGTTTTTGAACTAAATTTTCAATTTTAAACTAATAATGAAAACTTCGAGTCATACTGAGGACATCATGTATCATATTGATGTGATACTGATTCCTACATGTAAAAATGACTTATGAATAATTTTTATAGAGTATCAAAAAAATTGGAATACCGGTCTCACCCAAATTTACCCATGTTTTTAAGGTTGAATCGGCCGCTTGTAGTGTAGCATGGGTTGTTGAATCCTTAAAGACCTAAGAAGAAACATAAAGAAACATACATTATAAGAGAGATATTTGGATAAGAAGTGGCCAAATTTGGTTTTTTAGATGTTTTAAATGAACAATAATAGACCTAACTAAAATCAAATTAGGAGAAAGGGTTGATCCAAGGTTATTTCAAGGAATGTATTGGATGAAATTATTTTTAAATTATTTTTATTTCATTAAATTGAGAAGGATTCATTTAATGAAATAAAGATACCCTCATCACTTACTGGCTTAATAGCTTCAAAAACACATGATAATCACTTATACACTTAGAGGATCATTTTCATAAGCACTCCAAGTTAGAGGATCTTATTAGCACATGAAAAGTGCGAAAATAAAATTCAATAAGGAATAGGAAGAAAGAAAATATTTTAATGAAAAATAAAATTAATAAACTATTAAAAATTTATAGAGTGAAAAATGACATCCAATATAGTCTATTTATACTCTCTTGGATCAAACCGTAACTCTTTTATCCCACCATTAATTCTTCAATCTTAATAGAATGGGGGAGTAGACTCATGATGGTGGAATTGAAGAAGAAAAACAATGAAATAATGATCACTCCACCATTGTGTGAATAATTTATCAATTTATGGTGTGAATAAGTTTAAAAATTGAGGATATAGTAAAAATGTATTATGAATATGAACAAAATAAGAGGATAATAATAACTTTTATAAATAAACTAATCTGAATTATAACAACTTACATGAGAAATAAATATGATTACAACATCAAATTAGCTATATAACATTAATATAAAAGCATACAAAACTTCATTATAAATCCAAAAACACCACATCCTAAAATAGTAATTTTGGAATCCTTGGTTAGATACCCAAAAATTTCAAGTCTTCCCAATTAATTATGGTTGTAAAGGGTTGGTGGAAAATTAAGGGGGAGTGGACTTTTCCACCCTTAAAAAAATCTGAGATTTCTTGCACCCACCCAATAGAGGTACTGAAATAAGATCCTATATGGAAGAATTGAAGTGAGCTTATAAATAATAAATAAAATCCCAATAATTACCCTAACATGCTATAAAATCTCATCCAAATTGGATGTGTGGTTTCAGAGATATGACTAAAATAGTGGGTTGTCAGTCTGGACCACATAATCTAGCCCATAATTTTATATTCAACTTAGAATTCCTATAAATACCTTCAAAAATATTAATTAGAAATATAAATTATCTAATTAAATGTTCCTCGTGATTTTATATATCTCTAGTTCAAATTTCAGCATTATTGGGATTGTATTGTGGTCTCTATAGTTATTTTATATTGATTCATTTCAGTACACATTGCCTAGAATTTCCTAGGTTCAAGGCCCACTTTGGACATCATCCATAATGAATATACAATATATCCATAATTATATAATTTTCATCATAACATGAGATACATGAAAATAAAATATGAAAATAAAATCAATACCATTGGGTATTTTAGGAGGTATTAAAAAATGTACCATGTTATAGTGCATTTTAAGAAGGAATTTAATCATAATGTGAAATAATGTTCAAATTGTAAAAATCACTAAAAGTGGTTTTTAAAAATAATTAATAACATGAAAATTATATATTATAAAAATTAATATTATCCTATTTCAATGTATAATCACACCCCCAACTTGAGTTTTTCTAGTCTCGATAAAAAAATATCTCAAAAATATGAAACTAAATTCCATTTTCCAAAAACATTTTAATATACAATGCTCAGCAAAAGACCTCACACAAAAAAATTATGAAACTCATAAAAATAATTCAACACAAGATAGGTTTATATGAATATCCTAATCCGAAGACCATTCATTTGTCCAAATTCATCACAAAAATCCATCCAATTTTAATTAATCATGATGATGTGTTGTGAATCAAAATGGTCATGAAGGTTCATTTTTATTCAAGGGGGGAAGTATGGAAGCATTAGGTGGAATCAAATTTTAATATTAAGATGAGTATTCAATTTTTTGTTTTTTTTTTTGTTTTTTTAATACTCATGTTAAAATTAAAATGATCACCAAAACTATGCTATTTATTATGGGACCACAAGAACTAAAACTAATACCCCATAATACAAAGGACGTGCATTGTGATTTTTTTAAATGGATGAAAATGTAAACAATGAAAAATGACATTAGACATCTACACTTTCTATAATATATTATCATTAACTTAAATATGGATTAAAATTAGGAACATGGCATGAAAAATTATTTGATATTCAATTTCAAAGTTTTCAATGTGTATTATCATGTTCAAGGTTAAAGAAAATTTTCTTTCAATTAACATGCATTTTTTATTTCATTTTTTTACATTTTTTTTGTTTTTTTTTCACACAGTTTTTTTAATTTAATCCTTCCCAAACATCGAACAACATTGTACCTAGTGTTTAAAGAAAAGAAAATTTATATGGGGGCAGAGGCTGAGGAGAGGAGTTCTAAATGTAAATTGATATAAGAAATATGGAACAAACTCACCTAATGGTTGAAGTTCAAGTTCATGATTCTCTTAATTACACCTTTGACATTCTTTTTACTCACTAAAGACTCATAAATTATGATAGTTTTTGTTTTTACACCTATTTATTTAGAACTCCAAATATTGAGTCAATGTATAGGTAAAATTCGAGTTGCCTCCTGAAAAGCGCTTAGTTTAGTTTCTTTATCTCTACATGGAACTGGAATCTATCAACTTTTTTCTATTATATATGTTGGATCAATTAAATCCTCCCCCGTTTCTTATTTATTTAATGATTCAATGAATAGTTTTAACCTATTACCATTTAATGTGAATACATGACCACAAGTGGGATCCTGAATCATTACTTTCCCATGAGGTTACACATGATTCACCATGTATGGCCCTAAACATCTTGACCTTAACTTTCCTGGGTGTAAGTGAAGTTTGGAATTATATAGGAGCACAAGTTTTCTTGGTTTGAAGTGTTTGACTTTAATACTACTTGATTGGTATGAATTAACTCTTGCTTTATTGATCCTTGAATTTTCATAATCATCCATCCTAAGTTACTAATGTTCATTAAGATCTAATTTACTCTTTGTTTCAGGAAAAGAAATGTCAAAGTTTATTTTTTTTGATTTCTCAAAAGGCCTTATTTTTCACTTCAATAGGTAAATAGAAATATTTACTATAAACCAACCTATATGGTGACATTCCAAAGATGGTTTTTAATGCCATATGATATTCCTAAAGTGAATTCAATAGTTTCTCAAACTAATCTTTTCTATAGGGATTGATAGTTTTTTCAAGAATTTTCTTAAATTTCCTATTTTATAACTCATATTGGCCATTGGTTTGAGGATGGTAGGTAGTTTAAACTTTGTGAGAAATATCATACTTAGTCATAAGTTTCGAGAAGGGATGATTTCAGAAATGGGTTTCATGATCACTAATAGTAGCCCCAGGGATTCTAAATCTATAAAAGATGTGTTTTATCAAGAATTAGATCATGACTTGATGGTAAATCTAATTTTTGGGAATGTCCTCTATACATTTTGAGACATAACCAGTATCTATGATAATGTAGAGATATCCCATAGATTTTTTGAAGGTCCAATGAAATATATTCCCCAATAATCAAATATTTCAATGACCAGAATGGGAGTAAGGAGCATTTGATTCCTTTTGGTTATGGATCCTAATTCTTGAAACTGAGGATTTTTTTGAAAAACATATAAGAATTTATACTAAGGGTATTCCAGAGGATTCCAATTTTAATGAAATTTTCAGTAACTTTATTTGTGGAAAGGTGGCCCCCACATGCCTTTCCATTATAGAATTTAAGAATGGAATCTTAATCATAACCAGGAATAGATCTTCTAATGAATTGATCAGGATAGAACTTGAAGAGGTATGTATCATAGAAAACATAGTGTTTGAAGTTAGAAAGTAATTTAATCTTAGATTGGGTCATAAATAATTTTTGAATGACACCCATAACCAAGTGGAATTCTATTTCATAATATCAAGGGAAATCACTCACATAATAGAGGTGCTCATCAAGAAATGAATTAGACATAGAAAGATGATGTGATTTGTCTTTGAATTCCATAATAGAGAGGTGATCAGCTACAAAATTTTCAACACAATTTTTATCATTAACGGTTATATAAAACTCTTTAATAAGAGGGAGCCACCTAATCAATCTATCCTTGCCATCTTGTTTTTGGAAAAGTTATTTTAGGGATGAATGATCTGTGAAGACAATGTTGAGGGATCCTAAGAGACATGACCTTAATTTTTACAAGGAAAAGACAAAAAAACTCTTTATTAGTGGTAGTTTAGTTTATTTTTGAATCATTTAATGATTTAAATTCATATACAATGAAACATTTAGTTTTATCACAATGTTTTTCTAAGACAACTCATACAACAAAGTCTCACTCATCACACATGAGTTCGAATGGAAGTTTCTAAATGGGAGATTTCATGTTAGGTGTAGAGATAAGAGATTAAATTAGTGTAAATAATAATTACTCAAATATTTCTATCCATATTAAAGAATAATCTTATATCAAAAGAGGACAAAGTGGTCAGAAAATAAAGATGAAATTTCTAATGAACAAATAGAAACCAGGATGTCCTAAGAAGGAAATATCTTCCTTGATAGTTTTTTTGAAGATGGAATGTGATGAATGATATAAACCATATCTTTATCAAATTCAATACCTCTACCAAAGACTATATGGGCTAGAACTGGTCCTTCCTTTACCATGAAATGGAATTTTTCCCAGTTTAGGATGAGATTATTATCCCCGTATCTAGAAAAAACCTTTAAAAATTTACAAGGAATGCCTTAAATATATCCCAAAAGATACAGAAGTCATCCATAAATACCTCTAAACAATCCCCCACCATGTTAGAGGATATTACCATCATGAAACACTGGAAGGTATTAGGGGAATTACATAACCCAAAGGGAATGTGCTTGAAGTTAAAAGTGCCAAATATACAGGTGAAGACTATTTTTAATAGATCTTATAAGGAAAACTCAATTTGATTGTACCATGAGTATCAATCTAGGAAACTATAGAATTGATGACCTTCCATTCACTAGAAGACTTGATCAATGAGGGGAAAAAGGAAATGGTGTTTCTTGGCACATGAGTTTAGCTTACAATAGTCAATTCACACTCTCCATCCAGTACTCACCCTTGTGGGGAGAAGATCACCATCCTCATTGGTAATAATAGTGATTATATCCTTCTTTGGAAAAAATTGAATTGGGCTTAACCACTCACGCTTATAAATGGGGTTAATGATATCCACTTTCAAAAACTCTAGAAGTTATTTCCCCACCTCATCCCTAAGATTAGGATTGTGTATCCACTGAGGTTGAAGAAATTGTTTGGAGTTAGATTCTAGAATAATCCTATGAGTTCCAAAGAGTAGGATAATTCCAAGAATATTAGATCGGGTCTATCCAATTACTTTCTTATGCCTTCCAAGAACATATAAAGCCATCCTATCTTGATTGAATTCAAGGGATGAAGAAATGAAAGTAGGCAAGGTTTGATTTCCCCATAATAATTCATAATTGAGAGATGAGGGAAACACCTTAAATTCAATATTAGGTTGGTTAAAACATTCAAAATAATGATGATACGTTTCATAAAACTCAGTTTCATTTTACAAATTTCTTAACATAACTGGTTTATTTTGAATAGATGTTTTAGAAACCACATTGGCCATATTAGTGTCAGGAATGGGTATGTACTTGATTTTTTTATTTCTCCAATGGTATCATTGATTGGTGATCCTGGAAAATCATCAAAGGAGTCATATAAAATAGATTCAAGACAAGGAGACAAATATCCCTCATGTGAAAAAAAGAAAATCACTATCATCTTGACTTAAAAATCCATTAACAATTAATTATTGTTCCTATAGTTTTGTATAAAAACTACCTATCCCATTGAACTCATGTATATCATTATCATCCCTAATTTTAGATGTTCTGATTGAGGCTCAATTTTCCAAAGGTTGTCATCATGTTCCCATTCCTAACTCATATGAATTAGATGATAGTTTCTAAAAATAGACAACCAAGGATTATGGGGGCTTACTCCCTAAGACCTATTATTGAGTGTTTTTAATGGAAAATGTAGTTAGTAGGGTAAATGAAATTTTTAACTTTCACCAAAACATCCTTTAATATCCCATTATGAAATAGAATACTATGATCATAAAGTTGAAGAGTTAAATATGTGGGTTGGAGTTCCTCAATCCCTAACTGACAATACATGGCATATAAAATAAGGTTCACACTAGATTCTAAATCAAAAATATCTTTGAAAACATTATTCTCTCATAACTCAACATTGATATAATAGAATCCTAGGTTTTTCAACACAGAAGGAATGGTCCCTTGAATGGTGGTACTCACATTGGCTACCAAAAGGACTTGGTTTTTTGTGAGAACTTCTTTTTGAATGTACACATGCCCTTTAGGTAATTGAAGTATGTAGGTATGGTTTGGAGTTCATCGATAAGGGATATGTTCAACTTAACTTGTGAGATTATTTACCTCAATGTTTCATTTAGTCCAGGTTTAGGTTTTCCTCTCATCCAATGAGGGAAGGGAGAAGGTTGTTTGATTGTTTGGTGAGGTTGTGATTATTTCACATTCTCTTTAAATTTTTTAGAATTTGGGGGTGGTTCTTCACCATTATCTTGTGATTTTGATTATTTTAATGGTTTTAGAATATTTTTTTCATGATTTTTAATATATTTCCCACTTTTTAAGACAATCATTGCTTTTAGTTGTTCGTGAGAGGATTTTGTGTAACTGGATTCTCCCCTTAAGGTTGGGGATGGGACAATATGAGTAGTAATGGTTTCCTTTCTAGTTTTTATGGTTTTTAATTCATGTTTTAGTGATGATACTTATAAGTTCATTTTCTCTATTTTCTTAAATAACTGTTCAAGGATTGTGAGAGGGATAGATTGGGTGGGGTCTTGTGCTAGTTGGTTTATCCTAAGAGGATACTTTGGTTATTGGATTGGCTGTTGAATTGGTTGTTTTATGGGTTTTTGCTGTTGGAAAGTAGAATTTTGGTATTAGATCGGTTATGGTTAGAACTGATTATGGGTTTGAAAATTTTGAGGAGGGTAGTGGTTTGGTCATTGTGGCTAATATGGTTGTTAGTTATCTTTCCAATAGAATCCTAGAAGGTTATTATATGTTGGATTGAAATTTTTTTAGTACTGTGGATTTTTGAAGCTAAAAGTGTTGAACTATATTAGTGGTCCTCCTACAATAACATCCTTTTATAAGGGATGGTTGGGAAGTTTTCAATATTTTGGTCATGTTTGTCATAAATTGTGCAAATAGGCTCAATAGTTTGGATTTATTGGACCTTCCTATGATCTATCTCCTCGACCTTCCTAGTGAGGGAAACAAGTTTATCCCTAATATCTTCTTCTTCCGTAATGGTGTTAATTCCACCAGATTTGAGTGTATTATCATAGAAAGGTTATGTTACTCATGTTTCTTTTGTTCAGCCATATTTTCCAGATACTCATAATCATTATTTAGCGATTTTTTTGAAGGTTACATTATGCATAATGTTGAGGAATTGTTTTTTTCCAGGACCCATGCCTTTATAAAAGATTAAAACTTGTTATGGGATCGATAATACATGGTGAGGAACCATTTTTAGTGTTTCTTTCAACCTTTCCCATGTTTCATTAAATTAATCCCCTAATTTATCATTTTTTTTGGATTCCATTATTAAGTGAAATTGTTTTTCCACGGGGAAAGTGTTTTTTGTAGAATTCTCTTTGTAATTGGTCATATGAGTGTACTCTTGTAGGTATTATATTATTTAACCAATTATTTGTTCAATAATCCAGTGTGAAAGGAAATAACCTTATATTATGTGAATCATATTGATGTTGGGGGAACATGGTTTCAACAATTTCATTGAATTTCTTAACATGAAGATGCAACATTTCTGAATCCATCCCATGAAAGGTTGGAAGGTGGTTTAGGACATGTGGTTTGAAGAAATAGTGGGATTATCATAGGGAAACATGTCTAATGCAAGAGGGTTCATTGGTCAATGTAGTTTTGAGGTATTAATTCATGTTTTGATTGACTATATTTCCCAAGTTAGTGGATTCCTCATTTGGATTTCTATTTTGGTTCCTTCCTGGGTTTATGAGTTGATTTATTTGAAGACTGTCCATTGTAATGGGTTTAATTTTTGAATCTATAGTATTAAGAAGATTAGGATCTAATAGAAAGATACCCCTAGGTGTACTTGACTCCCCAACCCTAGGATTATCCTATAGGATCATTAGAGTACCTTAGATGGCTATACTTATAAGGGAGGAGGGTGAATTTTAGTTTAAAATCTTTAAACTTAACAAAAAACAATATCTATTAAAGTAATATCATCAGACACAAAATGTTTCCAATGATCAGAGTAACAGAATAAAAATCACAATTTATTCTATTAAATAAAATTATTTTATTATCATATTCAAAGTTATACTGAAAAACAAATAATATATAAATTTAAGTACGAAGACTAACATTCTATTACATGCATATTGTAATAGATTTGTAAAAACATGTAATACAATAACCGGTAAAATTAAGAATGAATTAAAAGATATATTAAAAGAGTACACTCTTTTAACCTTAAGAGTAAAGGTATTCAATAACCTTTAATAAGTTATCCATGGTTTTATACTTACTATAAAGTCTATCTTTCCTTTCTAAGAAATCCCTCGATACAATGAACAAAATTAGCTTTGTCTTCCAATCCCCAGAATCCCTCTATATGACGATCGTCATCTGTCTTCCTTTCAACAGAATCCCTCAAAACTATGAATTAAAATCACCATATTCATATCCCCAGAACCCCTCAATAATAACAATGATTAGACATGTGATTAAAAAATAAAAAATTTATAATGGAAAAAACCCTAAAAAGGATTCCTTATAACTAAAAATCTATAAATTATTAAAAATCATTTTGAATGAGAGGTTCACACAGATCAAAATTTAAATAGATTGATTTGAAAATGTTATCTACTTCAAAATATTCAAATGGACGACTATTTATAGGTGAAGTTGAATGGTCATATTTCTAAGTTTGTTGCAACAACATTCTTCTTGTACTTTGGCCAAAAAAGTAAAAAAGTATATCGTACTGAAAATGACAAAAGATTAATTTCATATCTTTTACTAAAAATTCACCAATAGGTAAAATTGGATTTAAACAATTTTAGGAGGATATAAAAAATATTACATATTGAGGAAACATGGATGCAGATGATAAATATTCCCCAATAAATTCTAAAGTATAAACAATCTCAGATAAAATGAGATTGCAAGATTTTCCATTACTTTAGGTATGATATGCTTCGTACGTATCCGAACATCCTGTATAATTATTTAAATAATTTCATTGACTTATTACAGAATCATATTCATTGTTATGATATCATACATGGTCATATTCTTATCTTCTTATTAGTAATATTTCATTGCTACTTGTTATTCGGGTGTTCATTGCTTTATGTTCTTATGCATGTCTTGTCGAATAAATTCTTATTCATCTTTTTAGGTTATAGATACCTTATTTACAGAATTTTATTAGTGTAATATATATCATATTTATTCATTAAATTCATTTTTATAATCTTTATTAAATGAAGATCATGTAGAACGAGTCGCATCACATCGTGGAGACGGTAGACCGTACGTACGCACGAGCGATTATATCATTCCCATAACTATTGAATGGTATTGTAGTGGAAGATGAAATGTCTTAGAATTAGTATCATGTTATAATAATAATATATAGCTATTCTTTACACCATTATACCCATCCATGTAAGGTGGTGGTGGAAAACAGATTACACCACGGCATGGAGACGGTATTTTGTACGTACGCACGCACGGTGATTTCATTTTCCGTAGGATGGATAGAAGGTAAAATAGGGTTTTATCATATTTATAATAACATATCAGTATATTATTGATACTGATGTTATTAATTTATAATGAAACAAATAAATAAGAAGAAGTAGAAGAAGAAATAAAATGGAAAGAATCGGTAAAGGATATTACCTCTTCTTTGACGCGCCTCTTCTTAACCTCCTCTTAAGGCACTAAAGTTAGTCTTTGAAGAATAACAGGACCTCTATTATGTTTCTAGGGAATTTGATAAGAGAAATTGGCAGGGGTTTGCTGGGATTGAATGCTCAAAGTGGTGTGAGGAGGACGGGGAGGAGGTTCCCTTTTATAAGGGTGGAGAGGGGCACCTTTGGAATTATAAGAAATATTAATTTATAATAAATTCCAACCCCACATAAAACCTCAAAAAATGACTCCAATCCGAATATTAGATGATATAGGGTTGTAATCTCATCAACCAATAAAATTTAGACAAGTTGGGAATTTATTTTAAACATTATCAACTTGATTTATCCTTATATAATCTACTTAAAATTATTTGTGGTAATAATATTATAAATTTTAAATAATTATAAATAATTACTTATATGTTGTTAATTTTAGATAATTGTATACTTTATTACATTTTAGACCATATAAATTTTAATTTATAATTTTTAAATATTTTTTGTGATTTTTAAACAATTTTATAATATGTAATTTTTATTAAATAACAATAGTGTCAATTTTGACACAATTCATTTATTTGAATTTAATTAAAATATACACAGAAGATATGTTCTAAATAAAAGATTTAATAGATTCATAACATGTCATTTTTATCTAGAAAATTAGTGGATAATATTAAATAGTTCATATAATATTTATTTTAATACTTTTAAAATCATTCATTTGATATTTCAATCAATAAAATAATTTCAACATCACTATTGTGTCATAATTAATGATTATTATTTAATCCCTAAAATTTATAAATAAATTTATATGATGTAGATAGTTTTATTATATTTCTGGGGACTATTTATATCCAAAGTTTTATGAAGTTTATCACTAAATTAAAATTATTACACTTATAAGATTTAAGAGAGTGACATGTTGTCACTATCTTTGGTTTTAATAATAATTATATTATTTCATGGTCAAAAGTCCATGAAATGAATCCAGTCATACCCTTAGGTGATATTGGTCTAATTTTATTCATCAAATAGGATTTTTTCAAGTGTTAGGGTAATTTTATAATCTTATTTTTACCCTTAATTACCCGATTTACCTTTAACTGTAGTAAATAAAAATTACCGTAGTTACTATTTATAATATCAAAAAAATAAAAATAAAATTAACCTATTAACATAATTTGGACCCACTGAATCCAAATATGGAATCCATTTTTCAAAATTCAACACACAGAAGTTGCAGTATTTAATTTAAAATTAATCATGTTGTTAAGAAAACAAGTTTTGAAAGTTAAAACATTGCCAAAGATTGAAATGTTTTTACCTATGAATTCAATGTAAAATTAATAATAATTACATACATTATATTAAATGGAAAAAATATATTCTATTTATAATTTAAAACCATTAAATATTATAATTCAACCATATAAATTATTAAGATGAAAAAAGTTGTTTTTAATTAAAATATAGTGTGGTTTTACTATTCATTAAAATATGAATGTTATCCGAATAATATGAAGAATTTATCCAAAGTAAATTTTTATACCCTGATTCCAAAGAATAATTTTATTTTGTCAAATTTAACTTATAAACATGTCAAAAACTATATTTAAAGTGGGTGTGCCATCAAAAGGCGGCAAAACTGCATTTCTTGAAAAATACATATTTTACCCGAAACATTTATTTTGTTCTCATACCATGTTCTATAAAATGTGTAAGATGAATAATAATATTATAAAATTCAAAATTTAGTTAATACTATTCATAACTGCTAGTCCATAATAATATTATAACAATATATCGTTGTTTAGTGAAACTCGATATTGCGTACAACACACGATATCGAGGAAGGTTGCTCTTGCGTATAATGCAAGCCAAGCTAGTGTTGTGTGTAGTGAAAGATTCATTTGATGTTACGTATAACATAATACTTAAAAAAATGTATTTCTCATAAAATATCAGGGTGTTACAACGGGCATGTAGGGTTTTGATTTATATAATACCTATAGTGATACTTGGATTCCAACTTAGGAATTCCTTAGATGAACTTAGGTTATGAATTGAATAATGAATGAAATAAATTATGATGTGACTGCCAAGCCAAAGAACAAGCTTTAATTTAGTCTTGACTAATACCTTTTAGATGGACTATTTAGGCATCTACTATGCTTATGTTTGTACAGTGGATTCTGGGCTTGTGATGCTACTAAGGACATATAATTTAAATGAAATTGAACTGTTCAATGAACCCGATTAGTTAACACATGCCTTACTGTTAAATCAGAGACTTATTTCGTAAATGAAATAATTAGAATGAAATGGTTATAAATGAGAACTTGAGGTTTATATGTTTTTTAATTTTGAGTACATTCCTTACCTATTTTATCTTCTTTAACACTCTTATTATATATATTCACTATCTGGATGGAATAGACCTTTGGTAGTTGCCTACTAGGATTATGTCTCAAACCCTGCCTGAGTTTCCATTTCATAGGGGTACCCAAGTATACCTTTTGTTCACAGTACCATGGAATCTTACTTGTGATGTTTTATTGGTACCTAGGAGTTATGAGTACATGACCGATCTGGGGCTCGATATGCTCGTGGAGATTTCCCATAGGGATTTTGTTTCATTTTCTTATATTATTATTAAACTACTTCTGGTACCTACTGAATGTCTACTATTTAGCTTGTATTATTATTTGGACATGAATACACATATGTATATTGGCATTAGCTATACTTTAATATCATTTGTTATTATCATATTCCGCTACTATCATTTGTTTCTTATTTATCATACCATAATTCTACTCTGACATGAGGGTATAATCTCCCCAATTTCACCTACTTAGACCCTTGATGCTAGTCTAAAGCCTCTATCTTATGAGGATACATTATTATGGCCATGTGAACCACTGTTCTAGTTACCATCTTAGTGTTCAGTTAGGCCGGTACATTAAAAAGTGTCATAAGAGCCTTATTTTTCCTTTATCTTACTATTTTGGGTTAGTAGATAAGATAATAGGAATGTGTTGGTGCTTGGAAATTAGAAATGTATTGGACGGATCACCCCACCCTCAGGGAAGTTACCAAGTGTCCTGGGATGAGATTGTTGTTCGTACTATTTGTTATTATAGTTGATTGTGATTTCACCAAGAGTGACTGCTTTACTCTCCACTACTTATTGATTTTATGGAATTTTACCCTTGGCCTGGTATGGAAAGAAATTAGTATTTCATGCATAATATTATAGTTACATAGGACTTCACATGTCATGCATATGCCATTCCATGTAGTTTCATTAATAGGTTTCATTATAATTTGATTCTATGCATTGAATGTTAAGTCATGCTTTTGGATATCTTTATCAGGCCTGATAATGTAACATTCTTGGGTGATTTATTTAGAATGTTAAACTACTTCCATGTTTATATAGTTATATGCCATTCTGACTATTTATTTAGCATGTTTCTCTATGATACTTTTTTGAAAAACATGATAGTGTTTTTGATATTTTTAAATGATTACATGGATCGAACCTATTAGTTGTGATTTATATGGGTCCGGTTTTCAATTTTAAGGTATATGGGAACCTTATAGTTTGGACAGGGTAACTCTTATACTTGAACTACCTCAGGACCTTTATAAATGTTTATAGGCCCCTATTAAAATGTAAAAGGATACTAGATATCATTTGTTAAAGTGAATTGATTTAATTAAAATGGGAACAAAATTCCAACCTATAGAGATTATGGAACTTTATGGATTGGTAGATGGAAACCAATAGAATTGAACCATTATGTGTATGGTCATGTGGTATTTGTTTGAAGTGATTAAAGTGAGAAAGTTTTTTAAATTTGATTTTCCTGAATGGTTTCCTTTATAAAGTCTTATGATTACTTTTCTAAATGCACAACTAGACCCAAGTAGGTTAGTTGGGGAATGTTTTAGATAACCAGTAAGGGTGGTTTGAAGATTTTAAAATTTAAAATATTCTATTAGGTTGCTTTCTAAATCACTAAGTTTGGTTTAATGGGGCTCTCATAGTTTTCCTAATCTACTAAGTTTTAAAAGGAATCTATCTTATATATTTCCTAATTATGATGGAATTTCTAAAAATGTTTGAATTTTTAAAATGAAGTTGGATAATACTTCAATATTGTTTTTGAGATGCTAATTAAATAAGTTACATAGTGCTTATTCCATTTGAATTAGATTTTAATGATTAATTGAAAATCATTTAAATGTTTAAATATTGAATGTAAATCAATATAATAACCTAAAAAATGGTTCTTATAGTGGTATCCTTTGTTTAAACCCTCATATAAGGGTAGTTTAAATGTTTCCTATGGAATTCCTTGGAACGGAGACATGAGCATTTATCCATAGGATGATTCATTTTAGTAATGGATCAAATGAAAGGCTCTTGAGCCTAGTGAAATCTATTTTGAATGACCTAGTGATAGGTTCGATGCTTATGCTTCATAAGGGGATATATTGTGGTAGGTAACACCCTTAGATCTTGAAATTATTTTCTAATAGCATGAGTCTTCTGATGCTTGGTGCCTTTTGGGTGCTGTTGTCCCTTTAAGGATGATTACCTCTTAAAGGACACCCCTTTTCAGATGGGTGGTCATTTTATGTTTGACCCTTATTACAAGCGTGAGCATCAAGTGATGCTCGGTGTTATAAAGTTAGACATTCCTCATACATATTCAGCCACTTAGCAGGTCTTGTGACCCTATTTCTTTCCTTGGGAAGCTCAGGAGGTCGTCAGTTTTTTTACAGTCCTATAATGACGCGACTTAAGCTAGTTTCCTATGTGAACGACCAGATACTTTGATTCATAGAGAGGAAATCCAATGGAAAGTATCGAGGGTGTGTCACCTTGCTTCTAAATCTTGGGGTAGTATACACCGATATATGTGATACCCGTCAAGTTGGTAAATGCTTAAATAAACTGGTTGAGTTCAATGAAATTGTAAAGACTTGTGTTTTTTAGGGAATTCTCTGGTCATCATTACAGTAGAGGGGATTGGTATTTAAAGAAATAAATTCCATCCTAATAATAAAGAGAATTTTATAAAGACTTAGGTGTTTTGACACACTGGTTAGATTGGTTTTGGTTTTCATGACGAATGATTTGACGTTGTGATCATGACTCAGAGGGGTGTCACATATTCATTTTAGGTTTTCATGATCTTACACACTTGTGATCATATGTTCTCTCCTTCATTTTGATGATAGGAAACTCATAAGTTGGTGAGAACTGTGTTTGTTCTAGTGAAATCATTCCCTTCCAAGTAGGAGAAGCACAACTGAGGAGGACCATTTGGAAATGGTCATTGTAGTTTTAAATTCTTGTGAGGATGATAAGGCTTGAAATATGTCAGTGCTTACTTGGAAGCACAACATCAAGGTGGTTGTATGTGTACACAACCCTTAATAAACACCATTGATTAGTTGTCTATTTAATTGGTAATGTTTTAAAGATAATGAATTCCTTGGGTGGTATAGGCATTGTGGTTCAGTTGATGATGTGTTGGAAGGTGAAGTCGATCTTCTTCCAAAGAAGTTGACCATTAGTGGTTTGACTGATATTTTTGGTGATATTTGGTATTCTCTTAGTGTACTCTTCTTTATGGGATGATCATTTCTCCTATATTTTTATCATTATGGATGCACTAAGAGATGGTCAGTCTTACACTGTGATAATGTTTTAAAAGTTTTTGGGTTGTGTTGAGATCTCTATATGTGTTGTATGTGGGATTCATGGTTCTTTGGAGGATTTGTTAGTTCGGAATTATACTTGGGTTTCTATGTAGGAACACCTTGGATTGACTCTTGGACAACCTACATTCCCTTTGACATGACCGCTAGGAGGATTCCGCTCTGGGTTAGTCAATGTTTTGATGTGGATGTCTTGGCTTGTAAAAATGTATCACTTGGAAACATAGAGTATGAGATACATTGGCTCAGGGTGAAGTTTCAAAGGGTAGTGTTTCTAGTGGTGTGGATCTAGGTTATGACTTTATTTGGGATTCAGCATGGAATTTTACTTAGCCAGGTGATAGTTCAATCTTAGAATGTCATTAGGATTCAGGTATGGGCTTTGGTGGGCATGTTCATTGTAAATGAAAAATGCATTGGAAGAAGGTGTTTCTATTTTATTTAAAATTAATTCATCCATATAAGGTAGGAATATATTTAAGGATAATTCATTATTAGATATACTTATTCCTTCTTGTTTGATGTATACAGTCAGATGGAACCATTTTAAGTCACATCAACAGTTTAGGGAGAGTGTAGTGAAATGGTCAGCTAGGACTTCCTGGAAAGCTTGCATCCAATTTATGTTTAGTCAATCATGATTCAACCATTTAATTTCAGTGAAGTCTATTATATGACCTCATATGTAATCAATTTCTCCTAGTTAAATAAATCATGTTAGAAGCATCTCTATAATTCTTAAGATGTGCTCTCTAAGTAAATTTCTATGGTAGAGGATCTGTGGTTTAGAATTTGCTATTAAATGCTAAGACCCTTGGTGGGGATAACCAATGGAATGATGTTTAAATTTATGATTAAATGATCATTTCTTTAGTTAAGTGGGCCTTGGTAATCACTGATTAAATTTTATAGTTGGAAATTGAGCATTTTCTTGGGTTTTGACAACTTAAGTGCCATAGTCTTAAGAAATGATTTGAGGCGTGTTTGGCACTTGGAAATGAAATGTGACCATTTTAATGAGACTTCACAACCATTATTGGTTGGGTGATGTTTTATTTGATTCCTCAAGGCTTCTTAGGGATGACAATTTCTATGATAGGGAGTTTTTAAGGTCCCGTTTTTTTGAACCAAATGTAATTCCAACAGAAATTTGATTTTTAGTGTTTACTGTACATACCTTTCTAGAAATCAACATTTAAAATATGATTTTAAGATTTGGGAAACTTCAATGTGTTAATTTGGGCTTGGTTAAAGGTATGATAGGTCCCTTGGGTGTATCATTGAGTTTCAGGAGTTTTGGGCCTAGAAATCCCATGTTTTGATGGTTTGCAGAGGGCACACAGTTTGTCAGAAACTATATGACCCTAGCAGAAAACAACGAGGCCTTGATCAATGTCGCATATTTTCCCCACAAAGATACTATGAACCTATCCCACATGTTTAGTTCCACATCATTAGTACCCTTACATTATTCATCAGATGGTTTGTGCATGATTTGGATAACCATCGTGTGAGGTGTCTTCTTAAGGAATGGGTGTCGCACGGTTGGCGCACGATTTGAAAAAACCATGTGGCCAAATTGTGCGATTCAAATATTTTGGTTAAAATGACCATTTTACCTTAAATAGATTTTAAAACCAAGATTCTATTTTCTTCCTCTCCAACACAACAACCTCACCTCTTTGAATCTCCTCTTCTCCACCTGTTATCTTAATCATTCATCTTTAGTCTCTATGGATTCATACCAGTAATATATCATATAATTTTTATCCATTACTTGTTTAGTTTGGTATTATCTATGCTATTTAGGTACATGATATTTTCCCCTATTTTCAGGGTCTCTTTCCATTCTTCATTTTTATCTCGATCTGAGTCGAATCAGGAGCTGATATCGGACGATCTATACACTACAGACCTATGGTAGGTGGTCTCCTACTTTTCATTAAAAGTTGAGTGTTTATATATTGTTGTTGTGCCACGTGACCAATTTCCAGGCATTGCTTTGATCTGAAATTAAATTCTTGAATTTCTAGGCATAGCCTAGGTAATTAAAGATGGTTGTTTAGGTTTATTTATAGGCTGAGAATCCTGAATGAAATAGAACCACCCATTTAGGTTTTTTGGTTATATTAATGGACCGCCATGGGTGGCCGTGGACTTGGATACCTTAGTATGTGCCCTTTTCCCCTTTCCCTAGGATGTGAAGTATGAAATTAATTGTAAATAAAATTAATGAATAGGTTTAAAAAGTGAATTTTTAATTGAATTGAAATATGGATTGATTAATAGTAAGTGATACATGACCTTTTACCTCGACCCATTCTATGTAAATTCTTGTGTAAGAATGAATTAATATTTTTATTGATATGCCCATGTGAGTTAAGTGGATTATATTCCATGTAACCATTTGTTAAAAATGAGATGCTCATTATAATGAACTATTCATGTGAGTAGTTAAGTGGAAATCCTTCTAATCTTGGCCAATTTTTTGAGCCAACTCATGAGGTGAGATTGAATTGGATGTCATTGGTGTTGAACATGGAATGTTAAATTGTTTTGATTAAATGTATTTGAGTTGTTACAGTTTAGTTGAAATGAATTTTAAATGGGATTTTTATGTCAATTAATAATTGACTGGTTAAGGAATAGGGGATAGATTCTATGACCCTAGACCCTTGAATTGTAGTGAATTGTTTATGTATTTGATGATATTGTATTTAAAATCCCATGAAAGTTGTTTAGAGGAAATCCTTATAAACTTGGATAATGAATTGAGTCATCTTTTGAGGTGAGATTAATTTATTTTTGTTAGGTTTATGACCCTCGTTATATTTGAATTGATATTGAATGTTATATGGATTGGGTGATATCTAGATTCAAATGATGAATTCCATGGATGGACTCATTTGGAATTTATCATGCTATTTCCTGGGTGATACTTGGACTTCTGATATGGACTCCCATGGATGGAATCATGAGGGGTTTGACTATTATATGACAAGTGACACATGGTTTCATATGATAATGTCATGGACAGACTCAAAGGGATTTGATGTTATCACTATGGGTGGTACTTGGGCTCCCTTAGTGGAACACCAAGGACAGACTCGATTGGAAAGGTTGTTATACCACACCTAGAGTGATACCTAGGTTTATGAGAGGTTCTCAATGGATGGCCTTGTAGGGTGTTGGTTTATATTATACATGGAGTGATACCTAGATTCCAACTTAGGAATTCCTTGGACAGGATCTTGTTCTGAATTTAATAATGAATGAAATAAATTATGACATGACTAACAATCTAAATAATGAGATTGGATTTAGATTTGACTAATACCTTTTAGATGGCCTGTTTAGGCATCTGTTGTGCTTATGTTTGAATGGGTGATGCCAACCTTGCACTGTGTCTCGAGACTTATAAATTAAATGAAATTTAATCATTGAATGAACCTAATTAGTTGAAACATTCCTAACTATTAAATCAGAGACTTATTTCTCAAATGAAAGGAATATAATGAAATAATTATAAATGAGAACTTGATCTTTGTAGGTTGTTTAATTTTGAGTACTTCCATTACATGTTTTATTTTCCTGCACACTATTGTTGAATGAATGAAACAAACCTTGGGTGGCTTCCTACTGGGATTTTGTCTCACACCCTACTTAGGCTGCCATTGTACTGGTTTACACGAGTAGACCTTTTTGTTCACAGGACCATGGACTCTTGCTTGTGTTGTTTTACTTGTACCTGGGAGTTAGGATTACATAACCGAGCTGGGGCTTGGAATGCTCATGGGGATCTCCCGTGGGGATTTTTTTTCATTTTCTTATTTGATTAATTTATTTCTTCTTTTACCTACTATATTTCTACTATTTAGATTTTATCATTATCTATACATGCATACATATCTTTATATTGGTATTGGATATCATTTAATTCCAATTGTTATTATCATCTTCCAGTAATATCAGTTGTTTCTTACTTATTATACTGTTATTATAGTCTAAAATGATGGTATAGTCTCCCTAATGTCACCTATTTAGACCCTCGCTACTAGTCAGGATCCTCTAGCATTTGGGGAGATGTGGTTGAGGTCATGTGACCCACCAGTCCAGCTACTGTCTTAGTGGTCATTCGGGCCAGGATGTTACAAATAAAAGTCACACCTTATATATTATTGAGGTTAAGATTATTTTTACACATAAAAAATGACTTAGCGATTTTTTTCTTAAAGTATTAAAACAATCTAAATACATTTTCTCGATTTTTAGTTGTTCACTTTTATTTTTACTAAAATGTTATTTTAAACTAGAAACAAGAAATTTAAGTCATACCAGTCACATAGTGAGTCAGTTTAATGTGAGACTGAACAATACAAATAAAAAATTAATTATGAATCATTTTACTATATTATCAAGACAATCCGAGAACATTTTCTCAGTTTTCAGTGCATGTCACACTTTTTTAACTAAAATGTATATTTTAAACTAATAACAACACTTTGAGTTATACTGGGTACAATGTGCATTGGATTACGGTATGGATGATTCCTACATGTAAAAAATTACTTTTATACCATTTTAATAAGGTATAAAAACAATCCAAATGTGTGTGCTCAGTTTTGAGTATTTCATTTTTATTTTTTACTAAAATCAATTTCAATTCTAAATGAAAAGATACACTTAGAGTGATACTGGGAACACTCTGCATTGGATTGAGGTGAGGATTTTTATTACATGTAAAAAATGACTTATGTATCATTTTCCTAAATTATCAAAACAATCCAAATGTTCTTTCTCAGTTTTGAGTATATCACTTGTTCTTTTTATTAAAATTAATGTAAATTTTAAATAAAAGTAAACACTTAGAGTCATTCCGGTCACACAGGGTATCAGATTGATGTGAAACTAATTCCCAAATTTCAAAAATTACTTATGAATCGTTTTACTAATGCATCAAAAAAAATATGAATGATTTTTCTTGGTTTTGAGTTCACCACTTGTCCTTTTTACTAAAATTAATGTCAATTTTAAAATATAAATACACACTTGGAGTCATACCAGTCACACCGTGCATCAAATTGAGGTACGTTTGATTCCTACATGTCGAAAATTAATTATGGATAATTTTAATAAATTATAAATATAATCTGAATATGTTTTATTGGTTTTGAGTATATTTTTAATAAAATTACATTTTAAACTAGAAACACAATTTTTTGAGCCATACCAGTCACATCGTGTATCAGTTTGATGTGAGACTGATTCCTTCATGTAAAATATGACTTATGAACTATTTTACTAAATTATCGAAACATTTCGAGTGTGTTTTCTTGGTTTTCAGTGACTGGTATAATTTTTGTACTAAAATATTAATTTTAATATGATAACGAACACTTTGAGTTATACCAGGAACACCATGCATCAGATTAAGGTGTAGATGATTCTTACCCATCAAAAATAAAAAATGGATCATTTTCCAAAATTATAAAAACAAAATGAATTCATTTTATTGGTTTTGAACATGTTAATTTTATTTTTTACTAAAATTAATGTCAATTTTAAATAAAAAGGCACACTTGGAGTCATACTGGGCACACCGTGTATTGGATTGATGTGATACAGATTCCTACATGTCAAAAATAATTTATGAATCGTTTTACTAAAGTATCAAAAAAATCCAAATTCATTTGATTAGTTTTGAGTATGCTAGTTTTATTTTTTATTAAAATTAATGTCAATTTTAAAATAAAAATACACACCTGGAGTCATACTAGTAATAATGTGCATCAGATTGAGGTGTAGATGATTCCTACATGTCTAAAATGACTTACAGATCATTATCCTAAAGTATCAAAACAATATGAATTTATTTCCTTAGTTTTGAGTATGTGATGTGTGTTTTTAACTAAAATTTTAATTATAAACTAAAAACGCACACTCTGAGTCATACCGAGCACACTGTGTATTGGATTTAGGTGTAGCTAATTGAACCATTTACTTATTGTCATTATCTCAGTTACAACCTTGAATTCCAAAATCTCATGATCATGAGTAGCTTAAAAAAACCACCCCAACTCGATCAAAAGAATCCATCTGTATATGAAAACAATTTTTATGTTAGTAATATTATAAAGAAATTAATTAAACATAAATATTAAACAATGCATAAATAAAATGTCAATTTTAAACTGAAACCACACAATTTGATTCCTAATTGGTACACCATGTATCAATTTGAGGTATGATTGATTCCAACATGTCTTTTTATCATATAGTGCATTCAACATTTTGGGTTATCTAATAATTTTGTAGTTTGTTAACCCAAAATGTTGAATGCATTTGGGAATAAAGAGAAAATTTCATAATCATGAGAGAATCATCCTTATTGGTTGCATGATCCTAGTACATGAGTAAATTATCCTTGTTGATGAAGTCATTTCTTCGCGATCTCTCTGAAAATTAACAAGATAAGTATTAGATAAAAATGATGAGTAAATGAAATAAAAAAAATTATACAAAATTATGATAAAATAAACAAAAAGGAAATTTGTTCTAGTTATATATATTTAACTATAATATAATTATTATTGATTTTATGAAACTAATATTTAATGAATTTAATCAATCTTACTTAACCCTAAAAGAAAATACATTTGACCATCTAATTTGAAGTTAAACTTCCTTAAGTGGTCCTCACCACACGACCTTAAACTGTATGAAATAAAATCCTATATATATAGTGATATCCTTTATGATATTTATTTATTAAAGTATCTAAACTATAAATCTCATCATAAAGGATTGTTTTTTCACACTAAATTTTCTACATTAAAATATTTTGTTTCCTTTACCACATTTTAAAATTCTATCACGTATTTCTCAATGATAATTGGCATTCCTAGTCCAATTGTAATAAACTACAATTCCAAAAAATAACATTTCAAATTAACCCTATTTGGATAAATATGAGATATTTTTAAAATATCATTTATACTTTTAGTCTATTATTATTCATTTATTGAACTAAAATAAATATTTAAATTTGAGTTTTTATAGAACATAATAAAATCTAACTTCCCCTTTAACCATCATAGAGAGTAAAATATCCACGATAAACCATTTACCTTATTTGATTGAAAAAACATCAATGTGACCTGTTATGTATTTTCATAAGACACTAAACTCCATTTTAAATTGTTTACCCCATTTTAAAAGTATTAAAAATTAGTATATCCCTTTATAGAATCCTAATGAAACTAAAATACAACACATCCATTAAGTTTTCCTAGATTTTGATATAGAATAGTATATCCTTTTCAATATTATGGGTGATGATAAAATCTAAAATAGAATCATCATTATTTTCTCATAAAAATGGGAATATCTCTATTATCAATTATTTTTTATTGATAATGATGAAGAGTTTTTTATTAATGAACTTGTGAACATGGATCATTTTATATAATGAAGGTTTCCATTCATATTAGAGATGAACCATTGGACACATTTTTTGATGGCGATCCATTGAACAAGTATATATATTCATAATAAGGATAGGTTAAATTTATCTAGTCATGTAATGATTGTTAGATTCTATGTGATATAATGGTGGGATTATTTCACTTCACATCATGTGCATTCAAAAGAACTAGTTTTAGTCAATCAATTTCACTAATGTAAACATGATAAATTACTTGTATGGATTTCACAAGAATTTATGATATTATATCATGCATCTAATTGATGATCGGATAACCCAAATTATTCGATCACCCACTAAAGTGAAATCAATATATTGTTCTTTTCTTCTATCAGTTACCACTACCCATGATGGAAACCTCGAGAGAGAATTATTCAAATTTTATTCTAAAAAATAAAATAAAATAAACTAAGAAATATAGATAAAATGATGAAAAAATAAAATAAATAAGTAGTATGAAGTCACCTCTTCATTATGCCTATATACATTCCAACACTATGTTTTTTGCTCCTTTCGAAAAAATTGGGTTTATCCATTATAATTATACTTTAGAAAAAAATTAAAATAATATATAAGAATTATGATATTAATACTTCACACCTCGAATATATTTCTATGTTTGTATCCCATACTAGATCACAAATATGGCAGGTTATCACTTAAATTTGATGTCGAAAAATATTATGACACCATGTTTGCTGCCTACTCATCCGTTAAAAAAATTTCTTCTTAATTTGAGCATGAAGGTTTTTGGAAATCTTTGTAGTACTAATATAATATAGACAAAAAATGACTAATAAATATTTTTAATGAAATTTTAATTAAATTTGGAAATTACCTATTCAGGGATTTTGGTATTTTTCAAGTTTTATGATCACTCTCATAAATTTTCAAATATAATATACACAATAATTTCCCTTATCTTTTTTCAGAAATTATAGAAATAGAGACTGAAATAATTAAATATTTTTGAAATATGTTTTGATAGTTAAATATTTCTACATATACCTTAATCTGTTTCCATTTGAAGTAGTCCACAACCTTATTATGTTCAGTCGCCAAATTCATGCCATGATTTAGCCTATATTTAGAAACCACCCAATAGTATAAAAATTCTTGATAAAACATATAATTGAACATATAATTCTAAGTTTATATATAAAATATTGTTTGAAGTGTATTAAAAATTCACAATACACATCATGCATGGTCTGTTTGTTGGATATCCATGCATTTTATCCAAAAAATTAATATTTGGGGTATCCATATTGAGTTCGATTAGAATAATTCATAAAAAAATAAAATAAGAAATGAAAAAAATAAAAATAAATTTCATATGATTAGATTATAGAGTTTTACACTTGAATTGTGGGCATAAAAAAGAGTCTGTCATATGTTATTTTTTCTCAAATACATCATTTATAACATTTTTTTTCTTATCAATTTATTCATTCTCCAAATAAATTTCTTGTTTATAAATGATACTTGTATTAATGAATCCAAATCATTCTTTTCATGGTTTTCTCTTTATAGGTGCTTTTCCAGAAGAGATAGAGGATGAGTCTTAAAAAACAAAATACAATAATAACTATTAGGGAGATAATGATGATGAGGATGATATTTTCCACCTTAAATCTAAATGTTCTCCGTCTGGGAGTTGGTGAAGCATCAGAAAATATTCCAAGTTTTTTACCTAAATTTGAAAAGTTTTTTAAGCATACAATGGGTTGACAGATGAGCTAATCATAAAATAGATGTTGACAGTGACCTTTCTCTTTTATACCCATTTCTCTATTACAAATATTTTGAGATACATTATCACCTTGGATTGAGTATACATGAGCTACTATCCCTTTTATAGAAAAATTATTGCATGAAGACTACAATATGCTCTTCTAGTGGAAACGGATGTATGATTTACTAGTACCTCTTATTTCAGACACAATGGAGAGGCTACTAGTTATTATATATAGAAAAAAACATAGAAATTATCATCCCTAGAATGAAATATATAATAATTTGATGAATTCCAAAATAAATTGGTTTAGGGAAATATATTAATGAATAAAAAATTTATGATATCATGACAATGAATGTTTTCCAAATTCCATATTGAAACCAATTGCTTTACAAAATACTTTTCAAGAGATCAAATTATTTTAAATTACCACATATTAATTTTTAATTACAAATCTCATCTCAAAACAAATTCCAAAATTAAATAAGGTTTCTTTTTGAATTTTTAAAACCCTTCTTGAAATCTATTTTTTTAAAATTTCACATGAAAATAAATCAATTTTTATAAAAACACTTAATGGGATATGAAACCAATTTTATATAAAAACTATTAGCATTAAGTTAAAAATTATAAAAGCATATTCAAGAAACATCAACAATAAATTAAAAGAATGAAACCATTTTCATATAAAGATGTACACTTTGAAATGTTTAAAACTTTATAGTTTTAGTTTGAAATCACTTCATGGGTTTCAAAACAGAAAATCCATTTTAGTTTATTATAAGGGAAAACCTCATATTTTCATTTCAAAACCCACTTTAACATTTAATACAAATTTAAATTTTTTAAAACTTAAATTTATAATAGGCCTGACCATAAAAATTCTAGATAGGGCACTTTCCAATATAATGTAAATAATGACTATTAAACATTTCATAAACATTTTATAAAGACGAATTGAATAAAACATTTTTGATAAGATAAGAGTAAATTAAAAATTTAAATCCTAACAATATTGTCTTGGAATACTTATTTCAGAATTAAATCAAGGGTTTATTCATTCATCAAAAACCAATTTCATCAAATATCACACAAGAATCCAAAATACAACCTTTCACATGCCATAAAATTTATTCAAGAATCAACATCAAGAAGGTTTTTAAAATATTAAGGACATTGAAAACTATTTTCTAAAAGATCATGAGGTGATAAATGGAGTATGTGTGTGATATTGGTATTAGGTGAAATTTGAATTTATTTGTGTGTGAGTAGAATTGCAGGTGCTCAAGTACCCTGGGTGTGAGAATGATAACAAATTTTGTTTTTTTATGAAAAGAAACCAACCATGAAGTTACACCAAGTTTCAAGTTTTTAAATTTTTTGGACTATTTAAAATATCATGATATTATTAGGTTTATTTAGGAATTGTGAAAGAGAGATAAGATAGCACTTAGACGGGTACAATAGAGCATTTTTAGTGGAAATTTTTCTCGAGGTGGAATGAATAATGTTTTTTCATGATATTGGGTGCAGTGAGATGAAAACCACATCTTGCATGTTGTTTAAATCATATATTTATACTTGTTTTATTGTAGAAAGTCTATTAAATATGTTTAATTTTTTTAAAATTATTTATTCTATGAAATTAAATTTTGGACTTGTGTTCTTTAATTATTTACATTCTTTCATTTAATTAAGTCCATTATTTGAAATTCTATAAGATACAAATCATTTTATGATCCATAAAGGAATGAATCTATCATATGTTTTGGTTATGTTACCTCAATTTATTTTGATAAAGTAACCCAAGAATTCACATGTCTTATACCTTTGTTCAAGAAAGGAAATTAAAATTTGGAATGTATTTATGTTATGATATCTTGATTTCTTTTAGTATTCCTGAATTTAAATATAAATGATTAGTTTAAATGGAATTAATACACTTTGTTATGTTTTCCCTTTTATACCTTGTATTTTATTATAAATAAATTTATTTCATTTAATTATAACCTAAATAAATTGTAAGTTGATGAACAATAGTTAAATATGATTTAGTCATTTCATTAGTGATGAGATAATGGTTGGGTTTATTAAGTGGGAAGGAATGAATTGTTATGATAACTTATTAAGTATCATCAACTAGTTTTAATTTTAAAATAAAACTAAAAGAAATTTATGCACTAAATAACTCATTACCACTCAATAACATAGTCACACTATAGCTAGAGATAAGATAAACAAGAGTTTTCACTCATCAAAGATACTATTTAGTTACCTATGATTCCCATGTCCAAGAATCCGAGTGATGAGGTGAGAAGGAAATGAAAATCAAAACATATGGTAAAAAAATACATATCCTACACCTAAAATCGAAAAACCTTGAATAGAACAAACCCTTTCACATCATACATACATTATAAATTGATAAAAATACCATAAAAGGCACACCAAATACAAGGGGTGATCAATGAGGGTATCATGAGCTATAAACCCATTTTAAAGTTCCAAATGGGATATTTAAAAAAAATATAACATGGGGTGCCAAGTTATTTTCCTTTAATTTGAAATTAAATAATTTAAATAATTTGGAAATATTTAGAAATACACCCTTTTTATATTTCAAACAATTCTGTAAAACTTTTTTTTCATACTTTAAAACCCAAAATATGGCATAAGCCTTTCATTTTTCATAAAAAACGACTCAAAATTACTCATAAGCATATGGAAAACACTTGACATGATAAAACTATTAATTCAAAATAATTCCATAAAAATCCAGGGAAAACCCTTTATTCTAAGAATGGAATTCAACCAAAATGTTTTACAAAACAATTATAAATATTACACATAGTAATAATTTAAAAAAAATAAATTTAAAAAGACTCAAAAATTCCATGATTAGTAATATGAAGTATTAGAAGAGAAAAACATACATCAAGATATCAGAATGGAGGGAGGAGAAACCTAAATATAAAGGAAGATATAGTGGATTTACATTGGAAACACTTGAAAATTGATAGAGGATACACCAAAGTCGATGTAGAAGGATGTGGAAACCCTCTTAGGGATCCAAGGAGGTTTGACTAAGAATGAGGGAGAAGAGAGGAGGGGAGCCAAGAAAACACCACAATAAAAAAAACAACAAAACCCAAACAAGAAATAAAACCCAAATAAGAAATAAATGAGAGAGGATGAGAAAAATATATCATAACTTGGATTCAATCCTTTATTTTCCTAAGATAAAGTTGAGGAGTGATGGAAGTAGTGGACTTTTGTGAAACATTTAGAATCACAAATGAAATAAGTGCGTGGTTAGAATTCGTTAAATAGATCAGGGAGGGTTTTATCAGCACTTCCAGAAAAGCACTGGTAATGATAACTTTTATCCATGATAAATTAATAATCATTCATAAAAGATATCTTTTTCATCACTTCTTTAGCAATAATAATGATATATATTTGTTGATTCTAAATAATAGTTGATCAAAACTATCTTTATTAGCACTAAACTTTTAGCGCTGATGAAGCTACCCTTTATTAGTGGTTCTTTAACACTGATAAAATGTATATATTTATGAGTCCTAAAGAATAGCTGATAGAAGACATCTTTATCAGTGCTAATGTTTTATTGCTGATAAAGAATTTATAATTATAATTATAAATAAAAATATTTTTAAAAATATTTTTAAAAATATTTTTAAATATTTGTATATGATTATAAATGTATTTATATCATTATATATATTTATATAATTATATTTATATATTAAATATATTCATTATTTAAATATATTTATTATAATTTTATAATTAATTAAATATATAATTATTTATTTATAATAATATAAATACATTTTTAAAAATATTATATATATTTTATTTATAATTATAAATATATAACTTAATAAATATAGTACATATACATTAATAAATATATTTATAAATAAATATACTTTTAAATATATTTGTAATTATTTATTTATAATTATAAATATATTTATATCATTATATATGTTTACATAATTATATATATAATTATATATAATTATATATATAATTAATTAATATTTATAAATACAAATATAAATATAGTAAATATATTCATTATTTAAATATATATATTACAATTTTATAATTATAAATATATTTATATCATTATATATATTTATATATCACCTATAGTGACTAATAACTCTGTCTCTAGGAAGGTTGGGTCCAAGGACATGTTGACGAGAAAAAACTCATATGAGGGAACTCTGGATGAAGGGAAACTCATTGAAGGTGCTAAAGAGGTTGATGTTGATCTCACTACTCTAGTGGATGCTCGAATTTTTGATCAAAACATTGTTTTTGTTGATATAACGGTTGACTTTGATGATGCTAGTTAGTGGCAGACCCGAAAACAATGGTGAAAGGGGCAGGCACCCAAGGGGCCGAGGCAGATTTCATGGATGGGGTGGCAGAAATAAATGATGAGCTTTGTTCTATGTATATTGTATTGGTGGTTTTCATTACCACTTTTACCCCAAACCTCCTATGTGTACTTTCTACTTTCTTTTTATAATAAATTTATGGGGCTGTGGAGTTTCTCCATGGTCAACACTGTTCTGGTATATATATATATTAAGGAGTGGTGCCTGCTCCAGAAGATAATAAATCCCCTAAAGATGGGATTCCTTTAAAGGCTCAAATGGACACATCTCAACATATTCAAGGTAATGCATTTGTTGATGTCAATAATAGTGAGGAGTTTGACATTATCGGTGGTATCATGGATCCCAATAGGGTAGACATGGGATCAATTGAGTGTGCTGGTGGTTTGATAACATCATGGACTCATGTGGAGGAGAATCTATCTCATGTTGAGGTTCCTATTCAAGAACATGTTAATTTTTATATGGGACATGATTTAATTCTTTCTACCAACAGAATGGGGAAATCCAAATTGGTGGACATGAGGGATTGTTCTTTCCCAAAAAATATTATCCTATTACATTTTCTCTTCCAACTGCTCAGCCTGGTCATGGACAGGCCAACAATTCCCGGATGGAGTTATCAGTTATGTTCTCACCACATGTTATAACCTCTCTAATAAGTGTGATGGAGGTGATATTGTTTTAATATGTAAAAATTATGTTGGATAAGAGGATTCAAGCAAGGTGGAAGTGGTCCTCATGCTACAGTTTCCACAATTGAATAGGTGGATAAAAAGCCTATTGACATTGTCAATCTAAATGGTAAGGAGCAGACATCCATAGAGAAATACAAGCTCAATAAAGAGCCTGAAGGGACTTGACATCAAACAAAATCTTGGAGATGAGGCCAACATCCAAAAGGATGAGGACGTGGCCAATATGATTGGGTTACTGCACGAGGGTGCGACCAAAATATGTCTACCGGGTCTTTTTCCAAGGAATCTAAGATTCAACACAGCCTCTAGCATGAGAATATCAAGGAAAAGTACTCAATTCTATTCAATTAAGGAATCTCACAGTCATAGTGGGAAACTACTAATGATGATGGTGACTGTGATCTTGATAATTGAAATGATTCTGAATTTCTTGTTATATAGTTTCCTTTCATGGATGAGGGCTTCGACCCTACCCATCTTCTTCTCTAATGTCACTTTTATAATTTTCAAATAAATTAGTTAGGAACAGGATTTCACCTGGCTCTTGAACCTTTTGGGTATATTTATATAATTATATATATATATATATAATATATAAAATATAATTATAGATATACATATAAATATAAATATAAATATACATATAAATATAAATATAAATATAAATATAGTAAATATATTAATTATTTAAATAAAGTTGTAATAATTTTATAATTATTTAAATATATAAATAATTATTAATTTATAAGTATATAAGTACCTTTAAGAAAATAATATTTATTAATTTCTAATTTAAAATATTTAAATATATAAATATAGTAAATATTTATTTATAAATATTTTAATTTATAAAAATTTATTTAGAAATATTTTTTTAACATTATTAAAGAATATATAATCTTAAATTCATTCATGTTAAAACAAAGTGAAATTGAATAATTAAATATGAGTAAATTTTAAAAATATTGAAAAAATTGATAAGTTTTATTAATTAAATATAAATTATTAAAAAAAATATGGATATATATTGAAATAAAGATGAATAAATATTCAAAATATTAAAACATAGTAAATAAATATATATAAATAAATATTATAAAATGATATAATTCTAAAAAAATAAAAAATAACAAAAATAAAAAATGAATAAATGATACCTAACTTTAATAATATTAAAAATAAATAAATAAAATTTACCAATTAAAAACATAATATATTAAATGTATCATGTTACTAAATGAAATTCTAAAATGAATACTAAAATTTGAATAAATTACATAAATATTAGGTATATGTGTTTCTATATAATATTTCATTCATTATGTAAATATTTGTGCATTTGCATTGTATATAAAAATGCATTAATTATGTAAATGTATATGTGAAATCAATGAAAAACAATTTTGATATATGTTAAATTTAAAAATAAAATGAAACTCAATTAATGTCCATTACTCAATGCAATTAGTCATTATTTTTAATTAATATTAATTTTTAATTATAAATCATTCTTCACTAAATATATGACTTATTTAATGCAAGCATAATATTTTTTATTATACAAATCATATTTTAGGAAATATTATATATATTGATATATATATATATATATATATATATATTTCTTTATGAATATATTTCTATATTAAATGTATTAATGAATAAGTATGTATAAAAACCACTAAAAATGAATACGATATTAATATGCTTTTAATTATTACATTTTATTCATTTTATATATTTATAATTAATATATATTATTTATTAATATTTATAATATATATATATATATATATTAAACTTTTTATTTTTTATTAATAATTGTTTATTTAATAATTTTTTAATAATTTTGTAATTTATTCATTTTTTTGTTAAATTATTACAATTTTTTCATTTTTATTTTTTTAATTATAAAATTTATTCGTTTTATATATCTATATTAAATATAAAAAATTTATCAATATTTACAATCTATATATATGTATATTAAATTTATTTATTTTTATCAATAATTATTCAATTAATAAAATGTTTAATATTATTCTTAATTTACTCATTTTTAATTTTTATATGATTAATTATTTCATTAAATTAATTTTATATTTCTATATTTAATTTATTTTATTTATTAATATTATATATATATATATATGTATATTAAATTTATTCCTTGTTATCAATAATTATTTAATCAATAATTTTTTATTTTACCCATTTTTAATTTTTATTTGTTTAAATATTTCAATTTATTTATTTTTATATATCTATATTTAATATATACTATTTATTAATAATATATATATATATTAAATTTATGAATAATTATTTAATTAAATATTTTTAATATTTTTTTTAAATTTATTTATTTTTAATTTTTAATTTTTAATTGTTTTTTTTTATTTTTTTCATACTTGAGAATTTTTTTATTGGTTTATATAAAAAATTTGACTATGGATCAAGCTAGGACTTTTATGACCTAAATATGAAGTTGGGTACAGGGTTGCGTTAAGTATAGGGTGGGCCAAGGCCTGCATGGGCCCGTGGAAGGCCCATGTAGGTGTGTGCAATGTATGCGGGATCCCATCCCCGAAGAAGGCTTCTGAGCCATGGAAGTAGGAGAATGATATATAAAGGAGCACCCTCCCATTCAATATTTCAATGTAGGATTCTCCGAGTGATCGGGACCTTTATCAGGGCTTTATTGTTAGTGCTGATAAAGGGTTGCCTTTATCAACACTAAAAATAAAGCACTAATAAAGGTTACCATTTATGAGTACTAAAAAACACTGATAATGGTAGTCCCTTATCAGTGATTTTTTTCTAACACTAATAGAGACCAGTGATATTAATGAATTGTTTTGTAGTATTCTGACCATCGATCCATGGATGGTATCCTATACTCAACCTCACCTTGGATCTTATCTCATCTCAAAGGCCTTTAAAGAAATTTGAGGTAAACTAGTGATCTCTATCAGAAAAAATAGTAAAGGGTGCCCAATGTAGCCACATTATTTCCAACACATACAGCTTACTAAGCTCTTCCACTATAGTAATGTACTTGATCAGAATGAAATAGGCTGACTTAGTCATATGATCAATGAAAACCCATATAGTATTCTTACCGTGAGGAAACCCAACAAATAAATACCTAGGTACCATATCCCACTTCTAAGTGGGTATGGAAAATGAATGATGTGAGACTGAGGGATTCTAATGTTTAGATTATATCTGATGGTATGTAAAAAACCAAGACACAAAGTTATATATATCCCATCTCATAATAGATCACCAAAACCATTTCTTCTGATCAAAATACATCTTGGTGATACCTGGGGGGATAACCCACAAATACTGATTACAATCCTATATTACCACCATCCTCATAGATATATAAACCCATAGTGGATTTGGAAATAAAAAACACCCTCGAGAGAATAATACTAGTTTTTCATGGTCTCCCCACCATTTAAAATTCTCTCTATGTGCTAGAATTCCTCTTCTTCTACTTTCTCTTGAATAATATGTTCTAGAAGTGAATCAGTCAACTAGATACTAGAAAGAAACATGTTATCCTTTTCTCCCCCTGATTCCAAATTTGTCTGGGTAAATAGACCCATCAGGATCCCTTCATCACTAGATTCCATGAGGGCTAGAGATTCTATATTTTAACTGAGGGCACCGATAACTACATTTCCCCTTCCAGGTGTTTATGAAATGTTGAAATCAAATCATTGATGATATTCCACCCATCACCACTACCTAAGTATTAGGTCCTTCTGGTAGAAAATATTTCTCAAAATTTTATAATCCAAAAAAATAATGAACATTTCCTAAAATGGATAATGGAACCATAACTTCATAGTATCCATTATAGTAGTGAGATCAAATTTATGGGTTGGGTATTTATTTACATATGGTTGGAGTTGGAAAGATCCATATTCCACTAAATGGTCACCCTATATAGGAACACACCCTAGAACCATAACGGATGCATCACAATACAACACATAACCTTGAACAAGCTACGGTAAAATTAGAATCAAATCTGATTTCAACCATTTCTTTAACTCATTGAAAGATGATTTACACCTTAATTTCCCTAAAAACTCCACCCCTTTCTAGGTGATAGCTATTAGGGGTGATTCAATATGAGATAAATCCCTTATAAATCGCTTGAGGTATCCTAGAAATCCTATGAATCTCATAAGTTTAAAATATTCTTAGGATTATATAAAAACATCATGATCCATACCTTATTAAGATTGACCGAGGTACCCTATTTTGATACTACATACTAGAGAAACATGATATCTTTAATCTTGGAACTTCACTTAGATAATTTATCAAAGAGGCAGTGATTATGTAAAGTTCCCAAAATTGTTCTCAAATGTCCCCCATGCTCTTCATGAGAATAAACAAAAATTTCATCCATATACACCATGATGAATGTGTCAATGTAATAATGGAATATATGGTTCATGAGCACCATTGTGACCATAGAATCATTTTTAACCCAAATAAAATCACTAAGTACTCTAAATGGACATAATTGCTTCCAAAATAAGTCTTAGAAACATTGTCCTCTCACCACTTAAGTTAGTGATAGCTTAATTTAAGGTCGATATTAGAGAAATAAATTTATTTCTTTATCTAATAAAATATTTCATCAATATAAGGAAGGGGTATTTATTATTGATTGTGACCTCGTTCAACTTCTGTTAGCTTATACATAAGAAAAGGGTCAGGTCCTCCTTAAAAAACACTAAGGTGAGCTATAGTGACATGATGAGGAGAATTAATTCTTTGGATTAAAATTATTACTATTTAATATTTAATTACTTTGAATATGTGATATCCATATGATACGAAGGGAGGGATATCAACTAAGTCCCCAACACCAGATCAATGGTTAACACTACATCTCTCTATGGGGGAAACCCTAAGAAATTATCCTAGAATAATTCAGGAAATTACTTGAGTATAGGATGTAACTCAATACTCTAATTCCCTTTATTAGATTCTATAAGAAGAGTATATACTTGAAGGATGAGTTTTCCTATTTCTAAAAGAGGAGGTCTGACTTGCTTGGACTGTGGGTCTCATTATCCCTAGAATTCAAGAGTGATCCTGTTAGGGATGATGAAAGTCACTCTCCAATGGTAACAATTGATATGAGACTTATTGGATTTCATGTAGCATGTACTAAGAATTACATAAAAAAGTTCCACATGAAGGATAATGAATTAAAATACAATATCAACTTGTGATATAGAGATGACACATGAAGGGCATCACAAATCTTTTAACCTCTTTATTCCAAGAGGCATAACTATATCCATAGCACAAGGAATGGGATTGATAGGGAGTTTCAATAATTAAAAAATATGGGTAGATATAAAAGAATAATAGTCACTTGTATCCAATATATCAGTCTCCGTATATGAAGAAATAAGAATATTACCACTCACTGTCATGAGTCCATCCTCAGAATCCACTGGTACTTGATTCACTACTTGAAACTATTCACCTTGGAATGTGATGAAATCATTTCACTACCTCTAGGATCAATCCTAATATCACTATACCCATATAAAGTACTAGTCTGACCCACATTCCCATGAGTATGGGATCCCACTACCCAAGAGGCATTGGACTGCACCAAAAATCCCATAGGAGCTAAAGAACTTTCACCACTCTAGGAAAGAAGGATAAATTAGTAGATTATGTGTAGATGGAACATACATCTGTATGAATGACAAGACCTAGGTTCCAAATAAAATGAAGAAAAAATAATTATTATTCCAACACTAATGAGAAATAATATACCCAACACCAACATTTGATGAAGATCAAGTTGGATACCTAGAACATGTTCCACTTCCCTTTCCATGATCTACATGATTCCTATTATTATCTGATAAGACCACCCCACCTTCATTAGGAATAATGGTAACATTAATAAAACTAGACATCCCCTATTGATCAATATCTACCATTATTTCTAGTTTTCAAACCTCAATATAGGACTTTAGATTTAATGAGAAATCAAGGGACCAAATTTCGGGTCATAGGACTATCTCAATGCACTGAGCTTTTATCTATTCATTATAATCAATTTTAGGAGAAAAGTAACCCAATTCAGTAAACAAGATTTCTTAGTTCATAACTGACCATGTTCCTTGCTGGATGGACATAAAATATTTATATTTAGATAATTATAAAGAAATAGGATAAAACTATATAGTAAAGATCATTTTTAAATCCATCCACCCCAGATTCTCATACTACATTTTTGGAATAATCGATTCCAACCATTTACAAATAGGGCCTTCAAGCATGAAGCATGAGTGATCCATCTCAACATATTCTAGAGTTCCAGGGAAATAAAATATTATCTTGGTCTTTTATTACTAATCATTAGCATCATAAGGATCTTAAATTCCCTAAAAAGAGGGAGGCTTAATCCTAATAAATTAAGAAGATCGATCCTTCTCAATGGCTGGATCAGCTTGCCTATATTGAGAAAGACTGGGGCTCACCCCTTGATCCACAACTCTAATAACTCAAACCACTACCTCAATAAGGTTTTTATTAAGAATTATATTTTATCATGGAAATTTATCCACATTATCCTATTGGGGTGGGGGGTTCACAGGTCCTTCTCAAGGGGGAATGATGCTAAATTAAACTAACCAAAGAGAGAAAACATAAAAAAAGATAAAATATAATTTAAAATCACTAATAATTATTTAATATTTAAATAAATCATAAAAATAAGAAACATCAAAAACCATAACCTTCCATGATGCATGGAATGAGTGGACAGTCTACAACCCATGAACCCTATTCATTTAGGAAGAGTAAAAAAAATCAAAAAATTAGGTAACATTTCCCACACACCCTAAAAACTCAAGTGAGGATATTGAGAGTATTGGAAAGAAAATACCTCACACCACTTACTTGAGTCCTAATAACCCTACCTATAATCTATCTAATTTCCCAAGTAACATAGAGAAAAAACTTAACCCTAATATAAGTTTTTCATGAACCAACCTGGGCCACCCATAACCCAAGAACATGATCTAGCCCTTGGCAAGGATCAAAGGGTATTCTGGATCCCCACAGACTAGAAAACAATTCTTGGGAATTAATAAATTTATTTGGTGACTTTTTTCTCAAAAAGTCCATCAACGTGATATATAAATTAAACCTAAAAAAATCATCACAAACCATAAAAAATAAAAATCCAAACATGGAATAAGGGAATCAATATCCCTATACAAAAGTAAATTAGATGAGGAGCTATAAGTTTGAGAAAAGGGAGATAATATTCTATAATAGGAATGAAAAGTAAAACAATATAAAGCTACCCATCTCAATTTGATACTATGATCAACCGCCTACTCTGTCACCACCATCACCCAAACATGATTCGATAGCAAGAGTACCCACTACCTCTAATAAATTCATTATTTTATCTATATATAACAATAATAAGTCAACATACACCCATTTGGTGTATATATGGTGTGAACAAAAAATCCCAGTAGGGTCCCACCATGTATTTCATAAGTAACCATTTCTAGAAAAAAGTAAACATGCTTGTTTCGAAACAATGTTATTAAAAACAAGATTAATATTTTAAATAAATTGTGTATCAATAATAATAATAAATTAACACATTCATTAACCACAGTACAATGCTATGGTAGCTGAGGTTGGGCCTCATTCTCTTAGTGATCGAACCATTCACATCTGTTCCCATAGATGGGATGCTAGGGAGGACCAAGAGAATTCTTAGCAGTAACCACATCCAAAGAAGAATTTTTATTTATTTTTGTATCATAGTTCAAGGAATAGATAGGGAATAACTTTTCTTAGAGTTACTTGTATTTTTAATCCCACATAGGTACTTTGGGGTGTCATGTGATATCCCATTTTAAAACAACTCAACTTCCACTTCCATGGAACACCAATAACAAAAAAAATCCTATTTCCAATACATTTCCACCCTAATACAAAGGAACACATTTAGAAATTCAACTGAACACATAAATAAAAAAATTTATACCCACTTTATAAATTTTAGAAATCACATTTAGTTCCTCAAACAATGTTATATCATAAAAAACCAACCTTTAACCAAAGAAACCATTGAGAACCAGATGGAAACAAAAATCCAAGAGGAAAGGGGACACAATTGAAGTAAGATAAAACTATAAACAAAAAAACCCACATCATTATATTTTTATTTAGAAATACCTAGGACTTTAATGTCATAAGGAAGAATAAAAAATGAGAGAGAAATGGAAAAAGATTCAAGAGAAGAAATAGGAGGGACTTACTTGAAGAAATCCCTTTTAACCTGATGAATTTTCCATTATAATTCCACCCAAGTATAGGATAAATAGGGGAGATCATTCTCATAAGGATGTAAAATCGAGCGGCGGAGAGAGGAGAGGAAAATTGGGTTCAAGAAGGTTAGGGTATAAGAGTCATTTCATATTTTTAATTCTCTAGTTTGGCCGCACAGTTTGGCCATACAGTTTTCTAAACCATGTTCCAAGCATGTGTATCACCACCACTTCACCTAGAAACGTGTAATATTTCTATTCATGATTTGGTAAACCATGCTCCAACCATGAAAAACCTCATATTAAAAAATCTAGGCCATTGGATTATTGTCGCATAGTTTCCCATAATTGTGTGCCATTCGTGAGACAACCACAATTTTTGAAAACATTAAATTTTCAAAATGAAATACCTAATATCAAAAATTAAATAATGCAACAAATAATTTTAGTAAAATAAACCTGAAAGTTTCACAATGGGTGTGTAATCTAGGATTATTATTTTCATAATTTAATTCCATTTATGATTAAAGGGCATCTTTATTTATCAAGATCATCCCCGTTTTCCATATGGGAATCTCCATAATGTTTCAGTGATATACTTTAATGATGAATCAATGATAATATTACATTATTGAGTGGTTACCTCCTTAAATTTGTGATTAAATCAAACATTTAACGATAGGGACCTCCTTTTTTTCTTGGGTAATCTATTTTGGTGAGAATTTTCCCACTTGATGAATTTGATGAGTGAGACCCATAACCATAATTGAAGAAGACACACAATGTGATCATAAATTTTTCTTCTAGAATCTTTATTTGGGAAAAGTGGGAGTGTCTATTAATCTTTATTTACTTATAAAATTTCATTCATCAAATTATTTTATGTAAATGTAATGAAAATTCATAGGGTGGAAAGATAACCATGTTTCTTTATACATTTTTTAATTACCATCAAATTTAACAAAGATCACTATAAATCTAGATTACATTCCACCATCTTATTTAATGTCTTTTATAATTCAGATGATTTATAAAAACTATAAGAAAATTTAATTTTAATACCATAAGATTAAAAAATCACTTATTTGCATGTTTTTAAAAATTATATACAACAACATTAAAAAATAGGCATAATGTTAAAAATGGAATTTAACAACATGTATAATTTTTATGTTGTAATTTTATTAATTCTATATGAATTAGATATATGTATTATAGGTATGTTTTTATTTATAAGAAATAAAAAATAAAATGTTTGTTATTATATGAACACATTTAAATTTAGTATATATTTAGTTATGATATAAAATTTATATGAGATTTATTTAAGAAATATATCTTTAATTAAATGTTATAAATTTATAAATTTACTTATTTTAAAATAATATAAATAAATTAAAATTTAAAAAACACTCATAATTATCATATTATGAAAATTACATTATTATTAATTTTATCATATATTGATGATATGTGTAATTGTGATTATAATAACCCATACTTGTATGTGTTAGTGTAATCATAGAAAACTAGGTTCATGTGGGATTATAGCTAGGAGTGTTTTGACTTCAGAGATTTAGAGTTTAATTTTAAGGCTATAATATAGAATTGAGAATGGTTTTATAGGATTTCATAATTTTCCGTGGATATTTAGGGGTTTGGGTAAAGGTTGGGGTGGATTAAGTAGAAACATGTTGTGGAAACCATTGTTTTCTTAGTGGGTGTTAACTGGGTCCCCAATGTGATAGCCATGAGTCCATCGATATCCTAATGGACATCCACTAAAGATCTAGTATTCCATTGGAAACCTAATGTTGTCCACCAGGTACATTTTTTCCATTGGGTGAATTTATTTAAAATTTTAATTTTAGTAAAAAATTAATTTAAAATGAACTTTATACCCTCCACATCTCATTTCACTAAGACAAGCCTAGGGGAATCCACCCAATTTGCCTTAATCCTCTCCTTTTGAATGCTCTATCTCATCTAGATATTGCTGGATGGATGATCCATTTGTAAAAATAGACTTCTATTGGTATGTTTATTCCCTCTCACCCCTCTTTTTCTCTATTATTCTTTCATTCATCATTTCTCCACCTCAAATACCTAAAATTTAGGAATTTTTGTCTATTTTTCCAATTTCAGGTGATTGAGGGGGAATTAACCTGAGATAATGGACATTATTTATCTTGATAATATAGGGTAGGTAGTCCCCTGTATCTTCCCTCAATTGATAATAATTTTCATGTGTGATACGATGATGATATTTGGTAAGTGAGTGTATGTAAGTTGGAATTGAGCCAAAAAGTCTTGGGGTGTTCATGTGAGGTTGAGTAAGAACATTGAAGAACTTTAAGGATACACTATATACATGAATCATGTTTTTATAATTGTCTTTATATTATGTCTAAGTATAGGGGTTATCTATAATTTAAAGGGGGGTCTATGAAGGGTGTAGGAACTTGAGTTAAGTCATATATATCTTTAGAAGGTCTGATGGTGGGATGTTTGACATTCCATCAGGTATAGTAAATCATCCACAAGTGATAGATATGGTTAGGTGAGGAATTATTAATTAAATGTAGCTCAATGGTGGGAGAACCATGTATGTGAATGAGATATTTAGTAAGTGGTGTCGTGTGGTCATGTTTAACCTTGAGTGTGACCTTAGTATGGGAAGTTTAGGTTGTTGGTTGTTAGTGAGTGACTTAACTATTAATTTTGGGAATGGAAAAGGTATAGGTGTGTAAATGGATTTATAAATATTTATAAGGTTATTTTTAATAAAATGGGTCATGTTTTCTTAATCTAGAGGTGGTATTTAATGTTTTTGAGGGCTGGCCAATCAAGGGAGGGTGACCCATGATGGGGTTTTGAGGGAATGACACATATCTAGAGGAATTGAAAGATATGAAACAAAACTTATAAATACAAAAGTTCTCCCATTAATTTATACTGGTAAAAATAAATGATGAATTAAATACCGAATTTATATATTGAGTTTAAATAATTCAATTCATTTCACACAATCTTGATAACGATCACTGAGAAGAATCAAACATACTCCTTCTGCCTGGGTTATCTAAATATTGTGAGAATATAATAATATTTGGTAATAACTTCCTTAAATCCAGGGTATATAGATAATTCAGTAAAAATACTTAAAGAAAATGAGATCTAGAGTGTTTTTCATGAGTATTTTCATAGAATTAAAATTCATTCCCAATATAAACCAAGAATCAACTTATATAGCCATCCAAGGAGATCCTTTGAATTCCAAAAATTTAGTTTAATTAAATGAAACATTGAATAAATGTTTTTTTTATCATAATGAATGTAAATATTATCCTCTCATTTCTAATTAATTATTTTATGTTTAAGAAACTAAGTTATATTTTTTAACTCCTATTATAATTATCATATAATGAACAAGCTGAGTATGATAGCTCGGTGAAAAGAAGGGAATCAAACAAAAAAATATTACATATCAAGTAAACTACCATATAGAACACCATTAAATTATAACCCTTACTATTCCATGGTTCACACCAACATATACCATGATTTAGTCTAATCCAATATTCCATGGTGGTGTCTTTAGTGTACATTTCCATCAATCTCCCACGAACACTAAAGCTTAATTCACTTAATTCATCTTCACCATATGTCACATTATATGAATCAAAATTTTAAACTATATCAAAAACTTATATTGGATATCTTCTAAAAATACTTTTATTCATTTTTTCAGTATATGTTAATTCATGTTCAATAACTTATGAAAATACATCCAAAACTGCTTTTAGATATCATCTAATACACTTTTGGTATAACTGTGAAAGTTTTTTATGAACACATTGTAAAAAAACATAATAATAATTCACACAACCATAAATTATGACCCATCGTGCCTTCACAACATTGAGAATAATTATCAAGAACACAATTCATAATTATAAGAAAAATTAGCTTACAAAAAATAATTAATGCTACTCATGATAAAAAGGTATCTTATGGAATCTATAAAATATATGTATCTTTAATAAATTTTACACCAACTATATCATATAAATATATTCATAATCATATAATCTCTTTTTCCAAGACATCAAGTGATAATAAAACATAGAGTATTTCAATATCTTATAACATACTCATATGTTCTTGATTATCTGAGTATAGACTAACCATACAGATGAACACATCCCATTTAATTTACCCAAGTGGTTGAGCACATCACATTCCCCTCATCCAAATAGAAAAAAAATATGTTCCTTATCTAGTTATGAATATACACATCCTCAATCTATCTCAATCGTGTTCCCATATGATACACTTGTCATACAAGAAGAAAAATAACATCTTGGTTAAGCCTAAATTGATTACATGATCAGTAAAATACCCAACCGCTCCCTAATTAGACCATCCTAGGAAAGTGTAATAAATTTATCACAGTTTGAAGGTTCTCAGGATATGTATATTTCAAACCACTGGTATGAGAATTAAATATGAAACATTCAACCTTAGTATACTAAATACATAGTGTTTGGAACTCCATGTGGTATACTTGGTTGGTTATCTAGTACACAAAATTACATTTATGTCTCATGATCATATTTAGTATCTCTATAAAAAATACTTCCCACAATATCCTTATAGTTTTATAACAATATATAATACATCTTATGAACATGGGTTAGGGATAACATAAAGTTTTACTTTTAGAGGTCAATTATCATTTCACTTCACAATTATATGTAGCAAATATGAAAGAATGATAAAGTGTATATTCTCTTTTGTATAACATAATACATTTAATTTTCTAAAACTCTTTTAATAATAAAAAACCCTAAAGGAATTATGTTTTCTGCACTTTTATATTTTTTAAAAATCATTACATATCTATGTAATTTCAGTGACATCATTATATGACAAATAAAACCCTTATAATAAACTCTTTTACTAAGTAACATTTATGAAGAATGTTTGTTTGAATAATGGTGATATTTAGGAATCATATTCTTAATGTTAAAATATTTGAACATTGTATTGAAAATCATTTACTTCATAGAATAACATTTTATAATGTCACCAACTTCCTCCATCTACTATGAAATATTTCTAAGTTCATCGCCATCATCATGAAACTTTTTCATTTTAAATTTTCTTTGAGATCATTTGGTAAATAAACATAACTATTTACATTAGTATTTTTCTTTACCAAAAAATTCCTAAACATTTTTCTAGATATAAAGTGACATTCAATTAGAATCTAACCAGTTAAATATTTTATTTTTATACTTTTAAAAAATATAAGCCTAAACATACCCCAAATAACCACTTAGAAACTATATTTTCTCTAAAATAACATTCTGAGACACAAAAACGTTTTTTGTGTTAGAACGAAACACTTACTTCCTTTAGTGGGAATATTAAACAAATAATTTATTATATATATATCATATATGTTATTTTATGTGTTTTTAATATTATTCTAAAAGTAATATTTTATTTTTAAAAATATGCCACTATTTTTGTGTTGGGAACTCTTTCCCTCATGTTTTACCAAATATCATGGATAAACATTTAATCCTAAATAAAACACCTTTAATCATTATCTTTTTTTTATCCATGTTATTGAACTAGATCAAATCAAAACCCTATGTATCAAAATCACTATCTCATATTTTTCATAATTACTATTCTCTTACAAACAACTTCTCTTATCATTTATATGAAATAATATGAAAATACTTGACATTTAATTAGATCCACTTGAGATTGAAATATTCTATTGAATTCAAAATTTATATAGTATAAACCTTTTATATTACATATGAACACAAAATACAATATTCATCAATTATTAACTTGATTTAAAACTCTTAAATAATTAAAAATTTATAAAATTTACATTTTCCATCATGTTCCCTAAAAAATCAAAGAATTGATTTCTATATCACCAAAATATTATGTGGACCTTCCATAGAGTCTCTTGAACTATTTTAGGTATATTTTTATAATTATATCTCATAGGTAATACTGCCCCTCCATACTAGAACATCCTTTAGATTTCAATGACTAGGGTTGACTATTATATCCTTCCAATATACTAATTATAGTTTAAACTATTACCCTTTTGTATTGTCAACACAACAGTAGAGCCATGACATCTTATTCCATATCCTAAAAACTTCAAGAACATTGGGTAAAATTTTATTATATCCATCCATATATTTAAAAACATTCCAATAATTATTTAAAAATTAATTCCATACCCAAATAAAGCTATAAATAATACCTATAGTATCTCAAAGTCATAAACTTACTCAATCATTATGAGTACATGAGTGAAGACTATTGTTCCTTTAGGCATGTTACATTTAAAAAATTCATCTGTAACCTAAAGTGAATTCTTATATTATTCTCATAAGTATATAGATTTTAATTTTGAATAACATTTATATATATCTATTTAGTAAGGGGTCTCTCTAACACATAAAATTTTCCCTCGTTCATAATACTATTTTCAATCCCCCATAAATGACTAAAAATTTAATTCAATTAATATTATCCTTCTTTAATATTGATCTCAGAGTCATTTTTGATGATGATGATTTAGTTTTACCTAAAAATAATAATTTATCAAATTAGTATCAGGTCTCACATTCATTTAATAAGGTATTTTTATATATGTGCATCCACTAAAATGATTCTAACACCTCGACCCGGATCTCCCAAATGGAACCTGAGTGGGTGGTAACTATAGGATCTCAATAATACCTCCCCATTTGATAGAGGATTCCATCTAGTGAAAATGGAACGATATATTCATGGGGTAACTATTACATAAAAAATAAGTCCCAAGGGTCACACCCAAATCTACTAAAAATTTTACATGGTCCGTCCATATAATGGATATCCCAAATAACCTATAGACATAAAAAAGGGATAAAAATGGGCCCCTATACCCCAAAATAGAAATTAGTAAAATAGTATATATAATGAATCAACTATAAAATTGTATCAGCAGTAGATAACATAGCAATAATGCATCATATATAATAAAAGAAACATTAGATAGTACATACAAAACAATAACATAAAAATAAATACACTGACCTCTTTCCCATATCACATACTATATTTTCATATCCATGAACTCCATTACCTAATGAATAAATCCCATGACTATATACAAGATATAACTATGTCCTAAGAGAAAATAGGAAGCTCTATCGTAGTACATTGAAACCTATACCTTGTACATGGGAATGAGGTGAGTCCAATGACCTACTAGGAATCCTAAATGACTAAGAAATATTGACAAATAATGTGATCAAGTAGATTCACATAAAATATATATAATAAGTTGAATTTGTGTCCATTAAATATACCCCCTAGAAACACAACACACAATGCACAAACAATCATGAAATTTAGGTCATCGTGTGTTAACCAATCCACCTGCTTTGGATCCATGTCAGAAGGAAGAAGGTCACCTTATACGATAACCTAACCCATACATGAAGATATTGGGAAAAGTTTAACTAGTTCTTCAACCCATTCCAAATGATATAGGGTAGTGTATCAAACCATATTTGATATCACACAAAGCCCCTGACCCATCCCGTCTCACTTGAGGGAGGTTACACATCATGCATACTTGGAACAAATTTGAAGAGTATGGGTAAGGTGTTATCTAATCCTCGAACAACTACCCAGAGTAAAATGGAAGAGTCATATGTTCATAACCCATGAACCATCCATTCTCACTCAAGGGAGGTCCATTTTTCATGCCTCTCATCATGAAATGACGCATCCCCCACACTAGCACTCCTCAAACCATGCCTGATCACCCGACAAGGTATACTATCTCAACCCAAGCCTACTCAAGGAGAGGTCCTAATACTAAGACCCAAGACTTATCACTCAAAAAATGTTAGGAATCCAGATCCATATTCCCCTCTAAGTCAATCTCCTAGAACAACACCTACAACAATCATAGGTCCCACATCTCAAGCATGTACCAACACACATATCAACTGTATAAGGATTCTATTCCATTTACATAGAAAAACCCGTCCCTTTGATTCTAAAAGGAAGTTCTCACGGGGACACACAAAAAAAAACCATCATGAAATAATAAACACACAAGTAAAACAAAATGAAGGTATATATAAATCACACATTATTTAGATAATAGGGAATCTTCAACATAAGGTCAAATAGCCCTAAAAAAACTCAATCAAGCCCTTCCAGTTTCCTTTAAGACCAGGTCAAAATTATCCTATAAAAGAATTTATAAAAGAACCATGTTCCATCTTACCCACACTATTCCTTTGGAAAAAATAATATTAATACATTACTTAGGAATCATATTTCTTTTTTCAAATACCATTCCAAAACCCATTTAGAAAATCACCCATTTCCAATTATATTCCATTTAAGTAAAATAATCTTTTTTAAAAACATAATTTAAAATGGTAGTATCTTATTCTTTAAAAACCAATCATTCCACTAAGAAAATCATAATGAAGTCCACCAACATTCATTTAAATAGGGTGCTATAATGACCCAAACTTTTATAAATGAAATTACCTTTTTGAATGAATAATTGATTTATTAATGAATGCAGTTATGAAAAAACATGCAATAATTTGGTTATTTTGGACTATTATAAAGGCTTTCAAATTTAAAATACCATTAATAATCATAAAAATGATTACTTAGTTTATATACAATAACAAATAAGATTATTATATATTAATGGTTACGATAAAGTCTAATTGACATAGTTGAAAGAAGCGATGAGATCGACTAGTATTATCATACCATATAAAACCCATTTGTCATAGATTTTGAGGGAGATAGAATAACATATAGTTCCCTTGACCAAGCCCAATATAATATTTAATAACTGAATTATGATAGAAAATTTTTTACAGGAGAGGTTCAATATCATCCAGATCATGACCCATGTTAACCTCCTTGTTTTGATGATAACCAAATCTTGTTTATTATGTTATTAATAAGATTTGTGTTTTTTGATAAAATATTACATTATATTATAGATTTTTATAAATATGGGTAATTATTAGAACAACTCACCACTAAATATATATTTGAATAAGTATGAATCACCACCACCAATGTCTCACCACCAATGTCTCACCACCAAAGAAGTCTCACCACCAAAGATGAGTCACTACTAAGAATGACTCACCACTGGAATCCAAAATCAGAAAAGGATGAGTCATCATTAGAGATGATCCACTATTAGTATGGAAATAATGTTATGTTTTGTAATCACCTACCATTGAGAAGAGTCACCTCTAGTGTATCTCACTGCCAGAATAAAACACCGCCAGTGTATCTCACTTCCAAACTTAGACATCGCCAGTATATCGCACCACCAGACTTAGGCACCACCAGTATATCTCACTACCAGAATCAGACACCACCGTAGTGTGTCTCACTACAAGATCAAGACACTACTAGAGACTCACCATTATAAAGACTCATCACTACTATTTCATTATATTTTCTAATGGGTATATTATGGAATTTAATGCCCGGTTTTTTTAATGATTGTTCCTTAATTTCTAGAAAAATATGAATTAAATAATGTGTCATACCTAAGTATGACACACATATTTGTACGTACGAATTGAGATGAGTTACTATTAAGTGTTCCTTACATGAAGCATATATACCAAGTGATCACCTGTAGATGAATTAAATCAAATTACACATATGGAATACATCCTAATATCAAAATATAAAGAGTTCAAGACACTCTATCCCACTACAAATCTCAGAACCTTGACTCAATCCTCATTTCCAATTGCATTCATGGAGTCATGAGTTGAATTGATTATTATATAGAGAAACAATATTATCTCTAAATTATTTATTTATATGTTTTTTCATTTATTTTTACATTATTAGTAGTGTGTGTATACTCTCTTTATTACATGAACACTGTGTTTTGCTTTAAACTAAAAGATACTTAGATATCTTCTGAAACTCTTTTTACCTATCTCCCATGAATATTATGGAAGAGGTCCCTGAGTGTCTTGTTATCTTTTGTAATCCCATGATTATTGCGGAAGAGGTAACTATGTGGCCAAGATAGTTGTCATACTATTGTACACCTGATCTAGGTTTTGGATCAATGTTTGTTTTTATTTAAACTACTTAGAAATAGGTGATTTCCATGTAAAGAGGCTAAGTTTTCACTTGAGATTGAACCTCTTATATTCATTTTCACAATGTGTTTTTTTGTTTTATTTATAATATTTAAATCCAAATATATTTTAAACTATAAAAAACCATTAATTTTATTTTTAACCTTAATTAGTTTTTATATAAGATTTTGATTTAGTAAATTTATTTCAAATTTTAAAGTAATATTATATTTTTTTGAACAAGACCTAATCAAACAATTATAATTATTTTAAAATATAAATATTTATATTAATATAATAGCTTGGTTAACTATGTACTATTTAACATAATTGGGGGAGTTTATTTAAATCTATTTTGAATATAAATTTTTATTGGGTACTCAATTTACCCCCCTCTTGAGATACTCACTTCGACCAACATTTGGTACCAAAGGATTAATATTTGGTTTAAAAGTGTTTTAAAAACATTTCAAATGTGATTTTATTTTTTCTTTAAAGATCTTAAATTTATATTAGTTATAAATTTAATTCTTTAAACGGTTAATAGACAAGAAGGTTTTGATACTAACAAAACTTCCTTTTTCAGTGGAAATAATTATGCTTAGTGGAAGATCAAAATGAAAATGCATATTGAAAGTATATGTTTTAGGATTTGGTTTTCTATTGAGGATAATTATGAGTTACATAAGAGTGCTATAAGTACTTGGGATGATGCTACAAAACTGGCATATAATAATAATTACAAAGATATGAATTCCCTGTATTGGGACTTAGGAGATGAGGAATTTAATATAATTTATTCTAGTAAAACAACCTTTGAAATTTGGTACACATTAACTATTTCTCATGAATGAACAACCAATGTCAAAAAGATGATATTCAATGAATATACTATTAGTTATGATACTTTTAAGATGAATCATGATAAATTAATTTTAAATAATTATCTCAGGGTCAATGAAATTGTGAACACAATGAGCTCCTTAGGAAATCTAGTGTCTAACAAGGATCATATTATGATACTACTCAGTTGTCTTCTAGAAAGATGGAGAGGGACATTAGTGTAAATCAGAGAGTCTTTCAATATTATCAAACTTTTAGTAAAATAATTAATTGGTATTTTAATGATGTAGGAAGAATAATTGAAATCCAATAGAGAATAGGATGATGATCCAAAAAATAAATTCAATAGATCTTAAGTCTACTAAATCCAAAAAAAAGAAAAGGAAAAAAAGAAAAGACACAAGATGAAAGTTCTAGTGACAGTGATTCACCACATGTAAGTGATGAGGAAACAACCCATTTGGTCAAAATATTTAAAATGTTTTATAAGAAGAATAAATTTTTAAGAAATCCTAGTTATAAAGGAATGTATGAAAATAAAGGAAATTGGAAGAAATATTTAAAAACTAATGACATCACTAATTAAATTACCTGTTATGAATACAAGTATAAAGTACATGTTAAGGTAGACTTCCAAAATCAATATACCAAAAGAAATATTTGGATAAGGATATAAAATTCAATAAATCCATGAAATAAAATTGGAGTGCCTCTAAGGATAGATCCAGTGACTCAGTCAAAGAAAAGTATGATCGAGCCAACATGTTCTTCATGAAAAATGTCTCTTAGGTACTTACTGTATCAACTATCTTACCTTTGATTAATTATGATAACTATGAAAGTGAACATTATGATGATGATATGTATCAAGAAGAAATTTTTTAATATTGGAGAATTCGAGATGTAATTTTTAATGAACCTAAAGATTAATATAAATTTCTAAAAAAACATCATGTTTTATCTACTAATATCAAATCAAATCTTACTTTTGAGAAAGAGAAAAATGAACAATTGTTAAAGGAGAATATTGAACATAAATTTTATGATGAAAAACTAATAAAATATTTATAAAATTTTACCAATGGTAGAGAAAAACTTATATATATTTAAAGTAAACACATTTCTCCAAAATATTCTATAGGACTTGGATATTAACCTAGGAAAATATGAATAGTAAAGTGCACTTTTGTACCTAAATATAATTATAAAATCATTACTTCAAGTTATTTTTCAAAAGACCCAAAAAAGTGTTTATTTCTAAAATATTACATTATATTTATAATAGACCTATTAAAAAAATATGGGTTTCTAAATCCATGATTACGAACACTTCTAGACCCATGAAAATTTTGATACCAAAATCATTCCTCATATAAATTTTGTTATATAGGAAAGCTACTTAAAGACCTCCTGTAAAAGTCGGCATTACATGGAAAGTGGATGTTCAAGGAATATCAAAGGAGATTGATCTAGTTTTAGGAGCCTAATAAAGGTTGATGGTGGTCATGTAACATTTAGTGATAATGCTAAAGGTAAAATCATTGGGCTTGGCCAAATTCATAACACAAATTCTATTTTAATTTCCAAAGAAATATTTTTTGATTGTTTGAAATATAATTTTCTTAGAATCTCACCATTATTAATACATGTTATGTTTTTTATTCTAAATATGCTTTAGTTTTTACTACTTTAAGGAATGAAAATATTTATGATTTTGATCTCAATTCATTAATTTCTCAAAATGTTACCTACTTGAGTGACTTTAATAAACAATATTGGATTTTTCATTGGATAATATTTCACTTTAATATTAAGTCACTTAGAAAGCTTAATAGAAAAGTTTTAGTCATGGATCTACCCAAACTAGAGTTCCCAAATGAAAAAGTCTATAACCCCTATCAAAAAGGGGAACAACACCATATTTATTTTAAATTAAAGAATGAAGTTTCAACTCCTCAACCTATTGAGTTGATACATATGGATTTATTTGGACCATCTAGAGTTTCTAGTCTAAACGGGAAGAACTATTTTTATGTACTATTATATGAATTTTCTGGGTATACTTGGGTGTTCTTTCTAGATCACAAAAGTGAAGCTTATTCTTACATCATAGAGTATTCTATATCTTTTGGAAAACATAAGTGGAATTATAATTAAGACTTTAATAAGTGACAACAGTTGTGATTTTGAAAACCATGACTTTGAATCATTTTCTCATAAAATTTATATAGTCACAACTTCTCTCATCCTAGAGCCCCTCAGTAGAATGGTGTTATAGAAAGAAGGAATTGAACAGTCCAAGATATATCCTGGACTATTCTAAATGAATATGACCTACCTATATACTTTTTGGAAAAGGATATAAATACAACCTACTATATAATCAATATAGATTTAATTAGACCTATCTTTAAGAATACCCCTTATGATATTTGGAATAGTAAAATGAAAAAGGTTAATTTATTTAGAGTTTTTGGTTGTAAATCCTTCATTATTAACACTAAGGATTATATGGGAGAATTTTCCTCCAAAAGTGATGAAGTAATTTTATTGGTTTATTCAACCTCTAGTAAATCTTATAGAGTTTTTTGATAAAATGAACAATATTGTGGAAGAGTCTATTCATGTAAAATTTTATGAGACAGATCCACATGAGAATAAGTCCTATTTAGAAAATATTTAGGATTTTTTATCATCTCTGACCTTAAATTACAAACCTACCAATTCTGTTATGAAGCAACCACGAAAATCATCCAGTTTTGAGGAACTTCCATAACATGAGCCCAAACCTATAGATAATCTTGAGGTAACCAGCCCCTCTTTTTTATAGAGATTTTAGTTCCCTTAAGTACCACACTTTAAATCCTATAGTTGGATACCTAGATAGAGGTTCATATACTAGAGATTCTCTATGAAATCAGGTTTAAAATCAATCATTCTTGTCACAACTTGAACCTAATAACAATAATGATGAAAATAATGATGAATTATGGGAAATGAAAATGCATGAAGAACTAAATACATTTAACATAAACAATGTATGGGAGCTTGTGGATATACCCAAGGACACCTTGACTATAAAAACTAAATGGGTATTTAGAAAAAAGTCATATGAATCAGGAATGATAGTAAGGAAAAGGGATAGACTTGTTGCACAAGGGTATAGTCAAGAAGAAGGAATATAATATGATGATCCCTTTGCAGCAATATCCATAGTTGAATCCATTAGAATATTTTTTGCCTATGCATCTCATCTAGATTTCAAACTTTTTCAAATGGATGAAAAAATTTCATTCTTAAATGGGTTTATAATTAAGGATGTTTTTGTTAAACAACCCTCTAGTTATCAAAACCCCCATTTTCCATATCACATTTTCAAACTAACAAAATATTTATATGGTTTGAGACAAGATCTTATTGTTTGGTATGGTAGGCTCAACTCTCTTCTTATTTCAAAAGGTTTTTCAGAAGGTATAGCTGATACCACCCTTTTTATAAAAATAATTTCAAAAGATGTTTTAGTTGTAAAACATTATGTAGATGGTATTATTTTTGGGATCTTTAAGAAATTATTTATATAATGCATTTTAAAAAATAATTAAAAATGAATTTGAAATGAGTTTGATGGGTGAAATGAATTTTTTTCTTGGTTTTTTAATTTTTTAAAATAAAGAAGGAATTATTTTAAATCAAAGTAAGTATACTGAGGGTATTTTAAAACATTTTAACTCAGATAGAAAAAAGATTAGTGATACTCCTATGAGTACTACCTATATGTCATATCTTGATAAAGTTGGGAAACTAGTGGATCAAACCAGTTAAAGAGGTCTGATTGGAAGTCTTCTCTAAAAAACTGCTATCCAACTTGATATTATGTTTAGTGTATGTATGAGTGCTTTTTTTAAAGTAAACCGAAAAGATTCACCCTTACTTGATGTAAAAATAATTTTCAAATACCTCAAATATACTACAAATTTTGGGTTGTTTTACCCAAGAGGACAAGAATTTAACTTATTTAGTTATTCAAATGTTGATTTTTGTGGATGTAAGTTAGATAGAAAATTCACCTAAGGAACATGTCACCTATTAGACAATGGATATTATTTCCAACATGTCCCCATAAATTTTGATAATAAAAGTGATATAAATATTTATAAGAATCGTATATCACATTTTAGAACAATTCATATTGATGTATTACGTCACTTTTTGAGAGATCATTTTCAAAAGGGTGATATCACTCTTGAATACATTAGTAAATAACACCAGTTTACTGATATTTTCACTTAGACTTTGAATTATGGGAGAATTAATTATATAAAACATGAATTAGTTATGATTAATTTAGGTTAGGTTTAATTTTATGATACCCACCATTGTGTGAATGTCTCACTGTTGTGAATGTCTCACTATTTTGAATGTCTCACAATTGTGAATATATCAATATTTTGAATGTCTCACAATTGTGAATGTAGCACCATTTTGAATGTCTAACTATTGATACTTTTCACTTTTTAACTTATCGTCATTGAACTTATCAGTGTTGAAATTCTCACATTTTTACTTATCACAATTGGTTTTCCATGCCTTTTCCAATTTTTCACTTCTTAGTTTTTAAACCACTGATTTTATTTTCTTTATGGTTTATTTATGATTAGATTCAAATGTTTTCCATGTTTAAATTTTTAAGTATTATTTCAATTTAGATTTTTCAAATCCCTAAATCCAAAATGATATAAATTATATGATATTCTAATTCCAATGTTTACACCTTCCTCACACCTTTTCCCTAAAAAACTATTGCAAACCTTTCTCTTCAGAATGTCAAAAATCCTTTCACCTTCAACTGAGACAACTGATCTGACCTCTATGAACATAGAGAAGTTTCATTCTAAATCTTCTCGAGACAAGTCATGTTATGATAAGAAGTAGATAGGGGAGATTAGTCATCTTGCTATAGTAGAACCAATGAACCCTAGGATTTCCAATCATGTATTTATTCCAAAAAAGGAAGTACAAGCAGAGTGGATGCATTATAGTAAGTCATTAGTGGTGAAAGCTAAATAGAACCATGTTTGGATGAAATTGTTCTCTTAAAATAAGGGAAATTTTTATATAGGTTGATGTATTACTTTTACTAGTATGTGGAGTTTAATTTTGAAGAAAATGAAGACTGGGTAAGAACTTGAATTAATGGTCATAGAATTTATTTTTCTTCAAGGTACTTTGATGAATGTTTAAAGGTTACATATGAAGGCGATTTTAAGGATTATCAAGGAACTATTCCTGATGATAGTGACATGTTCATGAAGATTCCCTGGTTGAGTTTCTAGATGATGGAACTATGATAAGGCCATCTACCTCTGAGTTAGATAGAGAATTTAGGTTTTTTTAAGTTCATTCAACATATGTTGTGTCCAAGAAAGTGTGAATTTTCTACTTTAAGGTATCATGATGTCTATTTAATATGTCTTATGAAAAGAGGGCACAAAACCAATCTCTATAGATATCTAATGATTCACATATTGAAGATGTTAAAGCTAACTTTGAGGTACAATTATTTAATGTTTTTGAAGTTAATTTCTACAATGTGAAACTCCAAATGTATTGTTGGTGAAAAATATTAATCTATTGTGTATTGTAGAGGCTATTTCATTACAAGAGTAATATGTAGAAGGTTGAAAATCAGTTAGAACCCATGAAAAAATTAATGAATTAGTGATAATGAAAAGATATATGATGAGTTTAATCTAGTAGATCATCCTTCTAGACCTAAGGAACTTTTTTATCCTAGCTTGAAATAAGAAAAAATAGTCTAATACTCTAATGAGGATTAAGAGGTTGTTGTCTATAGAGTTGAGGAACATGAATTTCCTCTTTATGAGGGAAGTGATCTAGATCTGCCTCATGATTCTCCTACTATCACATATGTTTCTTCTAGTCCTCCTAGGATACTTCCTGTTAGAAATTTTAAAGAATGGAAGTGATGAGGATGAAATTGAAGTGTTAGGTGAAGATCAATTCAAAAGCACTTAAAAACATTCTGATGAGGAAAATGGAAATGGTGAAGATGAAGAGGATGATGAAGATGATAAGAATATAGAAGTAAGTGGTGATTGAAATGATTATGGAAATGAGGATGGAAATGGAGATTTTAATGATGATGACAAAGATTATGACCTTGATGGTCCTAGTGGAAGAATTAGAAAGAAGAATGTAGAAATGCCAAAAGCTCTTACTGCTTATACACATGTATATGGTTCTAAATCTAAGGAAAGTACATGTAACATCCCATTGACCATCTATCAGGTACGTTCTTTACCTTGTCATGGTTCTAATTTTTCCAATTGTCTATAGAGAACTGAGAAGGAATTGGTAGGACACCTATAACGTTGAAGTCAATGTTTTGTTGGACTTTCAACTTCAGCCATATTTTTCTATAGATGCAGAAGGTTTTCACACTTTGTAACTAGGTTACACACTATGTAACTATTGTTGGGTACAAGCTATGAAATGGGATTCATGCTACAAAAGTTTACACATCATGAAGATTGGTTTCACATTGTGAATTATTTAAATAACATATTTTTAATCCAAGGTGACATATTTTTCAGTATACTTAAAAACCATGGATTTCATGGCATATAACAGTATTACACCTCATGAAATAACCATAATATAGTTTTTAAAATAGGAAAGTGTATATTTTTTCTTTGGTTACTTTCGCCAAGACCTTGTCTATCAACCTAGAGCTCTTCCCATGTGTTTTTGGGAGACTCTTCTACATCTAGATCAATCCATTCGATGTTTGATCTTCATTGTGGTTGCGATGAGTCTCTCCAGGAAAGTAATCTTACCACTTCTTCATTGATCTTGATCATGGTGGCACCCTAGGGTTGTGTTATCATATCTTGTGGCCTAATTTGGTGATTATATGTGTCTTCTTATAGATCCTTTCATATATATCGTTTCGGAGGCCATTACTTGATTAGTTGTGGGGCGATAAATGTCCGTTCTTGAGGTATGTGGTGTTTTAAATTTCATCTGACCCCTCTTTTTCTAAGTTAGGTAAATATTGTGATGAGTATTGGAATATAGGGTTTCCTCTGGTGTGCGACCTGAGCTTTGAAGTGGGTGGTTCTGTCTCTAGCCAATGATAATTAGCCTGATTACTATCACTTTATAAATTTATTTATCAAATTGGAATGATTGTTTGTGTGTGTTGAAAAAGGGTTTTTGAACAAAAATGTTTTTCCCCTGGTTTTTTATAAAGGAAAAGGAAATGGGTAATTTTGAAACATTGAAATTGATTTGTGAAAATGAGCACACAGGTTACCTTGGGTATTTAGGTGGAAGGTTTAGCTTTTGTCCATTATCTATGTTTTTTTATTATCAAGAGGTTTTATCATGAGTATTTTCAATATATCCTAGGCCTATTGTTCTAGGGGATGGATATTGACATTGTTGTTGGGTTTACTCATGGGGTATTCCTCTAATTCCTAGGTATGTGTTCTAGGAACTAGATTGTGCACCTGATTTATTTTGGTCAGTGTAGTCTAATAGTATGACTTAATGTGTTCCTTGGTACTGATTCCTATGCCGATGCTTCTATTTTATAATACTTGGATTTCTAAGTTAGCCTTGATATACATGTTGTTCCTTATTTCATTTAGAACTGTGAAAAAGGGAAATGTTTACCATGATTTCTATAAAACTACTTTACATATTATCATTCCATATTTTATTTAAAATTAGAACATGTGAATTATTATATAGAGACCTGATATGAAATACATGGGTGGGATCCTGATGATCATGTTAGCTCACACCCTTCACACCTCCTCGGTGGTGTGTAGACCTTGGTATGTATTCCAATGAAGGGAAAGGAAAGTAACTATAGTGAGGTAGTGAGGTTTGTGTCACCAGGTTTTGGGTAGTTGGTGGTGAGATGGTTAGAGTTCATCTATCCCATCACTTTATTTAGCTATTTGGTTTTGGTCCCTTGTAGTTGGGTTTGTCTTTTTAGAGTTTTGGCTACTTCCTTTTTAGTTGCCTGTTTCTTCTATTTTCTTACAGTTATGGAATATCTTCCTTTAGTCTTACACTATCTTTTTCATTATATGTATACATATATTCCATGTGTTTAATTAGGTTGGGATAAATTTTTCCCTCTATTTTTTTTTCGATGCCTGGGTGCTTGTCACCATTCTATGGGAATCGGGAACGCCCTTCAGGTATGTAACAGAATAGGTTGGGTGCCAGGTTTGAGGGTTACCCGGTCCAGTTCATTACAATTTGGTATCATAGGAGGTCTTTACGCAAGATTCCTTGTCTTGGGACATCTCTTAGATTAGAGATAGGATTTTTGGGAATTGATAGGTATGTTATAATAAGTGTCTGGCCAGCTCTTGTTATAATGAGAATGAAGTTACCATGGGATGTTGGGATGTGTGTCTCTAGTGTTGGGTTTGGTTTTAAATCTAAGTTTTTTCTTATGGGTTTTCTAGTTTGAATTGAGATTTATTATGTTGCATAACTATTCTCATGTTTATGTGTACAACAGTATTCCTCCGAGACATATTCTACTAGTTCCTTAGGAGGGTGAAACTGATGCTCATCAAGGGAATTCACATATAGATCAAAATATCATCAAGAATATAGTACGAGTGGTTCATGTTGTTGATTAGGATATTCCATGGGTTCAGAATGCTATTGTTGAGGTATGATCAAGAGATGGAGGAGAGAGAGATCAATCAGGGGAGTTCTTGCATGAAACTCCACCACCCTTTAAAGGAATGAATGTTCGATGTCAGATTACACCAACCATTTTTCTGAGATTGTCCATTTTTCTTCGAACATGGTGTGGAATGACTAGCTGAATGATCAGAAGTACCTATAGGGTTTGCGATCAGATATCAGATTGCATGTGTTCATGTTCAAACTTTATGCCTATGTGTAGATGGTAAATAGAGCTATGATGGCAGAGATGGATATGGAAGGAAAGGTTGGTTTTCCGAACCCTTGTCTTCTATCTAGTTGTAACTTCAGTGGCTTGAATGGGAAGAAAAGGAAGTGGCAGGATCATCACAGGAGTGGTGGATGTCGGTCTTAGTAGAAATCCTCTTATACACCTTTCGTTGAAGCAAGCTATGTGCATCTAACTTGTTATCAGTGTGGAAATGGCAGAAACACAAGACATTCTTTTCCTATGCCCATAACGATGTGCAATAGCTACGGATGCATTGGTCACTTACAATGTTTCTGTCGGGATATGACTACAACTCATTATGGTTAGGGTTCATCGGCACGAAAGGCTACTGCGGTGCATTTAGAAGTTTCAAATACTATAGGGCTCCGACCACTGGCCTTAGGAGTGAAGCATTTTCATAGAGTAGATGAGTGTCCAGAAGAAGTTGATGAAGGTATGGAAATACTGGGAGGTACTATCCTTATTGAATCTTCATTGGGAATTGATTTATTCGATATTGGTTCCTACCACTCTTTTATATCTGCACATTTTTTTGATATTCATAAACTCCCAAAGGAACTTATTTCCTTTATAAAGGAGTTAGAGACACCTCTCGATAAGAGGAAAGAGTAGGGGTTCTAATGTCCTTGTTATTTGTTAATGATTTTTGATACAGAGGTGGACTGGGATTTTCTTATTCTTGATCCAGATCTATTTGACATCATTATTGGTATGGATTGTCTTGTCGCTCATCGAGATGAGGTCAATTGTTATCATCAACATGTCTCATTCTTGAAACTGATGGGAGCTCTCATGTGTTTTAGGGGGAGTGGGACCCAAGGTCTAGTCGTGAAAGACCTTCCCACCCAGAGTTTAACAATTTTCAATCTACTGTTGTGTTTGAGCTCGATGACTATTCTTCTATTATTGGTCTTCCCATCACCATTCGAGACTTTTCAGATGTTTCCCATACTACTTATCTGGTCTTCCTTCAGATATAGAGAGGTAAAGTTTATGATTGACCTAGTTCTAGGTACGTAGTCCATATCAATAACTTTATATCGTATGGAACCAGATGAACTGAAAGTGATCAAGATCTAATTAGATGACTTATTGGAAAAGGATTTTGTTTTCCCTAGAATTTCACCTTGGGTAGCCCCTATTCACTTTACCAAGAAATCATATGGTTCACTTTGGTTATGTGTAAACTATAGAAAGTTAAACTGGGTGACACATAAAAACAAATATCCTTTTCCTCATGTGGATGATTTGTTTGATCAATTAAATGGGGAAAAGTGGTTCTCAAAGATTGATCTTTGATCAGTTTATCATCAACTCAGAGTTCAAGAGTCTGATATACCATAGAAAACTTTTATAAGTATGTATAGAAAATAGGAATATCTTGTGATGCCTTTTGGTCTGACTAGTGCTATTTTATTTTTTTTATGGATTTGATGAATCAGATATTCCATCAATATCTTGAAACTTTTTTTCTAGTTTCTGTGGATAATATTATGGGTTATTCAAAATCTGAGCATGAGCACATGCACCATATGAGTTTGGTTCTGGAAATTCTTAGAAGTCACTATTTGTATGAAATGATTTTGAGCATATTTTCTGGATTTGTGAAGTGAATTTATTAGGGCACAAGATTTATGAACACGACTTATCATTTGGTCCTGAGAAGGTGAAGGTTGTATAGTCTTGGAAGGAACCACATAATGTCTTTGAGATAAGAAGCTTCCTTGGTCTCCCTAGATACTTCCAGTAGTTTTTCAAGGATTTCTCTAAGCTAGCGTCACCTTAAACTTCTCTTACTAGGAATGTAATGAAATTAACTTGGGATAAATAGTTTTAGTCTTCTTTCGAGGAACTGAAATGAATTCTGACATCGACTCCTATTATAATCTTACCTGATCTAGGTAAGGGATACATAGTGTTTTTATGATTTTAGTGGTAGTTTAGGATGAATTCTTATGTACGATGACCATGTGTTAGCTTAAAACTCTCTTCAGCTTTGACTGCATGAAAATAATTACCCTAGTCATGATTTAGAGCTTTATGAAGTCATGTGTAAGATCAAATATTATCAGCACCATCTTTTTTGGGAGACATTCATGGTATTTTCTGATCATAAAATTTTGACCTATATAGTTTCTTATAAATACTTGAATCTTAGAAATAGATGATGGTTATAATACCATCATTTTTTTACTTTTATATCGCCTACACCCCAAGAAAGGGAAATGTTGTTGTAGATTCTCTTAGTAGGAAAGTACCATCATAGGCTGTTCTGGAATCAAAGGAGGAGTGGAACCTTATATAGAGATTTTTACTCAGTCTCACTTGGATGATTAGAAGGATGTTTCAGGAATGGTTTTGACAATTTTTCTGTTATCATCATCTCTCATGGAGTCTATTTTGTAGAGTTAGAAGCAGAATGATGAGTTTTAGATGAATCAAGAAATAATTTATGGTGGGGAGACTATTTCTGACTGGTCTCTTTCTTTATATGGTATGCTCCACTTTGGGAAGCGAGTAATCATCCCAACATCTGTAAGAAGTTTAGTCTTATTTTATTGTCACACCTCTTCCTGGGACATTCATCTAGGCACCATGAAGTTGTATTATGACTTGAGGTGATGATTTTCATGGCCGGGTATGAATCATGACATTGAGAAGTTTTTGTCTCATTGTTACACCTACCAAGAGATAGAGGAAGAGTACTTAAAACCTTCTAGTTCACTTCAGCCTCTTTTAGTGCCGATTTGGAAATGGGATGAGGTATGCATGGATTTTTTTATTGGATTACCATGGACTCTTCGAGGGAGGAACACTATCTTGGTGTTTGTTAATCGATTGACAAAGTTTTCTCACTTTATTATGATCAAAGACACCAATAAAGTTGAAGATATGGGTTAGATGTATGTGTAAGAGGTTTTGAGGTTACATGGGAGTCCTTATTTTATTGTTTCAAATAGGGTTTGTAGGTTTACCTCCAGGTTCTATAGGAGTCTTCAAGAGTAAATGGGAACTTAGGGAAAGTTGAGCATAACTTACCATCCATAGATAGATGGTCAGACAGAGCATGTGATTTAGATTCTCAAGAATATGCTACATGCCTATGTCTTGGATTTTGGAGGATCATGGGATAGACATATGAGATTGGTTAAGTTTATTTATAAAAGAATTTATGATTCATAAATTAGAATGGATTCCTTTGAGGCTTTGTATGGTTGCCCGTGTAGATCACATCTTTGTTGGTTTGATGTGGGAGAAGTATCTTTAGCTGTACCGAGTTTGGTTTAAGAAACATCTGCAAAGATTTAGGATGCACATCGACATATGATAACAAACCAAATTTGATAGAAATCTTATGTGGATTGGAGGAATATAAATTTGGTGGTTTCCATAGGTGACTAAGTTTTCATGAAATTTTATCCTCAGTTGGGTCACCGTCAACTTAGAAAGCAGGGAAAGTCAGATCCAAGATATGTTGGACCATTTGAGGTCACTGAATGGATCAAAAAGGTTATTTATCAGTTATCATTTCCATCTCATTTGAAGGGTATTAATAATGTTTTCCACATTTCTCAGCTCAGGAAATACCATCCTGATCCCAAACATGTTCTAATTTGGGATAAAATTGAGTTAGATCTAGATGTTTCTGTTCTGGAGAAACCAGTTGAGATTGTTGACTCTCAAGTGAAAGACTTGCATGCGAGTCAATTCCATTGGTAAGAGTTATATGGAATAATGTAAAGATTCTCATGAGACTTGGGAACACGTGTTGTTGATGATGGAGTAGTAGACTTATCTTTTTCTAGGGATTACATCTTCCACAGAACATCCTAGGGACGTAAATTCTTTATGGTGTGGAGTTTGTAACATACTGTTACCCATATATTAGGTTTGTTCTTGAACTCTTCATGGTTATCCTTTTTTCCGTTGTATGTAGAGGAATGACAAGGAATTTAGAGGATACCTAAAATTTTGAAGTCAAAGTTATGTTGGACTTTAAACATTGACAAGATTTTTCTACATGATGCAGAAGAATTTAATTCCATGTAACTGGGTTACACATTGTGTAACTATTTTTGGGTTCAAGCCATGAAAGGGGATTCATGTTGTGAAATTTTACATGTTGTGAAGAGTGGTTTCACACCATAAATTATTCAAATAACAGATTTTTAATTCTAGGCAACGGATTTCTCCGTGTACTTGAACACCATGGATTTCATAGCATGAAACTATATTACACATCATGAAATGACCCAGATATAGTTTTTAAAATAGGTAAGAAGCTATTTTGGATTATTTTCTTTTCTCCAGGCCCTTGGAACTCGACCTAGATATCTTCCTAGTAAATCTTGGTAGACTCTTATCTATCTAGATTGATTTGTCCGACGTTAGATCTTCATTGCGGTTGTGGTGTGTCTCTCTAGGTAAGTAATATTATAAATTCTTCGTTTCTCTTTATCACGGTGGCACCCTAGGGTTGCATTATCGAATCTGATGGCCTAAGTTGGTGATTCTTTGTGACTTCTTCTAGATCCATTGGGAGATCTGGTTCTGGAGGCCATTCCATGGTTAGTTGTGGTGTGATAAATGACCATTCTAGAGGTATGTGTTATTTTCTCTTTCTTATGACCCCTCATTTTATTTTTTGAATCAACCATGTGATGAGGATTTGATTCTAGGGTCTCCGATGGTGTTTTTGGGTTTTTTTGTTGGTATATTCTGTTGAGGGCATGTGTGACCTGAGCTTTGAGGTGGGTGGTTCCATCTCTAGACTATGATAATTAGCCCAATTTATCTCACTTTATAAATTGATTTATCCAATTGGAATGACTATTTTTGTTCCCTGAAAAGATTAATTGAAGAGAAATTCTTTTTCCCTCATTTTTGATAAATTAAAAGGAAGTCGTTACATTTGAAACATTAAAATTTAGTTGTGAAAATGTGTGCATGTGTTACCTTGGGTACTTAGGTGGAAGGCTTCGCTTGATCTCATCATCCATGTTTTGTGATTATCAAGAAGTTTTCTCATGGGGATTTCCTCTATTTACTAGGCCTGTTGTTCTAGGGGACAAATATTGACATTATCAGGGGGTTTACTCATGTGGTATTCCTCTTCTTCATAGGACCGTGTTCTAGGAACTAGATTGGGAACTTGATTTATTATAGTATGATTAGTCATATATCCTGAACTATAGTGTTCCTTAGTACTGATGCTTGTGATGCTACTTCTATTTTGTATAGATATTATTTCTAAGTTATCCTTGACATTAATGATGTACTTTCTTTTGTTTATAACTATGAAATAGGTAAATGTTTACCATGTTTTATATAAAACTACTTTACTGATTATAATGACATGTTTTATTCAAAATGATCATACGTGAGTTTTGATATAGAGACTTGATATATAACACCTGGGTAGGATCCTACTGAGTATGTTAGATCACACCATGCACACCTACTTGGTGGTGTTTAGACCTTTGTATTTCTTCCAATTTCGGAAAATGAAAGGTGCCGCAGTGAAGTAGTGAGGTTCCTGTCAGCTGGTTTTGGGTTGTTGGTGGTGAGATGGTGGGAGTTCATCCACACCATCACTTGGAGAAGCTTTTTGGTTTCGGCCCCTTTAAGTTGTGGTTCTCTTTTTGGAGTTTTGTTTACTTATTTTTTATTTGTTTGTTTATACTATTTTCTTACATTTATAACATATATTACTTTAGTCTTCCAATTTTTTTTGTTCTGTGTATACATATATTCCATGTGTTTGATTAGGTTGGGACAAATTGTTCCCTCTGTTGTGTTGTCCAATTACTGGGGGATTGTCGCTAGCCCATGGGTATTGGGAATGCCCTTCTGGTATGTAACAGAATGGTTTAGGTTCTAAGTTCTAGGGTTTCCTAGGTTAGTTCATTACATTACAAGTATTGTGGACAAATTAGTAAGAGAGGAAAAAGAATCATATTTTGAGGGGGAGAAATACCCAAGTCTTGGAAGTCATCCTGTTGATCCTACTGATGGTGGAGACCTCAGTGAGCCTACATATTATGTTTAGATGGTTGATTAACAGACTTTTATTGAATAGTTAGTCATTGAGTAGATGAAGGATACAGCTACTATTGAGCAATCTGTTGATGAGAAGATAGAAGAGGGACTTAATGTTATTGAGCTACCTTAAGATGCTCCAAGATATATTAAACCTTCTATTATAATGTCTGATGTGGATAAGTCCATAGTTTCTGAATATTCTTCTGTTAAATTTGATAATTCTTCTGAAATATGGATTGACCCTATGTTAGATGAGTGGGATTTATTTCTTGGTAGTCCACTAAAGAATGGTGGACCTTCCATTTTCTAAGGAAGAGATACTAAGGGATCTTTGATTGATCAGATTGATGTTTCTATTGAGTTGAGGAGGTTTTATTCTGATAGAATGACTACACCTTTTCCTACACATATTGTCCCTATTATTTTAGTAAGATATAGTCACCAAGGGTGTCTAATTTTTTTTATGTGAAAATCTTCTTTCTGAGATTGATGTGAATTTAAAGAATCAACCTTCTTTGGTTACTAAATTAATTGAAAAGGATTCATGGTACTTGTTAGAATTGGTGATACAAAATACTAAACTAAAAATGATACACCATATTAAGAGGTAGATATTGAAAATAAAATATTGGCCAGTGAGATGGAGTCTATGAAATTCACCATGATAGGGATGCAATATTCCTTTATAACTTCTATGGATGCTATATTTGAGAGGATAGAGTGTATTCCATCAAAACCTTCTACCTCTCCTCCTCCTCCCCCTGTTGTTGATGTTGATATGTTTATATATATTTTGAGAGAATAACTCAATGGTATTTATAGTGGCCCTTCAATTGTTGTACCTTCCATACCTGAGGCAAGACTGAGGAAGTTTGAGCAGAACAATGATCATTCCCACATGATTACTAGGGAGTAGATAAAGTATATGAAATTTGATAGGGAGCCTATAACCAAGGAAAACAAGTATTATCTCTCAAGGATATACTCCAAGCATGAACCAAATACCCATTTAAAGTATCTATTTGAGAATCTTATAATGCATCTAGTAATTCAATACTTTATAGAAAAAGTAATCTAGTTGAAGGTTCTAACTCTAGTGCTTTATAGATTTATAGAAGAAAAGAAAGAATTTTTCAATGTAATGGAAAGAGGTGGAAGTATAATAATGGATTTTATCAATCTCATGAATCCATTTCTACATGTTCATCAAACTTCTGTTGTAGTTCATGGGGATATTCCAGTTATAGCTTATATTACTTATCTTTCTATAGATCTAGAGTTCTTCAAACCAGGAGTTACCAGGAACCCTCATGCACCTTTTTAGCTAGATTCCAGCCTTTTTACTTATCTCCCAAAGAATCTATGCAGTAACTTAGACCAACCATCATCAGAGATTCTCATTCTCTGACATATGTTCCAAAAGCTATTCCTACTAAAACTCTAGCCTCAGTTTCTATACCCTCTAACACATACAAGGAAAATGGAAAATATAATTTGATAACTTTATCCAAACCTAAGAGAAGTTTATTATTAGACTTTGTGTTTTTGGTGGGAATGTTTTTGTTTCACTTTTTTTGGAGAATTATGGCTATACCCTCAATGAATTTTTGAATGGAAATTCTCTGATTACTCTTATTTTTTTTATTTATATTCTTATTTTCTATGAATTTATTATTTTATTGTGAAATTTTTGATTATACCAAAAGGGGGAGAAATATTATGGAATTTATTTCTATTACACACTATTTAATTTTCTTTGATAACACAGTGTTTTCCTTACTCTCTGATACTGATCACTATATTAATACATTTGATACAATTTCATGATGGTTTATATCTTTGATACTCTATGCATAACTTTTTATTATTTACCTTTGATGTCATGTATATAAAATTCAATGATTCGTGATCATCAAAATGGGGGAGATTGTTGAACTCATTATTTTAATGATCATCAAATCATGTTTATTATGTTATTAACAAGATTTATTTTTATGATATAATTTTACATTATAAGGTATATTGGATGAAATATGGGTAAGTCTTGGAATTACTCACCACTGAAGAGATATTTGACTAAGTACGACTCACCATCACCAATGTCTCACCGCCAAAGAAGTCTCACTACCAAAGATGAGTCACTGCTAAGGATGAATCTCCACTAGAATCCAAAATAGGAAAAGGATAAGTCATCTTTAGAGATGAGTCATCACTAGTATGGAAATGAGAATAAGTGTTGGAATCACCTACCACTTAGAAGATTCACCGCCAATGTATCTCACCACCATACTCAGACACCCCTAGTGTATCTCACCACCAAACTTAGACACCGCTAATGTATCTCACCACCAGACTCAGACAATGCCAGTGTATCTCACCGCTATACTTAGACACGACCAATGTATCTCACAAACAGACCTAGACATTGAAAGAGTGTGTCTCACAACTAGATCAAGACACTTCCAGAGACTCACTATTATAAAGAATCACCACTACTATATCAATTTATTTTGAATTAAATAACTCTAACAACTATTTTATATCATTTAATATCCACAAATTTTTTTAATTATTATTAATTAATTTCTTGAAAAATATTCATTAAAGAATGTGTTATCCCTGTGCATGAGGAGTAGTAATACTAGATTATTATTCCTTCATGCTACTATTAAAATTTTAAATAGACTCCCTTGTGTAGTAGAGCATGAAGTTCTGAACAACTGAGATACACACCGATTTTCACACATGAAGTGAGATGAGTTTCTATGATGTGTTTCTTATATAAAGCATCTAGACCAAGTGATCATCTATAGATGCAGTGGATAACATTGAACATCTGTACTACATCATACAGTTAGAACAAAAGGATTTCACAATACACTGTTGTACTACAAATCTCATAACCTTGACTTGAGCCTCATTTCCAATTATATTCAAGGAGTCACAATATTCATTTCTTATTAGACAGAGAAACACTAATATCCCTACATTATTAATTTCTCTGTTTGTTAATTTATTTTTATTTTATGAGTACTGTGTGTACGCTCTGTTTATTACATGAAAACTATTTCCTACTTTGAATTGAAAGATACTTAGATATATTCTAAAAATCTTTTAGTTATCTCCCATGATTAATATGGAAGTTGTCCTTATGGGGAATATTATCTTTTTTACTCCCATGATTACTATGGAAGAGGTACCTATGTGGCCTGGAAAATTTTCATACTATTTTACACCCAATCGAGGTTGTGTATCAAAGTTTATTTTTATATAAATTTCTTAGCATCATGTGATTTCCAAGTGAAGAGGACTAAGTCTTTACTTGAGACTGAACCTCTTCTATTCATTTCTACTCTGTGTTTTGTTTCTTTTATTTGTAATCCTTTAAACTGAATCTATTTTAAACTATAAAAAATCCATTACATTAATATTTAACCTTAATTAGTGTTTATATATGATTTTGAGTTATTAATTTTATTTAAATGGTTAAAGTAATTCTATATATTGTTTTGACTGAATCCTAATCAATCTTTGAGAATTATTTTTAAAGATCAAATTTTATTATAATCTATTATTTTGGTTAACTGAACCATATTTAAACTAATTGGGGGAGTTTATTTAAACCTATTTTTAACATAAATTTTTATTAGATACCCAATTCACCCCTATTGAGATACTCGCTCTGACCAACGGCCCAAAACATGTTCACCAAACCACCCCATGAAAATATCACCATCGCACACCTTGCCCTTAGGGAATTCATTGGTGTCATAAAGGGTTATCTATCAAGACCCGAACAAAATGATTTTTATAATTTATTTCAATAAAATAATGATTATATTTAATCATTTTTATTATTACATTCTAAATTATTAGATAATGATTTTAATAAAAATTAGATTTTGATTCAATGAAAAAAATTGTATTTTTGGGAAATATATCATTTTCATCAAGAAACACATTTTGATGAATTCAAGAATTTTTTAAATAGATTATATTTTAATAAAATATTATTAATAAATACTATTTATTAAATAAAAATGATAATATAATTTTTTGAAGTCAAATTCAATTTCTATAAGGGTTAGATAACTGTTATTTTGAAAAACCAATATTTTTCAATAAATGAGGATTTATTTGATTTAAAAGTGTAAATTATCATATTTATAGAATTATTTTTATAAAAAAAATATTATTTTTGAAAACAACACATTAAAATTATCCAATGGTAATTTTTTTCATAATTTTTTTAGAGAGTTGAATTTTTGGGTCAAAATTAAATAAGATATAAATATATGATATGTATTATGGAATCATAAAAGCCTAAAAGTGATGTACTAAAAACTATTAAGAGTATCCAGGACCAAAATTATTATTTCCCTTTAAAATAATACATTCTTAAAGTTATTTAATTAATTTTATAAACCCTTAATGAATCCTCCAAAACCTATAGAATATTTTAACTTTTTAAAATAATTTTTTTATAAACATGGCTGACTTCCACATCACTAAGGGTATTATTTTAATTATTTATGTTAATTAACTTATAAAATAGTAAAATTAACCCCTATTTGTTAGAAACCATGAGAAAAAACTCTGTTATTGTTTGTAATTTGGATTAATTTATTATATAGATTCAAAAACCTATGTTTAGAAATTAATAAAGAATTACCCTCTATTTTTCTTTATAAACCCAACCAATATTTTATTCCTCTTCACTATAAACCTTTAGAACACAATTATAATCTTACCTTCCTTATCTATATACCTACCATGGTTCCCCCAATATCTTATGAATCTCCTCCAAAGCTTTATGTATCACCATATCACGGTAAGAGATCCTCTCCCTCTACTCTTTATTGAAGAAACTTCTCTAAATTACTCCTTTTGTTTTCCAATTTTATATATTTAGATTTATTTTCACACATCACTATTAATTTAATTATTATAAAAAAGTTATTAGAGACTTTTTTACTCTCATTATACCCTTCCATGAAACCTTATATACCCCATGTTATGCTGTAGAAATTATCCTGCGATTTTCCCTACCAAACATTTGTGTAGTAAATATCCATCCACATTTACACTCAATGGTATTCAACTATATGTAACCATATTCAATTTATTGGGTAATTATATGTATTTAAACCACACTCCTTAATATTTTGGTTTAAATTTATGAAATCTATTCTTATGTTATATGATCTATATGATACACTTAGGCATGCATATGATATGAATGTGATAGGTAGGCCCAGAATTGTATAGACCTCCAAGAAATTGGTTCATATTTTTATCTCATGATATACCACTTATGATGAATTAAATTGTTTCCTAATAACACTATGTTATGATTTATAGGTGGTTAGAATTGAATTCTGTTTATGATTTCATGTTTTATGTTGTTTCCATATTCCCATGTTGCCTTTATGTTATTATCTTATATCATGATATAAAGTTAAAAGTTTATGATTCTCACCCATTTTATGTATCATTAATATGCCTATTGAATTATGTGTTTTAGTTTTATCTTGTTATTATTTTATTATTCCCTTACAAGAATTTATAACTCACCCCGTTCTTATGTATGTTCTCTAGTTTTCCCATATAGGTTTATAAGATCTAAGGAATATAAGGGAATGTTTCAGAATTTCTAATTAATGATGTTGAACTCATATTTTAATTTATCATGTTATACACCTAATATCTCAAATAAATTAGGCCTCAAGATCCTATAGGGTATTATTAAGTGTACCATTATGAAATAAATCGTGAAATAAAGTGTATAAAATATATGGGTTGTTGTATTTGGTATCAGAGGGAGGATTAGTTAATTTTGGGTATTAGAATTATAAAAATCTATTAAAGGCCTCAGGTATAAGACTAAACATAGGAAAGCATTCCTGAATTTTTTTAATGTATATCTTAAGTTGATCCTAAGAAAATAAGTCCTTATATAGATACTAAAAGTTGATGTGGCTCTAGAATAGTTTCGGCTCGGGGTAATAACCCAAAAAAGTGGACAATGAGATAGACTTTATCATCACTTGGTGCATGAAAAAGTGGATATTTTTCACACATGGTTTTAAAATTTTGGTGGATATGATTTGGAAAATTTGTAAGCACAATGAAAACCATTAATAAAGGAGAAAAACACAACAAGACTTCATGTTAGGAAATAGATCATGGATAACTTATATTGAATCCTAGAAATTAAATTTTTTAGGAATATATATCATTAATGAGATATCCCTTCAAGGTTCATAGTTTACCTTTTATGTATTTGATAGTTTGAAAATTCACAACCCGCATTCTATTTTGGATGAAGTAAATGAATAAAGCAAGAATCGAAAATTGATAGGTAAGATTATCATCCATTTATGAACATCAAATTTTTTATCTAACTATCATTCTACACATTCCTTAATATCATTAAATTTTAGTAGTATTATTTAGACACTATTTATAAAATGGAAGTAGTGATATTAGTGAAAATAGATTATGGGGAAATTACTTTATCTGAAGTATATTAGTCCTCCCCTATCAAAATTTGTGGGCTGAATTTCCCAAAAATCCTTGTGATACTCATTTTAGTGGAATTAAATATTATTATTGGCATATATTTACTCTACTTGTATAGAGCCTACATAAATTTATGAGAGAAGTAAATCAACCTCCACATCACAAATCATCATTAGATTATATAAAAGTGTGAGTTGGAGGATGAATATCCTTTAGTATCATCATCCCAAGGATAGATATTATTTCCCTATGAGGAATATTATCCTAATCAAATGATTAAGACTAAGGAAAAGATCATCCTTGAATACATGAACATTGTAAGGGAATTAACTGATATGTTTCTTGAATAATTGACTAGTTTTCCTCCAAAAAAGAGGTTTATTTCTCAATCAAGATTATAACCGAATATTTTCAAATATTTAAGACTACATATAGAATGGAAATTGTTTTGTTTTAAGATCTAAAGAAGAAACTACATGATACTATAAATAATGGGTTGATACACCCAAGTGATTTATCATGGGGTGCACCAATTCTCTTCATCAAGAAGATTGATGGGTTAATTTTCCTCTATATTGATGATCGTGAGCTCAAAAATGCCATGATAAAGTACAAGTATCCTCTTCCATGGATGGATGAATTTTTTGATTCACTACATGGAGAACAATACTTATCTAAGTTGGATCTTTGGTGGGGATATTATCAAGTAAAGGGGAAGAAGGAGGATATCCCCAAGAATTATTTTCAAACAAGGTACATGCACTATGAGTTCATAGTGAAGACATTTGGTCTCACTAATGCTCTAGAAATATTTATGGAATTGATGAATAGAGTCTTTATGGATTACCTTGACAAATTTGTGGTAGTCTTTATAGATGATATTATTATCTAATCCAAAATCAAGGAGGATCATGATAAGCATTTTAATTCCACATTTAAGAATTTGAAAAAGGAAAAGTTTTTTTAAAGTATAGTAAATGCGCGTTCGGGATGGAGAAAGTTACTTTCCTAGGGAATGCTATCACTAGGAAAGGGATATCTATGGATTATTTTAAAAATAAAGGCAATTTAAGGATTCCCATACAATATTTTTGATGAAAATCCATAGTGTACTTGGATTAAAATGATGATATCATCTATTTGTGAGAAACTTATCATTATTGTAAATTACAATAATAAAGATAACTCAGAAATGGGTCATGGTTTTTTGGACTGATGAATGTGAAGCGAGATTTAAAGAGTTGAAGAAGAGTCTAATCACCACACCTATGATCACATTACCCACAAGAGGGGAAATATTATTGATCTATAATAATGAATACAAATGGTTCTGGGAAGTGTACTCATTCGAGATGAAAATTTAATATCCTTTTAATCTAACCAAATAATGATCCAATAGAAAAACTACACAATGAATGATCTAGAATTGGTTTCAGTGATCTTCACACTGATGATTTGGAAAAATTATCTCTACAGCGATAAGTGTGACATATATATGGATCATAAAGGCCTTAAGTATATATCCACACAAAATGAGATGAATATTCACCAATGAAGGTGGTTAGAGAAGATAAATGATTATGATTATTCAATCCATTACCATCCTAGTAAGGTTAATAATGTGGTAGATGCTCTGAGTATAAAGGATCCTGAAACCTAATCTATGATGAGAATTGAAAGGGATATAATATTCTTCGACATGAAATTTATGAAAATGGGTATAATAAAATGATATTTATCTTACCTTTATCAAATAACTACTCATTTATTCTTGAAAGGATAATGTAATCCCAGAAAGTTGATGAGGTGACATAGAAAAAATTTGTGAATTTTAAGGAGTTAAAATTTTCTTAATATTGAGTTATAGGGTTTGGAACCCAAATATTTGTGCCATAAAAACCAAAAATGGAGATGTAAATTATAGATTATGTGCATAGCTCATCATTATCTATTCATCATGGAAGAACTAAAATTTATAGAGATTTGAAGAAAAAACTATGGTGGGATAACATGAATAAGAAGATTGAGGATTTTGTATCTCGATGATTGTTATGCTAACAAGTCAAGGAGGAGTAAAAAACGTTTACGGGTATGATGTGACCATTTACCTACCAATATGAAAATTGGATAAGATAACTATAAATTTCATCATAAGGATCCATAGGGAACCTAAAGGAAATAACACCATCTAGTTGTTAGTCGATCCCCTTACCAAGTCATTCATTTTTATTTCTATCAATTAAGATTTATATCTTGACCAACTCACCATAATATACACAATGGAAGTGGTAAGACTGCATAGAGTGCCAATATATGTTGTATTTGATCGAGTTATGAGTTTTACATTGAGGTTTTAGAGAATCCTTTAGAAATAGTTAGATATAGAATTGAGATTCATCGCTACTTATCATGATCATATGGATGGTCAGTCTAAAAGAACCATTCAAGATCTAGATGATATAGTGAAATCTTGTTTAATGGATTTCCAAGGATTTTGGGATCATCAAATTCCCCAAGTGGAGTGATCATCATATAACAACCATTTCCATTATATCATGGAACCTTATGGGGATCTATATAAGAAGAGGTGTCAAACTATGACATGCTAGGATAAAGGTTGAGAGGAGAAGTTGATGGGACTAGATATTATCCAAGATACAATAGAGAAGGTTCAATCCATTTACTTTCATATGAAGTCCCTTAAAATTAGATAGAAAATATATACAGAAAATCTTTGATGAGACTTGGAGTTTCAGGTCATAGATAAGGAGTTCATTCATATATCTCCATATAATAAATTCATGAGTATTGAGAATAAGGGAAAGCCTAGTCTGAGATATATCGACCCCATTGTCATCCTTGATCACATTGAATCTATGGACTATAAAATAACACTCCCACCAAACCTATCTCAAGTACATGATGTGTTCCATGTTTCTCTCCCAAAGAATAAAATACCAAACCTCTCATGCATACTTAATCCAGAGGTGGTTCCATTAGAGAATGATCTTTTATATGAGGAGAAGCCAATGAAGATATTAGATCATAGAGAAAATGTATTATGGAATAAGAGAAAATACATGTTAAAAGTGTTTTGGGGGAACCACAAGTTTGAGGAAGTGGCATCAGAACCCAAAACGTGATGAAATATAACTTATCTTAAATATTTTAGTGGATAGAATGAAAATTTAAAGGGTGAAATTTTTTAATGGGGTAATATTGTAACTAACCAAACTTTTCTAATAGGGATTCCTATTTTTAATGAATAAATTCATTATTAAGTATTTTAGTTATGGAAAACACATGCAGTACTTTGGTTATTTTGGACCATTATATGATTTGTTAGATTTAAAAGACCATTAATCATTATAAACATTGATAATATATTTGATGTACAATAATCATTATTATTTGTATATATTAAGGGTTATGATAAATCTCAATTGTTAAAGATGAATGAAGCGATGACCATGACCAGTAGGATCGTACCCTATGAAGCCCATTTATCAGAGCTTCCAAGAGATATAAAATAATTGAGAATTTCCCTTAACCAAAACCATAATGCAATTCAATAACTAAAGTATGAGAGAAACCCATTACAAGATAATTTCAAGCTCATATAGATCATGACCCGAACCATTTTCACCGAACCACCCCAAGAAAATCTCACCATCGCACACCTTACCCTTAGGGAATTCACTGGTGTAATAAAGAGATATGAAACTAGACCATAAAAGTATTAATTTTTATATTTTATTTCAATAAAATAATGATTATATTTATTAATTATGGTTACCTATTTTTAAATTATTAGATAATGAGTTTGATAACAATTATATTTTTATTTGATGAAACATAAATTGTATTTTTGGAAAATATATCATTTCAATCAAGACACTCTTTTCTATGAATTAAATAATTTTTGAAATAAATTATATTTTAATAAAATTATATTACTAAATAATATTTATTAAATATAAATTATAATATAATTTTTTGAATTGAAATACATTTTTTATATTGGGAAGAAAATTTTTATTATAGAAAAAATGATTTTTTTCAATAAATGAGGATTTTTTATTTTAAATTTTAAATTCACATATTAGTAGAATTATTTTTATAAGATAAATATTATTTTTGAATTAAAAATATTGAAATTATCCAACAGTGAGGTTTTTATCATTTTTTAATAAAGTCGATTTTTAGGTAAATATTAAATAAAGTATAAATATATTTTATGTATTATGACATCATAAAATCTCAAAAATGATGTCATAAATACTATAAAAAGTATATTATAGAAATATTATTTTTCCCAACTAATTTAATTTATTTTTAATGTTATTTTATTACTTTTATAAACCCTTAATGAATCCTCCAAAACATATATTATATTTTAAGGATTTAAAATCAATTATTTATAAACATGACTTACTTCCACATCCCCAAGGGTATTATTTTAATTATTTAGTTTCTTGGACTTATAAAATATATAAATAAACCCCTATTTGGTAGAAAAAATGGGACTAAAACATGCGATGGTTTTTGATTTGGATTAATTTTTTATATGAAGTTCGAAACCAATGTTTAGAAATTAATAAATAATTTCTCTCTCTTTTGCTACATAAACCCACCCAACCTCCCACTCCACTCCCCTAAAAACCCATGTATAATAAATTTACTATTTCCATACCTCTATTGATCCCTCCCAAGGTTCTGTAATCTCTTAAGATGATCCTCCCTAGATTTATTAAGCACCCTCTCATGGTAAGGGATCCCCTCATTCTCCTCTTTATTCAAGCACATACTTTAAATTTTGCCTTACATTTTATAATTATTCATGTTGGGATATGTTTTAAAGCATCTTTATTACTTTTCATATGATTTAAAAGTTATGATAGTACCCTTTTAATCTAATTAATTACTTTTATGAATCTTTATGTACCCCCATTATGCTGACAAAATTATCCTATTATTTTCAATGCCAAACATTTTTATAGTGAATAAACATCACAATTTACACTCAAGGTTATTTTAATAGATGTTCCTATCCTTAATTTATCATGGAATTGAATTTATTTAACTCAAAATCCTGAATCATGGGGGTTAAAAGTGATGAAATATGTTCTTATATTATATGATATATGTGGCACACTTATGGATGTACATGATATGAATGTGATGGGTGAGACTAGAATTATATAGCCCTATAATGCATTGGGTAATGTTTTTATCTCATGATATTCCATTTCTGGTGCATGTAGATTTATGCTATGAACACTATATTATAATGTCTATGTTGTTATCCTTGACTTATTTCTATGATGTATGTTTTATATTGTTTCCGCATTCCCATGTCACCTTTATGTCATCATATTATATCACGATTTGATGTTAAATTTTATGATTCTAACCCATTTTATGTCTCATTTATATTACTATTGACTCATATATATTACTTTTAACATGTTACTCTTTGATTATTCCATTATTGGGATTTATAGGTCACTCGTTTCTTATGTATGTCCCCAGGTTATCCCATGCAGTTTTAGATTATCCAAGGAATATAAGTGTATGTTTCAGAGTTTTTAATTAATGATGTCGTACTCTTGTTTTAAGTTATTATTTCATATAGATAATTTACAAAATAAAAAATTCCTCACAATATTTTGGAGTTGCATTAGGTGTACATTTATGTAATAAATCATGAAATAATGTGTATAAAAGATATAGGTTTTCATAGAGCCACCATCAAACTGCTTGGTATGTTATATAGTTTATGTTGAAAATTAGGAAAATATGATTATGTTCCAACCTTATAGAGGAAACTCTGATTTATATAATATGTAGGATGATAATATAAATGCTTTGAAAAAACATAAAATCCCCAAAATACTAGGATAAAAAATAATTTAATGGCCACCTACCTCAAACAAAACCATCTACTTTAATTTTCATCATGTACATCACTTCCTAGGATCATCCAAGAATCCCCTTAAATCTAAAGAACCTTTATTACCAATTAAAACCATTTAATTAATTTATTAAATAATTAAAATTAAAATCTAAATTTGGAATAATTGATTCAAAAATCACTGGGAAACTTTAAGGAATCAAATCCAAAAATAATGGGGTACGATCAACTCCTGACACACACCCAGACCTAGGAAAAATATAACCCTTAAATTAAAACACCAATTCGAAGAATAATTTCACTAAAATTTTCTAGAAAACCTAAACAAATCTATGGAACAACATACCTTATGTAAAATTATGAATGAAAACTTGATTTTCTCTATGCAGGTCCTCCTATACGAATCAAACACAAATGCTCTATAAAATGTAATGATTTCTACATAATATAATAAAATCATTCCTCATAAAACCTAGATGTATAAACCAAAAATTTGAGAAGTGAGGGAGTAATAACAAGGAAGAATATAAAGGATCTCATCTTGAATCTATAAAATTCAATACTACCAAACCACCTAGATCAAAGGAACACAAAGGGGGTGTAGAGTGAGAGCCAAGATGGACACTTCCCCTTTATTTGAGAGGCCACAACCGAGGTAGACTAGGGGGTTCTAAAATTGATCCTCTCTGAGAAATACCAAAAAATACACTCCAAATATAGATTCCTGAAGTGATTCAAGGTGTAAAAAATGGTCCATGATGTGACGAAACCCTAAGAAGAGGGAGCCTCCCTCTACCCCTAATTGTTTCATGGTGGTAACAACCTATTCACATAATTAACGTTCTTGGATAGGGAGACCTTCCCCCAACCACCTCATTCAGGGCCTAAAGCAACCTCGTGAAGGTAATTCTCTTCACGAAAGGCCCTTTATGCCATGAGTATACTATTGATGCTTTTATATAGATTATTTTCTCTTGAAAACTACTCTAAAATCCCCAAACCATTTAGGTATCCACCAAGACTCAAAACACATCCAAAAACACCATTTAAGGATTTTCAAACACTCAGGATCCCAATCCGAGTCTTGGTTCTTAAAGCAAACCCTTCACCAAATGGAAAATTCAAATTCTTGTAGGAATTCACAACTCGTGATGATAGAAGTCATTAAAAACTACACAAAATATTTATTCCCATTATGAAGAAGTGGTGGTAGTCCTCCAACCATGAACCGTAAACTTCCTTGGTCTTAAATTCTTGACTAACTCTCTTCTACCACATCTCATCCAAGAGTAACTAATGAACCTCCAATGAAAAACTACAAACACTAATCCTAGGAACATATAATTTTCTTCAAAAATTACTTTCTATCCTCAATTATACCAAATAATATCATGATCAATTATCTATTTTTGGTTTCTATCTCACCACATCTATCTCTAAAGAACAACATTATTCTATCCTTATCTGGATGTCTTTCCCAAAAATTCTTAGTCTCACATGGTGATGCATCACGATATCACCGCACTACCTGAACATGATTCTTTAACTCCCAAAACAATCACCAAATTATGAAAACTCCATAACAGAATTCTAATAATGACACTTGGTGAAATTTTAAGGTTGAATTCTCAACTAACCAATTCAACTGTTACACAATGCTCATGAGAACCAACACTCCACCAATCTACCTCAATCTTAGATCAAACTGTATCATCCTAATAATATTTTAAACACACATAATCTAACCTAAATTAAACATGAATCCACAAATCATATCAACCCACTCATTAAAATTGCACTATCATTACAACCATTCACTAACAGGTTCCACTGTGGCCATGACCCTTCCGACATGATGTTCGAACACCTATGACATATTCAATGCTCCACACCATAGGATTAATCTTATTGTTACTCCATTAAATCAAACACCTAATCCCCACCACTAAAATATAATCTATAACCATTCATAAAAAATGTACATGAACACTATTCTCACACACGATCCCCAAACATGAAACACAAACGACCTAGTGCTATGAAGGGGGTCGACTATACCCATTAGTCCTGAAATAAAAAAGTGCCAACAACTGATAAATACTGAGTCTTATGGTACTCACTAACATGGAAATTCACTAACGATTTTCAATTATGGATTATGGTTTTCCTCTACATAGTAATTTTCAATTTAAAAATAACTCCAGCGGTCCAAACCAGAAAACCATCAAAACACACACCCAATAGTTCATCCTGGGAAATCATAAAATCAAAACAAGGGGTATAATCCATGAACCACCAAAACATATATATCTAATCAATCCCATCATCCAAATTAATCCATAATATCACTATATATGAATCTATTAAACAAATTGTGGCACAACCACTGAAGAAACAAGCCCACCATCGAAGGAACTCCCGATCAACCATCGAAAAGAATGTTATCCAGTCTAAGAAGGCACCAACGACTCTCCATACACCATATCAACCAATACAAAAACACCCACTAAAATTAAATGTCTATTTACATTGAAACATGACAAAAAATTAAAGATCATAATTCAAGAATTTGGGTCACCCCTGTCCAATAAAAAATCCAACCAGTCATGGTTGACGTGGGTACCGATCGCTTATTTAAAAAATTCATTAAGATCATTTTACACATAAGAAAACTCATATGAATTTATAAAACATCCCTTGGAATCCAAAATAAAAAAACTAAAAATACCCAAACAAGAAGGTCCTTTTTAAAAAAAATCCCACTTCTAAAAAACATTTTGAGATCTAATTTCAAAAACTATTTTGAAATCGTGTTTCAAAACCCATTTTTCTTTTTTTCAAAAACCTAAAATTAAAAATCATTTCAAAATCATCATATCCATGATCCATTTCAATTAAAACCATCTTTAAATACAATTTTACACACAACTAACTCCACTTCAAAAGTTTTCCTTTCAAAATGAAGTTTTCCTAGAAAATTAATGCACCTTGAAAACAATTTCTATATAATGGTCATTCAAACACATCCAAATCATAATAAAAAAATAGGAAAAATATATCCATATTAATGTAATATAGCCTTATAATATAATTAATAAAACATCAATTATGTCATTACTTTCATCCATTAATAATGGATTCCAATGAGGAAAAATTTCAAACCATGTGAAAAACTCACTGGATCCTAGTTGAGCCCTATAATTCATCCTGAGCATTATCCATCACAATTTTGGATTCTTAATCCAAAATAACACCTTAATCATCTTGGAGTGCCTAATATTAACACTAGACATCCCTTGAAAATTTGAGTTTCAACCGATGTCATTATGTAAAGAAATGAGCTTATTCTACCTATTGATTCACAATATCCTAACTCCACCTCTAACTATAATGTCACATACCAAGAATTGTTTCAATAGCATCTGGTAACACCTTGACCTAGATATTCTGAACAAAACTCAAAAATGGTTTCTCTAAATGATCTTAGACACACCTCCCTATATTCAAAAGGCAACTGACTAGCTGTGAGGACCTAAAATAGTTATGGGTAGATTATTCCCTCTAAAATAAGGCATGTGTGTCATGCTTGAATATACTAAAAATTATGCAAGAACCATCTGTATGATGGAAATACCAAGAAAAAAACAAGGATCCAAATGTTACCCCATAGTATAGAATATAAAGAAGTAAAATATTTTATATGATGGTTCAAAAACTGAAAAATAACATATCAATCCAGCATCATAGCAATCTAATAACATAATAAGATGTCATTATATATAAATAAAGGACTCGCTATCTGGTATATGAGAAATAATAAATGAAAAATAAATATGTTGGCCTACTTCCTAACACACAAACCACCCTACCATATCCATGGCCTCCATGACATGCCGACTGAACCCTATGTCTATATCCAAGAGATACCTATTTCCTAAGAGAAAATTATAAGGTTTAACAAAGTAAATAAAAACTCATACAAGGTATGCAAATATGGGGTGTGTCCAAAAAATCCATTAAGAATACCCAAATTCCATGATAGTTTTGAGTGATGATGTGATCAAGTAGATGTTTATTCAATACATATAATAAGGTGTAGTCATGTCTATGAAACACACCCACCCAGAAATAGAACACCTAATGCACATAAAATCTCACAAACCATGTCTTCATGTTCTAACCATTCCACAAAAACACCTAACATTGCATACTTTAGCACCATTCTATAAGGAAGAAGGTCAACTTATACCATAACACAACTGATATCCAAATATATGGGGTACAGTGTCTAAACAATTCCTCAACTCGTAATATAATATGTGGGGTAGGTTTTCACACAGTATTATATCTCACAAAGCTCCCAACCCATCCCTTATCGCTCGAGGGGGGCCACAAGTCAAGAATTATCAAATTCCTAGCCCAAACCAAAGATTCAAGGTATGTTATCATTTAAACCTCAAACCACTACCTGGAGAAACATGGAACGATCATACATCCATAATATTCTGCCCATCCCATCTCAATCAATGGAGGTACATCATCCATGTCTCACATCATGTTGTTATCCAACAATCTCATGAGCAGTCCTCAACTTATGTCTGATTACCCTGAAATGGTACACTATTACAAACCACACCTACTTAAGCAAAAAGTATTAATACCAAGACCTAATATATCCCACTCAAGAAAAGGTTTATCTTCAGTATCTCTCTCTCCCTTTTGGGTTTATCACCTAGCACAACATGTTAAACACACACAAGGCTCACAACATGTAACAAAACTCACTATCTCATCACCAGGGAACTAGTATCTCAGGTCCCATCCCACATATAAAGCATATACCAATACTCATATCAACCCTCTAAGGGTTCTGTTCTATCCACATTAACCAACCATCCACTTAAATACTATAATTAAGTTCTCACAGGGCTGCATACATGACAAGAATCATCACGCAACAAGTATAACACAATAAAATCACAAAAAATGGAACATACAAAGCACACATTCTTTAAAAAATATGGAATCACCCACATGAGGTCAAATAAAAAAATGATCTCAATCAATCCCTTCTATTTTATTTTAAATCAATGTTAAAACCCTCCTTTAAAACCATTTAAAAAGGAACCACATGCTATCTTTCCCACACTATGACCTTAGTCAAAATCCCATCATACATTCTTTAGGAAACCCATTTATATTTTGAAATAAAATTTCAAAAACCATTTACCAAATCACCCTCTATCATTTAAATTTCATTTCAATCAAATTATTTTTTTGAAAAAATAACATTCTAAAAAGGTAGTATATTTTTCTTTAAAAAACAATCATGCAACCCTAAAAATACAAAATGACATCCATTAACACTCATTCGACTAGGGATCCACCATCGAATAATTTAACCAGCTATATGGTTCATATTTACTATTAGGAAGATGTGTGTCTGTCTCTACATTATAATGGAAACACACAACCATAATTCATGTATATAGATAATACAAATAATCAAACACAAACATAAAATCAAAAAAAAAATACCAAGATATTTAGATATGTAAATGAAACATACCTAAATATATATATATATCTTTTTTAATTCACAACCCAAATATCACTATTTAGGCTTTTTACGAATCAAATCAACTCCAGGGCAGTTTCACCTCAATAAAAATAATTAAATTAATTAATTAATCAATTAGAACTAAAAATACAATTTAGCATAAATGGTGGTAAACTCACCGGGTGACCTCCCGACACTAAATCTAAGAGCAACGAAGTTTGGTTCACTCCTGACACACACACAGACCTAAGACACATATAATACCCAAATTATAATTATGATTAAATGACCAATTTTACCGAAATTCTCTAGAAAACATTAATAAATCAACAACACACCACACCACATATCAAATAGTTAATGAAAACTTGATTTACTACTCTCAATAACTCCCCTATGAGCCACACATGAAAGCCCCATGAGTCATAGATATTTCAATACAATCAAGAAAAATTATTCATCATGAACCCTATATGGTCAAACCAAAAATCAAAGAAGAAAGAGAAGAATAAGTGGGATCTCACCTAAAATCCATGTGATGAAATTCTCTTGAATGAATCAGATAAAAGAAGCTCCAAGGGGGAGGAAAAATATATCCATGTGGGTCTCTACCCCTTCATTCGAGTAGACACATATAGGGGAGGTTGTGGGTGGGTGGGGGTGGGCTCCTAAAATAGATCCCATATGAAATATCCAAAGGCCCCTAAAAATATGGTTTCCTAAAGTGGTTGAAGGCATTAACCATGGTTCATGTTGTGAGTAACCCTAGGTAGAGGGATCCACCCTCTTTTACTAATACTTTCATGGGGTGAACAACCTATTCACATAATTAGGGATCTTGAATATGGATTGATTCTCACTAGCCACCTCATTCACAACCTGAAGTCCCCCCATGAATTTCATTCATCACATGAATGGACCTTCTCATTAGGAATATCCCACTACTATTATTTTACAGCATCCCAGCTCCCTAAGCACTGTCTTGACATCCTATTGAACCCCCAATACATGCACCAAGACTCAAACCACATCTAAAAACCCCATTTAAGGACGTCAAAATTCCCAGAATCCCAAGATGACTCTCGATTACAAAAAAATACATCAATAAATAGAAAATTAAAATTTCCTTAGGAATTTAATTCTCATAACAACATGGGTCATTGTGATAATAAATAATTTTTAAATTAAGTCATATCCATCAATGTGATATGATTGATATTTTACTATATAATGATTCCACTTTAGTGCTCCTATCATAAATTATTAATTTAGGTAGGACATCATGAAAATCATATCATATATGAATCTTGGATAGTTGCGTGGAAAAATTCTTTCTCAATCCATTAAATTTATAAAATAAACTTTATCCCTATGGTATCCAATATCATAGTGCATATCAACTATATGTGACCTAAATAATACAGAAAATATGAGAACCCAACTCTTAGGGTCACCCATAACTTTCTTGAAATATATAATATAATCCATGGGAACCCAGTTTTAGTATAGAGTTACCTAGTTGGATGAATGAGGTCATAATAAGTGACTCTATGTAATTAATCCAACAATTAATATTTTAAGAAGAGTTATTATCTAATTAATTACTTTTATATGTATTCACACTTCTAAATATTTCTTTTTTTAATCAATATTACTTCTATCAAACCAATTTTTTTAAACCATATTGATGTATAAATATTTATATAACTCATAACTTTTGTTACAAACCAAAATTAAAATCCAAATATTATTACATATATCAAAATATATCTCATGCATAAGGTATATGAAACCATTTCATGTCAATTATTAGAATCCTACATAACCAAAACTACCTTGAAGAGTAAGCTTTGAGCGATATATATCTAGCCACCACTTTTCTAAACAACATCTAATACCCCATTACAATGAGCAGTCTGACCCAAAGTCCATATACCCATGGTTCATCAATCAATAAAGATTTAAATTCCATAAAAATTTTGACATCTAATTTTTATAATATATAACTAAATTCCTCATTCATTCTCATAACATAAATAAATGAGTAAATAAGTGAATAATAAAAAATAAATAATCATTTTAGAAATTTATATATGCGATAACAATTTATGACTAATTCATAAATAAAGAAATTATAAACATTTTATAATATAGGAATTCCCATATGAATATTCCATTCCATGGAAATGTTATATATACTATAATATGAACTCTTTCATAATATTAATCAACATGAAATTTTATATAATCTCCTTCATATTCCAAAATATGTAATATTTATGAAAAAAATTTATAGTCATATTAGTATTTCATATTTTATGTAAATAATTTAAATAAAATAAAAATCACATATATATGTATTTTCAAATATGGAATTCAGTATAACTATTTACATTATCATTTATGGACAATTCATAAACCAATATAAACACTTATATTTTTTTATTTTATAATTTTTACCAATATTATACCACATAAATCCAATTTAAACCTAGATCAAATCCATTGAAATTCTCATGGTATAGTTTAAGTCCCACCAAAATGGTCTTGTATAGTCAAAGGTTTTTTAGAATTTTAAAAAATATAATTTTCTTTAAAATTATACACAACACACCTAGTTTAGATATAGAGCATGCAGTAGTGGATAGAAACTTACCCCTTTATAGGTTGTTTCTTATTATTAAGTGGAATTTATAATTTCCTATTTAATCTTATATATTCATGAATATCATTCATTAACCATGTACATTTTAGAAACACTATGTTTTAGGGGTGACAACTATATTTTCATAGTCATATAATATCATATTTCAAACAAACTATAAATATTTCTGAAGTAATGTGGGATAGATTATAGTTTGGTGGCCCAAATAATATTTTGGTGGACCTATGGAATCATATTTTATACATACCAAGACTTTTTGCAATAGATATAACCTATTTTGGTCAAAATATCCCTAATATTAACCATATCACGGTCTATACTCATGGTGGGTATCACCATGTCATAGTGATAGATTAACTAAATCACGTTGATATGGATAAATTTCACATTTGTTCTCATAACTGACCTATAACCATTTCATTTACAGCTCATTGTGGTAATATAAATATTATAATACCATGACCATTTTTCATAACAATTATTTCCCAGTTTAAAAATATCAAGAACCATGACTGTTTTAGACTTGGCTATATCGTTGTTCTAGAAAAACTATTTTTTCAGTTTCTTCATCTATTTGAATAATAAATCCAAAAAAATGAATGTAGATCTAATTCCACTAATATTTGAGGAATCCTTATTCCTAATTTGAAAACATCCCACATGACATCCAAATGAACATATAAAAGAACTCCATTACCCAAACTTTTGGGCAACGTGACTCTTTACATCACTAATAAATCTTTTGGGTGGGGAGGCACACATCTTCGAATGTTCAAGTGTGAGAGTTATTAGGAATTGTTTAAATCATTTATTTGGTACCATTTACGGGTCTTGGAGGTGATAACACATATCCTTTGTTAGTGGTAACTATCAACCAGAATTGATAGATCCTTATTATATCTCCAATAATTTTACCTGAAATAAATAAATAAAGAATGAAGTACCTTACTTCTTTGTTTATCACAAATCTATTCAATATATTTCACACAAGAATCATAGAGTTTACTAAGAATCATATAGTGAGAACCTTTCTCCCAGAGTATCCATGGACTATGTGAATCTCCCAATGTTTGGTAAAAACCCTCTATAAGACACAATGTGATAGAACCTTTAGTTGAAAATCTTGATGAAAATGATATCTAAGGTGATTCAAATTGATTAGTTTCAAAATATTTAGATTCACACCCAACAAAAAAAGAATTAAAATTTATAGCCTTCCACGAAGTCACAATGGATTCTAAAAGATCATATATATTGAATGAATATTTTCCTAAATGTTTTTTGAGGTTATAATGGTTGAAAATCTTGGATTCTTATTTGAAACTGAATTTTTATTATTTAAACAATTAAGTTGGATATTATAACACATGTAATCATCATTATATTATTAAAATACTGAGCATGATATCTTTTTATAGAAGAAGGTTGTCAAATCACATGAGATCAAATATCATATAAATTAACATGAAAAACAACACCATATAGTAACCCTCACAATGTCATGGTTCACACTAGTACAACCCATGATGTGATCTAAACCACCATGCCATGGTGTTTCCTTTATCTCTTTCATTATTTCTAGTTTTATATAAATAGTGATATAATATAATATAAGAAACAAATGGAAAATATATTCTCTTATAAACATTATTGTTAAAAATAATTTCCCTATGAAATCAATTAAATAATTTTTTTTATTTTGATTAAATTGTGTATTTTACTATTATACTATGATATATATATATATCACCCTCTCCCTTGATGTATTTACCCTCCAAATTTAATTTTTTTTTTTAATATTTCTCCCATTATTCATTGAATATAACCCTATTAATTTCATATTACACTACTACAAAAATGTCCTTTAACAGTGCTACAATAGGACTTTATCAGTGTTAAAAAAGTGTTGAATATGAGAACATGGTTAAAATCCCTAGTCTTTTATTAGAATTAAAAAATCATTGTTAATGGACCCCTTTAACAATGCTGTTAAATGGGGTCTTTAACAACGCTAATAAAGACAATGTTGTTAAAGGGGGTAAAATTATATTTTTTCAGACCTCCATGAGCCCAACCCCTTTATCAACACTTCAAAGACACATTTAACAGTGCTTCCTCCCCCTTTATCAGTGATTTTTACCCCACCACCCCTATTATCAGCACTTTTGAATTGACAGCCTCATGTGCACCCACCTGGATTCAAAATCTGCACACCGCCTTTGAAGATGTAACTCATTTACCACTACACCATGTTGTTTTTTTGTCTATTTAATGATATTTATGTTTATATATATATATATATTTACATATATATTTTCTATTCATATATTTATATAAGTTTTTTTAAATAAATTTATACAATATATATGTGTATAATATATATATATACTTATATTTACTTAAATATATTATATATTATATTCAATTACATATAACATAATAAAATATAAATATATATTCAGTTATTAATACGCACATATATGTATATATAAATTTTATAAATATATTTTTATAATGTAAAAAATTGTTAGATATTGTTTAAATATATTTTTAGAATATTTATTTATTTACATATTTTAGAATTTACATATAAATATATATTTCTTAATTATTGACAGACACATGTTTATCTATAAGCATTAATTATATAGGTATATACACATATTATTTCATTTTTATATGGTAAATAAAATGGGTAATTTTTTAAATTAAATAAAATGAATAATAAATATTTATTTTATATATTTAAAAATATATTTTCTTGTAAATATGTTTATATATGTATTTATACAAGGGATTTATTACTAGTAAGTCTAATAAAATATACATATGTTTAATTATAAACAAAACTACATTATGGAAAAAGATAAAATTTAAAAACCATAATATCAATATGAATGTAATACCTAGGAATAAATTTATCCTCTACTAAAAAAATATAATAATACCCCCTTAAATGATGTTGAAAATCCATCAAATGTTAAAAAATTGGGGTACCCCAACTAAAAAAATCATTTTTAGAGGTCTTTGGGACCTATTTTGGACTTGAAAAAAATAATGAACGAGGTTTCCCTAGTCAAAACAATGTAGATATCATTGCTGAATTCGATTTGATAGGCCATTTTATATGATTATTACTCAGTAATAATTAGAAAATTATTAATTAAAAATATTTTTTATTATTATTTTATAAGCCATTTTCACTAAATATCATATATATTAATTGTAAATACTTATTTACCTTATCTAAAACACATTTAAAAAATATATTTTATATTAATATCAATATAAATATATTTATATATTAATATATCATTTTTAAGGATTTTTTTGAAATATACCCTTTGTCAGTGCTAGTAAAAAAGCAATGATAAAATCACCCATTTTTCAGAACTTTTTTACAAGCACTCATAAAGGGTGGACCAATATTAGTGATTGTAAAAAGTTGATGACAAAGGGCCCCCTTTAATAGTGCATTTTCTAGCACTGAAAAGGGGGGTCTTTAATAGAACTTTTAGTTAGTGCTATTAAATCCCTAGTGCTAGATAAACCCAGTTTTGTAGTAGTGTTACATAAACATTTACTGCATATTTAGTAACTTACTTGAATTGTATTTTAATAGAAAACTGACCTAATGCATATATTTTATTGTACATTTTTTATGATATTTTATGAACTTTTAAATGATTTTTATATGTTGAATAAGGTTAAGTTTCACACAAGTGTTTTGTGGCTTAATTTGGAAGTGTTCCAATTTCCAAAATGTTCTGATATGAATTGAGACACACAAGAGAAATGTGAAATGTTTTTCATTGAATATAGAAAGTTCTTATGCTCTAAGTAGGTTCTAATAAAATTGTCCATTGTTTTACACTGGTATTCTTAGAGTTTTAAATGTGTGCATAAAATCCATTCAGACACTTAATCTAATTACCCATTAACCATTCCACAAAAAAACAAAATATATTAAGGTCTCACCATGGTAATTTTTTTTTGTATTGTGTAAAAATGTTATCTTCCCCTCTGAGTATTATGTGATAAGGATAAATTTTTTGAGCTATGTTTATGTTTTATACAATTAGTACTAGTGTTCTGTGGGATCCATCAAGCCATTAACACACACTACCACAAAACGGGTCAAGGCCAGTGCCACCATTTATCAACGCTAATGAAAAAGCGCTGATAAAGGGGGTACCTCTATCAACACTAAAAAAATTACTGATAAAAGTACCCCTTTATCAGAACTTTTTTTAGCACTGATAAAGGTACCCCCTTTAATAACGCTTTTTTTAGCGCTGTTAAAGGGTACCCCTTTATCAGCGCTTTTTTTAGTAGCGCTGATAAAGGGTGTACTTTCAAAAAAATCATTAAAAATATATAGATATAGTTATATTGATAAAAATATAATATATATATATTAAATATAATATTTAATATATTTTAGATAAGTATAAATATATAGTTACACTTAATATATAAGACATTTAGTGAAAATGGATTATAAAAAAATTTAAAAAATATTTTTAATTAATAATTTTCTAATTATTATGGAGTAATAGTCATTTAATAACAATTTGAAGAGTAAAAAATAATTTTTTTTAAAACGATCCAAAATATGTTGAAAACGCAACTCGAACTTCAAACGGCCATAACTTTTGATTCGGGTGTCCATTTGAGCTCTACAATATATAAAATTGAAGCCTGTGATGAGCTCTACACCCTTATGATTTAGGGGGTGGGAGTTAAAGGTTTTTTGGAGGCCAAAAAAGTCTTAGAAGGCCTACAAAACTGAGATTTTAGTCAGGATACTCTGATTTTTTAACATTTTGTGGATTTTCAGCCTCGTTTAAGTGGATATTATTGGGTTTTTTTGGTGGGGACTGAATTTATTCCAAGGTATTACATTCATATTAATATTATATCTTTTCAATTTTATCATTTTTTATAATTCACTTCTATTTATAATCAAATATATAACAATATATACTTATTTTTTATATATTCACACATAAAATTTTAATTATAAATATAAATAATAAAATATATTTACATATAAAATATTTTAGATTTATCTAAAAAATATCTAATGTACATTTTATTTAAAATAAAAATATATGAATATTTATATACCTATATATTAATCTAACTATATATATATATATTAATATAACTACATATATATATTAATATAACTATAACTATATATATTAATATCACTATAAATATATATATTAATATAACTATATATATATTAATATAAATATATATTACTATACAAATAAATATAACTATATATATATAGAGATATCATGAAATGGAAAACAAATCAAAATAGATGAGTGGTAAGGGCTTAGGCGTGCAGGGGGGGAGGTCTCGAGTTCAAAACCTGGTGGAGACAGGGGTGCGCGTTCATGGGGAAATATGGGAGCTAGCACTGATAATGGTTGGGGGATAGCGATGATAAAGGGTGGAGGGGGTGTGTGGGGGCACTAGAGGTGTGGGAAGGTGATGCTAAAGGGGGGGGGGTCAAGCGCTGTAAAAAGCCCCCCCCCCCCTGAGATTTCCAAGATTTTTTTTTAATTTTTTAAATTTTGTTAACTTTTATCAGCGCTTTTTTAGCGCTCATAAAAGGGGAATTTATCAGTGATTTTTGGAGCGCTGATAAAGGGATCCCCCCCTATCTATGACCACTTTAACAGTGCTTTACTAGCACTGTTAAAGGCCATTTTTAGCACTGATAAATGGGGTATTTGTAGTAGGAACATATATTTATCAATTCAAGTTTTGAAAATATAAAGGTACCACCATAGAAAATGATCTATATTCTAAATCCCAAACATTTCCTTTCCCATTCAACAATACCTTAGAAACCAGACATAAAAAATTAATATGTGACAATTTGAACCATGATTCCCAAGCCATACATGAAACAAAAAACAATTGTGAGATTAATCAAGGCCCTTAATTTCATAAAATTCCATTCGTACACCATTTTTGAGTTCATAAGAAAAAATGAATATTTGTACTCAAAATTATAATCACATTTGGAAAGGGGTGAAACATGCATAATAAAATCTGATCCAAAAGAAATAAGTGGAGGAGGAGGATCATGGAGATGATTCCCATGGATATCAAGGCTTGGTAATAAATAGGGATTAAACTGAACAATCTCATCTACATTGGATAATCACAAGGAACACTACATGCCTATATATAGTAAATATAGACACCTTAAAAAGGATACTTGATTTATAAATAAAAGATAAGAGGATAAGGAATGGATATTATAGGACTCCAAAACTATATATAATTTTTTTTCTATTCTATATTTATAATGAAACACTATTCTCTCTTTTTTTTCATTTCATATAAATTGTGTTATTTACCCATAGTTGAGATCCCATTCTCCCATTCATGATTGAAAACTAACCTAGGTTCACCTAATGAAGGATGTTATGAGTTCTCAATCTATTATTCAAACTCTTTCTTATTTTGTTTTCACATTGAATACCTAGCAGTCAAAAATGATGGGTAAGTGATAGTGGTTTCTTACCCCCTTTACTTCTTTGTTTTATTCCATATTGTTATCAATATTTCATGCCTTCTATCTATCTTTATGTTAATATATGATGAAACCATTATACTGGTATTGAATGGGTGCATTCCCACACTAGGGAGTGAGTTCGGTTGTTCTCTCAGTCACTCAGTATATAATTTGATTACTGGTAGTCCTTAAGAGAATCATTACATACCAATGGTTCTAATCAGAATAAAAAATCAAACTATGCTACATAATTAATTAAAATATAGTATACAAAAAGTTTAAGGTTGAACCCATGAGATGGTGAATGAGTTTAATTATATTTTTAAAAGAATTTTATTTAATTAATTTTTGAATAATGAGGATAGAAAGAAGCCTGATTGATTTTGAAAGAAAGAGAGACCACCGAATATTTGGTTTGTTTGGAAATAAATTGGAAAAAGGAAAGATGGGGTTTTGTAGTTTCAGGGTTCATGTGTAATTGGTTTTAAAAAAATAAACTGATAATCCATGTGTGAATTCAAAGTTTAGAGGAGGTGGATCTAATTGTCAAGGTATCCCCTCCTCAATGTGGTAATCCCCCTTTTACCATGGTCTGGTAGTTTAGGGAATTTTCAAATCAAGTTTCTATCAATTTTTTTTTAAACCCGGCTACCATAAATTTGATAATGATTATGCCTAATTTAGGGTAACCAGTTATGAAATTAAATAGTTTATTTTATATTTATTAAAAAATTTCCATGATTAAATAAAAAAAGTGATTGGAATTGGATAAATAAAATGCAGCAAACCAAATACATGAATAAAACAAGAGAAATAAATCCAACGACACCTTCCCCATTCATCTACATTACCCTAGAACAAGGAAGTATTTACCCCCTCTTCCTAGTATTAATGGCAGTAAGAGTGAAGTAAGAATTAAAAATAAAGGATAAATAAAATCAAAGAGAATTTAGTGGAGGACCATGTAACACCACAACTTCTCACCCTAGAGATTGGTCTCTGGATCTCCTCTGATAGAAATAGTGCAGTTCTCTATTTATGGACTTCAATGTGGTTCGTGTTTTAGTTAGGTCATCATAATTTCATCCTGTAATGAATCATGTGTCTCCTTTATGTGGTAAATGTATACTTAAGTCACAAATAAAAAGTATCTCATTGAAAATCCTACCAAAATCTCATTATTGGGTCTATGAGGAAACTTTCACATCATGAATTAGATTTACAACATGAAAGTTTAAGGCCTTTACCTAATTGATCTTTTTATTCTTCACGGTCTATACTGATTTCATGCATTGTACTGTTTTAACAGCATGTAAGGTATTTACGACATGAAACTTCAATTTCAAGTGCTGAAAAATCCATTTCACCCCGATTATTCACTTTCAACCCCCAAGATTCCCCCATAGGCATCCAATATCATGGATGCCCATATTTTATGTTGTCAAAATGATATTATATCAAATAATAAAATATTTCTAGTTCCATTACATTTTGATTTTCCTGTTTTCGTGCCATCCTTCTTTGCATCACGACATTAAATGCATTAAGCTCCTCATATTTTAATCTTTTTTTCTTCTCCAAATATTTATAGTATCCTTCCATAAATCAAAAAACAAGTTAAATAATCATAATATTGGAAATAATATCAATTATATGAAGAAAATTAATGCATTAAAACGCCATAAAATATATTAATGAAATACACATATCACTTACCCATGAAAGGGGTGGGTGTATGATGTCCTTGGAGGACTCCCATGAATTACAAATTCGATTATAAGTAAAAATGTCATGTGTTCTAGTATGATTATATGTTCACAATGAGTGGGATTGAGGTAAAATTTTTAGAGGTAGTGAGGATATTTATTGGTTTCCACCCCAAGGAAGAATCCTTCATTTTGATCTTGTTTTTCATTTAGATTAGGTTTCATATTTGCATGTTTTACTTTCTTTTATTTTAGAAATAATTTTCATGTTCATAAATTTTATTTATATAAAAATTCAAAAAAAGTAACAATTGAGGAATAGTGTGTTTTTTTTAGGTTCCTCACAAGGCAACCCAAATCAGCCATGTTATTAAAAAAACACCAAGTTCTCAATCTTATCCTTCTGAAACCTAACTTTTAGAATAAGGTTCATATATTCCAACAATAAAAGAACCTAATTTAAATATCCAAATAAAGGAACTACACTACAACATCTCATTCCATATAACCTTGATTAATGTAGAACTCTTGGAACACCCACATAATTCAAAGCACAAAATAACTCACAAAAAACATAGAAAAAAGGGATCTATGTGGTTTTGGATTAGTCATTCTGCATAGGAGAAACACTAATTATTTTATTAATATGATATAACGAGTGTGATTAAAATATTACAAGAATAAGTGATAATGTGATTATACTAATATATTTATATAAAATTATATCTAGTAATTTAAATGGTACCACATTCCAATCATTATAGATGGAACTCCACCTAGTCAACACCACTGGATGATTCACCACCTCAATTTTTGATCCCTAATAAACAATTAAAGAATCATATTTACTCTTAAAAAAGCCTTCAAATATTTTGTTTATTATTTTTCCATATATAATAAAATTTACTCATACAAAAGACAACTATTCCTTCTATAATTTACATCCTCCAAAGTCATTTTCTACCATCGCTACCATTTCCCCCATCCCTCCCATTACTCTCTATTTTGATTCTATTTTCAAACTTACTTGATTTTTTAAACTACTATTATCCCGAATATTTGGAGTAACATTAAAAAACACACATTCCAAAATATTACACACTTATCCGAAAAATAGTTTTCACCATAAACTAATAATATCCCACTTGAGAATTGTCTTTTAGGATTTAGTATCAAGTCTTTTAGATCACTTAAGCAAACTTAACCTTACTTCATTATTCCTTTTGTTATAATAGTAATTGAATCTCTATTTTCCTTATGGTAAACCAAGTCCCACTAAGTAAAAGCACTACCATATACTTTTTAAAGCTTTGAACTTCATTATCATATATTAATAATTTTGACTTCCACCTATTTTCTATAGGTCCAAGACTTATTCTTCCTCTTGAATCTGGATGAAGTGATACTTCTATTGAATGTGTTTTCTTTTTGAGTGAAACAAATTATTATTTACAATATGGATCATACTTTGACTATCACATAATAATGTATCTTTCCCATATATCCTTATGAGTTATTTTAATAAACCATTCAACCATATCAACTTATTCTCCACTTCCATTGCAAAAAAACTCTACTTTTATGGTTTATAGTGAAAATATGCACTCTAATATTGACATCCAACATATGATAGTTCCTCCATAGGTAAAAAAATCACATAGTACTTCTCTATATTACGAATCTAGTAAAAATTCCATGTCAACATAAACTTGTAATAGATCAACTATTACTAAACATAAGGAAATACCATCTAAACCTTTGAGATACTTGAGTATCCATTTACCTCTTCTTAGTACTCCTTTCACATATTTTTAATGAACTTATTAACAAATGCTGATAATTGATCAATGTGTGACCTTGTATAAATCTAGTAATACATCAATCTTCTAACCACTGATACTTAAGGAATACTTTTCGTATACATAGCCTCATATTCTATTTCTGGTGCCTTATTATTGTGTAATTTTAAATGACCTTCTAATTTAGAAGAGAAAGGTTTTTGATCTATAAATTCTGAATCTTGCCATTATCTTCTGAATATATTCCAACTGTGATAGAATTAATGGTTCAATATTCCAATCCAACAATTTACTTATCCCTAAAATCTATTTAGATTTCTCAATATCCATTATGTTGAACCATTTGGATAACTCATCCTTTATCACTTAGATCTATTTCTTGTCTGAATCCATAAAAATAATTTCATCCATATAGGAGAGAAGTATGATAAATATCCCATCATAAAATAACATTTGGTAGTATAAATGATCCATATTCCACTAAATAAACTTCAATTATACTATAAAGGCATTTAGATTTTAGTTCCATTTCATGAGTAATTAATTTAGACCATGAAAACTTAATTTAAGATTTAAAACTAGTTCTCTTTAATATTCATCAAATACTTTTGGTTTCTCAAAGTAAATTTCCTTCTCTGAAACTCTATAAAAAATAATTCTTCATATCTAGTTCAAGATTTATAATGTAATGAACTATCATGATTTGACCTGTTATATCAACTAGGTTGGCTTTGCACTAGGCTTAAATGGTGTTCTAAATACCCATTGGCTGGAAACCAGTGCATGGGAATCAAGGAATATAATTTTGGGAATGGTTTATCATTTAAATATAAATTAAAAAACAATGAAATCAAACTGAAAATATGACATGATATATCCATCTATTAGACTACCATTCATATAAAATAAGTAGTTATAAGTAAAGGACTAAAATAAACATAGCATAATTAAAATAAACATATACAATCACTTTTACAAATTTAATGATACAAAGTATGTATAAAAATAGATACAAATCACTAAAAGAAATTTAAATACAATAGTATGAGATTTATAATATACAAAATAAAAAAACAAAATCTAACCCAAACTTTATCAAATACCAACTCTATGTGGCCCATGTCCACCAAACATCTCCCATCAAATTCTCCCATGGAAAAAACCAATAAGAATCAATATGGGGAATAATTGGTCTCTTGAAAGAAAACATAACAAATATATACACCCATTGGTGTATTCAAGGTGTGTAATAAAATGAAAAGTAGTAACTTAGGAAGAATTATATCAAATTCCTTACAAATTGAATTTCAATAATTTTAGTTTGAGACAAATTTTAGAAAATATGATTTTATATGTGACTGCATAAGAGAAAAAATAAAACATTTCCTTCATTCCATAATAAATCTTTAAAAATAAACTTCTATTTTAATCATGAAGGAAAACCACCACTTTTCTATAAAAAAATTCTATCAAACACCATTTTCCTTTGTAAAAGTCTTTCTAAAAAACCCCATTATAAATAACCCATTTAAAACAAAACCGTTATATGAAAAAAATAAATTGACAATAAAGATGGAACCATAATCCAATAAAGACTAAAAAAATAAATAACACTAAGACAATGGTTCCATGAAATCCAATTGAATAAGGATGTTAAAATACGAACAAAGTGGGAATACCCTAGATGAAATCATCAAAAATAAAGAAGTGACATGAAAAATAATTAGGTGATAAAGGGAGATAGTTTTATACATTACATAACTTGGGACTTAGTAATGGCTTATGTTGCATCCTAAACCAATACACAATCTACCCAACTTACTCAAAGAGGGAACATCAGTGGAACTCCCTTATTCTGAACAAACCATTCAACTTGGGGACACTAGCTAGTGTGCAAGCTAACTAGTGTAGCATAAATCCAAATCTATCTCTTAGTGTCTATGGTTCCCATGTATTCAAACAAGTGGAGGTGAAAAACAATAAGGTGATGATCATTATATGACTCAATATAGCATAAATAATAAATATCGTCTCACCTCCAACATCCTCACAAGAAACAATACCTTTTCATATCCATTCATATATATCAGGAATTTCATAATAATAATCAATAACATCCTTTAAAGGGGAAACCCAAAAAGGTCATACTAAACTAGGGGATTAAATTAAATAGAATCATAAATTATTAACTTAAATTATTTTTAGAATGTGGAAAAAAAGGACATTTAAAATTTTCTTGAGATTTCAAGTCATATAACCAAGATTTTAATGTTAAACCTTGAAAACAAACATTAGGAATCCATTTTTAAATCATTTAGAAACTAAAACTTCATTTGAAATTTTCTTACACATCAAACCCTTTAAAAAATAACTTTCACTTTTAAAAGTACTTTAAAAAAATCCCTTTTAATTGAAAAAAAATATTTGGAAATCACATCCATGTCAAACACCTTTTAAAATTTAAATTTAATTATAAAAAGACTAGTATGGAATTTATATATTCACTTGTCATATTTTAAAACTAACCATTTTGAAACTAGAAATATAAAATTGATGAAAATACCTTAAATTCCAAGAGGGTAAAACCTTGAATTATTTTAGCATCCATCAATGGAATTGTATATAATTATAATTTGATATAAAATGATATTAAGAAAGATCAAGGATTCAAATACATGTAATGTTAAGGAATTTCATAGAATAAATTACCTTAAAATTAGACAAAGTAAGTATCCTATGAAGAAGGAAGCCCAAAAAATGTTGAAGAAGATGTTTACAATCCATAGACATAAAAATCCAAAATATTAGGATATTCCCAAATCCTAAATTCAACCAAAAGGGACCCTATGGTTTTTAGGAGAAGAATAATTCAAGAAAAAATATGGAATAATAGAAGTTGATTTGATATATATATATGATTAACTTGCAGAACCAATATCATCCATGGAATAAATCCAATGGAAAATCCACGGAGGAAGAGAAGAATGTAGGGGAGACACACCTAGAGTCAGAAAATCCAAATGGGGGGAGTGGGGAGGGTAAAACCTTTAAATTTTATGAGGGCCATAAAGTTAAAATCACTTTTAATTAAAACTAGGTAATTCACACTATTTGAATTAAAGGTTTATTAATAGTGTGAAAATTTTGAAACTTATATAGGAAAAGAACAATGCACTCACCCAATTTGGCCAAACAGTTTGATAAACCATACAACAACTATATAGAACCCTCTGAAGCAAAACTACAACACCTATTGATTTCATGTTTCATGGTTTTTACTAACCACAAATAAGCCTTGTGACACTCATAAACCAATAAAAATACAAAATAAAATCCCAAAACTTATTGAAACTAAATAGGAATGAATAGAAAATATTTTTTTATACATTCTAGTTTGTGTTTTAAATTATTTTAATCCCACCATATTCATGTGTAATGGGTTATTACCACATATTTAATTCTGGAGTATTAATTATTTTATTTATATTTGAAATTATGAGAATAAAATCCAACACTTAAATTTTGGTTCTTTTGAAAATAATTTCAGGCAGAAGAGTTTATTTTGAATAAATCCAAAAAACTATTCTATGTTAAAATGAAAAATATAGAATTTCGTAAGAGTTTTCTGCTTGATTTTTGATAAAGGGGCTAAGTTTACACTTTCTAATGTTAGATCATATGAATTTGGTTATTTTCACCACGTGAATTTTATGGATAGGTCATATGACTTTTAGGATTCCATGCATTGAAATATAGAAAGGAACTTCTTGAGACTTTCCATTGTAATAATTTAGATGGACATTTCATATGAATTACAATGACATCATATGGATTTGTGGATTCCAATTATAAGACATTTCATGGTGGGATTATATGAATTTGGAGATATATCAAATAGTTTTCTAAAAAATAGGTCTCAACCTAAACCAAGCAGAAAAGGAGATTAGGATAACTAGATAATCTTCACTACAACACCTAGAATGGGTGATTAAGAAGATCATCCATCATGGTCTAATTATCATTAATGGAAATATGACTAGTTCAAGTCCTAGTGTGGGGAGGTGCTGAGCATGAGGATATATTTGGTATAGAACTAGAGCTTCTCATATGGTGGCATGATGTTGCATCAGATATGATTAATGTGGTTCCTCCCAAAATCAACTCCAATGTGGGAATCCCATGTAGTGGAACTATTCACATTATTAAAACACTCCTCATATATTTTAGAAATATTTTCCTTCCCCATTAAAATCATCATTATCCATGTGCTACACGACACTAATAACCACTATACTGTATATATCCATTGAAGATGGGTGAAAAGATCAGGCCTCCACCAGAAACTAAAATCCACCATGGGTGAATAGGGAAACTTTAAAGTATCTAGTGAACATTCACAAAGACATGATGACAGTGATGATAGAAACAAATCCTCTTAAAACTTGTGTAATAATGTATCCATCATTAAAATAAATGGATAATCTAGAGAATACTCTATAACTTCTATAATCACCATGGGAGTTAAGAACTAGCATTGAAAGATCTCGAACTACTTGTATAAAAGAACCAGAGAGCCTTCATATAGGTACAGGGGATGTGTGAATATAGAGAATAATGTTTAAGGGTGATGAGGATACTATGTAAGGGTCCTGTTAAGAGTGAGTGAAGGTATCTCAATTTAGTATAAACGTCATTGGGACAGGATAGCCACATTTTCATTTATTTACCCTTTTTAATTAGGTAATTATGCCATTATGTTTTTGAGAAGATGGTTCAAATTACCCTATCATAATTTGATTCACCTCATTCTATTTTTGTTTCAATTAAATAACTAACATGAAAGAACCATAGAGATCATTTTGTCCACTATGAAATAAAATATTTCATATAAGATGAATATAAAGCTCTATAAAGGTCAGTCTTGACACTAAAAATCATGAGCTATCATGATGTCACACTGTATGTGTAACACTTTAGTTTCAATTATAATGAGTTGTTCTATCTATAGAAATAATAATAGAATAAATATATATTTTTTCAAGAATGCTATTAAAACCTAAATTCTCAATTTTTATAGATATTATTTTATGAAATGAATTTAATTTTTGAATTCAGAATATCAAAATTATCTCAGGTTGAATTTTTAAATTTTTTTAGAAATAGTTTTTTAAGTATGGTAATGCCTTAGCCATAGCGGTCAAGGTTCCTTTATTGAAATGAAAATGATTACATGAATCTATAGTATAGAATTTTATTATAATATCTGTTAAAAAAATAAAGAAAGATATAAGGATGATCGTCAAACCATGTGAGGTAATTGTTGAATCCTTTATTGGAAATACCATACAGTATAGAAATTTCCACTTGGTAAACATGGGTGATTATGTAATTTGAGTTAGAATGAAAGTCCATGTATTCCATCCATTGAGCTATGATACTCTATAAGAGATGTATCATGTGATTAAAAACAACTTGTACGAAAGTTGTGGGGTATCTTTCAAAGAAAAGTTCATCCCAAACTATTTTCCTTAAAAAATAAACAGTAGTGATGACACTAATAGTTTCAGCATCAAGGGATTATGTGATGCCACCTGTTCCATAGAGGCATATGAGGACCTTACCACTATGATCACATAATATGACACCAAAACCGGAATAGCCCATATTCTACTTTGAGGAACCATCAACATTGATTTTTATCCATCTAGAAATACGAGGCTACCATAAGATATCAAATGTTCCAACTAGTTAATTTTAGTTTCCAACAACATTGAGTCATCTCATTATGGTAAAATCATGAATAGTGTTAAAAAATGATCACCTTGGAGTAAATTAGCTTCTTTGATAAGAAAATTGTCCTCAATAAAGAATCAAGAAAATTGAAGGGTCATTGATTATATATAAAGGAATTAAGACCATACCATATAGTTTGCAGTTTCTCGGCCATGGCCACATGGAAGTGACTACTGAGTTGAGGGGATAAATTAATGCCTATATTGAGATGATGTTGGGAAGCATGGGAGTCTACTATTGGACATAGGAATTCAAATAGGTCAAAAATATATTTCTATAGATCCAAAACATTGGAACAATATAGGAAGATATGATTAGAATCCTCCCTATGTTAGTTACAAAGGTATCACCCGGATCAAAGTGTTATATAAAAAGATTGAAAACATACATCATTTGGAATTATATTATGATCAAGTCTCTATATGGGTATCAAATTAATGAATATAATTCAAGTATTATTGAAACTTTTAATATAGGAGAGGTCATGACTATAATTAGTAGTGATAGAATGATAATATGACCAGGAAATCAGAATTCCCATTTAAGTAGGTTCCTAGACTAAAACATCATCACAAGAAGTAAAGAAGTAGTTTCTTAGAAATATATTGATCTACTTTGGTAGAACATGTTGAGGATTGGATATGAATTCCATGTTGGAGGCATGTAAATTAGGAGGTATTTTCAGAATATTTAGCAAAGATATTAGAGGAGTACCAATCCATTTGTCAATATAGATGTTGAGAGTGGAATTGCTATTTTTAATCCATCTACAATGTATCTTGGTGTTGGAAAATAAATATTAGATGGATGTACATATTTATAAGTCAAGGTAGTGTAGGTTCCTCCTCTTCAATTTTTCAAGAAATATGGATTTGAGAAAGATGAGATATTTTGAGTTACTATTGAGAAGGATCCAAGTAAACTAAGCCTAGAGAGCATCATTAATTTTTTTGATGTTTTTGATACCCAAACCTCTATTTATGAGAGGCTTACATCAGTTAAACCAAGGAAAATTGACCAATTTTATTTCAATTATTCCACCACTCCAAAGTAATTATTGAGGTAGACATTGAAATTATTAATTAGCTTCATGAGATATTCTCAAATCATTAAGGAAAAAACAATTTGGAGATAATGATGGATTTGAAAAGGTTAGTCCTATCATCCATTGAGTGGGGATTCCCTTTCCAATATAGGAGTTTATTTTTTATTTAATCATAAATACTAGATAAATAACTAACTTTGGAATTCCCCCAGAATAAAGGGACACCAAGGTAGGTAAAGGGAATTAATAACCCACTAATTCCAAGATCCATCAGGGTGATAGATCTTCTGGAATGGGGGTTCCCATTCTATAAATAGATAAAAGAATTTTCCAAATTGATTTCCTCACCCAAAACATTTTCATATTGGGAGAGATATTATTTAATATTTTGAATGTTTATTTTTTATCCTTACAAGAGGAGAATGATTTCATCTACATAGAGATGGTGAGAAGACAAACAATATCCAAGAGGCATGAATGAGTTTATGTTTTCCTTGGTCCACCATGTGAGTTAGGAGACTAATAAAGTAGTCCTTTGTAATGGATAAAATAAAGGAAAGATATTATCTTCTTATATAACCCTTATTGAAAATTTTATTTAACCCTTGGGAGTGACATTAATGATCACCAAAATTTTATCAGATTCAAAGTGAGATTTAACCTAGTTGAAAAAATATCAGTAAATCCAAAGTTATGTACCACCATATAAATGAAGTTCCAACCCAAAGGGTCAAAGACCTTATTGATATCAAGTTTAAGAGAAATTATACCACCGATATTTGATTTCCTTAGTATATAGACACATTTAGAGGCTATGCCAATGCAATCTTGAATAGTTCTATGATTGAAAAAACCAAAATGATTCTAGGAGAAGATATTTTTGCCAATAGTGACAAGTCTTCTAGAAATAATATTAGAAATGATTTTGTAGATGATTATGAAAAGGTAAATGGGTATGAATTAATAGATCATTGAATTAATTTTAACATAGGAATCAATGTGATGAATTGAGCATTGAGGCTTTGGGTAAGGGTTACATTTGAGAAGAAATATGTGACCAACATGAACCCATTTGAGTGTATAAAATCTCAAAATTTATGAATGAATGACTTGGTAAATCCATTAGGGCCTAGAGCACTATTTTTATTGGGAATAAATAACTCTTCCTTAACTTAAAACTCAAGAGTAATGCTGGTAATCAGGTCATTATATTAAATGGTAACCACAGTAGGAATAATTCCAATGGTTAGGTATTTATTGATATTTGTCCCATTAATGAGATTTGAATAGTAAGAGACAATATGTTCTTTAAGAAAATTTTCATTATCAAAGAAATGATGATCTTATTTGAGGAAAGAGGGGGTCTAGAATATTTCTATACCCTATAGATGGAGTTGTAGAATTTTCAATTCCTATCTCCATCCTTGAGATACTTAACTCTCAAGGCCTATTTCTGAATTCTATACTTAATAGAGAGCAGTGAATTCTGATTGGAAGTGAGTTCAATATATTGTGTAAGGTAAAATAAAAATCACTATTTTTAGAGTCATACAATATGTGATTAAGAATATAATAAATAGATGAAATATCCCTATAAATCTTGTTGGAAGTATCCCTACACCAACCCTTGAGATCATATTTCAGAATATTAATCTTCATAAAACATGAAAAAATCTCATTTCCACAATAATCAGAGTTCTATAGTTCATAAAAGAGCTAACCAAAATCAGGGAGAGAGGTCAATGCATTGTTAAACATGATATAAATGGGGGAGGGGGTTGTATTTACTAGTAATAAGGATAATAAAAATGGGGTGCTGGTCAGAGTTGATCTTGGGAAGATTGATTCATGATATAGAGTCCAATTTTTCAAGGGCTATCTAATTAGAGAATTCTTGGTCTAGATTGCTGGAAATAGTTATGTTGGTGTGAATCCTATAAAATATTTATTTGGAACTAAATAATTTTATTTAAATTAATTCATTTCCTTAAAAAAAGTTTGGAACTCTCTTGTAGAGATGGTGGAGTGTAATGCACCAATATTTTTCACCAGAGAACATTATAGAATTAAATTCACCAAGAACAATCCATGTATATTTAGTCTTACATTGATATTTTAAAGGATTTTATGAAGCCTAATTCTATTTTGATATAAGATTTTAGAATAATTAAAAGAGAAGTACATGTGTGTATTTGGAAAATCAATCTCATAGAGTGATCATTTACTCTTCAGTGTTGAATACAGAAAAAATTTTAAGGGTAGAGTGTTCAAATACCTAGAGAGTTTCCATAAGAGAAGGGATATTGTTAGCACTAATTAGGGGATAAAAACTTATTTATAGACTAGAAAATCCAAATGAATAACATTTTCTCATATCATCAATTCCAAGGTATTTTTTTGGTGTATTTAGATATATCTATATAATGAGTTTTGTGTTTCAGGGTTTTCCACCCAATAAAAATTCTAGAAGAAATTCATCATTTGGATTTATGTTTGAGGTTATAAACCCCTTTATTCTAACCACCTAGAGTCTTATTCTTAACATATTTTCTAGTTTCTCTAGTGTTTTTAACATTAGGGACCAAGGTTTCACCAATATCTTTTAGTTTTTCATCCAAAATAGGATCATTGGTGTGGTTCTCCATATTATTTAATTTTGTAGTGATATCATCACTATTTCCTTGATTATATGAAGGAAAATAGTTTCCTATAGGTATTATGTTATCCAATATTGTACCCAAATAATTTGAATATAGGGCATCAAGGGGATGATTTCCCTTCATAGATAATTTTTTGACATTCAACATCATCCCAATAGGAGAATTACCACAAAGATTATATATATTCTATGGGTCTTATGATATAGAATCACCCTGATTTACATTTATGTCAAGAGTAGAAGAAATTTAAATTTTACTAGGAGGGGAAAATTCAATAACATTATTATGATAAAAGATCTCAATTATAGCCTCATTTTGAAGAGATAAAACTATTTTCTTAATGTCCTATGAAATTTTCTAGGAATTGTTAATATCATCACTGTTCTCTAGGGGGATTTCTAATTCTTTATTTCTATTGGGAACTATGTATTTATTCTTTGAGATTATTCATATGATAGAATACCCAACTCAAAAAATTAATCCTAATATAAATTTGAGATATATAATTGAAATTATATAAAGGATTAATGTTGAGGTACCATTTGGAGAATTTATAAACTCTAGGTTTCGGGTGAAGGTTCCCAATTTTCAAGACCAAGTTTAGATCCTCTTTTCTTTACATAATGACATGGAAAAACCATCTCCCATAAGAATAAGTTTCAAATTAATGTTATTAAAATAATGTGTGATCTAATATTTAATATATACATTATACTAGGTTTTATCACCCTTATAGTTAATTAATTGGCCAAGAATAGATAACTTTCACATTTAAGGGCTTTTTTAGAGAGCTTCTAGGTCAGCCACCACTGAGAGAAGCGACTGTCATCTATTAAATTTATCATAGGAGGTTTGGTAGGGATATCCTTAGATAGTTATAAAACATGGAAAATTTTCAAAAATTATATTCCTTTATTTCTTCATTTATAATCTTTCTATGAATTCCCCATAGGATCTAGGGAATCCACAATTTGATTCTTGCTTTTAGATGACTCATGAACCACATCCTTGATGGACCACTCCCAATATTGTTGAAATGAAGCTATGAATCCATAAAAAATCTATAAAATCTAATTATAACCATCAATATCATCAGTAAAAGTAGAAACTTTACCTAATCAATCCATCATCATATTTTATAGAAATAGTTGACTTCTAGGTGAATAGTGAAATATATCAATTTTTTTAAAAGTTATCACTTTTAATATATTACAATGATATAATAATAACATGAAATATTATGATTTTTTCTATAAAAAATTTATATTTAAAAATTAATATAATGTTGTTTTAACTTAGAAATATATGCCTAACATTTTTGGAATCAAAGTAATTTGTTCTGTCAAATAAAAAATATTTTTAGCTCATTTATTTTAATCAAGTATTTATTAGGAACCTCTTTTAAGGATTATAAGATAAATAATTATAATTTTATTTAAAAAAGCCCAATTAAATCCATTTTAACTAATATTAAATTATATTTTTTTATAAAATCATTTTTATACTTGAAAATAATTTTTCTAAAAAATCTTTTTTCATCATGTTTTGTGGGTTTATTTTTAAATTAATTTCAATAAGTTATGTAAATTTAATTTTATAAAATGGATTGAAAATTTGGAATTATTATTTCCAAACTTGGTAGGTATTCCACATTCACTTTTTTCATTATTTTTAGTAAACTTGGTGAAAAATTCAGTTACCACGGTAAGAGTTAATATAAGTTAAAAGGGTTAGCAATAAAATAATAAGGGTTAAAATAACCAAAAAAACATGTCTAAATCATATTGTAAGGCCACATTTCAACCCTATATAATATTTTCTTCAAATAAAATTTATTTTGGTGTCATTTTTCTTGATTAATACATTAATTATTTTTAATTTTTTGAAACATTCCAAGTGTGTCATCTCCTTCACTTATAAAAAACTCCACCTCTCCTCTCTAATACACACATCAAGAGCCTCTTATCTCATACAATACCTACCAAAATCCTTTACTTACATTTATCAATATATATTAGACGTCTTTTTTTTCATAACACCATCTTAAGATGGCTTTAGGTATAAACCTAAAGAGGCTGTCTGAAGAAGAGGTATAGTTCTTAATCAAGTGTTGTCTTTTTTATTTCTTCTTTTACCTCATTGAAACCTATCCTAACCATTTTGATATAATTAAATAATAATATAACATATAATTAAATGTTATTATGGTTCTATTATAACCTTTTTTATCTAATTTTCAATCATATGGGAAATTAAATCAAAGATCATGTGTATGTACGAACTACTATCTCAATATACTGGTGTTATTCATTTTTCATCACCATTTTGATTGAATGGATATAAAGGTGAAATTAATTAAAATATAAATTATATTTATTAAATAATTATTATTCTTTGAATAAAATACTTCATTTATCTTCTTACCCTTCAACCCGTTAAAAAATGATAATGTCTCTCATGCATACGTGTGGACTACCACCTCCACAAAGTGATGTGATTCATTTTTTATTTCTTCCTTTAAATAATGATTCTAAATTTTTATATAGTGAATATATATTATATTTATATAATTATTAAAATTATGGAGATTATTAAACCATTATTAAAACTCAAGGACTAAAATTGTTAAACCAAAACATACAAGAAAAATTAAACAGTTAACACTAAAAAATAACAATCTTAATAAAGAATTATTAATAAATGGGAACTGAAAAATTATAATTGGATCATAAATTATATTATAAGTAGTAATATTATTTTAATTTAATTATAATACATTTAAATTTATTATCCATGAGGTTAAAATTGCTTAAATTGAAATTCAACCTTGAGGTAAGAGATTTATGTTACAATCTCATTTTATTTTTGGATTATTTATGTTCAAATTTCATTTAGGAAAATTATACGACACTAATTTCTAAACCCCACATATTTTATTATTCTATATATTTTTTAAATTTTTATTATCCATTTATCCACTTTTTGGATCAAGAATCAATAAGTATGCTACATGTAAGGGACTTTATTTTAAAAATATTGTTTTGAAGTTTTCCTTAAAACACTTTTTCTTCCATGCCCATATTTTGTTTAAAATATTTTCAAGGATGTTTTAAATATTTTTCTAATATTTATTAAATTAAATTTTACCCCTTTTAGAATATTTATAGAAAGGTTTAATAGGAACTGTCTTATCATTCTATTAATGGAATACTTTTTGTAAAAGGTGGGAACGAAATCTTTTTTTTATCATACACTGAAAAAAAAATTCCCACCATCATGAAAAATATTTTCTTTGGATATTCATTTAAAATTTACCATTTATATTTTAAAATAATATATTTTTATAAATATTATGGTAATTTTTATTTAAAATTATATAAAAAAATGGGTATTATTTTCTAAAAGGGATGAAAGTTTTTTTGAAAACTGGTTTTTAACTACAATCTTACATGAAGTTACAAGGAAGTTATTTTTTAATGCATTAATTATATTTTCTTTTATAAAGGATTTTTTACTAAAAACCATCATTTTATAATGAATATATGTCCTTCCTTTACTTATAATATATTATACCCTATTTTGAGATCATTCACTTTCTTGTGATCTTGTTCCCTATCACTCTCCACTATTCATTGGAAATAATTTTCTTCTTCTTTTATATAATTTTAATAGAATGGATGAATTCAGAATTAGTTATTTTAATTTTATGATGTCTCAACCATATAAAATTTCTTTATATGGTATTAGTTGAAGGAATCGTATTAAGTAATTTCATTAACATGGGAAATATTGATGTTCCGTATTCTTGATTCAATATGGATAATTGTTTACTTATAAGGAATTTTCAGAATGAATTGTATTAATAATTAAAAATGTGAGAAATGAATAGGATGTAAATGTGATAGAGGAATAATGGTTAAAGATATCCCCTTAATGCATCGACAATCTCAGGGAATAAATTAACAATATTTCCCTATTATATAGGCATCTAGTTTTCACCTACCCATTTATTAAGAATGATGTCTTGGTTGAGATGCATTGGTGATAAGATTCATTATTTATTGGTTGAGAGGAATTGACAGTAAGTGTAATGTTATCTTGGATGAGATTCCTTGATCAAGAATGTATAGAATTATGCATTTCCATTATTAATAATTTAGTTTACATTATCCATGTGATTTTTATATTGATATTATCCATGGATATTCTTTGAACTCAATTTTTTGATTTAATGGAATTTGTTTTGATTATCCACTATACCATATTGATTATTATTTATTTACTCATTATATCTTATGACTATATGTAACCCTTATTGAGAATATGATATCACCCTTTATTATTTCCCTTTCCCCTAGATATGAAGAAAGATATTATGAATTATTTCAATGATTCAAGAATTTTTCTTTTGCAATGTTTTCATATTTCCAATGTAATATGAGGAACATATTGGTATCTAGGTTTCTAATATTTATAAACTAATATATCCTCCATGGTGTGATCCCTTATATCTTGTATCAATATAATAAAGAAAACACCATATATAGATTACTAGAGTCGTGGTGTTAATGTTTGTATCATAGTAAGTTTAGTAGGAACCTTGAGAATGAGGTTTTAAGTTAACACAATTAAAATGATATTTTTGATAAATCCCTTAGGATATTTGAGAAATTTTACCATTATATTTTTTTTATTTTTTAGCTAAATATTTTGGATGATTATAAGTTAACTCAATGTGTGACATTGTTTAGATATTGATCCTAGTAGAAGAAAGGGAATCAAAATTCACAATCAGTTATTTTATTTTCATAATACACAAGAAAATATAAATTATTTTGGAACTTAATATATTATGTAAATATTAGGGAAATTAACTCAGGATATATAGAATAACCTTGCTTTTATAGAGTAACATGTTGTTCCATAGTGTGATTACACTATGTTTGATCACTTTATGTAATAGAAGCCTCCATTTTTAATGGTTATAATAATCTATTTTTAGTTAAATAATGGATTAAGTCCCTTGAAATTTTATTCTAGCCTTGTAATTTATGAAGGGAGATGTCAATAAATGGTGTTCAATGATCCAGAACACTAAATTGGTTGAAAAAAATAGAAAGTTTGGAATGATGAAATTTTAAATTGATATTCATCAAGAAATAAATTCGTTAATAATAGTGATATGGAATGGAGAGGAAGATATTTACTTTATGTTATAAGGAAAAAGAAAGTGTTATAGAGTATGAGGATGACATTAAAATATTATCTAGACATTCTAAAAACTATATATGAAATATGAAATATAATATTGACCGATTATTTAACAGACTGAAGGTGAACCTATGAAGGGAAATGGTTTTTAAATTTTTCATCATATAATTATAAAATATCAAGTTTCAAAAAGATAGATAAATAATTTTCTAGTTCATATATCTTCAATGGAAATCAAAAAATGAATAGGTTGACTGATCATCAAGGAAAAGGTAATATGTAAAATAATAATAAAGGGAGGATGAGATTTACAACATGTGATAATTGTTGATAGAAACACTTAGGTATATGCTTAATGGGAACATGATTATGTATTAATTGTTGTTAAAGGATTCATAAGGATCCTGAACAAAATAAAAATAATTAAACCACTATTATTTAGCGATTCATCTATAAAGAGATAAAGTATTATTCAAAAAATGTCCCAATAATCAAGTGAACCTTCCATTAAAAATTATATGGGGAGAAGGCCAAGATTATGCAATTACTAAAAATGAGGTTGAAGTAACCAAATATAAAATGGTATGTACTTTTATTGTAACATAAAATTTAGATAATTATTTATTTTATTCCAGATATTTTCTCCTTTTATATTTTCCATGTTTTCATCAAAAATTAGATATTTACCTAGGAACCTAAGAAGGGAGATGTCAATCAAAACTCATAATGGAAATTTTATCATAACAAGGATGTATTAGTAAGTTCCCATTATGACAGATAAAGATAACCTATTTTAAAATATGATTATTATACCTATGGTCAAATTTTATTTAATCCTTGGAATGGACTGGATTTCAAATTATAATGCAAAAATTTATTACTAAGAGAATGAGATTATGATTCACGATGGAGATTTAGATTCAATTTCTTTTAGAGGGAAGTCTACATCATCTGAATCATGTTTTTATACTCCTTCAATAGATCTAATTAATAAAAATATTGGATTTGAATTTGAAACAAAACCTATGAATGGGGAAGTTTTAATTATAAAGAGGAGGCACTGATTGTTCAAGAATACATTGACATGTTTCCTAATGAACAGCATGTAAATCCACCTAAGTGTAAAGTTGAGTATTCTTCTGATCTCATCCCTGATGTAAAACTTATATATATGAATACCTACAGTATTTCCACATTGGAATTAGTGGAACTGAAGAAAAAACTATTGTAGTTGTATGAAAATGGATTTATAAACCATAGTGGTTGACAATGGTAAGCCAATATTATTTTTATGAAGAAATATGTAACTTGGAGTTTGTGGATCAATTATAGGGAACTAAAATACATTAAGATAAAGTAAAAGTATCCAATACCCCATATTTATGACTTGTTTAACTAAGTTCAAGTAGATCAATATTTTTTAATGATTTATCTTGATTTTGGGTATCATCAACTATGAGCAAAGAAAGAAAATATTAAAAAGAATAAATTTTGAATAAACTACAAACATTCTGAATTTATAATAATTTTATTTAGATTGAATTATTCACACTCTATTTTTATGTATTTAATGAACATAATATTGAAGTATTATCTTAATAATTTATTTATGGCAGTTTTAACGATATATTGATATACTTTATAAGATATGATGAGTGTAAGAGTCATTTTGAAATAATTCTTAAGAATATTAGAGAAGATAGTTCTATGGGAAATTTATCAAATGTGAATTTTAGATTTATGTAGTTTCTTTTGTTTCCCATATTTTCCTTAAGGATAAAATATCATATGATACTTAAAAGATAAAGTTAGTGATGGAATTCCCAACACTATCTAATATAACCAAGGTATGTAGTTTCCTTGGATTAACAGATTACTATTGATGATTTGTTTAAATGTTTTCTTAGTTATCTAATCCATTGACCAAGTTGACACATAAAGGGGTTAATTTTAAATGATCAGAAGAATGAATTTTTTTAAGAAATAAAGAGCTTATTTTTCAATGCACCTGTATTAACCTTACCATTGGTATGAGATAGATTTTTTATATATAGAGATGTATCAAAGGAGGAACTTACATTTGAACTTATACAGAACAACAGGTTTATTTCTTATGAATCAGGGTAGTTATACATTTATGAATATAATTATAATACCTATGATCTATATTTGGAGATTGTAATCCTTATATTGAAGAAACGAAGACATTACCTTTATGGTGAAAAATGTAAAATATATACAGATCAAAAAGGTTTAAAATAATTCTTCTCATAGAATGAACTTAAAATTAAGAAAAGGTGATGGATATAATTACTCGAGGATTGTGAATTATCAATAAAATACCTCTATGGGAAATATAATAAGGGATATTATGTGTTTTATAAGAAAGATCAGTATGTTTTGACTAAAATTAGAACTGAAAACAATCCTATATACACGTATTTAGTAATATTGGATATGAGAATCATTAAGGAAGGAGAAATAAAAAAATTATTCCAAATAATTGGAAAACCATCATCACTAGAGAAAATAAAATGTTTCTAACTTATTGATAATAATATTCAAAAGAAAATCAATGTTTTGAATGATGGGAAGTTGGCGGAATTCAACTATAAAGATGATATATTGAAAGTTGGAAAGAGGATACATGTTTTATCCATTCTTAAGATAAAAAATGAGATTTATTAGAGGAATATCATTGTTAAAATTTATCTATACACCCTAGTGGAACCAATTTTTTTTGGGATTTGATGTAATTTGTTTGGTAGGATAATATGTTATGAGAAATTACCAGCTATGTATCAAGATGATTGGTTTGTGAATAGGTAAAGGCTGAGAAAAAACAACCTAAAGGAGTCATGAATCCAATACACAGTCATTTGTGGAAGTAGGTCTATGGTACTATGTAATGAAAAACCTAAATAATTTAAAATAACATTATGTTCAATAGAATATACAAAATACAACACTGATTTTAAATGAACCGTGATATAATATTAAAATATTATTATTTAAACATGACCAAAATAACCTAGACATTAAATTGAAAGATATGAATAATATTAAATACTATAGGATATATTTATAAAAGTCCAAATAAATATTAATTTATTTATAAATTCTAAATAAATAAGCACTCAATTTTTAATAAAGATATATTTATTCTACAAAAAATATGTTTTAGTCAAAAATTGTTTTTATTTCTTTTTACAAGAAAATATTATAAATATTTTATAAAAATTTTAGAAATATTATTTTATAAAATTACTATAATTATTTAAATCAACACATAAAAATTATCTCATGGTGATTTTTTATTTTATTTTTTGGAAATGTTTGATTTTTTAGTGAATAGTGAAAATTACTGATTTTTCAAATACGGTCATTTTTTTCATTAAATCATGAAATTTAAAAGTAAAATTATATTTTTGATTTGGGGTTAAAGTTAAATATGAAAGATTTTATTTATAATAATCTAATTAATTTTATTTTAATCATCTATTTTCATGTTTTTGTATAGGATTATTTTTATGCTTAAAAAATTGTTTTCTACAAACTATTTTTAAATGCACAAATATTATCCATTTTAAATTAATTAAAATTTCCCCTATTAAAAAATATTTAAATTAAATTGAAGTAATATATATCAATTTATTTAATATTATATTCATATAATTATTATGAATATTAAAATAGTTAATTTTTTATCGTCTTTTGTATGAAGAACTCCATTCTTTAAAAAATAGTTTTTCAACATGTATTGCGGGTTTAAATTTCAAATTGAATTAGAAAAATTATATGATTTGAATTTATAAAATAGATTCCATATTTTTAATCCACATAATTAATAGTATGTACTAATTTCAACTTAATTTTTGTCATAATGAATAGTATAAGTAGTAAAAAAAACTTATTACCATGGTGAAAAACTAAAATGGTCAAAATGAGTAACCCTAGAGGTGTATTGAATAACATGTTTATTGATGAATTTTAGAGGTTTTTATCCATTATATAACCCTTATAATCCATTATTTATCAATTTTTTTTTGGCACTTGTATTGAGAGTGACTTCCCATAATTGAATTGTTTTCAGTATTTACAAACAATTTCACTCCTCAATTATAAAAGGGCACCGCAACCATAAATTCTTCACAAATATCAAGAAATTTATCGCAACCAAAACATATCCCCAAAATATTTATCCACATTATAGAGTTTATGGTATTGCTCAAAATAAGAAAAATTAGGGTCCTTAATAAGAGATCTAATGGAGGTTCTTCTAAGTGAAGGTAATCATCTTCACCAAGATCCTTATTTTTACTTATTATTTTACACCTTAAATTATGTCTTTAAAATTACAATATAATAATAATAGTATATAAAATATACTTAAATGTTGTTATGTTTATGGAATAATTTTCATACATATCCTCTTCTATCAAATGGGAAATGAAATCATCATTTGTGTGTATGGCCGACAATCGCCATACAAACCAATGTAATTAATTTTCTAATATCACTTCTCATGGATATTCATGATGATGGATTTAAGATTTATATATAATATTCATGAAATATTAGCCATTCTTGAAATTTTAAATATCATATACATTCTTACCTTACCATCCATTGAAAAATGATCACATCGCTCCTATGTACAGTGGGATACCACCATGCAAAGTGATGTGATTTGTTTTTTATTACCACAACACATGGATTGTATAAGTGTAACGTCTCAGACTGATATCCAGTAAACCGGTGCTCCAAGCCAGCTCACCAAAAGACCTCAATCACACCACCTCATTTTCCAGAGGCGTACGACTAGTAGTGGAGGTCTAAAGGTGATACTATGGGGAGACTATACACCTATATCAAAGTGAACAACCAGAAGTAAATAACCAAATATCATACACATCAAAGGAATGAAGAAGAATAAAAAAATAAAACTGAAAGGTGATTTAATAAATTGAGAATGAAGTAAAGGCCCAAATATTCATGTAATACATACAACCACGATCACCCACTAGGCCGATCATATATATAGAAATAAATAACTAAAAAGTAAAGACAACAACCCCTACTGGAAACAACACGATGTAACATATACCCAGTCTTTATTACCCTGTCAAGCTGCTCCAACCCGACCAATAGACTCCACATGATAATCTCACTCAACCATGAAACCTGGGTCGTCATCCCGATCCACTATGCATCTATGCTCAACCTGAAAAAAAATAGAAGATATATACACACAATTAGGTGCATGTATAGGGGCGAGAAATATATATTAGTATACCCCCACCAACGGTGAACCTATAAACTACTACTATAAGTGAATGATCATGAATTATAGCCATAATAGCCAATATAAAATAGAAAAACATAATATAAATAAACAACCTTTGATTTCAAGGTCCGATACCTCAATCAACCATACATACTTCAACAAATGTCATAATGTCTCCGAGATCGTCTCAAGGACCATGCATCCCAAACAACTTGCGAGCACCATACCCATGGTGACCACAACCAAACTGATAAAACTAAGAACCCATCCTATGATATTCCTCATAACTAGACATCTTATCATACATAGAACCTTGAAACTTCTGTTCCCATTTCCACACAAGAGTAATACCAAACCCAAACCTTCAGTCTGATGTCTATCTCACATATCATAACCATAGTGCGTAGGGAATCATTACATCACATAAACCATACATATATAAAATCAAACATGCATGGAGCTTTAGTCTGACATCTTAACCACATTCAAAAATCTCACTGGTCGACATAGAAGGATCCTCAGTCCAAGTGTGCAATCAGGATCTAGTACGCCCAGTACGGCCATCCCAAATTCTAGGCCACAAGTCTGGAAACACAAAGAATTAGTCCATGAATACAATTGGTACTCAGAAAACTATATCCAAACATCACAACCTTGATATGGAATTTTATGTCTATAACCTTGGGTTCAGGAGAATCAATCCTTCCCCAAAAAACCATGATGCACTAAGGAGTGTAAAATGAGTCCAAACTCCCAAAACCATTAATCATGGGACGGAAAACATGAAGCATCTGTCCATGAATCCAACTGAGACTCAGAACTCGATGTTTGACCATCCCCAATAATTATACAAATAACATTAGTGGTTATTATAAAATTAGTCTTGAACCTAAACCAAGCTATAAAATACACCTTACAGGATCCCCAATGCAGCACCAACCATATATATGTGATGTCACATCCACTATACTCAATTTTATAAATTAATGTGATCAGAACCTCAGTCCAGCAATAAAACCATAAACCATCTTCCATTATCGATACAGATCCTCATTCCAAAAATCTCAGTCATGGGTATCTAGAACCATACTTTTGGATAATCTATCCAGCTCTCATAGCCATCAAAGCCCCTACCAAAAATCGGGTTACTAAAACATTGAATCCCCCTCGGATCCTCATTACTATCACCCAATAATAGGCATCATCTATCAAGACCTGTCCCCCAGGGCCCGTGTTGTGACGACCCCAAGCCCACCTACTATAGGCTAGCGGATGGCGACTAGCGCCAAGTAGGAATATCCCAAAAAAATGAGAGGAATTTATTTATTTAACTATAAACAAGCTCAAAACTCCAAGCCATAGATACGGGAAAGTAAAAACACTAAGTAAAAAAACACAAGGTACTATAGTATAAAACTAAAGTTAAATGGGGCCAGAATACATGCCCAACAAAAAGGAAAAGTGCAAGCTCCTGGATGTCATCTATAGAAGACCTTACCAAAAGGGAGGTACAGTAAGTAGTCTAAATGTCATTGAAGTGTACGACATCTATCGGGTCACTACAGTGTCCGATTCTCGGTTTCAGGTCATTGTGCCATGAGTCGAAGGTGCAACAACCGTTCTCTCTCACGATCACAAGAACGTGAAGAAAAAGGAAAAATGAGAGTCACAAGAAAACCTAAAGAATGATCTAGTCCTTTGTTCATGTCGGCCTTAGTTCTTACTTGTTAGAAGGGTCACAAAGAATAAGAAGAAAATCACAAAGATCTAATCCTCTTTAATCCCACAGTCTATCCATCCCATAAGAATAATCAAAATGTGGATCAATCTGTTCATGGTTTGGTCTGCGTTCGTCATTAAAATCAACAATGGGAAAAGGAATCATGAAGAAAAAAAATGAACTCCCTACACGGATTTGGTTCATTCGTTGATGAAGAGAGATTTCTTCATCATCATTCATTAACCCTCAATCCTCGATTCGTGATCCATGATATTTGATCTGCGATCTATTGTTATTCATCGTCATTTTTCATTTTCTAGCAGGCGGGGCCCACCAATTCTATTCTCTATAATTTCTAGGTAATTCCTGGGTTATGAATTAACCTTGAATTCTTGTATAATTTTGGAGAAAGGAAAATGCGTCAGCCCGTTGGAGAATTGTAATGTCACCATGCCATTTCATTAAAGAAATGAAATGGGCTGACTCTTTGTTGCACAAAACCATCACCGCATCGTTGTGAAAAAATTTAAAGAAAAAAAATAAAATTCTTTAAGTTTATTTTATTTTTCTTTAAAACACCCAAAATAACTTTCATAGTCGACCTATGCCAGTCGATGTTAGGCTCCACCTTAGAAAAAAACCACATTAAAAAATAAATGGTGGTCCCATATTTCCAATCCGAGTCACAGTTCATGAGTTATTAATATTTTAAAATAAAATAATTTTATTTACAGTTACTCGCTTTTCAGGTTTTCTCACTGGAGACTCGCGCCAACTAAAGATAAGTTGTGCCTATGGTAAATCCACCATCCTAAATATAATGGTTCTATTATATTTATAATCTTGGAGACCATATAAGATTTATTCCACATTTTTAGGAAAATAACTCATGTGTTCTATTAAAAACATAACATTTTTCATCGAACCAGTTCGGGCACACTGGGCCTTGGAACTGCATGTCGGCTTAGTGCCTAGTCTCGTAATTTTTCCAGAGATTTTATAAAAATAAAACCAGGAAAATATGAGTTATTAGATCACCCTTAAACCTTGGTAACCACCAAACTCTTGGGATAATAACAAACATAGGAAAAAACCTCAAGAGGCCCTCAATGGTCTCCAAACAATCCATGACCAAACACATTCAACCAAGGTATCTAAAATCATTCCCATGCCACACATGCATTCTCAACTATCATTCACAGAATACAATGATCACTTAACCAGAAACCTATTCTCCAAGGGAATCATCAAGAGTACCTCAGACTCAACTACACACCATAATGACACTCTTACATAACCACCATCCTATAGTGTCAACCTAGTTCCAAAGGCTCTATCTACCATAATCCTCAAATGTAGGATCTAAACCCCAACTGCTCTAACCTTGAGTCACAAGTCCTGATATGCAAGGAAAAATAATATCATCCCATAGATACTATGAAAATACTATCTTTTTGGGTTCATCCAAGAAACCACATGAAAACAACCATGGTACCCTCATTCCATATCAAACACTAAGCTCACAACCCTCCCTTGCCCCCCCCCCTCTCAAAACCCATCCCAATGAAGGATTATGAATCCAAACTATAAGGAAATCATCCTTATAAACAAAACTTGTCTAAAAAAAATTATATGACCTCTATATGTTAAAAGGATACTACAATTGCGATCTATGAGGAAAATTCCCAAATTGGACTTCTCGCATGCCCAATTACAACTTTCAGGGAACAAAATACCTGAAACCTCTAAGTTTGAAAAAGTGCATGGCATGTAATTTAGAGTACATGGCATGTACTCTCATCCCTCCTCCTATAAATGTACTTTTATAGGTCCAAACCTACATGGGGTCTTCCTGTGTATTACTACATTCTGTACTTTCCAAAAACCATTTTCATGTGTTCTTTTTCACATGGCCAGACATACGGCCTTGTACCACCACACAACGTGTACTAAGAGTACACATCGTGTACTTATGAAAAAAATTTATTCCCTACATGGGAAGAACACATGGTGTGTGTTCATAGAACCCCACAGTGTGTGTTCATAGAACCCCATGTTGTGTTGTCGAGATTGTTGAACAGGAAATCCCTACAACTCCCCTAAATCCCTCATTTTCCCCAAACAAGCATAGATCAATCCCCATGGGGTCTCTAGAAACCATTATAAGGAAATAAAACATAAAAATAACTAGTATATGGGGATTGGGGAATAAAAAACATAAACTTTCCTATCTCATGGCACAAATTCCAAAGTCTTGGGTTTAAATCCGCTCTCGGAAGCTGTTGCACCCCTATTTGGTCCCAATCTACACCAAGGATGAAGTCCAGTGGAATCTCCCCTCATCCTCCTCTTGGTCTGACCATATCACATGAGGTAGGTGAACTACTCTCTCCTAATGTTCGTAGGAAACCCTAATTGGGGGAGACTCATTTAATTTATTTTCAATAAATAATTAATTAATTAATTAATCCCCCATTTAACACTCATCCCGTGTCCCGGAACCCGGAGAGAGTTTATACCTAACGTAGGAAATACCCCCCATTCCGGACACAACTAAAGAGTCAGAATATCAATTTTATAATCTATTTAGATGATATAGCCACCTAAAACCACCTAACCAATTTAGTATTTAATTACTTAAATATTAAATATTCATCCAAAACTCCAACTTCTTAGAATTTCACCAAACTTCTATCCTACGGTAAACACTCTATTTTAGGACCAATAGAGTGGTTATATAAAATTATCCGAGAACATATGATATGGTAAAATGATTATTTTACCTCTCATGAGCACCTGAGAACAAAAAAATTCAAATTTATGCTCAAATTTTAAAACCCGTAAAACTTGATTCTCTGTAACTTCCCCAACATAAACCTTCTCATCCCTGAGAAGCAATGGTGGTCTTACAACCACACATTCTAACCCACAGTGGTCATCAAAACAAGATAAATTTGTTTCATTCTACCCAAGACTTCAACCATGTTTCTTTGCATCACTTCGAAGAGAGGGTGTACAACACATCAAAGGTTAAGACACTACTTGAAACCATTAGAAAAGCACTAGGATAGTGTTTAACCATAATCATCCACATCGACATTCCACATCATAATTTAAAACTCCTCATCAAACTCATGGTGATCCCCACCAAAGAAATCAACCCAAATTTACCAATTCTAGTCCACAATGCTTCCCATCATAGAGGTCTCCATTCAAATACAATATTAGTGGTCGAGAACTTGCTTGATATGATCCTCAATACACCCTCAACCCAACCCACACTAGGGTTTCACTACCATACATGATCTGGTACTCCCCACAATAGAAGTATCATGACCATCACCCCATAACCAACAATATTTTTCCTCAGTCCATGCCCCAATCATGACCAAACTTAGAGATATACATGGCCACCTTGCTCCCACTAGAGAAAATTTTCCATTCCCGACATCCAAGAACAACACCCATGGTATTCATCGAAATCTGATCTGTCATAGGGACCTCACTCATAGAAATTTGATGGTGTTCTCCCCACCACGTGGTTTCAAACACACTAATGCATGTGGAAAACCTCATAGGAGGCCCTTTACCAACCTAATGAAACATATATATAGCATGGAATAAATCTAGTTTTCTATTAGCATACTCCGGACAATGTCAATATATTGCGTACAGTCATCTCTAAACTATGAGTATAAAAATATTTAATTGAAAAATACCATCAAAAAATCATTTGTCCAAGACATCATAGTTCTATCCCAAGGCCTCATGTAACTATGCACGCAAGCCTCTCATCACACACACAATAATTTCTTAGTCCGCTCACAATCGCTATCCCAACTGTAGCACCTCAGATGTACACTCCTGTGATGTCAAATCCGCAAACCAAATGATACAAACCATCACCAGCACTTTAATATCCAATTTTTCTATATCACATAACCATAAATTTCCCTTTTGTAACCTATACACAGAACCTGATCTGACTCGCATGATCCACAACTCACAAAAACTGTGCTCATAAGCCGAAACCATGAAAAATTTAGCACTTCATGTGCTCCTGATGTAACTCAAAGCCACTAGGATCAATTCAGCTACACAAATATTTCCTAGAATAGGAACCTAAATGAGAATGACCCTAATAAAACCAAATACAAAACATAGTTTCTGGCACACAAGCTCACCATCTCAAAACAAAAGGCATCTAACAATCCTAAACCTCTAACCCAACTGCACCCTTTACGGAACATTGCCATAAGTCCAAAACACCCATATGTTCATCACACATCATAAGTAACTCATAAATTAGTCAACCCCTCTTAGAAGTCACCCTTATGGTAAAATAGATTTGATTCCTTAGTCTGGAGTCATGTAAAAAATGTCACTAGGCTCTCCCACATAGCCATACTAATCAATTCTCATATCAAAACACTAGGTCCAACCACCTATGTCTAAGCTAAATCACAGAAGGTCACAACTCATGGGGAATCCACAAGTACCCCTATCAGAATTGAATGACACCAACTAGACAAAACACCCATATCTTGGGTTATTCCCTATAAAGGTGTCATATACCAACCAATTGCCCGCAACTAGGGCATTCATCCTCTCTGAGAATCTGAACACCGGACTGCTCCTTGGAGGACCCGAACATACTACCAACCATAAATTAAAGTGTCTAAAAGGGGTCTAAAGCCCTACATTTATACCATACTAACCCACAAGGGTCACTACACTAACCGCACATAAAAACACACTAGTTTCCCCACCACCGAGCATCTCACCCTAGATCCAAAAACCTACCATTAGAAGAAAATATGTAACATCACACACTACCGGGCCTTCATCATGGGGTTTCTACATTCTTATCATGATGCATGAAATTCCTCTTGCCTCTATAGGCCAAGATTCAAAACCAACTCATAGTACTCTTTCCAATGTTCCAAGATCCTAAAATCCATCATAAACCATCAAACCCAAACAATATATGCATCGATCGAAGAGAAAATCATATACAACTGTAACATCACAAATCCATAACATCAATCCCAGTCCTTGGTAACCTTGACTTACAACCAGAATGGGTGTTCACGACGCACCAGCCTAGTATCCATCACAAGATTTGACACATTCTTAAATATCTCATCTAATAAACCCCAAATAGTTAAATAATAGGAAATAAACTTCTTTGATACCACTTTTTAACATCTCGTTCTGATAGACACTAAACTAGTTCTCCGAGATGGTTCGCCGCAAGACCTCAAGTGCACCTCCTCGTATTCCAGAGGATGCCAACTAGTAGCGGGGGTATAAAGGTGAAACCATGAGGAGACTATACCCCCATATCAATGTTCACATCCAAGAGTAAATAACCAAATATCATACACATTAGAGGATTTTGGAAGAATAAAAAACACTAAAACTGAAAGGTGCTATAATAAACTATGAATGCAGTAAAGGCCTAAACAACCATGTAATACATAAAACCACGATCAGCCAATGGGTTGATCATATATAAAAAACAAAATAACTAAAAATTAAATACAACATTCCCCACTGCCAACACTGGGCTGTAACACATACTCGTTCTCCAGTACCCTGCCAAGATTCTCCATCCCAAAAAGTAGACTCCACACGAGCATCCCAATCAACCATGAAACCCGGGTCCTCATCCTAATCCACTATGAATCAGTGCTCAACTTGAAAGCAAAAAGGAGGTTTTTATGCACACCGAGGTGCATGTACAGGGGTGAGAAATAAATCTTAGTAGGCCACCCCTAATGGTGAACCTATAAACTACTACCATAAGTGAATTGTTGTTCCATATGGCCAGCCTAGATGATATAAAATAGAAAAAAAATATAAATAAACAATTATCGATATGTATGTCCAAGACCTCGATCAACCAAACCTACTTTAGATAATGTCATAATGTCTCTAAGCTCATATTAAGGATTGTACATCCCAAACAACCTGCGAGCTCCATACCCATGGAAGCCACAACCAACCTGACAAAACTAGGAACCCATCCTACGATAGTCCTTTCACTCAGGATACTAACCTAAGTCATACCATACCACATATTCATAACTATACATTTTCTCATACATGGAACCTTGACACATTTGTTCCCATTTCCACACAAGAGTATCACTAAACCCAGACCTTCAATATGATGTCTATTTCATGTATTGTAACCACAGTACATAGGGAATCATTGTAAAACATAAACCATACATTTATCAAAAAAACCATTCTTGGAACATTAATTATAAATCTTAACCTTAATTCACAAAGGTCGTTGGTCGAAACACAAGGAACCTCAGTCCAAGTGTCCAACCAGGATTCGATACGCCCTGTCCATCCATCCCAACCACTAGGTTACAAGTTGGAAAACACAAAGCATCATTCCATGAATTCAACCGGGTCTTGAATGTCACGACCCGTCTTCGGGGCTCGTACCGTGACTACCCCAAGCCCGCCTTCCATAGGCCAGGGGCTGGCGACTAGCACAAAGGCGTAAATCTCGGTAAAAAGGGAAGGCATTACCTTTATAAAGTAAACAAACACCACAGAGCAAGCAAACAGTAGAAGTAAACACTAAGTAAAAACTGGGTACAACAGTAAGTGCGGAAAAAGTAAGTGGGACAGTATACAAACCCAAACTGAAAATAAAGTACAACTTGAAAGGGAAAACAACAACTGAAATTAAAACCGCAACGTCGAGTTGTCCACTGGAAGTCCCACCTGAAGGGTGAGTACAGATGGCATCCACAACTCCTAGGGTCCAGCCGTCGGCTCCGAGTACGTCCCTCCTAGTGGTCCACCTCCGGGTACCGTCCTGCTCCACAAGCCTCAACCACGATCAGCGTTGTCCGTCGTCTGCAACCAACACAACGTAGTGCAGGCATAGCCCGTGAAGGGGTGAGTATAAGCTACTCAGTAGGGACCCCGAGACCCCCGAAGGTCTCCCAGAGTCCACAAAGGATAATCCACAAAGTAAGATACAATCACGAAGTAACATCTGACACTGCTTAGGTATATTCCCATACATATACCTAAGTCATCAGTTCCAGTTCGCTCCATCCTCCGAGCCTAAGTACAACCCAGTCCACACAGGAAACCACAACCCAGTCCACACAGGAAAGCAAAACGTAAATCCACATAGGATAGCACAACAAAATCCACAAAGGAAAGAAAAACAGGACTCATCTCACACAGGTATACTTCTTCGTATGACGAAAGAGATGATCAGATGTAGCCACTGATTCATCTAAGCCGTCGGACCCTCAAAGGATTGATAGGTACTAACCCCCGCAATTATTCACCAAGGATCGATAGGTAACTAACCCCCGCAAAGACCCACACAGGATCGGACCCACACAGGATCTGTAGGCGTTGGATCACACAGAACCGCTGAGCGCTGACCCACATAGGATCAGACCCACACAGGATCGATAGCACTGATCCACGTAGGATCGTTGAGTGTTGTAGTAATCGATGTCGAATCCACTGAGGATCTATGTACTGTCGTCGTCGTCGTCGCAGTCACAGCCAGCTCTAGGGTTCCCGCACACAGCAAGCTCGTTCGGGAGGGTCCGCTCCATGAGCCGAGAGGCTGATACATCAACTGACACAAAGTCTGGAGTTGATGTATCCAAAAGTTCTGTATCTTCAACAGGAACTCAACGTCACAGACGGCGCATCAATCGGATGCCCAGTCTGGAAGTTATTGGCTTTTTCATCCCAGGGGCCCGGTTGGTTTTTAAGTCAAAACCAACCCGACCGTACTCCACCTGCGTCCAAACCTTGGGCGGAGTAAGGCAAAATATCTGTCTCACTAAGAGGAATCCAACAAAGTCGATGGCACGTGAATCGGACGCCCAGAGCTCAAGATATGAGTGTTTCCAATCTGAGGGCCTGGTTGGTTTCGTGTACGAACCAACCCGGCCGAACCAAAAGTATTCCGAAACCTTGATTGCGATATACCTAAACAACCGTCTCGATCCAAGGATCGTATCACAGCTGACGGTGCGTCTATCAGAGGCCCGTAGATCAAGATATGGGCAAAAGACTGAGAAGGATCCGAAAATGGGGGTTTCGGGCCCGGACCGACCCGGCCCGAGACCCCCTCGGTCGGCCCGGCTGGGCATGGCCCAACTTGGTTGGCGTGGGCCAGCCCTTCCTGGGCGTGGCCCGGCCCGGCATCCCGGCGCGCTGGCGCGCGGCGCCAGGTGGCTCGGCCGAACGGCCGAGCCATTCGGATAGCGGGGGGGTGGGGGGGGGGGGGGGGGGGCTGCCCCCCGCGGTTTGTAACTGCGGCCCCCCTTAATGGGGGCTGCTCAGCTAACTGGCCAGGGGTTTCAACCCCCATATTTTCACTTGTCCGGCCCGCCCGCCTCTACCGGACGGTTTTCTACCGCCACGGGACCGGCGACGGCCGGTCCCCTCCCTGCTCCGACACCGGCGACCCGTTCCGGCCACCGGTTCCCACGCTCCGCCGCAGCCCGGTACTGGCTGTGGCCTTCATTCATCTGGTGCGGCGCGACGGTGTCGCACCCCTCTGTCGCGGCCCTGCTCCGGCCACGGTGCTTTTGCGGTTCTCCGGCGCGGCGCGACGGCGCCGCGACTTGGTTCAAATTTTTTAAAAAAAATGTGGCGCGACGGCATCGCGTATCCTTGTCGTTCGATCCCTCACGGTGCAATGACACCGCGTCACTTCCCTTCATACTGCAACAACACGAAAATAAAAAGGGAGGGGTTCGACCGTGTTTGTGCGGTCCGGCCTCCTCCTGTAAATCGATAGCATCCGGTCCAATTATACGTGGATAAAGAATAGGAGTAAATCATGAAAAGAAAATCACATAAACCCCTACCTTGAGCGTAGCTTGAAGGTAGGTTCATCGAAGGAGGATTCGTCGCGGAAAGAGACGTCGTGAAAGAAGACGTCATCGGCGTCGCGGTATATGGCGTCGCGTAGTCGGTTTCTGAGGACTCGGCATTCTTCGTCGGAGATCGATGTGTTCTTTGCGTTCTTCGTCAAAGATGAAGAAGTTCCTCAAGTTCCTTAGCCTTTTCTCCCAAACTCCACAACAAGAATCCAACCCATAATAAAATAAGCCCACACTTAATTTATTAACTTGACATTAGTTTTAAATTCAAACACCCACATTAAACTCACTTCATTAATATCATAAGTTATTAAAACTTAAGTTATAAAATTTAATAGTGAGTTGAGGGAGTTAAGGAATGTGAAGGGGTGGGGTTTGTGTGGGCCCCACCACCCTCATAACCTCCCATGGGAAGTTGGGTAGTTACCCAACTTCCTCCCAAATCTTAAATCCAATTAGAGGAAATAAAAATTGTAGTTAAATTTTTATTTTAACTTTCACAATTTTAATCAACCTCTCTTGTGAAAACGGAACTCCGGAAACGGTGTTCCTAAGCAATTACCGATGCTGCGGTTCCATCGGTGCCCTCAGAATTCGATTCCGAGCACCAGTTCAAAAGTTAGGAAATCCCGCTCGTTCGTTCACTGAACGTACCCAAGCTAAACTTCGGATTGAAATTCCGGGCACACCGGGCCTCGAAATCAAGTGCCGTCAGAAGCTGCGTTCTTGTAAAATCCCAAAGAAAATTAAGAAAAAAATTTCCCTTGAATTTTACGGGTCTTTACATTACTCCCACCTCAGGGATTTACATCCCCGTAAAGATACATAGAAAACTAGGGAAACAAATGTGGGTACTGAGCATGCATCTGATCCTCCCGCTCCCAAGTGCTCTCTTGGAGATTCCCATGCTGCCATCTAATGCGTACTAGAGGAATCGAATGTTCACGTAGGACCCGCTCTTGTTGATCCTCGATCTCCACTGGGACCTCCGTAAAATTCACCCCATCATCAACGTCCAGCTCCCCATGATCAATGATATGCGTCGGGTCCTACACGTATCTCCTCACCTGATATTCGTGGAAGACATCATGCACCCGGTGCAACTGAGGTGGTAGATCCAGGTGATAAGCCACCTCATCAATCCTACTGAGGACCTGGAATGGTCCGATGAAGCGTGGAGACAACTTTCCGCCTCGGCCAAATCTCTGTATACCACGTCGAGGTGAGACTCGCAAGAAGATGTGGTCACCATCCTCAAACTTCAGTGGCCTCTGCCTCTTGTCCTCATAAGACTTATACCGGCTCTGAGCTGTCCTCAACCGCTCCTGGATGACCTGGACCTTCTCTATCGTGGCCTGGACCATCTCCGGTCCCACAAGTGCTGACTCCCCTGGGTCTGTCCAGCACAGTGGTGATCTGCAGGGTCAGCCATACAACGCCTCGTATGGTGCCATTCTGATGGTGGAGTGGTAGTTGTTGTTGTACGCGAAATCCACCAATGGTAGGTGGTCCTCCCAGCTACGGCCAAAGTTTAGGACACATGCACGGAGCATGTCCTCGAGATTCTGAATGGTCCTCTCCGTCTGACCATCCGTCTGAGGGTGAAAGGCGGTGCTCAGACGTAGGTGTGTCTCGAACGCCTCCTACAACCACTTCCAAAGCCAGGAAGTAAAGCGAGCATCTTGATCGGAGACGATAGATGATGGCACACCGTGAAGCCGTACAATCTTCTAAATGTAGATACGTCCCAAGATCTCTACTGAGCCCTGCTCTCTGATGGGTAAGAAGTGCGCCGACTTGGTTAGTCGGTCAACAATCACCCAAATGGAGTCGTGACCTCTGAAAGTGCGTGGAAGTCCAGTCACAAAGTCCATAGATATCACATCCCACTTCCACTCTAGGACCTCCAAGGGTTGTACCAAGCCTGCTGGTACCTGATGCTCTGCCTTCACCTGCTGGCAGGTGAGGCATCGAGAAACGAACTCTGCCACAACCTTCTTCATGCCTGGCCACCAGTGCTATCGTCTGAGATCCTGGTACATCTTCACCACTCCAGGATGTACCTCCAAAGGGGAAGTGTGATACTCTCTCAGCACCTCCTCTCGCAAAGAAACTGGTACCAAGGTACGTACTCTGAATAGAACGTCGTGCTCTCCTCCTAAATTAAAACCATCAAGTGCCTGTCCTGAGGATATCTGTGCACGCCGCGTCTCACAGTCTGTGTCCCCACGCTGTTCCTCTCTGAACCATTGCAGTAGTAGAGGAGTGACTGTGAGTGACTGAAGGAAGGCTGCTCCATCTCTATCCACGAAGGATATCTGTAAAGCGGCTAGCTGCTCTGTCGCCTCCCCACGTAGCTGAATGCACGTCCTCCTGCTGAGAGAATCGGCTACCACGTTCCCCTTCCCAGGAGTATATACTATCTCAAAGTCATAGTCCTGTAGGAACTCGAGCCATCGTCATTGTCTCAGGTTTAGGTCCTTCTACGAGAAGATGTACCTGAGACTATGATGGTCAGAATAGAATGTAAATCGCTCGCCCATCAGATAGTGTCGCCACATTTTCAGAGAGAAGACCACTACTGCTAACTCCAGGTCATGGGTAGCGTAGTTTTTCTCATGCGGCCTCAACTGAAGTGATCCATAGGCGATCACTGCCTACTCCTACATCAGGACACATCCGGGTCCAGTCTCTGATGCAACGCAGTAGACTACATACCCTACTCCCGCCTCTGGCAACCTCAAGATAGGCGCGCTGGTCAATATCTGTCTCAACTCCTGGAAGCCCTACTGACACATGTCTGACCATAAAAAGGGTTTCCCCTTCTTCATCAAAGCAGAGAGTGGTGTCGCAACCCTGGAGAAGTTTGGTACAAATATCCGGTAGTATCCAGCCAGTCCGAAGAAACTCCGCACCTCCGTCACGCTCTTAGGTGGCTCCCAAGCTAGTACTGCCTCGATCTTCGTGGGATCCACCGCAACTCCCGCCTCAGAGATGACGTGTCCCAATAAGTGGACCTCACGTATCCAGAACTGACACTTTAAGAGCTTTCCATAAAGCTGGTTCTCTCGGAGTGTGTCCAGTACAACCTGTAAGTGGTAGGCGTGCTCCTCCTCAGTGGTCGAGTAAATCAAAATGTCGTCGATAAAGACCACGACAAATCGATCGAGGTATGGATGAAAGATCCTATTCATGAGGTCCATAAACACTGCTGGAGAATTGGTCACACTGAATGGAATAACCATGAACTCATAGTGGCCATACCGACATCTGAAGGCTGCCTTCTGCACGTCCTCATCCCGAACTCTGAGCTGATGATAGCCTGACCTGAGGTCTATCTTCGAGAACCACCGTGCTCCCTTGAGCTGATCGAAGAGGTCGTCAATCCTCGGTAGCGGATACTTGTTCCTCACTGTCACCTGGTTCAGGCGACGATAGTCGAAACAGAGTCGCAAGCTCCAGTCCGCCTTCTTGGCGAACAAAATCGGGGAAGCCCAGGATGAAACACTGGGTCGAATGAATCCCTTGCCCTGCAAGTCCTCCAACTGTACCCGTAGCTCTCAAAGCTCAGCGGGGGCCATCCGATATTCTGGAGACGATATCGGGGTTGTCCCGGGGTACATGTCAATATAAAAGTCTACCTCTCTGTGAGGAGGTAGCCCTGGGACGTCATCGGGGAAAACGTCTGCATACTGATCCACCACTGTAGGAAAACCAGGACTCTGCACATCAACTGCTCCTAGGATGAGGCTATCCAACTCATGAGTGATGGGTTTTCCTCTCTTCTACGAGAGTCCATCCTATGCTGCTAAGGCTCCCTTCTCGCCAGTGAAGGTGAACCTTCTCCCGTCGGTGCGTACACATCGCACCTTCCACCTAAAACAGTCGATCTGAGCATAAACCGTAGATAACCAATCCATGCCCAAGATGATGTCGTTAGGCCTCGACGCCGCTACAAGAAGATCACAGCCGAAGCTCTCGCCTCCTAGAGTAAGCTCACACTGCTGACACCAGTGCGTAATCATCGAGTCTGCTCCCGTAGGAGTCTCTAGCCGTAAGGATCGAGCCAACGGCTCTATTGGAATCTCTGAGCTCCGAATAAGGGCAGCGACTATGAAAGAATGACTCGCTCCTGTGTCTATAAGAATTGCAAAAAGGGTGGAATAGACACGGATAGTACCTCGAATCATCTCAGGCGCGCCGTGGTCGTAGGCCTCCGCTGCCTGGAGTTGTGCTTGTCTCTGCCCGCCAGCTCCCGGTGGTCGGGGTGGACCTCTTGGTGGTGGTGGTGGAGCCTCAAAGCATCGCCCACCACCTGCTGCTCGGCCAGCTCCTCTTCCTCGTCCACCTTCTCCCTGCGGACCGCCATAGTCGACCCTCTGCCTCTGTCTGGGTGGTCCCTCAACCATCTGCTACTCCTCTGCACGGCGGGTCGGGCAGTCATGAGCCATGTGGCCCTACCCGCCGCACGCGTAGCACTGTCTGCCTCTCGAAAGACTAGCTCCGCGATGAGTTCCCCGCACTGCTGAGCCCATTTCCTGAGGTCATCTGCCTGAGGGTCTGGTCTTCATGGACCCGTGAGTCATCCATTGACTTCCTGCTATAGAAGACTCTACTACATGCCACCCCGCAGTGGGTCTCTCTGCTGAAGTAGGCTCAGTTAGAAATCTCTCGATCAGAAGGGCCCACTCCAGTACCCCTTCCTGAGTCGGAATACTGAGGGAGATCAGTGATGCCCTGATCTCATGCCTCAATCCCTGCTCAATGTTCTGAACCTGGAAGAATGGGTCCCAAACCATGTCTGTCGAGTAGCGCGAGAGATCGGTAAATCTCTCCGAGTACTGGGCGAGTGTCAAGCTACCCTGCCGCAGCTGTAGAATCTCCTGGATGCGCACCGCACGGAGGGTGGCTAGGAAGAACTCTGAGCATAAGAGGCTCTAAAAGTCCGTCCAGAGGAGAGATGCCTCGTCATGCACCTGGAGCATCAAGCTCCACCATCTGCCTACTGCTGCATGCAGTAGGCTCGCTGTGAGGATCACCATGATGTCTGCTGGTGTCCTCACTAACCTGAAAACATGTAGCACTGCCTCCAGCCAATCCTCGGCTACCTGGGGGTCCGTCTCCCCACGGAACCTCAGTGGTCGATGGCGCTAAAACTCATTCAGTGCACTAAGGCGACGTGCATCGTTACCGGCTGGGGCTGGTAGCATCGGTGGCTCGACGGGTAGAGGTACCGCCGGTGCCTCTGCTATCAAAGGGCCCTGCACCGAGGCCTCGTCGCTCGGTGGGTTGTCCTCACGCACAACTCTCGGAACCCTAGCTGGCTGCCATCGTGGGGCCATCCTGAAAAGAAACAGGTGCGCCACCGTCAAACAGTATACCTGGTGAACTGACATAAAGTAATCACAAAGGAAACTTGAAACACACATGCAATCAATGTTTTTGTGCATTATGTCGGAAATCAGAAGTTAGGGTCCTGGTGTACGGATACGTCGGCCGCCGCACCAACACTGGATTCCCTGGACTGATAACCACACACAATACGCTTAACACTATTTCTCCACATAGAAAAATATTAGAGTCCTGAGTTCTGCGATAGAACCGAACTCCTTTGATACCAATTTTTCATGACCCGTCCTCGGGGCTCGTGTCGTGACTACCCCAAGCCCGCCTTCCACAGGCCAGGGGCTGGCGACTAGCACCAAGACGTAAATCCTAGTAAAAAGGGAAGGCATTGCCTTTTTAAAGTAAACAAACACCATAGAGAAAGAAAGCAGTAGAAGTAAACACTAAGTAAAAACTGGGTACAACAGTAAGTGCGGAAAAAGTAAGTGGGCCAGTATACAAACCCAAACTGAAAGTAAAGTACAACTCGAAAGGGAAAACAACAACTGAAAGTAAAACTGCAACGTATATCCGTCCACTAGAAGTCCCACCTAAAGGGTGAGTATAGATGGCCTCCACAGCTCCTAGGGTCCAGTCGTCCACTCCGAGTACATCCCGCCTAGTGGCCCACCTCCGGGTACCGTCCTGCTCCACAAGCCTCAACCACGATCAGTGTTGTCCGTCGTCTGAAACCAACACAACGTAGTGCGGGCATAGCCCATGAAGGGGTGATTATAAGCTACCCATTAGGGACCCCGAGACCATCGAAGGTCTCCCAGAGTCCACAAAGGATAATCCACAAAGTAAGATACAATCACAAAGTAACATTCGACACTGCTTAGGTATATGCCCATACATATACCTAAGTCATCAGTTCCAGTTCACTCCATCCTCTGAGCCTAAGTACAACCCATTCCACACAAAAAACCACAACCCAGTCCACACAGGAAAGCAAAACGTAAATCCACACAGGGTAGCACAATACAATCCACAAAGGAAATCAAAACAGGACTCAGCTCACACAGGTATACTTCTTCGTATGACAATAGAGATGATCAGATGTAGCCACTGATTCATCTAAGCCATCGGACCCTCAAAGGATCGATAGGTACTAACCCCAGAAATGATCCACCAAGGATCGATAGGTAACTAACCCCCGCAAAGACCCACACAGGATCGGACACACACAGGATCTGTAGGCGCTAGCACACACAGAACCGCTAAGCGCTGACCCACACAGGATCGGACCCACACAGGATCGGTAGCACTGATCCACGTAGGATCCCTGAGTGCTGTAGTCGTCGCCGTCGAATCCACAGAGGATCTATGTACTGTCGTCGTCGTCGTTGCAGTCGCAGCCAGCTCCAGGGTTCCCGCACATAGCAAGCTCATTCGGGAGGGTCCGCTCCACGAGTCGAGAGGCTGATACATCAACTGACACCAAGTCCAGAGTTGATGTATCCAAAAGTTCTGTATCATCAACAATAACTCAACGTCACAGACGGTGCATCAATCGGACGCCCGGTCTGGAAGTTATTGGATTTTTCATCCTAGGGGGCCGGTTGGTTTTTAAGTCGAAACCAACCCGACCGTACTCCACCTGTGTCCAAACCTCGGGCGGAGTAATCCAAACGATCCGACTCACTAAGAGGAATCCAAAAAAGTCGACGACACGTCAATCGGACGTCCGGAGCTCAAGATATGAGTGTTTCCGCTCCGAGGGCCCGGTTGGTTTCGTGTACGAACCAACCTGGCCAAACCCAAAGTATTCCGAAACCTTGAGTGAGATATACCAAAACGACCGTCTCGATCCAAGGATCGCATCGTAGCTGATGGTGCGTCAATCGGAGGCATGTATCTCAAGATATGGGAAAAATACCGTAGAGGATCCGAAAACGGGGGTTTTGGGCCCAGACCGACCCGGCCCGAGACCCCCTGGGTCGGCCCTACGGGGCGCGGCCCGGCCCGGCCTGGGCGTGGCCCGGCGCGCGACGCCAGGTGGCTCGGCCAAACGGCCGAGCCGTTCAGATAGAAGGGGGGGCTGCCCCCCGCGGTTTGTAACCGTGGCCCCCCTTAATGGGGGCTGCTCAGCTGGCCGGCCGGGGGTTTAAACCCCCGACTTTTCCTTTGTCCGGGCAGCCCGCCCTGGCCGGCCGGTTTTCTACCGCCACTGGACCGGTGACGGCCGGTCCCCTCCCTGATCCGACACCGGCGACCTGTTCCGGCCGCCGGTTCCCACGCTCCTCCACGGCCCAGTACTGGTCGCAACCTTCATTCATCCGGTGCGGCACGACGGCGCCGCACCCCTCCATCGCGGCCCCGCTCCGGCCATGATGCTTTTTTGGTTCTCTGGCGGGGCGCGACGGCGCCGCGACTTAGTTCAAATTTTTTTTTAAAATGCGGCGCGACGACATCGCGTATCCTTGTCGTTCGATCCCTCGCAGTGCGACGACACCGTGTCACTTCCCTTCGTACCGCAACAACAAAAAAATAAAAAGGGAGGGGGTCAGTCATGTTTGTGCGGTCCGTCCTCCTCCTGTAAGTCGACAGCATGCGGTCCAATTCTATGTGGATAAAGAACGGGAGTAAATCACGAAAAGAAAATCACATAAACCCCTACCTCGAGCATAGTTTGAACGGAGGTTCGTCAAACGAGGATTCTTCGCGGAAAGACATGTCATGAAAGAAGACGTCGTCGGCGTCGCGGTATATGGCGTCGCGTAGTCGGTTTCCGAGGACTCGGCGTTCTTCATCGGAGATCGATGCATTCTTCACGTTCTTCATCGAAGGTGAAGAAGTTCCTCAAGTTCCTTAGGCTTTTCTCCCAAACTCCACAACAAGAATCCAACCCATAATAAAATAATCCCACACTTAATTTATTAACTTGACATTAGTTTTAAATTCAAACACTCACATTAAACTCACTTCATTAATATCATAAGTTATTAAAACTTAAGTTATCAAATTTAATAGTGAGTTGAGGGAGTTAAGGAATGTGAAGGGGTGGGGTTCGTGTGGGCCCCACCACCCTCATAACCTCCCATGGGAAGTTGGGTAGTTACCCAACTTCCTCCCAAAGATTAAATCCATTTAGAGAAAATAAAAATTGTAGTTAAATTTTTATTTTAACTTTCACAATTTTAATCAACCTCTCTCGTGAAAACGCAAATCCGGAAAAGGTGTTCCTAAGAAATTACCGGTGTTGCGGTTCCATCGGTGCCCTCAGAATTCGATTCCGAGCACCGGTTCAAAATTTAGTAAATCCTGCTCGTTTGTTCACTGAACGTACCCGAGCTAATCTTCAGATATAAATTCCGGGCACATCGGGCCTCGGAATCAAGTGTCGTCAGAAAATGCGTTCTTGTAAAATCCCAAAGAAAATTAAGAAAAAAATTCCCTTGAATTTTACGGGTCTTTACATTGAAACTCCATCTCTGACCATCCCAAACTCGATATGGAATTTCAGTTCCATACCCTTGGGTTCAGGTGCATTAGTCCTTCCACCTAAAACCATGATGCATTAGGGAGTGGAGCATCAGTCCAAAATCCCAAAACCAATAATCATAAGTCAAAAAACATGAATCATCTGTCTGTGAATCCAAATGGGACTCATAAATCCATGTCCGAACATCCCCAATCATTACATAGATAGTATTAATGAATCCTAGATAATTAGATGAACCTAAACCATGTTTTAAACTACACCAACTTAGAGCATCAGTGCAGCACCAACCATATACATGTGATGTCAAATCCACTATAATCAATGGTATAAATCAATATGCTTGAAACCTCTATCCATCACTCAAACAATAAAATATATACCAATATTTATATAGATCCCAAATCCAACAATATCAATAATGGATATCTGGAACCATACTCATGGATCATTTGTCCAGCTCTCACATCCATCACAACCCTAAACAAACATATAGTTTCTAAAACATGGCATCCTCCATGGATCCTCAGAACTAGAACTCAAGAATAGGAATCATCCATAAACCCTAGTAACCACAAAACTCTTGGGCCAATAAATAACATAGGAAATGACCTCAAGCAGTCCTCAATGGCCTCCAAACAATACATGATCAAAGACATGCTACCAAGTTATCTAAAATCAATCCCATTTCACATAGTCATTATCAACCGTCATTCACAGAATATAATGATCACTTAACCAAAAAAATCCCTCTAAGGGCATCATCAAGAGTACCTTATACTCAAATATAAACCATAATTACACTCTTCCATAACCACAATCCTATGGTGTCAACCTAGCTCCAATGGATCTATCCAGCCAGATCCTCAAATATAGGATCTAAACCTCAACTTATTTAACCTTGAGTCACTAGTCCCGATATGAAAGGAAAAATAAGATCATCCCATAGATACTACTCAAATTCTATCTTCTGGGGTTCATCCAGGAAACCTCATGCAAAACACCATGGCACGCTCATGCCATATCAAACAACGAGCTCACAAGACTCCCTTGGGTCCCCTAGCTCAAAACCCATCCCACTGATGGATTTTGAATCCAAACATTAAGGAAATACTCCTTATAAACCAAAATTTTCTAAAACACATTTTATATGACCTCTATATTTCAAAAGAATCCCAGAATTGTGATATACATGGAAAAAAATTTTAGAATAGACTGCTCACAAGCCCAATTCTGACTTCGAGGGCACAAAATACCCAAAACCTCTAAGCTGGAAAAAGTACATGTTGTGTAATTTAGAGTACGCAGTATATACTCTTATTTTTCCTCCAGTACATGTAATTTTACATGGATAGAATGAAATGGGGTATGCCTATGTAGTACTGCATGGCATGTACTTAAAGTACAAGATGTGTAATTTCTAAAAACCATTTTCCCATGTTCTTTTTCACATGGCCGGACACACGACCATGTACCACCAAAAGGTGGTACTTAGAGTACACAATGTGTAATTATGAAAAGTACTTCTTTCCTAAATGGGAAGAATACACAATGTATTTTCATAGAACCACATATCGGGTTGTTGGGATTTCTGAATGGGAAATACCTACAACTACCCCAAAACCCTAGTTCTCCCCCAAACAAGAATAGATCGATCCCCATAGGGTATCTAGAAACCATTTTGAGGAAATAAAGCTTAAGAAAAACAAATATATTGGAATTGAGGCATGAAAAACATAAACTAGACTACCTCGTGGTGTAAATACCGAAGCATTGGGTTTAAATCCGCTCTTGGAAGCTGCTGCACCTTGATCCGGTCCCGATCTATGCCAAAGACTAAGTATAACAACATCTCCCCTACTCATAATCTTGGTCCATCCATCACGTGTGAGATAGGTGAACTCCCTTCTCCTTTTGTTCATATAAACCCCAAATGAGGTGGGGAGAATCCTTTAATTTAATTTAATTAATTAATCAATTAATTAATCCCCCATTTAACACCCGTCCTAAGTCCCAGAACCCATAGAGAGTTTATACCTATCCTAGGTAATAGGCTCATTCCAAACTCAAATATAGAGTTAAAATCTAAATATGATTATCTATTCAGAAGATACAACCACGCAAAACCACCCGACCAATTTAATATTTAATCACTTAAATATCAAATATTCGGTCAATACTACAACTACTCAGAATTCCACCAAACTCTTATCCTAGGGTTCCAAGACCAAAAAAGTTCTCATAAAAATTATCTGAGACCATATTCTATGGTAAAATTACTTTTTTACCCCTCGTGAGCACCTAAGAATAAAAAAAATCAAATTTCTACTCGAATTTCAAAACTCAGAAAACCCAGGTCTCTACAATATATAAGATTAAATAAATAAATAATATGATATTTATGATATAATTAAAATTATTTAAAAATAAAATAACACTTATCCTCTTTTCACCATGATCATTGAAAAATGGAAACGTCACTCATGCGTGCATACGTCATACCATCTAAATTATTGTAACATAGTTCATTGTTCATATCCATATTTCAAGGTTGATTTTAAAATTACAATTAATGTATAAAAATTATAATTAATTCATGATTATAATTATTGAGATTATGTAATAATGAATCCTTTGACCATAGTCAACACACTAATTCCATTTTGAAATTTTGAACTGAGCATCCTCAAAACACACGGTGCGTACATAATTGAATAAGTAATTATATATTCACTAAAAATAAATGAAGTAAATAGTTTAATAATAAGGTATTAAACCCAGAAAAAGTTATTAAGGAAAAAAATAATATATATAAGTTTATTATACCTGAGATAAAATGCATACATGACAATTCTATACTCTAGGTAAGAGATTTATCATCTCAATATTGTTTCTTTGATACAAATTCCATATTCACCACTTATTTTGTTGTATGATGTATATATTTCACCATTTAATGTTATGTCATTAACTAATTTCTCTTCATGGTATTTATTGATTCATTTTAAGTTACTTATTTCATGGGGGATATAATTAAAATGTTACCAAATCTGTAAGAGTTTATTTCAAAATATCATCATTATTTGAGATTGTTTATATTTAATACTCATTTGGTGGAATTGATTATATTTATATCTTAAAACCAATACATTTTATTCTCAAATATTTATTCAGGAAATTTTCAAAAAATAGTACCATTTTCCTCAGTTTGGTACATAAAATTATTGAGCAAATGTGTTTAAGAAAAGTTGGTATTATTTATCTATTCAATTGAAAATATTTTTTGTTTAATATCTATGTTTTCTAAAAATATTTCAAGAATATTTTCAAAATTATCCAAATGATTTATAAAAGAAATTTTTACCCATGTTTGAATTTTTAAAACGTTTTTTTATATAAATTTTATTGTCATTTTCTGAACAAGGTATGTTTTAACCTTTTTATAACAGTGTGAAAGGAATGATTTTTAAACTATACGACATGTTTGACGTTAACTGTTGTCATGACCAATCAATTATTTGAATATTTATTTAAAAGTTTCCATTGTTATTTTAAAATATTTTTTTATATATAATTTTTTAATTTTTTATATTTTTAAAAAGAAATTTTAGAGTGAAAGGGTGTTTTTATCAAGAAATAGTCCTTATATTATTTTAAAGGAATTTTCATCAATAATGATAACCTTTGATTTTATGTATTTCTTCTAAATTAGGTATATATGTCTCTAAAACATATACCTAAATTTTCTCCCTTAATTTTATGGGGAAAATGCATGCCTTATATTAATATTTCAAATGCCTTAATTATGAAATTTCCTTTGGTTATGATATGGAACAAGATTATGCAACCCATTTAATCTCCCTTGGTAATTCTTATTTTTATGAATTGTGATTGATTTAATTTTTATGGAACAAATAAATCATAAAAAAATTATGATGGGTGTTCATATATAGCACTCTAATGCAGCATGTAATGATTTAGTTTGATGGGTCTTCATGTATGATATTAAGGATTAAACCAAATCCATTATGGTACTATTACACCATGTGAAATTGTCTAGGTAGTTAGTTTTGAATCATGTTTATGTTTATGTTATATATTACTATAACATTATTTATATTTCCATGATATTATGATACAGTGTTACATAATTTATTCTTAAATTTTATTACTCAAGGGACTTCTATTTTATGATATCATTTTATAATTTTTACTCATAAGTTATGCTTACTTATCATGTTTATTCCCTTACTGGACTTTTTAGCTTACCACTTTTATCTATGTATTTCCATGGTTATCCCATTCAATTTTAGGAGATCGAAAGGAATTAAGATCTCATTATGGAGAATAAAATGAAGATATTTTAGTTTAGTCTAAATTTGATATATTGTGAACCTATTATTCCAAATACACCTGTCCTCATTATCTTTTAATTTTAATTAATAGATTTTATCTTAAAAATCATGTAACAATATGTGTAAAGGGAATTTGTCTCTATAGTTGGTATCAAATCTAGGTATAGTTATTTTTGGGTATTAGGCTTAGAAAAATATATTAAAATACTTAGGTATAAAGATAAATATAATAAAACATCCCTAAATTTTGGTAATGTATAGAGTAAGTGATTCTAATAAAATACATCACTGTAAAGATAATACAAGTGGATATGGGTCTTGTAAAGTTGTACCTAGGGGTAACAACTCCAAAATGGGTGCATAGGGATTTACTTGATCATCAAATGGTGTGCAATATTTGTAATTTATACAAATTTGGTTTTACACTCCCATGGGGTATTCTTCAGAAATTCAAAAAAATCCTTATGAACCATTATTAAGGACTTGAATAGATTGTTAGGTTAGAAAACCAAATAGAAAAGGTTACCATTGATAACCTAGATTGAAATATAGAGACTCATAATTTAGGATATACTTTTCATTTATAAGTTATTCCTTATAACTTTAAAAGTTCACCTTTTTTATGTTAATGCGTTATTATCTTTTTTATTTTATTCTTTTTAGTCAATTATAAGAAACAGGAGATAGTATGACAATAAACAATGTAATGGGAAATGTAATGATTTCCCAAATGAGATGACTAACTTAATGAGAATGAATTTTGGACATATTATGATCATAAAAAATGATCTATCTTGAATTATGATTAAAATTTATAATATAGTTTAATTTACAAACACGTCAAATAAGATAAGAATGAAATTTCATGGATTTTCAAGTGTAAATGATGATAAAGAAAAAAAAGATTCAATTTCCAACGTGTAAAAAATGTGGGAAAGAAGCACCATGGAACATGCCTTAATGTAACTAAAAGATGATTTATGTGTGGAAAAGGAGGTCCCAAAGTATCTAATTGTAAAAGAAAAATGAACATTCTAGTTAAAGAGACAGGGAAATATAGTTCAACCCACGGAACCACTAATAGTTCAATGTTGTAGATGTGGGGAACTTGGTCATTATCCAAGTCAATTCCCTAATCCAATGATTAATTACTATGGTCCTTTGTTATGATAATTATTTAAGTGTAATTATTGATGTGTTATATGTTGGAATTTGAGAATAATATTATTGAAGTATTTTTATTAATGGTATACTTGTTATAAGAATCATGAATATTTTAAGGGTTGTTCTATAGTACTTTTTCTTTAAGTATTTTCACAAATATGTCTAATGGTACTAATGAACTAGAAATTTAATTTAATGGTAAGGTGATATTTTATGAAAAAACACAAGATTGAGGAAGTGTTAATATTTGATATGTCCTTGATGTTCAAGTAATTATAGTCAATTAAGATTATTTTATTTTATATAAAAAAGAAGCTATGTAGAATAATTTAGTGGTTAAGAAATCATTTTAAGATTAATATTATTTTTAGGATTCTCATCATATTTTTTGTAATTTTATATGAATTGTATTAATATAGTTTTAGAAAAATGACAACCCATATAACGGGTAAAAACTCATCATATTTGGGAAATCCATGGGGCTTGAACCCATAACCGAAGGGAGATAAGGGTACATCACCTACCATTGAACAATGTAATGTAATAATTATTATGAAATTATTTTTACTTAAATAATGTGATGTATAAATATTTATTTGATTTTGGGAAATGTATTTTTTGGATAAAATATTTTGGATTTTTTATAAATTTTGAGGTGATTAATGATTTTTTGGGAAATGTTTCACTGGGTTAATGTATATGTAACTTTTAAGTCTAATATGTAGTTTAATATAAAAGATTATTTAGGATGAGAATAGTTAAATCCTTGAATATTGAGTTTATTTGGGATATAGGGTTAGGTAGTTATGGAATTATTTATATTGAACTTTAGATTTAGAGATTAATGTGAAGGTTTATTCATTTTGTGAATTATCTTACTTTATGATAACCATTTAAAATTTTGGTTAATATTTCAAGATAATAGGAATATATTGATATTATTTTGGGGAATCATGTGATCCATTAGAAATTAATTTTAGTGCTTTAGTCTAGAAAAGTTCATCCTTTATACACATCATTTAGATAAAAAAATAAGATTGTGGTGAAAAATAATTAATGGAAAAAATTATAATTGTAAAATAAGTTTATTTCCCTAGTTTATATGGAAAAATGATCACTTAACTTTTGGAAAAGGATCTTCAAATAAAAATGTTATTCATTTTCGTATCTCTCTTAAAAAAAGTATAACATTATATATTCAATGTATCTTATTTCCAAATCCATGTTTTTAATTCCCACAAATTTTCTTCTATGTGTAAACCTTGTTATCTGATGACTTTCATATGCCCCTTTCCCTCTTTTTAAGATAATTTTTTATTAACACTTTTTACATTGTGGGTTTTCCAAAAAAATAATTTTTTAATTTCAAACAATTGATTACTGAGCACAAGTTCAAATTGCAAGGATGAAATTCATTTAATGGCGGTAGAATAAAAAAATGAAAATGTAAAAGAACACTATTTTTGATAGCGTATACAACACAAAACACTAATTTAAACAAACCTTGATATAATATTAAATTTTAATTATTTAAACTTGATCAATATAACCTAGCCATTAAATTATAGGGTATGAATAATACTAAATACATTATGAATTATATGTAAATCTCCTACTAAATATAAATTTTTTGATAAATTATTAATAATTAAGCACTCATATTTTAATAATGGAATTTTATTCTACAAAAAATATTTTTCTTTCAAAAATGGTTTTTACTAGTTTTGAGAGAAAATATTATAATTAATTTATGGAAATTTTAGAAATTTTATTTTAAAAAATGAAAGTAATTTTTTAAATTATCATATCAACATTAACTTCAGCTGAAAGTTTGGGATTTTTCTAAAATGTTTGATTTTTCAGGGAATAGTTAAAATTACCATTTTTTCAAATACTATCATTTGTTTTTATTATATTAATTTAATTTAAAAGATCAATTATATTTAATATTTTGTCTTAAAGTTATATGTGAACCATTTTATTTATATTAATAAAATTAATTTCATTTTAATCATTAACATTCATGATTTTGGTACAAGTTTATTTTTTTTTTAAAAACAGTTTTCTGCAAAATTCTATTAAATACATAAACTTTATCCATTTTAATTTATTAGAATAATACCTTATAAGGAAATATTTAAATTAAATTCATATATTATATATATTTATATATTATTAATCTAGATTAATATAATGATAATTACTAGTTACATAGTTAATGTACGATCCTATTATTCTTAAAAATTGTATTTGCAGAAAAACCCATTTTTAACTTGTTTTTCATGTTTAAATTTTAAATTTAATTATGAAAATTTTCTTATTTTAATATGATATAATGTATTCCATATATTTAATCATAATAATTAATATTATGTAATAAGATCAACTTAATTTTGGTCATAATAAATAGTAAAAACCGTAAATAAAACTAGTTACCATGGTGAAAAACTAAAATGGTAAAAGTGAGTAATCTGAGAAGTAAATGTAATATCATGTTTAAAAACAATTTATTTTTGAATTTTGGAGGTTTTTATAGACCATATAAACCCTAAAATCAATTTTTTATAAATTTTGGATGCAGTTTTCTTGAGAGTGACTTCCCATTATTGAATAGTTTTGGGTATTTACAAAAATACAAATCCTCAATTATAAAAGGGATCCTCCAATTCTTCACATGTATCAATCCATTTGACTAAAAAAATAGAAAAAATATCTCCCAAAAATCATTAGATACATTATATAACTTATGGTCTTCCAAAATGACCAACTTTAGGGTCCTTAATAAGAGATCCAAAAGAGATTATTCTAAGTGAAGGTAATCATCTTCTCTAAGCTCCTTCTTTTAACTCCTTCCTTTTCCATATTCAATTATGTATTAAAAATTCCAATATAATAATACCATTATATCCTATATACTTATATGTTTTTATTTTGATTTCATAATATTCCCCCTTCTTCACTTCCATCAAATAGGAAACGAAACCATCATTTTTGGGTACGATGAACTACTACCTTGTGAACCAATGTAATTAATTTTCCATCATCTCCTATCATAGAAGTTCCTCATGACGGATTTAAGGTTTATACATTATATTAATTAAATATTAAAAATTATGGATAATTTACATATCATATACCTTCTTTCCTTGCCATCCATTGAAAAATGATAATTTTATTCATGTGTATGGAATACTACTACCTCATGAAGTGAGGTGATTATTTTTTTATTAACGCATCACATGGATTGTATATGTATGGGTATTTAAATAAAATATATGGTATTTATAATAAAATTATCATTCTAAAATGTTAAAAAACACATATCTTTTTTCATCATGTTTAATGAAAAATTGAAATATTATTCATGCATACGTACGACATACCATCTCTATGATTGTAATGTAGTTTATTTTTCATAAACATATTTAATTGTTAATGTATAATTAATTTATAAAAATGATATTTATTTCATGATAATTATTCATTATTTTATGTAATAATTACCCATTTTACTACGATCAACATACCAACACTATTTTCAAATAATGAATTGAGCATCCTCAAAAAATCTGATGTGGACATAACTGAATAAGTAATTAAATATTTCATTAAAATAAATAAAGTAAATGTTTTAAGTAAAAGTTATTAAACATATAAAAAGTTTTTAAGAAAAAAAATAATTGATATAAGTTTATTATACATTAAATAAAGTACATACACGATAATTCTGGATTGGAGGTAAGAGATTTCTTATCTCACTTTTACTTCCATGAGACATATACCATATTCACCACTAGTTTATTTTATGTAGTGTATATAATTCTCTATTTAATTTTATATTATTAACCTCTTCATCTTCATGGAATTTAATATTTTATTTTATGTTACTTTTTTCATGGGGGTTATGATTCAAATGGTACCAATGTGGTAAGAGTTTATTTCACAATCTCATCATTATTTGTGATTGTTTATATTCAAGACTCACTTGGAGGAATTGTTTAATATTTATATATTAAAAATAATCTATTTTTTCCTCTAGTTATTCCTTAAATTTTTAAATAATAATATCGTTTTTCTTTTTTTATACATAAAAATATTTATAAAATGTTTTTAAGAAAAGCTGACATTATTTCTCTCTTTAGTTGAAAATTTATACATGTATTTTTTTCATATATTTTAGGGTGATTTAATTAAATGATATATGTAATCTAATATATATTATTTCAAATATTTGTACTATTTAACTTGTTTTATGATTTATGAAAAAATACTACCAATATTTTTTTAGTAAATGAAAAATGGGGAAAATGTGAGGAGTTGAAGACACCTCACTCTACGACGCAAAGTGGTGTGCAATGAACCTAGGAAAATGAAGCTAAAATAGAGATAGATGAATTTAAGAGTAGATAAAACATCATTTTTATAATTTAAAATAAGAATATTCATGATATTGGATGTCTATGGGAAAATTATGAGGGTTAAAAGTAAATAAATGGGGTGAAATGGAGCTTCTGATGCTTGAAATAAAAGTTTCACATTATGAAGACATTATTTGATGTTAAAAAAATGAAATTAGTATAGATCATGAAGTGAATAAATCTCAATCAGAGTAAGTACCAACACTTTCACAACGTGAGTCTAATTCACACCTCAAAAGTGGACTGATAGACCCATTAATGAGCTTTTGATGGGACTTTCAAAGAGACACTTTTTATTTATGACCTAAGAATACACTCAACACATGAGGAAAAATCTTGATTCATTTTTGGATAAAATCATGATGGAATAACTTCAAAACAATCCCTTTTGAAGTATATAAATAGAGATATGCACTACAACTATCAGGGGAGATCTGGTGACCAAAATCTATGGAGAGAAGTTACGATGTTATAGGGTCCTCTACCATATTCTATTAAGTCTTCTTTATAATTTAATTTTATTTCTTCATTCCCTATTAATACATAATCACTAGGATGAGGTTAGTAAATCCCACATTTTTCTAGGGTAATTTAGCTTAAGGGGGAAGGTGCCTTTGGATTTATTTCTCTTATTCTATTCATGTATTTAGTTATCCAAAATTTATTTATTCAATTCCAATCCCTTTCATTTTGTTTAATCATGACCATCAGTTAATAAACTTGAAAGGTACCATTTAATTTTGTAACGGTTTACCATAAATTAAGATTGACCATTATTATAATTGGGGAAACTATGTTTAAAAATGGAAACAATACATACTCTATTTGAAAATTTCCTAAACTTCCCGACCATGGGAAAAGGGGGATTGCTGCATTGAGGATGAGATTCCATGAACATTGGATATAACATGTCTCAAATCCTAAGGAAATCATGGATTATTATTTTATTTTCTAAAAATACAATTTCATCAGAACTCTAAATCTATAAAACCCCAACATTCCTTTTTCCAATTTATTTCTATGAAAACCAAATCTACCCCATTCTCCCTTACTTTCAAAATCAATAAATCTGATTTCTTTCCTATTTATTCAAAATTAAATAAAATTATTTTCTTTTAAAAAAACTAATTAAAATAATTTATTATTTTATAGGTTTAATTTCAAAATTTCCATATAATGTATTTTTATTAATTATGTATCACAATTTTAGCTTTTATAAATTTTTTATTTTTATTATAACCGTACGGAAATAATGATGCTCGTAGGTCTTGTCGAAAATACATTTTCTTCCACATCCATGTTTTCTTTAAATATTTTAAATAATTATTTGAACATTCTAAAAAATATTTATTAAATACATTTTTATAAATGTTTTAATTTTTACAAAATATTATTAAGGGAATCGTGTTGTCATTTTCCAGATGAGGGACTTTTTAATCATTTTACAACAATGTTAAATGAATTTTTTTAACATATATGACATGTATGGAATTAACCACAATCATTAACACTTAATTACTCAAAGGATCTTTTATAAGTTTACATGGTTCTTTTTAGAGAAATGTTTTTCTATATTTTTTTGTTAATTCTTATATTTTGAAGAAGTTATTTCAAATTTAAAAGTTTGTTTTTCTCAAGAAATATTCCATATAATATTTTAAAGAAATTTTCATCAATGAAGAAAAACTGTGATGTTTTGTATTGTTTCTAAATTATGTATAAATATCACTCACATATATACCTATATTATTATCACTTAATTTGATATGGTAATACATGACTTATGTTAATATCTCAAATTACTTCATTATGGAATTTACTTTGATTATGATATGATAAAATATTTTTCCACCCAATTTTTTTCCATTTTGGGACTTTTCCAACATATTATATTGTCTATAGATTTTGACTTGACTCATGTTTATGTCATGTTATATATTTCTGCCACATTTCTTATGTTACCATGATCTTATGATACCATGTTTCATATGCTATACTTCCATGTGAATAATCTTGAGCCTTATATTTTATGATATCATGTTATAACTTTGACTAAAAAGTTATAATTAATTATTATGTTTTTTCCCTTACTAGGATTTTTATCTCACCCCTTTTGTATATGTATCCCCAAGGTTATACCATGAAATTTTAAGATCTGTAAAGGATTTAGAAGCAAATTATGGTGAATAAAATAAATATGTTTTATTCTAGTCTCACTTTAATGTATTATAATTCTAGTCTTCCAAAGACACCATGCCTCATAATATTTGGGTTTTAATTAATAGATGTTTATGTTAAAAATAATTTAATAAAATGCATAAAAGGATTAGGTATCTATAAGGGATTTATCACTAGATTTAAAATACACTGATAAAGAATGATTCTATATGTGTTATTGTTGATATATTTACCAAGTTCACATATTTTAATACTGTAAGGGAAGATCTACCTATTGATCACCTCACACTACTCTATATTAATGAAGTTGTGAGACTTTATGGTGCACTTATTTCAATTTTATCTAATGATGACCCATGTTTTAGTTCAAAATTCTAAAAGAGTCTTTAAAACTCTCTTGACACCGAGAAAAATTTAAAATTTTCTTATCATCCTCAGACATATTGATTGTATAAAAGGACTATTCAGACATTAGAAGACATGTTAAGGTCATTATCACTTTACTTCCATGGTACAAAGGATCTGTATTTACCTTTTGTAAAATATTCATATAATAATACATCCCATTTTAGAATTAAAATGTATTTTTAATCACTTTATGGGAAATTATGTCATACACTAACTTATTTTGATAAATTTGGTGAAATTAATATTTTCATCCCAAAACTTGTTGAGGTTACAACAATAAAATTGAAAACTATTCGAAGTCATATCAAAGTAACTCAAAGAAAGAAAAATATCTATAAGGATAAATGAATTAAGGATTAATAATTTCAAGTGGTATATCATATTTTATTAAAGTTATCTCTATATAAATTTGTTATAAGGTTCATAAAATAAGGGAAACTAATTCTTAGGTATATCTGGCCTTTTAAAATTCTGGAATAAATTAGAGCAGTAACTTACAATTTGGAAATGCCTCATAGACTCTCTAAAGATCATGATTTATTCCATATCTCTGTATTAAGGAATTGCATGCCTTACCCAAAAAATGTGACCACCTATAAAGAAATAGAATTATAACCTGATTCATCTCTTTTTGGGAAGATCCAATCCAGATTATTGACCCTATGGGAGAAGTGTTGAAGAATGAGATGGCTTAGATGGTTAATATACTTTAGAGAAATTTTAATATAGAAAAATAAATATTGGATATTGAAAAACTTATGATGAGGAACTACCCACATTTTTTCATGAAGATATATTTTATAATTTCTTATAATAAAATTTTTTATAGGTAAGAATGTAGCACCCAATATTTAATTATAGTAAGCCTTTCCTTCTACAGAAACAATATCACAATGCACATAGATTTAATAAATAATGTGATTAAAACCTGATTTTTAATTTTTAATAAGTATAATTGGATGAAATATATTTCATTTTTTAATTTATCAAGTAAAACTTGTCTTGTATTTTTTTGAAATTTTTCAGAAATAGTTGATTTTGTGTCCACAATAAAAAATAACCACTATACAAAAACTAAAAATTAAATATATTATAATTATATAAGAATAACTTTAAATATGGTAAAACGTTTTGAAATAATAAATCTATATTTAAGAATTAATATAATTCAATTTTTAACTTATAAATATATGGATAATATTTTGAAAATATATGTAATGTTTTTGTTCAAAGTAAAAATGTTTTTAGTTCATTTATTTTAATCATGTATTTACAAGGTATATATCAGTTTTGGATTGGTTTGAAAGAAAAATATATATAATTTTATTTAACATAATCAAATTAATTCAATTAGAATCAACATTAAACTTTATTTTTCTATAATATCATTTTTATACATAAAAGACATTTTTTGGAAAATTATTTTTTGTCACTTTCTATAGGTTTGTAATTAAATTAAATTTTAACACTTATTGAAATTGAATTTAATAAAATTGAATCCATATTTGTAATCAAAATTCAAATTTTTTTAATGATTCCACTTTCATTTTTTTTATTATGAATAGTTACATTGGTTAAAAATTCACTTACCATAGTAAGAGTTAAAACGGGTTAAGAGGGTTAAAACTAAAATGATAAGGGTTAAAATGACATAAAAATCATCTTAATCTAATATAATGGTCCTATAAAGACTATATATCACCTATTATTCTAAAATTATACATTTTAGATCTATTTTGTCTGAGTAATACATTAATATATTTTAATCTTTTGAAACATTCAAAAGGGTGTCCTCTTCATCACTTATAAAAGGGCACCACCTATACTCTCTTATCAACACATAAAGTGACTCTTAGATAAGAAAATACCTACCAAAAATCCTTTCCTAATATCTATATACACATCTTATAGTTCATGGTTTAATCATAATACCACCCTAAGAAGGTTTTAGGTGAAAACATAAAGAGGTTATCTGAAGAGGAGGTATATTTTTTAACCATGTATTTTTTTTTCTTTTTTAATTTTCATCCTTCAAACCTCCCATAGAAATTATGATATAATAAATTAATTATATAAATATAATTACTTTTTTATGTTTTAGGTATAAAACCTTTTCATCTACTTTCCTATCTTATAAAAAATGAAAACATCGCTCATGTGCACGTGCGGCCTATCAACTCCACATAGTAGTGTAATTCCTTTTCCACCACCATTTTACTTGGATAATAATAAAGGTAGAATTAATGAAATATATATTATATATATTATATAATTAATATTATTAAATATAATATATCATTTACCTTATTACCCTTATACCTGTTAAAAATGATAATTTCGCTTGTGGGTACGTGTGGACTACACATCCATAAAGCAATGTGATTCATTTTTCATGTATTAATTTCATGAATTATAATAAATATGTTTATATATAATATGTATTCTATTTATATAATGATTAAAATTCTTAATATGATGTAAACATGATAAATATGCATTGATGATAACAACCAAACTGAAAATTATATAAAAAATGAAAGTGTTAACACTCATGAACAATGATTTTTATAAAGAATTATTAATAAAAAAGTTTTGAAATGTTATAAGTAGATCATATAAGATATTATAAGTATATATATAGTTCTATTTTAGAAAATAAATTTAAATTTATTATTTTGGATTTAAAATCACTTACGAGGCATGTCAAACTTGATGTAAGGGATTTCTATTGAAATCACATTTTCTTTTAGGATTAGTTATATTCATAGTTACTTTGGGAAAATTATAAAATATATATATTAAACACCATATATTTTCTTTTCCATTGTCTATGTTTGGGTTTACATGTTTATATTCTATTTCCTCTCTTGTTGGATCAATAATGAACAAGTAATCCACATGTAAGGGACATTATTTTAAAAATATTATTTTGATGTTTTGATTCCATCTCTTTTCCTTATGTGTTTATATTTTCTTTAAAATGTTTTGAATAATGTTTTTAAATTATACAAAGATTTGTTGAAGTCATTTTTACCCATGTTTTGACCTCCCAGACCTGGTTTCTATTGAATGGTTCCCTAAGCCTGATTGACCCCATGACCTCAAGCACATCTCCCTAAACTCCAGAGGCTACTGACTACTAGAGAGGGAATTGGGTGTTTCCATGGGGAGAATATGCCCTCATTAATAAAGTGGATCACAAAATATAAGATAATAATATATAAATAGAGTAATCATAAGTAAATAGAAGGAACAAAAGAAAATGACACTATGAAAACTGAACCAGTAACCCGTAGTAGATAAAGTAGATATAAACATCCAACAACAGATAATAATAAAAAGAAGTAAACTAAATCATAGAAAAAATATGATGATAATGTCAAGTATCTATAAAGAAGGAAAATATGAATATAAGTAGTATGAAATAGCGCTATACAGACTATATAAAAGAATCCAAAAAGGGAAAAATCTATCCATGCATTAGGAGCTCCTACCCGATCATCTACTACCAAAATTCCGTACTTAGTCATGCAAGAAGTCATGCATCCATAAGAGGATGCTTCCCCTTATCTACACATGCAATCATGTAGTCTTCCCAGGTACCATTGGTATCCCAGATAGGGTGTGAGAAAAATCCCAACATGCCACCACTAACAACATCTATAAATATCCAGTTAGTGTATATAACATGGTAGTGTGCATATATAATAATTAAATAAAGTAATAATAACCATAAATGGGTAGGCTCTGGTTCTTGAAGGAAACCAAGGTAATGTTACCCACTTCAGCCCATGCCAGAATATATATGAATGAGTATCAAGGGTCACAATGCCTAGTATCATAGTAGTAAGGGACACTATGACCTGTATCATAGAATTAGGGCTCCATACCCATTATCACAGTAATATAGGGGACTCCATGTCTAGTATCACACAATAGGAACAACATGTATGGTATCACATATAGGGATGCCACACTCGGTATCAGAGTAGTAAGGGAGGTCATGCCCAGTATCACAAAATAGGGTTTCCATGCCTAGTATCACAAAAGTAAGGTATTTCATGACCATATATAATAACAAGGTTCGTTTTTTCCATTTACCTTAATTATATAGGGTCATCATTCCCATATATAATATCAAGGGTTTCCATGCCCATTTAGTATAGTTATAAAGGGTATTCACGCCCATTTGATATACACAAGAAGGGATACCATGGATATTCATTTATAACATGACTAAAGGTCATCATGACCCTTTTCCATAATTACGGCGGGCCATCATGCCCACCCATAATTATATATAAAATAAATTAGGTTTAAAATAATCCAAGTTATAATCAATAAGTCATTATCATTTAATATCAATAAGGGCGTAACCACTGTTTTATTTCAGAAGGGCGACGTGGTCATACCACGCACATTCAATTCAATTCATTATAATTTTCAAGGTCACTATCCATTCTAAAACACTACATTTATTCCAAATCAAAATGATATCACCATTTAAAATTAAATACAAACACACCATTTTGTATTTTGGGTGTAAAAGATTGAAATCCAATTAGGCATAAGTAGGTAACACCCAAGGGTATGGCTCACTCCAAGGTAGTATACCTCGATATGACTTGGGTTTTAACAATTAATTCAGTTCCAAGAAAGGCAACCAATTTTAGGTAGATAAAAATTTGGGTTAATACGTGGTTAAACAAGAATACAACACATATCACATATTATAAAACATTATGTATTGAAGGGATAATTTGTATACCACCTACATCATGCTCGTACAACTCTCCTAGTCTAGTATTGATCTATGATTTGGTCAACATCGAGAGAAAATAGAAGAGTGGAGAAACTCTTTAAAAATAGGGTATATGATCCTATATGTTGATAACTCATTCTAGAGAAATAAAAATAGAGAAAGGCACTAGATTCATGAGGATATTACCATGAGGAATCCAAAGAGGTGAAAAATGTTTCAATCGGGTATTAGATAAAGATTTGAGATCAAAATCTATTAAAGATATATTTTGGGAGCGCAAAAATGATTGGGAGGAGACCTCTATCCATTGGAATGAGAAAAAAAGGATGAGTAAGATTTTAACTCATTAAGGGAATTTTTTCATTTTTACCCAAGAAAAAAGGGCACATGGCTTTGCTGCATGTTTTGGAAAAAATGAACAACAATCGTTCTTGGTTAACTAACTTGGAAGGGGACCCACATGGTTTGAGAAACTGTGCACCAAACATGTGAAATAGATCTTCTAAAACCTACAGACACCACACATGGGCATGTGGCCCATTCTGTATAGTTTCCTGAAACTATGAATCCTCCAACGACACACTTCCACACCCCGTATGGTTAGGGGTAACCATATGAACTTCCACACATGGTTTCTATTAACCATGAAAATAGTTTATTTTTCCCACCGTCTAGGGTTACGGGCTATGAACATCACTCGAACCCCACCATAATCTTTCTAAACTCAAATAGCATCTATATTTGGTCCATAATAAAGAGTTATCCAAAATTTAAAATGATATGTACCTTGATTAAATATGGGGTCCTTATAGTACCCCTTATTAAAGGAACTTGTCCTAGATTCCACCTTCCATGGGTGAGAAAACTTCATTTGAGAATAATTCTGGAAACTGAGCATGTATGCCAATCACCCATTCCTAAGTATCATCTTGTACCCGGCCATGCTACCATAGAACCCTTATAAAAGGGACAAAATGGCATCCAATATCCTTCATGATCTAATCAAATATGCATATAGGTTACTCCTTAAAAGAATCATTATCATCTAGATCCACATCCCCAGGATAAAAAGTATGAGATGGGTTGGCATGATATCGATAGTGTAGTGAAATGTGGAAGACATTGTTCATGGAACAATACCTATGAGGTAATATAAACCGATAGGCTATTGAGACGACTCTTTATAGAATATAAAACGAACTGAAAAAGTTTAATGACTACTTCTCATGCCTCTATATCTATCTATTCCCAAGTCTGGGTTACACCTGTAAAAAGACACGACCCTTGACCTAGAACTCTAGAGGTCATCGAAGCCGATCAACATGTTATTTCTATCTAGACTGAGTTATAGACATCCAATTATTGATTATCTTAACCTACTCTAAATTATGATTAATGGGACGAGGACCCATTATCAATACCTCTCTTGCCTCTAACCATCACAGGGGTGAACGACATGACCTATCATATAGATCCTCATAGGGAGCCATCTGAATCATCACCTGATAACTTTTATTATAATCAAACTCAACGAGAGGGATATTCCTCTCCCAAGACCTTCTAAAATTAAGGAAACATACTTGTAGAATGTCCTCTATAACTTGTATAGTCTTTTCGGACTTAATATTGGTTTGATGGTGAAAGGTTGTGCTCAGAAGCACCTCTGTACCCATTTCTTTCATCAACCCTTTCCAGAACCACGATGTACAATAAGAATCCCAATATAAAATGATAGTAAGAGGGAACCTATAAATTTTTATGATCTAAACTACATAAAATCATTCCAAATACTCAAATAAGAAAGTATCCTGGATAGGAAGTAAGTGGGATAGTTTCATCAATTAGTCCAATACTGCCCAAACCGCGTCGCTACCTCGAGGTGACCTCGGTAAGACGATTACAAAATCCAGGACAACATATTCCCTTTTACCATTCCAAGAAATTTAATGGCTGTAAAAATACTACAGGTCATTGGTGCTCCACCTGCACTTTCTAAAAGGTGGAAAACCTCATGGTAAAACCCGACATATGATGCTTCGTCCCTGGCCACCAATAATATCAATGCACATCACGATACATCATGGAAATACCCAGGTGTACAACCCACTAAGAAACATGAAAATCCCACATCATCGCATATCTCATGTTTTTGGAAACCCATATATTCCCATGTATACACAATATTTCATTATCATCGGTAATATAATCCAGAGGTGGGTCCTCACCTGGAATACTCTCCCATAGGACCAATCCTTTAAGATCTAAAAACCGCATCATTCACACCTTCTCCAAAATGAAGAGGTCACTAAGAATGATTAAATTACATACAATCCTTGATGGTCCTGAACCTCTATGTGCATCTAAAAAATAGATCCATAAGTTTCCATTCCCTATTGGCCTCCTGAACTGCATGTTCCTATATCCTCCTGCTTAGAGCATCAGCAAAGGCATTGCCTTACCTAGACATATTGGTAAGCTCTGTGTCAAATGAATATAGATATTAAACCCATATTCACTGACTAAGATACAAATATTTATTTATAAATATATACTTGAGGTTTTTTCAGTTCATAAACACCAAAAAGTTATCTCCCAATAGGTAACACCTCCAGAAACTCAAGGCGTGTACAACATATGCTAAATTGAGATCAGGAATTGGGTAATTCCACTAATGAGACCTCATATTCCATGACCTATACCCAATGACTCTATCTTCATGCATAAGAACTACTCCCATATTGATACTTAATGCATCATAATAGATTTTATGGATTCTTACTATCTCTGGAAGAATCAGGATCGATGCTAAAGTCAATCACCCTTTTGTATTCTGAAAGGCTATCTCACATGATTTAGATGATATAAACTTCACACACTTCTTAGAAAATTCATTAATAGGTTCTTCTAAGTGGGATAATTCGCATGTAAAATGCATGTATTAACCTGTTATCCGTAAGAAAATTTGTAAGAAAAAGACATTATTAGGCTTCTCCCAGATAACCACAACTCTCAGCTTCTCCATGTCAACTAAAACTCTTGCTTCTAAGATAATATGAACTAAGAAGTTAACCTTGTCGATCTAGAAGAAAAATTTATTGATCTGGTAATATATATGATTCTATCTTAATGCATTTAAAATACTCTCAATATTATTAGCATGGCTGCTTCAAGTATGAGAATACACCAATATGTCATCTATGAAGACCATTAAAAAAGAATCTAGATAGGGATGGAAAAACTATTCATCAAATCCATGAAGATGATATACATGTTTGTAATACTGAATGACATAACAATATACTAATATAATTCATACCGATTATGAAAATTTGTATGTGTAATATCTCAAGGTATGACTAGAACCTAATGATAACTCAATATTAGGTCAATATTCAAGAATAACATTACACCTTTGAGATGGTAGAAGAGGTCAACTATGCGTGGTAAGGGATACTAGTTATTAATTTTAAGATGATTCAATTTCTGGTAATCCATGTAAAGCCTGAGGGTTCTATTCACATTCTTGGAGAAAAGGATCAGTGAACCCTAGGGATAAGTACTAGGCCATGTAAAACCTTTGGTATCAAAATCCTCTAGCTACCTATTGAGATCCTAAAAATCTTTAGTAGTTATTATTTATGGAGTAATGGATACTGGTGTAGCTCCAGGAACTAGTTCGATCATAAAATCGACCCCTATCTCAAGAAGCATTCCTGAAAAGTATTCAAGGAATACATCGCTCCATCAATCGAATAAAGGACGTAACTTAGTGTGATATAATCCTTGATACTCAATGAAATGTCTAGAAATATAGGCGGTCAATGCACCTAGACCAAGATTCTATGATTCAACTATATCGGCCTCGATATCTCACTCACCCTTGTGAATATAAGTGCCTCCATCTTTTGACATAAATGACAACCAATGGTGATAAAAATCCATAGAGAAATGATATGGAACCAACAAATCCATCATGAGAATGAAATTAGAACCTTCCATCTCAAGGATGAATAGGTTCCATGAGAACCAATGGATTCCTGCCTCAAGAGGGCAATCCTTTCACTAGTGTATGCTATCTAATCATATTCCCAAAGGAGTATCAAGAATCATAACACCACAAAAGTACTAAACATGAAGCTCAAGGATCTCCAAAATATTCAAATATATGAAAGAATGTGATTCAACTATATCAAATAAGGTATAAATGATAGTAGAATCTACTTTTCTAGTACCTCAAATAGTATATGTCCAAACATCTTGATCCTCTGGTATAGGCTACACTAAATATATATGGCATGATTCGAGGCATTGTGATGTAACCTCACTACTTGGAGTGGGTCTAATCTGCTGGAAATGTATATTTGAAGCATGAATACCATGACCATGACCTTCTCCTTTTCTTTTACATCCAGTATTACTAAAACCACCTTCTTGGAGAGGTGCTGCTAAACCTACCCCTAAATATTTAGCTAGAAACGATCATCTCCCACTTGGAAAACTTGATGAGGTCCTATAAAAATGATAAATATTACTAATTTTCCACAACATCAGTACTCGATGGGGTCTCTGGGACACTAGGGCCTCTTATGCATAGGCTTCATACGCTGGTGACCTACCACATAACTATTAGTGGGTGTCAGCCAACCGCCACTATTCATGTGCGATGTCTCAAAGCTTCGCTTTAGACTACTAGTCATGCCACTACTCTGTCTGGGTTCTAAAAATCCATGGCTCACACCATTTTATTTTACTAGGTTACACTCAATTAATAGGACCTGGTTCAATATATCAAATATTTTGTTTAGCTGGAAAACATTTACCTAAGAATAAATAGGATGCTGAAGGCTATTCTCAAATCACAACTCTTTTACTGGCTCATCAGCAGTATAGATGGGAACAAAGTGATGATTCTCTATAGAATGATCTCAATAGTCCATAAAAATCATAGAACCCTACTAAAGGTTCATAAACTCCCTAGAATAACCATAACTCCGAGTCTCATGGAAGAAATAGTCAAATAATATCGATTTAAAATCTCTTCAAGTCACTTACTGATACTAAACAACCTGATTTAGGATATCCCACTAGCATTTAGAGGATCCCTAGAGTATATAGTGATGAGATTAAATCTCCTCTCAGGAGATGCCTCTAGATGCTCAAATATAGAAACGACCATCTCAATACATAGCTCTACCACCTATGGTCTACCATCCCCCAAAAATGTGGGTTCATGTTGCTGCGGAAATTCCTTAGTCAACTTTCCTATAGAAGGGGTAGAGCATGAAGCTCCATGTATCATCTGCATAAACCACAAAAATACCCTCAAAACTAGTCCTCATCGACCACTTAGGGAAAAGAAAGAGCTTCCTAAATTGGCATTAAAGGAGTTATAAATGGAGGCTCAGGGACCATCATCTCTGAAGCATAGTCATTACCACCCATCTAGATAATGACATTAGAACTTTGTGGTGGAAGTTTTCTAAAAATGCCAAAATCACAACTCATATAGTATTTAACAGAAAAAAAACATTGTAGATACATGAATAGGATAGGTACATGCCTTCCTAGATAAAATTTTCACCCCTATGCCTCCTCAAAGAGTCAGATCTGGGTGATAAGAACAACTAAATAGAACAATAGAGATTCTACCCACTTCCCACTACTATGATCGGGACTGAGTCAAGCTTTGTGTTTTTCAATTTCAATTTTATTTTAAAATTCATATTTAATTTTCAATATGATTTAAATGGTTTGATCAAATAGTTCAACACTACTAATCCATAAGTCACTATACACCTTATGAATTTAAATATGGAATCCAGTTAATCAATATCATAACACGTTCTAGTCTATGCAACAAATGGTCCATGGTTGAATGTGCCATAGTTTACTTCTTAAGGTGTCTGCTATAACTTAAGTAGGAAAATAATATTTAGGTCTTATAAAGAACTCTAAGTACCAAATATGTTTTTTCAATACCATGCATAAATATATATCCAATTAAGATTCTATTTATAATAGTCAAATCACTCACGAAAATCACATGCAATGCAAACACACAATGATCCTATTGGAATGTCATATGCATGGAATGTGAATTTCCTACAAGGATCATAAAATGGTGCATGTTCAATGATTCCTTTACCTCATCTCATTGAGCCAATAATAAAAATTTAACTTTAATCATAATAATATTAACCTCAAAATTCATGTACATCACCCAACAGTAAAATCAAATCAACTATAATAAGAACAATATAGAAATTAGAAATTTCATTCAAGGAAATTTGGGTTTTTCATATACATGGGTTAGATAATCCTTGGCACATATCATTAATAAACTCTATACCCTTAATAATCTTCTATCTATTGTATCAAAATATTAATTTAGAAAAGGAAACCTCTGATACCACTTTGTGAAGTCCTGGACGTGATTTCCACTGAACAGTGTCCCAATCCTGGTTGGCCGCATGACCTCAAGTGAATCTCCTTGTAAGACAGAGGGTTCCAACTATTAGTGAGGTCCTAGAGAGTGTACATGGTTAGACCATGGCCTCATTACAAGAGTGGAGCATAGCAGATTAGATAATAAAAGATAAATAGTGGAAGCATAAGTAAACATAAGGAACAACAAAAAAAGATGCTATGACAACTAGACCAATAACCCACCATAAAGGAAGCAGATATAAAAATCCAACAATAGATAATAATAAAAATATATAAACTAAATCATATACAAAAGATGATGATAATTTCATGTGTTAATAAAGCTGGAAAATATGGATACAAGCAGTAGGCAGCAGTTCTATACATGCTATAAAAAAGAATCCAAAATAGGAAAAATCTATCCAAGCATCCTGGGATCATACCCGATCATCTTCTAAAAATATCATTTCTTATGTCATGTAATAATCCATTCAACCATAATAGGACACTAACCCTTATCTACACCTACAATCATGTAGTCTTCCTAGGTACCATAAGTGACCCGAATAGGGTGTGAGATAAATCTCAATAGGCCAACACCAATGATGTTTATAAATATCTAGTCTATGTATATAACATTTAAGTGTGAAGATATAATATTGAAAGGAATTAATAATAATTATAAATGGTTTTTCTATGGTTTTTGAAAAAAAACTAGGCTGACACTACCTACTTTGGCCCGTTCTGGAATATCTCTCAATGAGTATTAGGGGTCGCAAATCCCAGTATCACAATAGTGAGGGACACCATGGAAAATATCAAATAATATGGAAGATGTTCCTAGTATCATTGTAGTATAATGGACACCATGTGTAGTATCATAGAATAGGGATTTTATGCTTGATATCATGTATTGGGATGCCATGGACGGTATCACAGTAGTAAAGGAATCCATGATCAGTATCACATAATATAGATTATATGCCGAGTGTCATAGTAGTAATGGATTCTATGGATATATATAATAACAAGGTCTATCATGCCCATTTACATAAATTAAAGAGGTTATTAACTCCCATAGATAATAGCTTGGGTTTCCATGCCCATTTAGTATAATTATAAAGGGTCATCATGCCCATTTGACATAAAGTATAAGGGATGCAATTCATATTCATTTATAACATACCTAAGGGTCATCATGCCCATTTACGATAATTAATAAGGTTTTTAATTACCACACATCATTATATATAAAATCCATTGGCCTTTATATGATCCAAGGTATAATCCACAACTCACTATCATTTATAATAAAAAAGGGTGTAACCATTATTTCATTTTAGAAGGGTGACATGGTCATACCACTCACATTAAATTCAATTCATTATAATTTTGAACCAAACAATACATTATATTCCACTAAATTTATTCAAGATTAAAATGATATCACCATTTAAAATTAATTCCAAACACAATATTAGGTGTTTTGGGTGTAAAATCTTGAAATCAAATTAGGAATAACGAGGGAACAACCAAAGGGATGGATCACTCCAAGGTAGGTTACCTTAATATGATTTGGGTTTTAAAAAGTAATTTGGTTCAAGGAATGGAAACCAATTTAAGGAATATAAAAATTAAGATAAACATGTGGGAAAATTGGTGTGAAACACATATCACATATTATAAAACGTCAATAAATGAAGGGATGATTAGTATAAAAACTACCACTTTTTCATACAACTCTCCTCATATAGTATAAACCCTTGATTTAGTCCATATTGAGATAAAATTAAAGAAAATATCAACACCCTGAAAATGGGGAATATGAACTTACACCTCAATGAATTCATTGAGAGAGAGAAAAACAAAGAAAAGTGCAATATAAATGAAGAGCTTACTTGCAGGAATCTAAAGAGATGAATGATGATTTTACAGTCACCAGATGAAGAGTCAAGATTAAAATAAATCAAAGAAGAATTTTAGGAGCTCAGACATGACAGAGAGGAGACTAATTTTTGCTAGAATGAGAAAACAAGTAGGAGGGGTAATATTTTAACTAATTAGGAAAATTTTGGTCTTCTTACCCTATAAAAAAATTGGAGCATGGTTTGGAAATCCATTCTTGGTTCACTGTCTTGGAAGGGGACCCAAACAGTTAGCCCGAACGGTTTGAGAAACCATGTGCCAACCATGAAAAATAACTCTACTAAAAACTACAAACATCCCGCACAGGCGCGCAGTGCATTCTACCCGGTTTACTCAAACTATGTAGCCTTATGTTACTCAATATAAATCTCTACATGGTTAGAGTTAACCATGCAGTCTACTCATCATGGTTTCTCTTAACTGTGCAGCCTATCTTTTTTCATACCAGCCGGGGTTCTGGATCCGAACAAGTCCTGGACACCCCTGTAACTATTCTAACCTAAAAGGGTATCCATATTAAGTTCATAATAAAGAGTTATACAGAATTTAAAATTATCTATACCTTAATGAAATACTAGGTTCTTACACATGTTTACCTTTTTATAAAATTTTTACTAAGAATCCACGTTTAGTTTTTTAGATTGTGTACTTTTTATAAAAGGCCTAAAAAAATATTTGTTTTAATGTACATCGCACAAATAAATTTTCCCTCCGTTATGACTACTCTTTGATTTAAAGTATCTATTAAAATTATCAATGGTTATTTTCAAAAAATATATTTTTCTATATTTTGGAATTTTTATTTAAAATTATATCAAAATAAAATGGTATTATTTTTTTAAAGTAATAAAATGAATTTTGAAAAGTTGTTTTTAAATTTGTTCTTACATGAAGTTTCAAGGAAGTTAATTTTTAATATATTTATTATATTTAACTTCCTAAAGGATTGGTTTTATTTCAAAAACTTAGTTTATGGTGAATTGATGGTCTTCCTTTACCAATATTAGATTATGCTCTATTTTGAAATCATTCACTTTCTTGTGATCATGTCTCTTTCACTCTCCACTATTAATTGGGTATATTTTTCTTTCTCATGTTCATATTTTCTATATCATGGATGAATACAGAATCATTTATATTTCATTGATATTGTTTCAAATATATACCATTTCTATATATGTAACGCCTCGTCCTCATTTGCCCAAAGTCGGTGCATTATTACATAACATTGACATGATTACAAGGAATCACGTCCCAAAGGACCGATCTGTTTAGTAGTCTTGGAAACACTAGATACATTCATAAATTTTAAATTACATCATAAAATGAAAACTTCAACAACATAGTCTCCATATTCCACACTCATACTATCCCTGCAGGTCATTCATAAATTATTTCTTCACATCCTGGGAAAAATAAAACATAGAAAGGGGTGAGCTCAGATGCTCAGTAAGGATAACAATGAAGAGGAAACTTTGATAAATAAGAATAAACATTTAAGGCAATGTATACCTAATAAGCCTTTTAAACTTTAACTTCAGCATAATATAGCAGAAATAAAATGAAATAATTCCATTTAATTATTCACATGGATATTCTACTAATCGAATAATCACATGCAATATCAATAACAACTTTCATAATGATGGAATGCATAATGACAGACTATCATCACCACGTAGCTAAGGCGTCATGCCAAGAATACAAATAATATTTTGTCAAGGCCTCATGCCAAGACACTAGTTTGTCTCATGAGATCTACCGATGCATCGAGGAGCTATAGCGGGCTCCACCCGTCACTTACTATGTCTAATTCATTCCTCATATGAACAGGTTTAAACATAACATAAACATTCGTATTAAAACTATCATACGAAATTTCAATACTTTCTCCATAAACCATGAATGGTATAAAAATAACACATCCACAGTCAAACATATCACAAAACCTTCAATACAATATGGATATTTTGTATCATAATAAATCCACTTCAAATAAACTTAAAATCCATCAAAAGATGTTGACATAGATGAAATCAAAACTATTTGAGAGAAATATCTATTTTTTTAATCATTTAAAAGTCACAAATTTATTAAGGAAGTAATTTAAAAGAGATTTTTGAATCAAATTGTCCCATACCACTTTGAAACTTTTTAAAATAAATATCATTTCAAAACATTCATGTCCATATAAATAAATCCTTAAAATCATTTTAAAAACATGGACATTAATTAAAAAGATTTAGAAAGATAAATATTTAAAAAAAATGAAATGATGTTTTATTAAAAAAGTCCCTTAATATACTCCCTTTGAAAACTATTTCATAAAACTTGGACATGGATGATAAAAATGTCCTAATATATACTTACACATAAACAATCTCGGATAATAATGAGATTGAGGAATTAACCCTTACCAATTTGGTAACTTACGAAACATACACCCCATGAAAGAGGTATCATACAATGAATATGTAAATACACATAAATTAAATTTTATTACATAAAGAATACAATTATGGGCAGTACATACACCACACAAAAGGTAATAGTGGCAATATGACATGAATCTCACGGGAATAAAGAGTGAGATGAAAACCCTTTACCTTGTACTTTTCCTTGGACGAGGGTAGGTTAACATCCTGTATAATTGTTAAATCATTGTTATTAAATTATACAAGAATAATATACATAAATATGATATCATATATGATCTTTTAATATTTCTTTGTTAATAATATTTTAGTATTATCGTTGTTTAGGGTGTTAACTGATTCATTTTTCTATATATTCTTCGTTACGTAATCCGTGTTTTTTATGGATAGGTTGTATCTTATTCATATCCAGAATGATATAAAGTCCCTAAACATTACTTTTAATCATCAAAATATAATTATTCTTGAATGGATATGATGGGGAAATGAATCTCATCACATTCGTGGAGACGGTAATCCGTACGTACGCACGAACGCTACTTCCATTTCATTTTTCATTTTAAAAGGAATCAAAACCAAATGATACATAGGTATATAATTATTCCAGTATAATATAATATTTTATATGTGTTACTGAAGTTCGTTAACACCATCCTTTATACATTCTATGTATGGTATGAACGAGTCTTATCACTTTGAGGGGGATGTAGTCCGCACTTCTTCAAATGAATTATCGTATATATGTACAACATGTAACGAATAATGGTATGATATAAAATGGAATTATAGAAGATTATATATAAAATAAATATCATTAATATCATATTTAATTATAGTGTCATCATAATGGCCACCATGAGAGGTGGTAGGAGATAATTGAACAATCATCGCTTCGTGAGGCGTTTGGTTTCCATCCATAGAAACATTATGTTCTTCACCCATTAGATGGATGTGTGTGTAATTGTAGTTATAATACTTCTAATAACAATATACTAGTATATTTTGGATACTGTTTTTGTTACAAAAGAAAATAATATGAAGAGTTTAGGGGTTGGAGAAGTAAAATAAAAGAAAAGAAGCTTAGAGAAATCGTTACCTTTAATTTGGGTAACTCCCTTTGGTTTGAACCAAAAAAGACTCTTGAAGTTCCTTATGCCTAAGGTAAGGCTTCTATGAGTATGAGAGGGATGTATGGAGCTTAATTGGGTAGTGTTTGGATGATCCAAATGGCTTGAGAGGTGTGAGGAATTGGTTAGAAGTGGTGTCCTTTTATAAGGGGGAGGAGGGGCTCTTTAGGAAAAACTTAAAGTATTATTTTATAATAAATTCATATTCGGTTTATAATGGCTTCAAAGTGGATTATTCAAAGTATAATGTTGGGATGGGTCTAAAAACACTCAACTAATAGATGGTAGACAGGTTTGGGTCACAATAGTAACCTTATCATTTAGATTTAACTCTTAGCTAAATAGTTTGACATTTACCATGTCTCTTTGTATTTTTAGATTCTATAGTTAATAAACATACTATATACCTCCAAGCGACCCCCAAGTGGTCCAATAATGATACAACTATCATGATATAAGTCTCTTGGCCGAACCATAGATTTTTAAGATTAGAATATAAATTAATAATATAATATTTGTTTTAAAAACTCATTTATGTCAATTTTGACACTACTCAATAATTGAATTTTGATAAAGACTTAAAAAATTTATTAATTAGAAAAAAAATTCATTTAAGGAATAATAAAATGTCATATTAACCAATAAAATTCGTTTATGTCATCAAAACTTTCAAATTATATTTATTTTAACATTTATAATATCAATTATTTGATTCTTTCATTAATAAAGAAAATACTACATCATTATTGTGTCATATATATTTTTACTTTTTCAATGTCTAAAAATTATAAATAAAATACCATTATGTAGTAAATATTTTTATATTTATAATGAATATTTATAATTGAAAATATAACATATATAACCCTATGTAAAAATTGTTTTGCTAAAAAATATAAGCTTATGTCATTTTTGTATTCACTTTAACTTAATTAATATAAAGTGTCCCTATCACCTACAAGTGGCTCCATGGGGTCCCAAAATCGACCCAATGATTCCCATGGTCAGAAATGTATCCACCAATAAATTTAGGACACGTTTTAGGATAATTTATTATTATTATAATATTATTTTTTAACCCTTATTTTCCAGATTTACCCTTTAACCATGGTAAATAAAATATTTACCAAAGTAATTATTCAAAATGTATAAAAATAAAAGTTACCTATTTACACAATTTGGAAATCCTGATTCCAAATATGGAATCCATTTTTCCTAATTCAAAACACATAAGTGGCAGAAATTAATTTAAAATTAATTCCCGCTGTCAAAACAAAAAAGCGTGTTTTTAAGATATAATCACTATCAAAAGTTTGACACTTGTTTATGTCCGGTTTAAATGTGAAATTATTCCCAATGACCAATAGTGGATTAAATGGTAAAAATAAATTCTAAATATAATTTAAAACCACTCAAATTCATAATTTATCACTATTAATTATTTTGATTAAAAAATTTGTTTTTAATTAAAATTTAGTAATTTTCACTATTTATCAAAATATGAAAGTTTTCAGAAAAATACCAAAACTTCACCCTAAGCTAATTTCGATATTCTGAATCCAGAAATGAAGTCCATTTTGAAATATAAAATGTATAAAATTTTAAAAGGTGGGTATTACTATTCCTAATGGCTAGTTTGATTGGTTGTGGTGTGTGTTAGAACTCGAAGTTGCGTACAACACACGCTACTGTATTATTCAAAGAGAAGCATTCCATTGAATCTTGGGGTGTTACAATATATGGTATCATTTGAATTAATCTTATTAAGTAATTTATTTCATTTAAAATGGAAATATTTATGTTTAATAGTCTTGATTCAATATAGGAAATTATTGAATAATAAGTAATTTTGAGAATGAATTTAATATATCATTATAAATATGAGGAATGTACATAATGTTAAATTTATGGGTGGGGACCGATTATAGATAACCTGTCAATCTATAATCAAGTCTCATGAGACAAAAAAAATAACCATTCTATATTAGATGGATATTTGGTTTACACCTATCCATTTATTAATAATGATGCCTTGGTCGAGAGGACATGATGGTAAGATTTAGGATGTCCTTGTTGAGAGGACTTAATGGTAATATTCATGATATTATAGCTGAGTGTCCTAAATCATGAATGTCCATAATTATGAATATCCTTTATAAATAATTTTTTTCCTTTATCCATTTGATTTATATATTGATTTTAGCCATTTATTTTATTTGAAGTCAATTTTTGAGTGAATGACATGTGTTTTAATTATACACTCTTCCATATTGATTATCACTTATTTATTCTTGACATCTTCCACTTTAAGTGCCTAGTAGGATCATTTTCCTCTACTAAGGGGGTGGGGGTTGAATTAGTGGAGGGTAGTTTTTAAAGTTTATTTTCAATGTTAATAATATTATGTGAATTTTTAGAGTCTATTCCACTCAAAATAGAAATATATCATCCTCACATGATCTAATAGGAATGAAAAGACAACTAACACATAAATTTTACAAGGTTTGGATCTAATGTTGAATCTTACTCCATTCCCTGGCTGGTTACCCTCCCTAGTAATAGATTCCCTTCACTATAAGCATAAATGAGTTATAATTATAATAATTAGTGTGAAATTATATAACATGTGTTAGGTTTGACACCTAAAAACAAAACATTTCACTGCAGTCTAAATATGATTTATACAAGAAGAAGAAGAAAACAAAATAAACAAGGTTGATTTATAAAAAAGGATAAAGATCTGCTTCCACGAGCCTCTATAATAAGTATAATAGAATTTACAATAATTAAGACTTGAATTATTCAAAAAATATATTCTCAAACTCAAATAATATCCTCATACGTAATGAGATTCATTAGATTCTGAAAATTGAAAGTCTAACATTGGACCCAAAATTTTCTTCCCCTTTTTTTCTCATAGCAAAATTTTCAAAGTAATAATTAGGGTATTATAAATTATCTCTTCAAAAAATAACTCATCTATTGGGAAAATGTGATTATATTCAAAAAATAATTGTTAATATTATTTTAAAAATATCATAGTCAATGTTTCCATATTTTAATTATGGAAACCTCATGATCTTCAACATCAGGATCTTCTCATTCAAATCAATCAATAAATTTCTAGATTTATTTCATCATTAAAACTATTTTTAAATACCATTAAAAAAATTATTTTAATACATTGTAGAATCAATATTCATTTTTATGAGATATATAAATATCCATGATCTCAAAAAATTCCTGAAAATCTTCTTTCTCAAAAACACATGTGATTTCCATGTCTTCAGGAAAATTGTTACAACACAACAATCAGCTACATAATTCTCATAATATATATAGATATTATGAAAGTAACAATCATTTAAATAATATTTATATATATGGATATCATCAACAACATAACAACAAATTACACTATTATAATCGTCTTTGTAGAAATTGGTTGTGTGATTCTTTTCAAAACCCCTATGTAGCGTATTTTCCTATGTGATTTTCCTACATGGATATTCACTCAACTATGTGAATCATTTTGGATTAATTTTTTAAATGAATACATGAATTTTCTATGTGAAATATTTTTATACATACTAACTTATGTGAATTTGGGAAATTACCTATTTCACTTAAACTCACTTAGAACCACTTTATCCAAAACTTTTCTGACCTCAAAAACACATTCTAGCATCATGAAACTCTTTTCCATGATACATATCCATAAAAAAAAGATCAAGGACCATAATAATTAGTGAGAACCTAAAAATATGGTTTTCAACAAATAAAAAAACACAAACTCACCAAAATCCATGGGATCATCAACCATCCTCAAACAAATCCACAAATCCCTAGGGTTCTTCAATCTCCCCCATTTGATTTTATGAAAACATTTTGAAACCCCATTACCTACCATAAATCGATAAAAAAATCAAAAAATCACATACAATACCAAATAGAAGTATGCTGACAACACACTATACGGTAAGGTAGTGTTTTTTTAGAAAGTTTCATCCAGTAGTGAAAATTATGTTTGGTCCAAGTGATTCAAATGAATCTACTTCTCAAATGCCCCTACCACTGACAACCCCATAAACATAGACTCCCCCCCCCATCAACATAATCCCAAACACCATGGAGTGTGGGTGGGGTGAGTATAGGGGGTCTCACGATAACAAAAACTGAAGTGTATGGAGGAGGTTGAATATGTAATTTCACCCTTAAATCCTAAATCTATCACGTGGAATAGTTTTGTTATGATATCTGCAAGATTCTCCTTTATACTTATAAATAAAATTTTTATTTCATCCAAATACACCGTTTCATTAATAAAATGATATTTAATATCAATATTTATGGACCAAGAGTATTGAAATAGATTTTTCGAGAGATGAATAGCATTTAGATTATAATAAATAATATTCAATAGTTTTGAACATAATCCCACAAATATGTGAGCTAATTCTATATCCATAAATCCCATTTAACTACATGAGTATCTGACACATACTATGATTCAACTATACTCATTTCTATTGAACTCTATTTCTCACTATACTAGTAAACACAACCATCCCCAATAAAATCACTCCTTCTAATGAGGATATTTGATTTGTATAGTTACTTGCCCAATCAGAATCAATGTGACTAAGAAAGTTAAGAGATGAAATAAATCTATATAGGAAGACATAATTCATGGTGTGTTTTTTATAAATCTAAATTATTTTAATTATAAGTATTTTTGACTTCATCATTTCACTTTGATACCCTGCACATAGAGTCACTGCATAATCCATGTCAGGTCTAGACAATATGAGATATAAAAGGATATCAATCATATTTATAAATTCATTCTGATCAACCTTGATTCCTTATTCATATTTTCTTAAATTTTTTTGGTTGATATTGCTATAGAAACTTATTTTTAATCTTCTATTCTCAAATGTATCAATATTTATTTGACATAATTTTATTGTGAAATAAATGAATGTCTAGAATTTTTCTAAAATTTTCACCCTAAAAATAGTTAGTTCCCTCATCACAAACATCTCAAACTACTTTTGAATATTTATTCTGAATTTCTCATAAAATATAATTTTATTACTAGTGAAAATTATTTCATCCACATATAAAATTACCATCATTATGTCTGAAAAATCCTTCTTCAAGTGAATATTTATATCAATAGTGCCTTTGGAAAAATCCATCTTTCTCAAGTAGTCATCATGTTTAGAGTACTCAGATATTAGAGCCTATTTTCGGACATAAAATGATTTATTAAATATAAAAACATTATTTTATCCTTTCTATAAATGAAACCTTCTATTATTTTAATAAATACTTCTTCTTTAGGGTCACCATTTAGGAACATTGACTTTACATCCATTTGATATACTTTGTAGTGCTTATGATCTACCAAAACCAAGAAAATTTCTATCATGTCTAGAAATGAGATAAAAAGTATCTTAAAAGTATATTCCTTACATTTGAGAATACAATTTAAAAACAAGTATACCCTTATTCAATATGACTTCACCTTTATCATTCATTTGGTTCTTAAAAACCCATTTTGTACCAATCACATTTTCAGTTTTTAGTCTTGGAAATAGTTTCCATGTAAAGTTATTCTCAGTATTATTAAGTAATTCATTCATAAATTTCACCCATTTATTATGTTAAACAACCTCCACCACCATTCTAGAATCATCTTATGATACAGGAGTTGTTTGGTTCTCCACACCTAGCCTCCTTTTGGTTTGAATTATTGCATTATAATTTATAATGACATTATCAATTTCTATATGTTTTTAACCTATGAAATTGATTTATATCACCTCTATAACATTCATAATAATTATTGGAATATTCTTAATAATAATCAATAAATTTTTATATGATTTCAGTAACTTTTTTAACCATTTTTTCATAAATCTAGTGGTTGGTTTCTATAAGACTCATAATCTTCTTGAATCTGCTGAATTATTTTTCTTAGATTCTCTTCAATTTTCAGACCAGAACACTCAAAAATTTTATGAAATAATTTATTACAACATTTTTATCCATTAATATTAGATAAATATCCCACAAATACTACATAATAATCCCTTTATTCAATATTTCCTAGCTCGTTTCCTTTTATTTTAATATAAGATGTATTTCTAATGACCTTGAAATATTTCACTATAAGATAATTTTATTAACACATATAATAGGGTAAAATAATGTGTATTGGGTCTCAAATGACATCTCCTTTGAATATGAATCATAGTACACATTCCTTATCTCAAAAATAATTTTTATACATTATTCTCAGCCAACATTGTTCTGGCTTCTTCCACAAAACTCATACTCTTCCTCTCGATAACACCATTCTATTGTAGTATATGAGGAATGATATAATAATGAATAATTCCATTTTCTACAAGATAAATTTATAATACATAATTTTTTTAGTATTTCTCATTATTAAATATCATATTTTTTATACTCAAAGAAATATAATTTTCAACCTTTCTTCTATAAATTTTAACCATCCTAACATCCTCAGACATGTACTTTATGAAAAGAACATTGTTCATTAGATCGAATTCATAAATTAAAGTAATTAAATAAAGATCATATTTTGTATAATATTATCTCATGGGCCTATAAAGATCTATATGGACTAATTCAAATGGTCTTATGGGTGTAATATCCACCTTCTAATGAGTCTTCTGAGTTATATTTCATTTCTAACATGTTCCATATATTACATATTGATCTAATTTAATCTTGGTTAAATGTCTTACTACACGTTTTAAAATATTTATTGGGGTTACTTTTCAAATATTACCATGTATTCTAGGCCATAACATATTATCGTCTCTCATTCATAGGTAAAATGTAATAGAAGTATCACTAATCAATAATAAATTTTAATTTTTTCTACTTCCTTGAGAGATATTTCTTCCATCACTTATTCTTTTAATAATGAATTAATTTCTATTGAATTTTAATACATTCCCATTATAAAAATTTGGGTTAACACTCAACAGGTTATGTTTTATTACTTAAAAATAAAAAGCATTATTTATTTCAAATTTTCAATTTCAATTTTATTTTTAAAAATATCTTTGATTATCAAGGAAGAGTCCTTACAAAACATTACTTTACCTTATTTATGTTTCTCAAAGTTAATAAGAATTTTAGTATCACTATTCATGTGAGGGTAACACCCACTATTAATTATCCAATCCTTTGTCTTCAAGATTTATTTAGAAGAAATTTCTATCACACGTGAGTTTTATTCATTATACACACAAACTTCTTTCCCTTTATCTTTGTGAAGGAAATGACGGGTTAATATTTTCAGGTATTTATTTTCTATATTCCCCTTTTGAACACAACTTCTACATAGATCTTCAAGATAAATCAATATGTTTTGTGTTTTCATCTTTTAACTAATTTCCATCTCTATATCATTTCATCTAGAAATTGCTTCTTTCTCATTGAAATTGCTCCCCTAGATTCTTTCCTCCTCCTTGGTAAAGACATTTTATGAAACAAAATATATGATTTATGCCAAACAAACCACAATACCATCAATATCCCTAAAATTGGTATTTTATATAAATACCATAGTTGAATCTAGAATTTTTTTATTCATAATTTGATATCTGCTGAAATGTTTATGTCTAATTTCAATTCTACTATGAAATATAAATATAATTATATTTTATCCTCTAATAATGTACTAATTCAAGAAAATTATCTCAATTTATTTGTACATATTTAAAAATATTTAACGTTTAAACTATCATTATTAGTTCCAACAGTTTTGCAATAATATTTTCGAGATGTGGATTTATTTAAATTTTCCCTAAATCTTTAGAGGATTATACCTTGAATTCAATAGTAATTTCAAATTAATTATTAATATCTGCGAGTAATTTCTATAATTAAATAAAATTTATTTATGTTATTGTTAATTATTTATCCTTGATAAAAAGTTTTTCTTCAAGAGATTTTATAACCTTCTCGTATTCAGCCACTTTCAACCCAAGGTTTTTATTTTCTTCTACAAGAGAAATATACTTTTTAACTTGCTCATATTTTTATCAATAATATTTTTTTATCCTTTAAAAATTTCTTATTAGAATTATTTAGAATTATCTTTTCCCAAGAAAATACTATATCTCATCTTTAAGTATGTATTCCTAATACTACTGGAAAGCAGGTTCTTTCCAACACTTATATACCAACGGTTCTCCAGAACTGTTGGTATAAGTGTTTTTTACCAATGGTTTTAACAAACTGTTGGTAAACAATGGTTTTTTGAAGGATTTCCCAACGGTTTCTTCAAACCGTTGGGAAAGCCTATGTTTTTTTATCTTTTCCCAACAGGTTTTACAAACCGTTGGGACAATTCATGTTTCCCAACGGTTTTTACAAACCGTTGGGAAAGTTCACCTCAAATACATCCAATTCCAGAGGCCCCCCGCACGACAAAGCATTCTCCAATTTGTAGAAGCTGTGGTGCCCAGTGAACCCTGACCCGATTTCTTTCATCCGATCGGCTGCAACTCCATCATACAGGTTAGATTATTTAAATCTCTTTCCAAATACAATCTCTCTTCCTCCGATTTCCACATTTATTTCAATATCTCAAAAGATCACGTCATTTTTTCCTATTTTAGGGATTTTAAAAAATTTTAATATTCACAATATTTGATAGTGAATCAATGACTAATATTTGGAAATTGATGTTTTTAACAAATTTCTTTGAGTTGTGTATAAGTAAATGTTAAGTTTGAGTAATGTATTAAATAAAACCATAACGTGGCGTTCATTGTTTTGAACTTCATTTAAGGTATGATTAAATTCTTCTATTGGTAGATTTATCAACCTAATAACATAAAATTATTTCTAATTCTATATGAATATTTTCAACATATAGGTGTCATTATGATACCATTCATACCATGTGGGAGTTATTTTTTCTAAAATGACACCAATGATTTATGGGTCCTCATTTTATAAATTGAAACTACATAAGGGTTATAGCTTCAGGGAATTAATTGATTTTGTGAGTTATACATTCCTAGGGAATGGTTGAAAACATAGAAGGTTACATGAACCTTTTTATTAATCATTGATCGATGAATCAAGAAGTAATTAGCTAGATTAATAGTTATAAGAGTTAATCAAACTCTAGAGAAAATTACTTGTATGGGATATTATATACTTGTCTTCATAGGGATGATGATCCAATAGAATGTACTAATTAGTGTGAAACTATGATAGTGAAATATAGAGCTAGAACACATTTGTTCATGTGGCACCTATCATATTGTTAAACTATTGAAATGAATTATATTTGTTTGGTAGAATTTTTTTATATGTGAGATGTAAAATGACATTCATGGGTTATTTATAATTTATGACGGCTTAAATGTATAGATAATACAAAGTTTTTCTGGTATAGGGGGGATTACATTACAAAAGGACCATGTCATTTAACACCAATAATTAATTTATTTTTTAGATAATATTACTATTTCCAATGAAGTGTGTGACTGTGACTAGAGAGATCATCACACATAAATCTAGTGTAAATCTATTTTAACATAATTTCAAGTTGTTTCATTCTCCTCTATATTCATTTTGGTGCCTGGTAAATGTATTTTTTGGCTACATCTGCAAATCATCTTCAATAGTGGGTTGAGTGTGCACCTTAGGATGAGTTATCCTCCCTAGTAAATGAATAACAATTCACTTATAATATAGGTAATGTTCTATATAATGTTTACTTGTGAATCCTTTCATTTGAGGGATCATAACCAAAAAAATAAATAGAATATGGTTAAAACATTTTATTATAGCTCGTGATGATATTAGTTTGGAATCCTATTCATTCAGACAATGATGATGATAAAACCTATTTATAGGTTGTCATTGATCCCCAAAAATATTCTAAGGATTTGAGTGTGTGATAGACCCATAGGTAATAATATTTATGAGGCATTTCATTACTATAAATTAAGTATAATTCTTTAATATCAAGATACATAAAAAAATTAAAAAGAATTCAATAATTAGGATTGAATTCCCTGATTTATCTAGATTTATCATAGTGTTCTGTGGTAGTAGGAAATTATGTTTGGTTAATGCTGATATGCGAGTAGAAGAATCTATGCTATTTAAAAAGAACTCATCTATTAAAGGTTTGACAATTCCCCTTGGATAGCTCGTACCCCCCTGGACAGCCCCCCACCCTTGTTGACAGCCCGCCCACCCCAACCCCGGACACCCTCCCACCACCCCCCAGACACCCCCATCCCCCGGACGCCCCCACCCCTTGGAAATCCCCCCCCCCCTGCCCCACCCCCTTGACACCCCCGACCCCACTGGACTGCGCCGCCACCCCCCGTGGACAGCCCGACCACCCTCTGTGGACAGCCCGCCCACCCCCCTGCACAGCCCGCCCACCCCCCTGGACACCCCAGATCCCCTGGACAGCCCCGCCACCCCCATGGGTAGCCCTCCCACCCTCTGGACACCCCATACCCCCCGGACAGCCCCACCCACCCCCTGGACACCCCACTCACCTCCTTGGATAGCCCGCCCACCCCCCTGGACTCCCCCTACTCCCTTGGACAGCCTGACCACCCCCGCGGACAGCCCTCCCACCTGGACACCCTGACCCCCCTAGATAGCCCCCACCCCCTAGACACCTCCAACCCCCCAAATGACCCCACCACCCCCTCGACACCCCGCACCCCCTGGACACCCCACACCCCCCTTGGACAGTCCTGCCACTCCCCTGATCCTCATCCTACTCCTCATCCTGATCTCCCTAAAGAAGTTAAAGTATAAAACTCATGTACTCCCAACAAGATCCTTAAGGATTATGTATTCCTTAATCCACATCCAATATCTTACTGGGCAATCCTTGAATATATGAATTAGAAATTCTATATCTTATTTTCTTATATACATTGTATTTTTTTGTATTTCTTAATATGATTCTCATTTAGAGTAACGTGTCAGTTATGGTTTTATATAAAGAAAACAATTGTCATTTACCTAAATATTTTTTTGATTAAACTTCAATATTATTGAATTTATTTGAAATGACTTATTTCAAATTTTTTTACAGAATGGATAGAAGTTGGATGTACGACACTGATCGGATTTCAACCGATTTTCAAAATAATTTGAACAGCTTTCTAGATTTTGCATTTGACAAGGCTTCAGATAGTGGTCACATACACTGCCCATGTTTTAATTGTGTTGGAAGACCTTGGTTGAGTCTTGAAGCAGTTAGATATCATATAACCTAATATGGTTTCCAAACAAACTATTATGTATGGTATCACAACAGAGAGAAAATGGAATCTCAAAATGTTGATGATTTAAATGATAGGACTGAATTGGAGAGTTTGATATATGATCGGTTTCCATTTATTCAACATCATGAGAAGGAAAGGATGTCCAGCCAACAAAATTTCGATACAATCACACATGATGCGTCCAATGAAAATGATGATGTTGATAGGGTGAAAAAATTGAATGATTCTGCGACGACTCCAGTATATCGGCAATGTGGTAAAATGAAAAAGTTGGAATTTTTAATCCGATTGTGTCATGGGAAAACTATGTATGGGATTTCAAATACTACAATTGATTACATTCTTACCTTTTTGAAGGACTTACTTCCATATGATGCAGATATTCCCTCAAACCACTATATGGAATGGAAGTTAGTTGATGAACTTGGATTCTCAAAAAAAATCATGCTTGCCCGAATGATTGCAGCTTATTTTGGGAGGAAAATGCTGAAATAAATGATTGTATCAAATGTGGAACCTCCTGATGGAAGCCAAAAGATGATGGAACACCATCTCGTGTGCCACAAAAAGTAATGTGAAACTTTCCATTGATCCCCATATTACAGAACCTTTTCATGTCTGATGAAATATCCATAAAAATTCGATGGCATGACACCGAGAGAAAAAAGAATAATGAAGAGTTGGTTCACCCTACAGATGGATTTGCATGGCAGAGATTTGATGCTTGATATCCTGAATTTGCAGCTGACATGCGTAATGTGAGACTGGGACTTTCATGTGATGGTTTTAATCCATTTGGGCAGATTCTTACTTCGCACAGCACATGGCCGGTTTTCATACACATTTATAACCTTCCCCCTTGGTTGTGTATGAAAAAGCCTTACACTTTCTTGAGTATACTGATATCTGGACCTTCTGATACCGGAAATGATATAGATGTATACATTTAACCTTTAATAAAAGAGTTGAAACTTCTTTGGGATGTGGGTGTGCCCACATAAGATGCATGTTTTAAAGACATATTTCAGATGCGTGTTGTGCTTATGTGGTCGATCAATGATTTTCATGCTTATGCAATGATGTCTGGATGGAGCACAAAAGGAAAATTGTCATGTCCTGTTTGTATGAAAAATACTCGATCGAGAAGACTGAAATATCGTCGTAGTTTTAGTTTTATGGGACATCGACGATTCTTTCCAATGAACCATCCATATAGAAACAATCGTCAAAGATTCGACAATACCATGGAGAATGATGATCCACCTCAGCGTATGTCTGGAACTGATGTTCTTAATGAATTGAAAGACTTCAGTTATTTATTTGGGAAGGGTGTAATGAAATATAGAAAGAGGAAAAATGTTTCCAATGATACCTGTTACAATTGGAAGAAGAAGAGTATAATCTTTGAGTTGTCGTATTGGTTAACCAACTTGTTACTTCATTGCTTAGACGTAATGCACATTGAAAAGAATATATGTGAAATGTTGCTTTCAATTCTTCTAAATGTCAAGGGGAAGACAAAATATGATTTATGATCTCGGCGTGACTTGGTAGATTGGGGGATCAGACCATAATTGCATCCTTTCTGTATCAGTGAAAATAAATGGAATGTTCCATGTGCTTCTTATGTGATGACACCTGCTGAAAAAAATCAATTTATGGAAGTTCCAGAGACTATTAATGTTCCTAATTCCTATTCAAGAAATATATCAAAACGGGTCAACAGAAAAGAGTTGAAGCTGAAATCATTGAAGACTCATGATTATCATGTCCTTTTGCATGAGTTGATTCCAATAGCAATCCGTCATCTCTTGTCCAATAATGTTAGAGTATCAGTTATTCGGTTGTGCTATTTTTTTAGAGATCTTTGTGCTAAGAGGTTGTCCAAATCCTTCTTGCAAAAACTGTTAGCAGAGACACCATTAATTTTGTGTGAGTTAGAGAGAATATTCCCTCCATCATTTTTTACATGCATGTTGCATCTGACTGTCCATCTTTCGACTGAAATACTTCTTAGAGGACCTGTTTCTTTCCATTGGATGTATCCAACTGAAAGAAACATGTGCACATTAAAATCATATGTTCGGAATAGGAATTATCCCAAAGGTTCTATTGTGAACGGTTACTTGGCTCAAGAATGTATGGATTTCTGCGCAATGTATTTGTCTGATCTTACTAAGAGAATAAACAGACCAATGAGAAATGAAGAAGAACAATATGGGAAAATTGAACTCAGTTTTCCATCACTTCCTCAGACAGAAGGAATTATGGGATCATATACATTGACGATATTAAGCCTTGAAGAGCGAGAGATGGCACATCGCCCAGTATTGTTTAATTGTGATTTGTTCGATGAGTATATCAAGTAAGTAAATTGTACATGTATCTCTTATCATATCTATTGTAATTTAAAATATTTGTTAAACTATTATTATTTTTATCTACAGGGAACATAAATAATTGATATATAGAAAGCATCATTCTTTATCTTTGATAAGGAAAGAGACTTTTCATAGCAAAGGGTTTTCTGCTTGGTTGAAATTGAAGGTAAACATATTTCTGTAATAACTAAATAAAAATAATATTTAATTAACTTTACTATTTGTTTATATTTCAGGTATCGAGTTTGCCTACAGACTCTGTTTCTGAGGAAATAAGAGCTTTGGATTTTGGTCCTAATAGCATGGTTCGTGCTTGTAAATCACTTGTGATCAATGGATACAAATTTATTATCACTGAATGAGCAAGAAACATGAGAACACAACATAATGGTGTTATGCTAACTGCCACAACAGACTGTTATGCCAGTTCATCGGATACTAGACCTCGTTCTGAAAATGTTGCTTATTATGGAGTCGTGGAGAAAATAATAATTTTGGATTATTACTCGCATGGTCGAGTCACAATGATGAAATGTCAATGGTTTGATTCAATGATGAGGCAAAGCACCTTTATTGATGATTGTGGATTTCGAGTTATTGACATGACTAGCACTCTTGCCACCGATGAACCATATGTATTGGCATCAATGGTGAAACAAGTTTTTTATGTCAAAGATAATCATCATCCTAAATTCGGTGTAATTATTGAAGTAAATCCTAGCCATGTTTTTGATGATGGTGACGATGAAGTTGACACTATCCCTACTGCAATTGGAAGCAATCCATTTATTACTAATGATGACGCCAATAGCTCAATTTTCAAAGTTGATTATAAACCCAAAGTTGTGGTGGGAAATATATAGAATCATACAGTCATGTTCCCACCTACATGTTTCACCTACATCATTCAGAGTGTGTATCATAGTACTTACCTTCAAACCACCATAAATGTTATTTTACTTTATGTTTTTTTATCAGAATGGTTTTTATATATTTTTTTGGGTTACACATTAGTTATCTGTTTCTAATTACTTCTATATTTGTTTTCATAGCAGGAAATGAATCACATTGAAGAGAGGCAATGGAAAAAGATGACAGATAATAATCGCCGCAGGGTACAGATGGGTGTTCCTCCACTCATCCCTATTGTGAGTATTTTATTTCAAATATAAATATTTCAATAACTTATAATATCATGTGTTTACTTTTGTGTTAAACTTTTTTTCAGGATCGACCCCCTAGACGAGAGATATCTGACGAGGAGCCTGATATTGCTCCCAGTAGAGAGGCTGGTGGTAGGGGGTGGTGTCAGAGATGGACGATCATCTAGTGGTCCTGGTTCTGAGGCCGGTGGTACGAGGGCTCGTGGGGAGAGAGTTAGACAATCCACTGCCACAAACGTATCTTCTTCGCCCCATTTTGATCCTGGCGTGTCTTCAGGGATACACGGGATATTTAGACCTCTGATGTTTACACTACCAGTTGGTCAGACGTCTATGCCATCATATTTTTCTTCTGGTTCATTATCTCTGAGCAATTTTATTCCACCTTCTTCGACTCCTGTTGCGACACATTATGTGGTTGAGGAGCGTACACTGAGGGACACTCCACCTGTACAGGATATTCCTTCAGCTTCTGCACATCCAGTGACTCCCATTGATCCGACTATCATAGGTATATTTATATAACTCTATCAAATTTTTATACCAAAATTTATTTTATTATAACTTGTACTGATATTATTTTTCTTTAATAACATATTCATCTACAGATAGGAGGAGGGGGAGGGGGAATACTCACTTACGTGCGGTATGGAACTTCCAGACACAGTTGATGGTTGAATACAATTTTGATGGACAAATGATTGAGAAATTTGGGCAGGAATGTTGGGGTTTTTTGGCAACGCTAGCAAAATACTCTGATATCATTCCAGTCAGCCCTCTCTCTTGGAGACATCTGCCACACGAAGTCATAGATAATTCATGGGCACAAATATGGGTAAAAAATATATTGGATTTAATATAGTATTTTTTGTATTTATATGAACTAATCTATTGGGTTTCAGATTCGGTTTAACTTCCCTAATGGCAAAGGTGAACGACCAGTGTGTTTAAAAGAGCTAGGAGAGATTTGGAGAGCTTATAAGCATGACCTATATGTTGACTGGTGTGATAGAGTGGTCATGGAGTTAGATACATTACCTATCGTGGAAGACTTCCCGATAGAGAAATATCGCCAAATGATTACCCATTGGGCGACTGCCAAATTTAAGGTATTAATATCATATGAGGTATTTAAATGAGAGTTTTCATATTTTTCATTAATATAATCTTATTTATTATTAAACATTATTTAGGAGTCTTCTTAAAAAAATGATTCAAATCAATACCTCCACACTTTGGGGTGCACAACTATGTCAGATCATGAGAGGCAGCTGGTACGATATAGTCGTTTATAATTTTTTTAGGACTTTCCCTTTTTATTGTTTCCTACTAAAATTATGTGATGTATTAAATATTGAATATATGATTATACATGCACTTTATATTGTTTCAATGTAATTACAGAAGCACAAGTTGAATATTGAAGGACGTATCCTTCGAGCAAAATTGTTTTGCTCGAGTAGAAGAAAAAAATATGGAACTGCGGTAAATGAATCAAACCAAGAAAAGATTATAAGTTTTTATTTGTTTATTTCAAAGTTTAATATCTATTTTGAAATTTATTAATCTATTAATATTTTTAACAGGCTGCTTTAGAGGCTCTTGATGCCCATGAGCCTGAAAATTTTGGGCCACACGATCATTTATATCAGGTTTTGGGAGAGGAGCACTCTGGTCGAGTACGCTGCCGACCTGGTAAGAATATAGTCCCGACGAGGTATTGGTCCTCTCCAAGTATCCATTCTAGTACTACCAAGTTGGAACAGGTCAAGGAGCATGAAAGATAGTCTGATAAAAGGTTCACAGAGTTGGAAGTACAAGTTCAAATGAGGGACAAAGAATTTATGAAACTGATGAAAGCTTTATCTTCATCACTTCCACGAGAGGCTAGCGCGGATTTTCAGACATTTATGTCGTCGATGGGTGCATTATCCAATGCACCAGGTGGCAACTCTAGTGGCGGTTGAGATGATGACGTTCCTGGTGATGACGAGGATGCTGAAGAGGATGAGGGAGAGGATGAGGATGAGTGCGAGGATGGGGCTGAGGGAGAGGATGGGGACGAGGGCAAGGATGGGGCCGAGGACGGGGAGGGGGCGACGATGAGCATGGGGACGATGATGAGGATGATGACGAGGCTAGAGATGGTGGAGAGGATGAGACCAATGATGACAGTGGTGATGGTGATGGTGATCAGGGGCAGATTGATCAATTACATTTTTGAATTCTGTATAACTCTATATTTTTGAATGTGGTTTTCCACTCTGGGGTTTGTCTCTACTTTATAGGGATGTTGTTATCAGATCTCTTTTTTTCACTTGATTGTTATTGTATGATTATTATACTACCTAGACCTTTAGTATTCCTTGGTACTGTGATACCCATTTCTCTATTTTGTATTACTTAGATTTCTTAGTTAGCCATGTATTTCATGTTTATGTCATTTTCCCATAGAAATGCATTTTATGTCATTTATGGCTGATAGTTTTATGCCTGATAGTAACATGCGTGGAATAATCACATGAAAATAAATGTGCTTTTGAAGTGATTCGTGCTGTTTTTGAATTTCCATTCTGTTCAGGGGATGATTTTTGTTTTAGTAATGGTGGATCTTCTGGGGGAAGTGGTTGGGCAGGGGGGGAGGGGAGGGGGCTGCTGGGTGAAAAGGGTGGGAAAGAGGGGAGGGGCAGGGGGATTCTGGGGGGAAAAGGGTGGGCAGGGGGAGGGGGAGGGGAGGGGGAGGGAGGAGGAGGTTGCTAGGTGAAAAGGGTGGGCAGGAGGGGAGGGGCAGGGGGTTGCTGGAGGAAAATGGTGCGCAGGGGGGAGGGGAGGGGAGGGGCTGGGTGATGGCAGGAGGGAGGGGGCTGCTGGGGGAAAAGGTTGGGCAGGGGGAAAGGGCTGCTGGTGGAGAAGGGTGGGCAGGGGGGAGGGGAGGGACAGGGGGATGCTGGCGGAAAAGGGTGGGCAAGGGGGGATGGGAGGGGAGGGGAGGGGAGGGGAGGGGAGGGGAGGGGAGGGGGATCCTGGATGAAAAGGGTGGGTAGTAGGGGGAAGGGGAGGGGGCTGCTTGGTGAAAAGGGTGGGCAGGAGGGGAGGGGCTGGGGGGGAGGGGAGGGACTGGGGCTGGGCAAGTTGAAGGGGAGGGTAGGGAAGGGGAGGGGAGGGGAGGGGAGGGTCGGGGTGGGGCTGGGTGATGGTAGGAGGGAGGGGGCTACTGGGGGAAAAAGGTTGGATAGGGGGAGGGGAGGAGAGGGGCAGGGGATGAGCTGTTGGGGGAAGGGGGTGCGCAGGGGGGGTTCTGAGGTGGGAGGGGGATGTGTTGCATGTTTCATGGATTTTGTTTCCTTTTATTATTTTAAATGTATTTTACTTCAGGATTACTATTTCAATTTGTTGAGAATAAATTTTTCAATCCTGTTCCAATATAATTTATGCTTTCTACTGTTTCTTAGTTGTGCAGATGCGTGGTGGAAAATTATTCTGGGACATAAATAGTTTAGTTATTATGAAGTTCAATGTGTCTTTTGTGATGGTTCTTCTCTTAAAGAAAAGGACAGGTATCTTCTGCTGGGATTTATGATATGAAGTCAGCACAAAATGGTTATTGCTGAAGTGGAATCTCATTTGGGCCAACTTGTGAGTTTTAAACACGTTATAAAAAATTCTCCTTGGTTGGAAAGTAATATTGTTATAAGGTGTATAATATTGATCATTCATGATTTCCTCTTCAAACAGACCTTTAGGGAGGGTTTCTTCGTTGTAGATGCATTTGGTTCTCAAAGTGTCTTTCTTTTGTTTAAAATGGATGCGCTTTTAAGTAACATAAACGACATACGGAAAACTGGCCAAAAATATTCGGATTGTGTTGATACTTTAGGAAAATGATCCATGGGTCATTTTTGACATGTACGAGTCAAATTTGCCTCAATCTGAGGCGCGGAGTGGCCGGCATCACTCAAAGTGTCTCACTTTTCTTTGAAATGGACAACAGTTTAAGTCAAAACAACAACTGACATACAAAAAATGGACCAAACACATTCAGATTCTGTTGATACTTTAGGAAAAGTTTCCATGGGTCATTTTTGATGTGTACGAGTCAACCCCGCCTCAATCTAAGGCACGGTGTGGCCGGTACCACTCGAAGTGTCTCACTTTTATTTGAAATGGACAGGATTTTAAGTGAAAACAACAACCGGCATACGGAAAACTGACCAAATGCATTCATATTCTATTGAAACTTTAGGAAAATGATCCATGGGTCATATGTGATGTGTATGAGTTAACCTTGCCTCAATACGAGGCGTGGTGTAGACGGCACCACTCAAAGTGTCTATCTTTTGTTTAAAATGGATGTGCTTTTAAGTAAAATTAACAACATACGGAAAACCGACCAAACGCATTAGGATTGTGTTTCTACTTTAGGAAAACGATCCATGGGTCATTTTTTATGTGTACGAGTCAACCCTTCCTCAATCCGAGGTGTGGTGTGGCCAGCACCACTCAAAGTATCTAACTTTTCTTTGAAATGGACGACAATTTAAGTCAAAACAAAAACTGACATACGGAAAAAAACAAACGCATTAGGATTATATTGATACATTAGGAAAAGTATCCATGGGTCATTTGTGATGTGTACGAGTCAACCCTGCCTCAATCTGAGGCATGGTGTGGCCGGTACCACTAAAATTGTCCCTCTTTTATTTGAAATGGACACGATTTTAAGTGAAAACAACAAACGACATACGGAAAACCAACCAAACGCATTCGGATTCTGTTGATACTTTAGGAAAAGTTTCCATGGGTTATTTGTGACGTGTACGAGTCAACCCTGACTCAATCCGAGGGTCGGTGTGGCCGTTACCTCTCAAAGTGTCTTTATTTTGTTTAAACTGGATGCACTTTTAAGTAAAATAAACGACATACGGGAAACCGACCAAACACATTCGGATTGTGTTTATACTTTAGGAAAACAATCCATGGGTCATTTTTGACGTTTAAGAGTCAACCCCGCCTCAATTCTAGGCACGGTGTGGCCGACACCACTCAATGTGTCTCACTTTTCTTTGGAATGGACAACAGTTTAAGTCAAAACAACAACTGACATACGGAAAATGGACCAAACGCAATCGAATTCTGTTGATACTTTAGTACAAGTATCCATGGGTCATTTATAATGTGTACGAGTCAAACCCACCTCAATATGAGGAACGGTGTGGCCCGTACCACTCAAAATGTCTCACTTTTATTTGAAATGGAAAGGATTTTAAGTGAAAACAACTACCGGCATATGAAAAACTGACCAAACGCATTCGGATTCTGTTGAAACTTTTGGAAAACGATTCATGGGTCATATGTGACGTGTAAGAGTCAACCTCGCCTCAATCCGAGGTACGGTGTAGACGAAAATTTTCAAAGTGTCTTTCTTTTGTTTAAAATGGATGCGCTTTTATGTAAAATAAACGACATACGGAAAACAAACCAAATGCATTCGGATTCTGTTGAATCTTTAGGAAAACGATCCATGGGTCATATGTGACGTGTAAGAGTCAACCCCTCCTCAATGTGAGGCGCGGTGTGGACAGAAATTCTCAAAGTGTCTTTCTTTTGTTTAAAATGGATGCGCTTTTAAGTAAAATAAACGACATACGGAAAACAGACCAAACACATTCAGATTGTGTTGATACTTTAGGAAAATGATCCATGGGTCATTTTTGATGTGTATGAGTCAACCCTGACTCAATCCAAGGTGCGGTATGGCCGGCCCCACTCAAAGTGTCTCACTTTTCTTTGAAATGGACAATAGTTTAAGTAAAAACAACAACTGACATACGGAAAATGGACCAAACACATTCGGATTATGTTGATACTTTAGGACAAGTATCCATGGGTCATTTGTGACGTGTACAAGTCAACCCTGCCTCAATATGTGGCACGTTTGGCCGGTATCACTCGAAGTGTCTCACTTTTATTTGAAATGGACAGGATTTTAAGTGAAAACAACAACCGGCATACGGAAAACCGACCAAACGCATTCGGATTCTGTTGAAACTTTAGAAAAACGATACATGGGTCATATGTGACGTGTACGAGTCAACCCCTCCTCAATATGAGGCGCGGTGTGGACGACACCGCTCAAAGTCTCTCTTTTGTTTGAAAAGGACGTCATTTTAAGTGAATACAACTGAAATTTACACTCATCAGCGATAGTTGCAAACTCTTTTTCATGAGTTGGGTAGTTTCACTCATGGGGTCATAAGTGAAGAGACTCCTAAGAAAATATCATTTCACCATATATTATAAACAATACAAGTTCAATGCAAAATTCATCACAAATCATTATTTACCCAAATATAGGATCAGAAAAAAAATGGGATATGACCCAATTTCAAACTCTTATTCAACTCTAATAGGTATTTCTCATACTATTCTGCCTATTAGAATTTGATGGGGAGGTGGGGAGGCTGTGCTGGTTTGGGGGTTGTGCACGGGTGAGGTGAATTACTATCGGATGATTGTTGTCATATGAAGATTGAAATAGGGAATTGTAGTACATGGCATGGTTGGAAGAATTTGATGGTTTTATGTGTTTTTTTGTGTTATTTTAGGTGTTTTTTATACAATTTTAAGTTTATATTTGGTTTTTGTGATATTTTTTATGCAGGTGTAGGTGTATAGTGGAGGGGATACTAGAGGGGGATGTTGTGCAGCAGTTCTGGAAAAACTCAATACCAACGGTTCTAAACCTTTGGTATAAGAGTACTGAAATTCTGGGAAAACACTATACCAACGGTTTAGAACCGTTGGTATAGGTGTTCTGGAATTCTGGAAAAACACCTATACCAATGGTTTAGAACCGTTGGTATATGTTTTTTGGAATTCTGGAAAAACACAATACCAACGGTTTAGAACCATTAGTATATGTGTCTGGAAAATCACATTACCAACGGTTTTCAACCTTTGGTATAACAATTCTCAAATTCATTACCAACGGTTATAAACCATTGTTATACATTGGGAGAAATTTAATAGAACAATATACCAACGGTTTAGATCAAACCATTGGTATAAGGCTTTCTGCACATCTTACTAACCAACAGTTTAGAAAACCGTTGGTATAGGCTATAACAAGGGTTTTCCATCCTATACCAATGGTTTAAAACCGTTGGTATAACCTTCTATTCCAGTAGTGTAATATTTTCATTCTGTATTATCTTCATCACCACTGGATGATTCAATAGTTTTCAAAACATGATCCATAGAAGTTATAAATTTCACATGAGATTCATCATTAGAATTAGTGAATGAGATAAGATCAACATCCTATTTTTTTATAATCAAATTTATTCTTTTGGTTCTTTGAATTATCTTCTTTCTTCCATCTAATTTTTAAGATTTTTAACAAATTTTTCTCAAATTATTTCCTTTATTTTTTTCATCATTTTATGATTCATAATATGATCCTTTTTTATGTGGAAACTTTACTGCATAGTTTCCAAGTTTATTAAATTTATAACATCTACCAGAGAATTTACCTGTATTCTTTATTTTTCCCATTTTAAGTATTTTTAAAATAAAATAAATAACTCTTTGATATTCATATTTATTTTCTAAATCAATAGAGTCTATAACATTATATTCATTGAAAATTTTCATATTCCTCATGGATTTTAAAAAATTATTCTTTCAGTTTCTTTTCAACATAAAAAATGTTTTTAATTTCATAATAAACAAGAATATTATGTAACTTATAAAGAGTAAGATATTTTCTATCTTTAAGAGTTAAAATTTTGGGATCAAATGTATCCGGAAAATTTATGAACAACTTCTTCACAACTTAGGAATCTTAAAGTTTATCACCAAATCCTCAAATATTAATTAAAATTTCAGTTACCGAGTAAATAACTCATTAAAAATATTCATCCTCTACCATTTTATTGTCTTAAAATTTTCTTTTCCAGATCTGAAGCTTTTTCTCTTGAACATTCACATTTCCTTCATACATTATTTACAACATATCCCTGATATCTTTTACAGTTTTAGTCCCATAAATTTAGTATATTATTTTACTAATAATGAAATTTGAATAAAACTTTTCACTTTTACATCGACTTATATATTCCACTCATCAGTAAACATCATCTGAACGTTATTTATAATGGGTATAAAGACTAATATGGTCACATCATGAACTTCTATTCCAAGGGATAAATAAAATATAAATATTCAATTATTACAACTATGATTATTTTACCCATAAAATATTATTAAACCCCTATTGTTGACTGAATTATTTTTACACATTCTCAAACATGAAATACTTGGATTTTATATATGAAAACTTCCCTTTGATACCAATTGATGTGCATGGAAAGAGAAGTTTCCTACAATAATAATTAGGGGGTGAATCATTAGAGAGAATTTTTTATAATTTATTTTTAAATATAAATAAAATTATGCAACTTGTTAGAGTCTTAACCACTCAAAAAAATCATCCTCACATGATCATGTAGGAAATAAAGTATAAGGAAAGTATAATTTTTTCAAGGTTAAAATCCCTTTTGGAATTATAATACTTAGTATGGATGGTTACCCCCCCAACCACAAATTATATTCACTATAAGAATATGAGAGTTCCAATTATAATCATTCATGTGGAATCATTCTACAAATTCTAAGAGTCACATGTATAAACACAGCTTTGTGCTACAGTAAAAATAAAATGTATTCAAGATGAAGAAGATCAAAAAATAAACCATGACTCTTTGGAATGAAAAGATAATCATATGATTCCATGAGTCTCCAGAATAAGAAATATAGAATATTTTATAGTATAGACTTGAATTATATTTCAAAAATATTCTTAGACTCAAATAAAATCCTTAGAAACAATGAGATTCACTAGATGTTGATCGCTGAAAATCCAATCTTGACCCCATACTCTTCTTGTTCTTCTTTTTTTTTTCGCAATAGAATTTTAAAAGTAATCTTGGGAGTTCTCTGAATTATCTATTGAAAAAAAATTCTATGATACCCATTCCATGTGATTATATTCACAAAATTATCAAGAATATTATTCACAGAATATCATAGTCAATGTTTTCATATTCAAATTAAGAAAACCACATGATCTTCAAAAATAGGATATTATCATACCAACCAATTAATAGATTTATTGATTTCATTCATCATAAAAACTCATTTTAATTCTCATTAAAATATTCAATTAAATACACTTAATAACCTAGCATATTTTTTCCACATAATATATAAATATAGATTATGTCAGTAAATTAAACAAATCTCGTTTCTTCAAAATCATACGAGATTTCTATTTATTCATGAAAATTAATAATACATAGAAATTGAATATTTTTTTCTCATCATCTATGTAACAATCAGCGACATCACAATCAGCTACATGGAATTTTCTATGTGGTTCTCATCATCTATATATAAATTAGATATTTGATTCTATACAAAACACCCACATAACACAATTTCCTACAAGACTGGTCTCTATGGATCTACACTCATCTATATGAATCGTTTTGGATATGTTGATGAAATTTCTATGTGAATTATATAGGTGAAATATTTGTCTACGTACTGAAAATTCTTTATCAAATATGGAATATTATTGATTTCACTCAAACTCACTCCCAACCCCTTCAGTTAACTCCAATCCAACCTCAAAAACACATTCAATCCTCATGAAACTCTTTAACATGACATATATCCATAAAATCTATACCAAACACTGGTATTATTAGTGAGAACCTCGAAATATTTATATCAATAAATAAAACAATTGAAACTCACCATTATCCATGGGATCTTCAACTGTCCTCAAACAAAGCCACAACTCCATGGGGCAATTCACTGCTCTATGAAACCGTTACAGATCATCTGAGACCACCATTTATTTTTTTTCCCTTCCCATGATAAGAAGAATGATATTATAAGTGATATAAATTATGTAAGAATGTTTCTACTTCTATTTTTGTATATTTAAAATGTAATATGGGAATCATGTAAGTATCTAGTTCTCCAAGGATTATAAACTGATCGATTTTATATGTTGGAATCCATTATATCTTATACCAAAGTAATAAAATAAACATCAACTTTAGGTTAATATATTAGAGGTGTTACATTTGGTATTAGAGAAATTTTAGTAAGAACCCTGGGAACTGGATTTTAAATTAACACAATTATTAGAATAATTTTGAAAACCCCCTTACGTTATTTGAGAACTTTTACTATTATATGTATTTTTATTTCATGGATCAATATTAATGATGATTCTGAGCTAACTCAAAATATTCAATTATTTAGAGATGGAACATAGTGTAAGAAAGGGAATGAACACCCATAGTAAATATATATATTAACCTATTGATCATGTTAGTACATTTTTTTTTGTAATTGAGTATATTATGGCCATATTAGGGTGGTTGACTCTGGTTATGATAAGTTACCATACTTGTATGGAGAAAAAAGTTGTTCCAAAGTGAGATTCCACTACATTGGATCAATTTAAATGATATAATCCCCCTTATTTTAATGTAACTTTTTGGAAAAAATACATCAAGTTAACATTGAAATGTTTTTTGGTTGGTTGTATTTGTTGAAAAAGAAGGTTTCCCTGGTCAGTAGTGGAGTTCTAGAGAGATTTTTTACAATGATCCAAGAAAAAGGGAGGGATTCTCTAGAGGTGGTAAAAAAGATAAATTTATAAGATGACATCATTTCCCAGAGTTTTCCAAATTTTCATGGTAAAAAACCTAGATGATTTAAAATTTTGTTTTTAGAAAATGTATTATTTTTGAAAAAAAAGTAAAATGTTGCGTACAAGGGTGATGGTGATTCAAACAGTTTCATGAAAGTAAAGATTCAGGATCTTTGCATTAAAATATTTCAAAGGAAAGTATTGTGTGCAAGTTATGAAAGTGTGTGAAGGACATTTTTTCATGACACAATGAGATAGAGTTGTGCATGCTCGTGAAAGAGAGCTACGTTCCAAATATGTTTTCAAAATGAGAATTTATGTGATCATGTAAAAGTTTCATGCCTAGATGAAGGTGTACAAGTATTTTTCATACAGGGTCGGATGAGTCTATAAATAGGTAGATACATCTTTCATTTCAGTAGCTCAAACCATATAGAATATCAGGTCTATAAATCGCATAAGAGTTTCCCTCAACACATAAAAGTTGTATGTAATAAGAGTTGCATAAAGAAATGAATCTGTTGTTTTTTGTGGACATAAAAGAACTTTTTTATGAATGAGAAAGTTAGTTTCACGAAAATTGTGAAATTGGTGCACAAGTTGATGTTTCATGAAAATAAAAAAAACAAATGTTGAGAGTTTCACAACTAATATCAAATGTTGCGCGAAAGTTGGTAGAGTTACATGTAATCTATCCAAAGGTTGAGTGAAATGAAATATTATGTAAACCAAAAAGAATTTCCTAGTAAATCTTTGATAAATTATAATTCATCAATTGGATGAAAGTGAAACTTAATGATTTTCCAAAATACTTTTAAAACATATTGATTGAAGTGATTAGAAGAAGAATTTTTTGAAGGATAAGTGAGCACACTTTAGTTCGGAGGGTACTGAGCTTTCATATTGTGATTGGTTATAAACCAAGAGGGACAGTGAGCCCACTTTGAACTTTGTAAAGGTAGAGAGCCTTATCATAGAAGTTATCTTTCTCAAACCTTATTTTGGTAGTGATCCTTAGGGGATTTTTTACATTATCACAATACCATAGTACTCTCTTTGGATGTATCCAAGTGAGGGTGAACCAAGTAAAATTATTGTCTCTCATGCATTGATTTATTAATTTTCATATATTTAAATCGAAAATAGAGAGAATAGTGTTTTTTTATGACGGAAAATATCTAAAGTGACAGTTGTTCTAATATTTCATACCCTAATTCACCCCCCTCTCAGTGTATTTAACATAGTTGGGATAACATAACTACTAATTCGGTGATATATGAAAAATGGATTTAGTTCCTCAAAAATAGATTTAGGGATTTGGGAAGTAAAGAAATGATAAAAGTTATTCTTTTAGTGTATTATATGAAGGAATATGCAGATCAATGTTGTTCATTGACCCAAAACACTAAAAATTATTATGAAATAAAATGTATGGAATGGAGAACATTAAAGGTGATATTATTTGAGAAATACTTTCCTCAAGAACAAAAAGAGTAAGTATATTGGAAGTTCCTCACTTTAAAATAGATTAAAGAATAAAGTGTATAAAATTATGAGGCTAACTTAACAAGATTATCTAGTCTTTCTGCAGACAACATACATAATCTATAAATCAATATCAAATATTTGTTTGATGAGCTTAATATGTGTCTCTGAAGGGAATATAATTTTAAAAAAATAATCATATAAATGTAAATTATGATATTAAGAGAGATAATGAATTTTATAGGACTTATATCATTGCTGAAAATTAATAAAAGAAGATTTTAGCTAAGTATCAAGGAAAAATAAATGTGTCAAAGAAGTAGCAATGGAGTATATGATTTCCAACATGTGATAATTTTAGAAATAAACACCTAGAAACATTATTAATGGGAACATGTGTTTTTTTAGTTGTAGAGAAAGGGGTAATAAGGATCTTAAATGAAAGGGAAAGAAAAAACACTTTTATATAGTGTTTTATCTATAAAGAGTTGAAGAATTATTCAAACCAATGTTCTGAGAATCAAGGGAAACTTCCACAGAAAAGGCCAAGGGGAAAAGGAAAATCTTATGCAATTACTAAAGCTAAGGTATAAGTTCTCAAAGATATGGTGACAAGTAAAATGATCATAACCTTAAATTTAGATATTGAATTACATAATTCTAGATCATTTCACTCTTTTATACCATTCAGGTTTTACAAGAAAATTAGAAATTTCACAAGAACCTTAATAAAGAAATTGTAATTAAATACTCCTAGTTGAAATTTTATTGTAATAAGGATGTGTCAGTTGGTTCCCATTATGACATATAGACAGACCATATTTAAGAAATTGTTTATTTTTCCTATGGTTTACTTTCATATAATCATTGGCATGGATTAACTTGTGGATTAAAGTGAAAAAAAATTATTTACAGGAGAAGAAGAATGATTTTTGATAGATATGTTTAATATGTTATCTTTAGAGTGGATATAACTTCATTTGAATCATGTATGAATCCACTTACAATAGTTCTTTTTGATGAAATTCTTAGAGAATAAGAGTAGAAAAAACCTATTAATTGGAAAGGTATACTTATAATAGAGTAGGTTCCTATTTTTCAAGAATACATTGATTTATTTATTGAAGAACTACCTAGACATACACTGGAGCGTGAAGTTAATTTTTATATTGATCTCACCCCTAATGAAAAACCTATATCTAAGACTCCCTAAAGGATGACCACTTTAAAATCAGTGGAACCAAAGAAAAAATTGCAGGACTAGTTTGGTATGGGATTTATAATCCATATTGTTTCACCATGGGGAGCCTCTATTATTTTTAATAATAGGATAATTGTTTCTATGAGGTTTTGAATCAATTATAGGGAAATCAATTCAATTACCAAAAATATCAGGTATCCTCTACCCTGCATTGATGAATTATTTGATCAAATTCAAGGTGCTCAATATTTTTCAAAGATTTATCTTCATCTTGGGTATCATCATGTTTGAGTAATTTTTTAATATATTCCAAATATGACATTTAGAATGAGGTATAAACATTATTAATTTATAGTAATTACATTTGGATTGACTAATGAACCCTCTATTTTTTTGGATTTGCTAAATAGATAATTCAAGGATCATATAAATAATTTTGTTATGGAATTTATTTATGATATCTTGGCATACACTAAAATATATGATGAAAATAATATTCATATTAGAATCATTATTAATACTCTTAGAGAAAATTATTTATATGGAAAATATTTAAAATGAAAGTTTTGGATTCAGGAAATTTTTTTGTCCATATTATCTCTTTGTATGGAATAGAAGTTCACCCTTCCCAGAAAAATGTAGTGATTGAATATCCAATTCTAATGAACATAAATTATGTACATTGTTTCTTTGGATTAAGAAGTTACTATCTGCAATTGTTTCAAAAAATTTCTCGATTATCTAACACGTTAACCATATTAATATAGAAATGGGTAAAGTTCATATAGTTTGGAGAATGTAAATAATTTTTTGAAGAAATAAATAGGATATTGGTCATTGAATATATATTGAATTTTCTATTAGGAAGGTATGTGTTTGTGATATATAATGATTCACTAAAAAAATCACCTTGGTTTTGTAATTATGAAGAATGATAGAGTTATTTTCTAAGAATCAAGGTAGTAAAGGATTCATGAATAGAATTAAATAAACCATGATCTAGAGTTGGTAGCCATAATATTTTCATTAAATATATGTAGGCCTTACCTTTATGGGGAAAATCTGAAATATATAAAAATTAAAAGAGTTTTAAATACATATTCCTATATAAATAACATAACATGTAGAAAAAGATATGGCTATAATTACTCAAGGATTATGATTTCTCAATACACTACCACATTTAGAAGGAAGATAATGTGGATGATGACTTGAGTAGGAAATATCATGGCATTTGGAGTAAAATGGGAATTAAAAAGTTCCTATATTCATAGATTTAGTAAAGTTGGATATTATAATTATTAAGGAAGTGGAAATAACACATCTAATCTAAATGGTTTCAAACTATCTCTATTAGAAAAAAAAATAAAAAGCTCTTAGCTTGATAATAAGTATATTAAAAATAAAATTAAAGTTGTGAATGATGGAAAGTTAGTAGTATTCATATATGATGATGTTATATTAAAATTTTGAAAGAGGATATGTTTTATATTCATTCATGAGATCAATATTGAATTAATAGATGAATATCATAACTCAAATCTCTCTATACACTCTGGTAGAACCATAATGTATCAGAATTTGAAGGGGATGTTTTTTTGGGATAATATTAAACACGATATTGTAGACGACATATCAATATGAATGGTTTTATAATATTTAAAGTCTATGTGTCAACATAATAAAATATTCTGTAAACCTCTATCTATTCCTACGTGTAAATGGTGTAATATCATGATGGACTTTTTCACTAGATTACCAAAGACTCCAAGAAATAATGATGCAATAAGGGTTATTATTTATCATCATACCAAGTTTGTACATTTTTTTACTATAAGGGAATATAAATATATCTAGTTCTTCATGTGGCTCTATATTAATGAAGTTACAAGACTTCATGGTGTACTTATGTATATTTTATTTGATCATGACCCGCTATTTATGTTAAAATTATGTTAGAGTCCCTGGTAGGATCTCTATGTCAAGTTATAATTGATCACTAACTATCAACCTTATAATAATAGAAAATATGAAAGAACAATTTTTACATTAAAAGAAATGTTGATTTCATCCTCGCATTACTTTTAGGGTTTATGGGATAAGTATTTTCCTTTGGTATAATTTTTATATAATAATATCTTCTATTGGAGCAATCAAATTGAACCATATAAAGCATTGTATGGGAAAATATGTTATACACCAACTAGTCGGGTTTAAGTGGGTGACATGAATCTTATAGGCCTAGAACTTGTTAAGGAGACAATAATGAAATTGATAAGTATTTAGAGTCATATCAAGGCATCTCAAAGTAGGTAAAAGAGTTATGGAGATGACCGAAGGAAGAATTTATTATTTTCCATGGGATATAATGTTTTATTGATGGTATATCTCTGGAAAGGTGTGATAAGGTTCCAAAGGATAAGGAAACTATGTCCTATGTACATCACAAATCTTGAAATTATTAAAATAATTAGAGTTATAGATTACTATTTGGAAATGAAGCCTAGTCTATCTAATTTCTATGTCATGTTCCATATCTCTTTATAAAAAATGTATATTCTAGACACAAAACCTGTTCTTATCTCTAAGGAAATATAATTTTAACTTGATTTATTTTACTGTGAAGAGACTATCCAGATTATTGACACTAGGGAACAAGTGTTGATGAATCAGGGGACTTTGTTGGTAAAGGTAATTTGGAGAAGTCATAAGATAGAAGATATGACATGGTAACCTGAATAAGTTATGAAGAAAAAATAACCACATTTTTTCATGAATTATATAATTTTTTAGGGTTAATTTTTTTAATCGAGGGAAGAATGCAACACCCATGATCCAATTATAATAATCTTTTCCTTATAGAGTAATAAACACAATACATATCGATTTATTCAAAAATGCGATTAAAATCTAAATTATCATTTCTAGGAATTTAATATGGAGAAAATAATTTCATTTTTTAATTCAATATGTCAAAATTATCTTCAGGTTAATTTTGGGGATTTTTCAGAATTAGTTTATTTTTGAGTGAATAATTAAAATACTGATAATAAAAAAACCATCACTTTAAAAAGCTTATAATGAAATGATAATAATTTGAAATATTAAGAAATATATTTTATATATAAAATATATATTTCATATTTAGTACAATTCAATGTTGACACTATAAATATACACTTAACATTTTAGAAATGTAAGTCATGTTTTTGTTCAAATAAAAAGTATTTTTAGATAATTTATTTTAATAAAGTATTTACATAGTACCTTTCAGTTTTTATTTGGTTTTAAATAATAATAAGAATCATTTTATTTAAAATAATCAAATTAATTCCATTTTATTAAACATTATACTATACATTTCTGTGAAATCATTTTTATAATTAAAAAGGCATTTTTGGTAAATTTAATCATGTTTTGTGAGTTTGCTTTGAAAATTATTTATGACAATTATATAAAAATAATCCTATAAAATTTTATCCATATTTTTAATTATCATGTATTAATTTTTTAGTGATTAAAAATTAATTTTTGGTCATTATGAATAGTAACTTTTGTAAAAAATGTCAATCACCACGGTGAGAGTTAAAACGAGTTAAATTATAATAAGGATTAAGGAGAATTGAAACATGTATAAATACTATTTTATGGTCATATTCATACCCTATATTATCTATTATTATAATATGTGTCATTTTGGAGGAAATTTTCTTGATTAAGACTCTAAAATATTTTAATCTTTTGAAAAATTATGACTGCATCGTCTGCCTCACTTATAAAAGGACACCACATCTCATCTCTTATACACACTTAAAGGTCCTCTTAGATCATCCAATCCATAAAAAAATACATTACTAACCTCCCTAACCACATCCTAGATGGTTTTTTTTATCAAAATATTATCCTAAGAAGTTTTTAGGTATAAACCCATGTAGGTTGTCCTAAGAAGATGTACTGTTCTTAACAGAGTGGTTTCTTGTTTATTTTTTATTTTATATCCTTCAATCCTCTCCTAAACATTATAATATAATATAATAGATATATAAAAAATACATAATTATTATTATGTTTTTATTACACATTTTAAACTACTTTTCAATCCTATGGTGAAAGAAAACATCACTCATGAATACGTACGACCTACCATCTCCACATGGTGGTGTAATTCGTTTATATCACTAATTTACAGTAACGGTTATACAGGTGGAATTAATGAAATATATATGATATTTAAGATAATTTTTTATATTTTAAATATAATATATCATTTAATATCCTACCCTTTAACTTATTAAAAAATGATAATGTTTCTATTACGTACGTGTGGACTACCTCCTCTACGAAGTGATTTGATTCATGATTAATGTCCAACATTCAAAAATTATTATAAATATAATATAACAAATATATATGATATTAATATCTCAATTAACATTTTTATAATATGGAACCATGAAAAACATGAAATGATCAAAACTAATGAATGTAAACTTACATGAAAAATAAAATAATTAACACCTATAAACAAATATTTTAATAAAAAATTATAAATAAACAGGTATTTAAATGTTAATAATGGATGATATATGATATTATAAGTATTTATATGGTTCTGAAATATAATTATAAGAAATTATTATTTATTATATTGGATTTTAAAATCATTTATGATGCAAGTCGAACTTGAGGTAATAGATTTATGGTATAATCTAGTTTTATTTTGAAATTGTTTATGTTCTGATTTACATTTGGAAAAAATATTGGATAATAATATTTTAAACCTGATATATTTTATTTTTCTATGGTTATTTTGGGTTTTACATGGTAATATTCCATTTATTCTCTTTTTGGATTAAGAATCTATAAGTAAACTACATATAAGAGACATTATTTTAAAAATCTTGTTTTGATGTTTTCCTTCCCAATATTCCTATTAAATGTCTATATTTTCATTAAAATGCTTTCAAGAATGTTTTTAATAGTTTCAAAAGATATATTAAATTAATTTTTCACATTTTTTACTTTTTCTAATTTTTTTAAATAGAATATTCTTGTCATTTTTTGGGACAAAATACTTTTTACAAAAGGTTTGAATGGAAATATTGTTTTAACAGACACCACACAAATGAATTTTAGCGCCATAATTAAAAATATTTTTTTATAGATTACATTTCATGTTTCCATGGTAATTTTCATAGAAATTATTTTTCTCAAACTTTTAGAAATTTTTATTTAAAATGATATTAAAAGAAAATTGTATTATTTTCTTAAAAAAATGAAACAAACTTTAAAATTTTATTTTTAACTCCATTATTAAATGAAGACACAAGGAAATTATTTTTAGTTTTCTGTTTATGTTTTCTTATATAAAATATTTTTTTTAATGGAAACCCATTATTTATAATGAATCTGTGGTCATCCTTTATCAAAAATAGATTATAACCTATTTTGAGATCATTAAATTTCTTGTGATCATATTCTATATCACCCTCCATTATTCATGGGACATTGTTTTTCTCCATGATGCCAAAATTTTTAATATCATGGATGAATTTGTAATAATTTATATTAATTTTATGATGATTTTATCATTTAACATTTCTATATTTTGTATCAGTTGAAGTAATATTATTGATTATATTGTTTCATTTACGGGAAAATATTGATGTTCAATATTATTGATTAAATATTGATATTTTTTGAATTTGAAGGAATTTTGAGAATAAATTATATTTGTGATTAAAAATATGAGGAATGAATAGGATATTCAAGTGACAGAAGGATTCTGATTATTGATAACCCCCAATGCACCAATAGGTCTCCTGAGACAAAATTGTAGACATTCCATTTTAGATGGGAATTTGGTTTACACCTACCCATTTGTTAAGAATGATTTCTTAGTTGAGAGGCCTTAATGGTAAGATTCATTTTTTATTGGTTTATATTTCATAATGGTATGATTAATGATATATTGGTTGAGAGTTCTTGATATTGAATTTCTAGAGTTATGTATTTCCTTTATTAAGAATTCAGATTCCATTTTCTATGTTGTTGCTATGTTGATATTTTCTAATGATTTTTTTGGTACTCAAGTTGTTGATTGAATGAATTTTTTTTATTATTATCCAATTTTCCATATTGATTATTCTTTAATTACTCATGATAGATTCTGATGTACATTACCCAACTGAGCATACATGCTCACCCTTTATTTTTTTCATTTTTAAAGGACATGAAGAAGGATATTATGAATGATTTCAAGGATTAAATAATTCTTCTTATGATATTTTTTTGTATTTCCTATGTAATATTCTAATCATGTATGCATCTAGTTTTTCAAGAATACTAGACTAATCAATCCTGCATGGTATGATCTCTTGTATCTTATACAAAACTAATAAAGTAAACACCAGTTCTTGGTTAATGGATTCATGGTGTTATAGTTGGTATGAGAGGAAAATTTTTATTAACCTTGGGAACCAGGTTTTAAATTAATACAGTTAATATGAGATTTTAAATCAATACAATAGGGTATTTTAGAACTTTCAAAATTATAGGTATTTTTATTTTATGATTAATTATTCATGATTATTTTGGGATAAATTTTTGTGTGATACTATTTTGAGATGATGCATTATGGACTAAATAGAATCAACACCTATTGTCAATATATGGATTTACTTTCTAAGAAAGACAATATAGTTTTTTTAATTGAGTAGATCATGGTCATATTTGGTTTTCTGACACAGGTTATAATGAATAACCTTTCATATATGGAGAAACCTATTTTTACACATTTTAATTCACTCATGTTTGATTGCTTCATGTGATATAAGCCTCAATATTTTGATGGAACTACTAATCCATTGGTATATAAACAATTAATTAAGTCTCTAAAAAAGATATTCTAGGATTTGGGAAGTAATTAAAGAGAATAAGTCATTCTATAATTGTATTGTTTAAATGGAATTTAAAATCAATGGTGTTAATTAATCTAATTAACTAATGAGGTTGATGAAATAAAAATAATATAATAGAGAAATTTTTAAGTGATATTATATGATAAATAATTTCCTTGGTGAAAAAAATTTGAAATAGAGAGGAAATTCATCACTTTTAAGTATAAGGAATAATAAATTTTTGTACAGATTGATGATAACTTTAAAATATTATCCAAGAATTTTAAAAACTATATTAGTAATCCAAAAAGAATGATTTACCATTTCTTTGATGTGATTAAGATGTACTTATAATGGTAACTGTTTCCTCATTTTTTTTATCAAATTATGATATAGTATTAACTTCCATCAAGATAGAGAATTAATTTTCTAGTTCTTATTTCTTCATTAGAAATCAATTAATAATGAGGTCGAAAGAAAATTATGAAAAAAATGTTTCAAAGAAGAAGAAAGTGGGGATAGGATTTCCAACATGTGGTAATTTTTGAAAAAAAAACTATACACTTACTTAATAGGGACAAGGGTATATTTAAATTAAGGAGATATGGGTAATAAGGAACTTGAATGAAAATAAAATAAATAAATCAATAATATCTGTCGATTCATATGTAAAGAGATGTGGTATTATTTAAACCAATGTCCCAATTATAAAGGGAGCCATGCACAAAAATGGGCAAGTGGATCAGGCTTATCCTATGTGATTACTACAACTTAGGTTGAAGCTCACAAATATGTGATGGCATGTAATTTTATTATAAAGAAAATTTTAACTAATGATTTATTTGATTTTTAATTTCCAAACTGTTTTATATCTTCCAGGTTTTCCAAGAAAATTTGATATTCCCTATTACCCAAATAAGGGAGTTATTAATCAATACTCCTAGTGGAAATATTTATGAAACAATGATGTGTTAGTCTATCCCCATTACGACACATAGACATACCCTATTTGAAAACTTTATTATTATACTTTTGATTTTATTTTGATATAATAATTTCCATGGATATTATTTTCAATTGTAATGAAAAAAAATTATTTCTAAGAGATAGATATTATGTTTCTTGATGGATATATTGAATCCCTTATCTTCATAGGGGAGATTACATCATCTAAGTCATGTCTGGAGCCTTCTATGGTAAATATTAATAATGAAACTCATTGAGAAGAAGAGAAGATAAAACCTATGAATGGGAAATACATCCTTTTAATAGAGGATGTATCGATTGTGTAAGAATACATTGATGTGTTTCCTAAAGAATGTACTAAAAATAAAATTATGTGTGAAGTTGATTTTTCTATCAATCTCAACCCTGATGAAATTCATATATTTAAAACCCCCTACAAGATGGCCATAGTAGAATTAATAGAACTGGATAAAAAACTAAAAGAGTTGTGTGATAGGGGATTTATATTCCCAAGTGTTTTACCATGGGGATGACATATTATTTTTGTTAAGAATAAATATTGGGCTATGTAGTTGTGAATAAATTATAGAAAAACCAATTCTATAGAATAAGGAACAATAATATTATACCTCACATTAATGAATTTTTTGATCAACATGAATGTGCTTAATATTTTTCAAAGATTTATCTTTGTTATAGGTATCATAAATTGTGTGTAAATAAGTTAGATATTCCAAATATAATATTTTGAATTAGGTATGGACATCATGAATTTATAGTAATTCACTTTGGATTGACTAATACAACCTCTATTTTATGGATATGATGAATCGATTATTGAAGGTTTATCTTAATAACATTATTGTGTTATTTATTTATGATATATTGATATACTCTAAAATTTATGATGATAAGAAGAGTCATTTTGGAATCATTCTTAATACTCTTAGAGAAAAATAGTTATATAGATAATTTAGAAAATGAAAAACATGGCATTAGGAATTTTCTATTCTTGAGAGTGTTGTCTCCAATGATGGAATATCAGTTCATCATTCAACAACAAATATAGTTACAGAATGGATAATTCTAATGAATATAACCAAGGAATGTAATTTCTGTGCATTAGTAGGTTATTATCAAGGAGTTGTTCAAATTTTTTCTTTATTAGGTAACCTGTTAACTAAGTTGACATATAAAGGGGTTATGTTCATATGGTCATAAGAATATAAAGAAATAGTTTAATAATTAAAGTAGATATTGGTTAATGAACTAGTATTACGTTTACCCTTAGGAAGGGTTGAATTTTTGAAATATAATTATGCATCAAATAAGGGTCTTAGATGTGTTTGTATGATGAAAAATAGAGTTATTTCATATGAATAAAGGCACTTAAAGATTCATGAATAGAATTATTTGACCTATAATCTAGAGTTTGAGGCCACAATATTTACCTTGAATATATAGAGACATTACCTTTATGTTTAAAATTTTGAAATATATACAGACCAAAATATTTTGAAATAAATATTCTCAAAAAAATAAATTAGTATGAGGAAAATGAGATGGATAGAATTACTCAAGGATTATGTTTAATCAATAAACTACCACCATAGGAAGGAAAATATTGTAGCTAATTCATTGTGTTGGAAATATCTTAGATTTTTTATTAAAATGAGAATAAAAAAGGATCATATATTCATGGATTTCGTGAGGTTGAATATGGGAATCATTAAAGAGGGCGAAACAAAACATATATTACCAATGGTTTCCAAGCCATCCTTATTGGAGAAAATAAAAACATCCCAGCTTGATGATAAGAATATTAAAAATAATATCAATGACATGAATGATGGAAAGCTGGTAGACATCATCTAGGAAGAAAATATATTGAAATTTGGTAGTTGGATGTGTGTTCCATCCATGCCTAAGATAAAAAGAGAATTATTAGTTGAAGATGATAACTTAAATTTATCTACACACCTTGGTATCACTAAAATGTATCTGTATTTAAAGAAATATTTTGGGGGTATAATATTAAATGGGAAATTATAAACTATATATCAAGATTATTGGGTTTTTCATGGGTAATGGATGAGATACAACATCTTAATGGAGTAATACAACCTATATCTATTCATATGTGAAAATGGGATGATATTACTATAGAATTTTTCACTATATTGCTAAAGATTATGAGAATTAATGATTACATATGGTTTATTCTTGATCTCCTTATTAATTCCACATATTTTTTCACTCTAGGGGAAGATATAACTCTTGGTCACCTCACATGGATATTTATTAATGAAATTGTGAGACTTCATGGTGAACCCATTTCTATTGTATCAAATCATGAACCATGATTTAGATAAAAATTATATAAGGGTCTTGAAAATTATCTCAAAATAAATATACATTTGAGTAAAACATATCATCCCTGGGAATATTGATAGTCTAAAAGGACTATTTATACATTAGAATACATATTGAGGTCATTCCCACTTGACTTTCAAGGAATGTGAGATCCATATTTATCTCTGGTAGAATTTTTATATAATAATAGCATCCATTCAAGAATTAAAATGAAACCAAGTGAAGGATTATATTGGAAAATATGTTTCAAACCAACTTTTTGGGATAACGTTGATGAAAAGAAGATTTTAGTCCCATATTTTTTTGGAGGGAAAATTTAAAAAGTGAGAACTATTTAGAGTCATATTAAGGGATCTCAAAGAAGATAACAGAGATATAAAGATAATCAAATTAAGGATATAAAATTTAAAGTGGGAGATCATGTTTCACTAAACGTATTTCTATGGAGAGGTATTGTAAGGTTTAGAAAGAAATTGAATCAATGTCCTTGGTACATTCAGCCTTTTAAAATTATAAAAAGAATTGGATATTTGGATTACCATATGGAAATTCCACCTATCCTATCTAAAGTTCCTGATATGTTATATATATATATTTATTTATTAAAGGAGTAAATTATAAAAACAGATGTTCTAACCTATGAATAAATATAATTGGATCCTAATTGATCTCTTTATTAATATAATATTTAGATTCCAGACTCTAGGTAACAAGTTGGAGGAATCGACGACTCAATTGGTAAATACACTTGGATAAATCATAAGATCAAAAAGGAGATGTGATATAATAATGAATTTATGATGAATAAATGACCAAATATTTTCATGATGTGGCATTATTGAAATTTCGAGGATGAAATTTTTTGAAAGAGGGGAAAATTTACCCCTCAATATTCAATTATAGTAAGATTTTTCATTCTAGAGAAATAATATCTTAATGCATAAACATTTATAAAATAATGTGATTAAAACCTAAATTATCAATTTTTATTAATTTAAATATTTGAAATTAATTTCATTTTTTAATTCATCATGTCAAAATTATTTTAGGGTAAATTTTTAATGTTTTTCAAAAATAATTGATATTTGGGTGAATAGTGATGTCACGAACCGACCCATACCAGAGCTCGAGCCGCAACTACCCCAAGCCCACCTCCATAGCCTAGGGGTTGGAGACTAGTGATGAAGGCATACCAAACATGGGGAGGCTTTTTCTTAAGTACCTTTACATACAGACGTAGCCAACTTAATGCAAAAGTGCAGAGGGAAAAGAAAAAAAAGATACAAATATTCTATATATAAACCGAAAATATGCATCGACCTCAAAACATTACAAGTAAAAAAAGTAAACTAAAATGGAAAAGGATAAAATACAAACCCAATTATAAAAGTTCCAAAACTTGGAAACAAGTGGTAAAGTAAAATAGCTAAGAGAGCCTTGCTCCTGGATCCAAGCTCCAACCATCGCACGCGGTCCAAGAACCCCATATCCCTAAGCTCCTCTAATGTCACGATCAACCTATCCATCGTCTGCAAGGGCACACCGAGTGTGGGAAAATCCCGTTCATGGGTGAGTATAAAGATACTTGGTAGGATGCCCGAAAGGCTTAATGGAGCTTCAATAGAGGTACTGAAGAGGGAAACAATAGATAGGACAAGGTACAGTAAAAGAGTATAGCTCAACCCAATATAGAAGTGAAGTAATATCTTCCAAACAGGAGGATCTTGAAATAGAAAGAATATGAACTTCTTGTCTAGTCTTAGATACCTTTATTAGTAGAGTCGAATCGTCTAACCCTGAGAATCTTGACAGGGAAAGCATGTGGCATACCCCACAGATCTTCACCTCTCATGGAAGGAGAGTAACCAAAACCCAAGGAGTTGGTACTGAAAATACGATATATATATATATATATATATATATATATATTCTCAACAAAAGAAGCCCGAACGATAGTGTAAGGGGATCTCTGTATCACTAGATCAGCCAGAAAAAGAGTCTCTAATAGTTCTAGAAGTAAACACCATTGATACACATCATCCCACACATCTACCCTGAACTGCAAGTCAAATGGGATCAATCACCAAACCTTGATACTATTTGCTTTGGGTGGGTTTGTCTTGCCCTCACGGTTTTGGGTAGCATCAAAAGGATGCATATTGGTGGGAAAATCACCCCTCTTTTTTGAGGGTCCACAATCAATTCAATAACGTCTCGTTACTATGCCACACAGTTGATAGATCATTTCAAAAATTTGTGAACACACTACTCAACCCCACTGGAGGTTATTCTCAGAAGAGTGATCAACAAACCCACTGCCCAGCATAGCTGGAGGGTAGGCCTACATGAGAAAATGAAGAACCTCACTACCCAGCCCAGCTGGAGGGTAAGTCCTAAAAGATTAACTAGAAAACCTCACTGCCCATCCATGTTAGAGGGTAAGCCCTGAAGAGAGAATGATGGACCTCACTGCCCATACCCACTGGAGGGTAAGCCTGAAAGAGTAAACAACAAACCTCACTACCCAGACCTACTGGAGGGTAAGTCCTAAATAGATAACAATGAACCTCACTACCCAAATGCACTAGAGGGTAAGCTAGTATTTATATGGTGATTCTGAAAACATCATTTCCATCTTTTTCATCACCAAGTGTCACCTCGGATAGGCATCGCACCCATAACATCAAGAATCACCTCGTTTAGGAATCTCACTCGGAACATCTCCCATCATACCTCAAAATACACTACTAAGGGAACCATCATATTCTATGTGGAAAGAAACTCAGGATAGGAAACACAGAGGCCAAAAAATGATTTCATAAGAAAGAGATACGAGAGGTATAAGATTCGTAAAGTTGTACACGACACGTATGGTGCCCACACGATGTGTGACCCACCTAATTTCTTGGTCGTGTACTTAGCCATTCTCGGGTACTGAACTGCGAACAAGAACCCTTAAGCATTTTAGTGTACTCCCAGAGTACGCGACATTCCTAGACAATGGCTAACGAGCACACGACGCTCATCATTAAATCGAAGGGTGAAAACATAATTTCACTGACATACCTCTTTGAACAACCCCAGAAAATTTTACCGTATCTCTTCAAACATATTCTCCACTCACACAAGATTCAAGGTTGACCTAAGCACCGGGTTCACTTAAAACATAGTAAAGGGGTCCCACTAATAAGACTTTAAGGCTTACACAATTAATTAGATCATGAATAAGGACCTGCACATCCAAATGGATCACACTACTATGATCCTTGCTAAAAAACATGAAAAAACAACTACTCATTTGTCCAAAATGGACAACCTGTGAAAAAGGTGATTTTTACCATAAATTCACAAACAACACTCGATCACTTCCGATCACAAAAAGTCTATTCAAGTCCAAATTGATCATACCATTACAATCCTTTCCAAAAAAACCCCAAGGAAGGACAATCATTTTCCCTAAAATAACTTGTGAAGTAATATTTGTAAAATTCTACATTGCGCCTGAAAGACACCTTGTGGCGGCCATGCCTTGGCCCTAAATCTAGGTGGGTGAATTGTACCATTGAAATCCAATAAAAAAACTCTTGAAATTGAGTACTCAAACACCCCAAACGAATTCCAGAAGAAAAAGTGGCATTTCACCGTAAAATGTGTGAACCAGACCTTATGGGCCCCACAATTTTTCTTCACTTAAACACTTGAAAAATCATCTCAAAAAGTCCACACAACGGTTAGGGTCACCCTGCAAAGATCACCCTGCGAGTGCTGGATTCTGTTGTCTGGGACCAGGATATAGTGTACCCAATGTTCCCTGGGTACTGCCCATCTTTCTTATTGTCGGGACATTCGCTTCAGAATTTCTGGAAAAAACACCTTGGAGGGCGTCATCTAGATTCCAATGGATCCAAGTCTCTCGTTTCTTCCTCTATATCTTTCCAAGGATCAGCCTCGTCCTTGGGTTTTCATCTAAACTCTGGGCCCTCTGGCATCCCCCCAGCTATCTCGCCATGAATGGTTCCAGGTTCTCCCTCTAAGTGCTTTGTAGGCTCTTCAAGCTGGGATCTGGCTCCTTTCACTCCGCGAAGCATCCCATATGATCTCACGACTAGTTTTGATGAGTTTTTCTATCTTGGGCAGCAAAAGTTGAAAGGTGATTTGTTGGATTTCCACCTGAGTGTGCCCAAGGTTGTATTGGATACCCCTGTCTTGCGGTTCTCAGGTGCATATATGGCTCCCAGTACATGTGTTGATCCACAAATCTTGGCAGTCAAAGACAAAGGGTCATGTACTGTACTTGTGTAGTTCTAGGCATGTCCTAGGATAATGGCTTATGGTGTTCCAAGTTCTGGAGCTAACTCTCTTGAAGGGCATCCATCCGCGAAGTCTAGTTCCCTATTTAGAAGAGGTGGATATGTCGCAGCAGATCCCTCTGAGGATTGGGGCTCTGTGGAGGATGTGATGTTGGAGTTGGTGGCCTAGAACCAACTATTTTGTACTTTATTCATTAATAAAAGCTTTATCACATCTTGATTGTTCTTCTGCGTGAAAATGCATGTGATAATGTCCTAAGGATAGTTGTTGCATTAAACGGTCAGAGCGGATCCCTACTATGATGATAACCCGGAAGTTCCATAACACTATTCTCGAAAGTATGTTCTATGGCCGGATGATATTATTTGAGGGGCACAAATAATACAGGTCATTAGGGGTGAGGACTCATAAAACTTTGAGGAACCTTCTCATAGTGTGCGCCCTTGGTAATATCCAGGAGGATATTATGAGAACGAGACCTGCCAGTAGAAAATCCACATTTCATAGTTCCATTGGATGTTCCTATCTGCAGACGTGTGTATTGGTCCTTAGAATTTAAGATTATTATTAATGGGTATTATAACTCGCGCACCTAGATGTATTGATGAAAATTGTGATGACACACTGTTCGCAGCGAGGTAGGATACGTTGGTTGCGTCATGAGTAATACTGCATTAATAGATAATGTGAGAAAGGATTTGCCCCTTCTATTCCATAATGGACGTAGATATCTCAGGCCCTTTGATGGAATTGATATAGACTACATAAATCCATGGTCATGGTAAGGTATGGATGAGTTCAATTCCGGGATGTCAAAGAAAGAATAATCGAGCACATGGGTTTATGGCACTGGCATGCAACCCACTTGATTAGAGATATCGAGACAAAGGGATTATATTACACGATAAGCGTTCGTAGGAGGTGACACGTCATTTCGGCGTTAACTTCTTTCTCTATGGGTGCCTTGGAATGTTTCTAGATTATAACCTTGGAATTTAGGCAGGCTCCGCCTAATTCCACTGAGAAAGAGGCCTAGAGGGTCATACACTAAGTGTGTCCATTTATCTCAGTTAAATATTAATTTTAACAAGTTGAATAAAGATTATTCCCGAATGTGGTTTAATAATTATTCAAGGATGTCTGATCGCATTTATTTCAACACTAGTTATTCGAGACAATATATTATTGGAAAATTAATATGTATTTATTAGTGAGTAATGCAGTTACATTTATTTACAAAATAAATAGCCATTACTCAAGGTCTAATAAATGAGGTGGAGGAAAATAAATAAAACTGGAAAAATAAAAGTACACGCCGTGTATGTTTTTACATATACGTCGTGTAGTTTTTTTTCAGGATTCGTGAGAAACTATTGTTTATTTAATTAAATCATATTAAATGTGATACATTGGATGCATGTCAAGTAATAATGATGGTCAACTATCATTATTAAGACATGGGGTATTAGTAAGAATTAAATGAAATAATTAATTACTTTTGGGAAATTAATTCATTTTATTATTCTTTGTATTATAAATCCCAATTACATTATTCTCAATAGGGGTTAGCCATTTTGGTTGTGCACAAAGGATTGGAAATTCTATCAAGCCAAGAGATAATTCCCTTTCCACCAAGAACACTTTCAAGTTACGAAAGAATGATCCTCCACCGGATCAAGGTGATCGAAGATGGATATCGCAAGTGAAGGATCTTCCATGCTAGAACCCGAAGTTCCCTTCGGCGACGTCTAGAGATACGTGGAGCACGTGTGGATCACCGCTAGAGGAATCCTGCACTTGGATTCTATGATGCAATGACGGATCACAGGATCAGGACCATAGGCATCAACGAAGAAAGAATTACATCGAGGTAATTCTTATGAATTAATTAAATTAATTATAATCAACATATGATGATCCTCCTCAAGGGTTCCAGGAATCTTCTTTTCTTTTCATTCTTTGTTCTATTCTGAAGATTCGGCGTTTTATATCATGACGAATCTCGGATTGAACATTGTTTAAAGTTAAAATTAATGTTGGGAAAACCCACTAACGTGCTTTCGCTGCGCTCGGAACCTACAATTGGTATCAGAGGGAGTCATATCGTTGATTATAATTATTTAGTTTTGTGTTGGTGATTTACGCATTTAATAATTTAGTTGTTTCAATTCAAGTTTAATCATTCTGGAAATCTGAATATCAAGATTCGTTCCTCCTCCCTCGTTTCTCATTCACCTCATAGAAACGAATTTTTATTTCAATTTTGATTAAAATAAAATAGAGGAACTCATCCGGAGGAGCCAAACGTTTCTGGTCGTACAACACCAGAATACATGGCGTGTATTCATAAGTACATGTTGTGTATTCTAGGTTCAATGCATTGACCAATCCGCCAAATCAGGCCATGTATTGAGGTCATTTATGACACCGTGTATTGACCAGAAATAGGTGGCACACGGTTTCCGGATTACACGTCGTGTGGTCCAACTGAACACGACGTATAGTCCCTTCAGGTTCGGGTTGGGCCGTGTACCCCGTACACAGCTTTCCTGGCTGAAAACCATGTAATGCGGAAACTACACGGTGTGTGTCCACTGAACACGTCGTGTACTCTGAAAATTTCTGAAGTACATTAACACACCATGTCCACGGGTGTGTACTTCGGATGGACGGTGAAGAAAAGTACACCCCATGTAGTCGGAACTACACGCCGTGTACTCACCAAAATTACGTAGATTTATTAAAATTTAATTATTATATTATACAAACTCTTGATACGTGTACCATAGTGCAGGTGTAAAGCTGAGGCACAACACGTGATAGGTGTTTTAAATATGTGTGTTTAATTTAACATCTGCATAATGAAAGGGAAGTCACCGGGTTTCCTCCAAGGTACAAGTTACGTACAAGGATAATTTTAAATGAATTTATTTGTTTAAAATTATGATGGATGAGAATATCAAGGAAGCTCAGAAAAAGGGTTTAAGATAAAAGGATTGACTAATTAAAGATAATTAATTAATTCAAGCGTGATTTATCTTAAACAAGAACAATTAACTAATTGAATGCTAGTTTTATTTATGCGTAAATATCGTTGCATGTGTGGATGATCATGATCTAGACCGAGACCTTTGTATGTGAATGGTTTCTTTTAATTAATTTATTTAAATTATATTTTTTGGCCTGTGAGCCATCTCCTCATTAATATATAGGGCCTGCGTGCCCAAGGATTATTTTATTTAAAAACCCCTTTTACCCCTCACCTGTGTGTGAGATAAATGCATATGTAATGGATAAAGCTCTCAAGCTAGTGGAGGCGGCTCAAGTCAGGAGCCGAGGTGAAACCAATCCAAGGAGATACAAAGGTGGACAGGTGGAAAGCAGTAAACACGAACCTGCAAGGTTCAAGGTGTTTCTCCCCTAGGACTTGGGTTAGTTTATCAACCGCTAGATAAACTAACCAATAGAAGAAGCTCATGATCATACCATTTATTTTATTTCTATCAGTTTCATGGTTTATTTATTGTGGGTGTGTTGCCACGATCACACAATTAATGAATATAACAAGCATGCAAGATTGAACTAAAATAAAAACCGGTTTATACGTAAATATTATCTTAGACATGGTTAATCACTTAAGTATATCCCACTTAATATTAACAAGCATGTAATCAAAGATAATAAAATAGAAATTTACGTATAAGGATAAAATCCCTCAAAAGAAGCCTTCCATAATCTTGGTTAGAATCGAACCATAGTTCAAAGTGCATGACCAACCCTAGTTGGGGTGCTTTCAATTATCGGGTAATTATAATTCAAGTTTTTTGGTTGAATTGACTTGGTTTGCATCAAGGGTTGACTGCCACAGCAGGACTTGGTGTGACCAAGAGACAAAGGTTGAGGAAATACAAAATAAAAGGATTTTAGGATTGGGAGTCCACTCAGCAGATCAAGGAGCTGCGAGTTAATGTAGTTGTCATTTGGAATGCCTAACTAAAACCCTTCAAGTTGCTTGACCAACCCTAGTTGGGGTAATGTGAAGGGAAATATGGATCCTTGCCACTAGAATATTCAGGCAACAAAATATTCTGAATTCAATGCTGAGGGATATTGGATTTCGATAAAATACTGGGGGACTAATAAGTATTAATTAATTTATTTGTCTCAATTTTTGTAATAAAGTACTAAACCTTTTCTCATATTAATTTGTAGAAACGAAAAGAAAATGACGTCAAACATATCATTGTGCACCATAATCGAGAAGGAAAACCTTCTCACCAGCACCAATTTCCAAGAGTGGCATAGGCGTTTACGCATCGTCCTTCGCCACGGAAGGAAATTGTATGTGTTGGAAGATCATATTCCAGTTGCGCCTGGGAAAGAGTCCAGTGATGAGGAATTGTCTCTCTATATGAAACACATGGATGATGCCACAGATGTCCAATGTTTCATGCTATCAGCCATGTCTAATGAGCTTTTGAAGCAACATGAAAACATGGATGCATATAGAATGATGTCTCACCTTAAGGATCTCTACCAAGAGAAGGCGATACAGGAGAGGTATGATATCTCCAATACTTTTTTCACCACGAATCTTGGAGAGTCTGCACCATCTGGGCCTCATGTAGTCAATATTATTGGCTATATTGAACGCCTGGACATCTTAGGGATTAAATTCCCGGATGAGTTGCGTACAGATCTCATCCTATCATCACTGCCCAAGACCTTCTCTAGCTTCATTGTCAAATATAATATGAGCGGCAATGAGAAGAGTCTATCGGAGCTTCTGACCTTGATTCTCCAGGTAGATAAGGACATGGGGCCTGACAAACCCGCGGTCCTTATGGTGAACAAGAAAAGTAAGGACAAGGCAAAAGGGCCAAAGTCTTATAAATGGTCTGAAGCCCCCAAGCACCATCCCTCCAAGAAGGGGAAGATCCAGAGGCAGGGAAAGGAATGGGACGCAGTGTGTTTTGCATGTGGAAAGAAGGGCCACTGGAAGAGGAACTACACCCAGAAGCATGGGGACGCTAAAGGTGCATTCGTTATCGAGTGCAATCTTTCTATTTCTACGTATTGGGTATTAGATACAACTTGTGGGGATCACATTTGTATTCAAATGCAGTAACCAAGTATATTTAGAAAGATCGTCAGAGGAGAGGTGGATCTTCGAGCTGCCAATGGTGCAAGGCTGGATGCATTGGCTACTGGCGACTACCACCTCTCATTGTCGACTATGATGATTTTGGTTTTACATAACTGTTATTTTGTTCCTAGTGTTACCAAGAACATAATTTTTGTATCTTGTTTGGATATGGATGGATTTGTTTTCAAGTTTGGAAATAAGGATTGTATCTTTTATAAGAACAACATATGTTATGGTATGGAACATTTGAATAATGGTTTGTATGTATTAAATTACTAAAACCAAGTGCTGGCAATTGATAACAAAACAAACTCACATGACTCATACATCACCCAGTTGTGGCATCACCGCCTTGGTCATGTAAACAAGAAGCACTTGACAAAGCTCTGTCAAGATGGCTATTTAGACTTTACTGAGCTAAAACTACTTGATAGATGTCACTCTTGTTTACAAGGTAAAATGGCCAAGCTGCCTTTTGGTGGACAGGGTGAAAGGGCCACAGAGCTTCTAGGATTAGTACACACAGATGTATGTGGACCATTTCCAGTAGAAGCTAGAGGTGGATATTCTTACTTCATTACTTTTACTAATTATTTGAGTAGATATGGATTTGTCAACTTAATGAGGTATAAGTCAGAAGCCTTAGAGAAATTTAAGGAATTCAAGAATGAAGTAGAGAATCGGCTTGGTAAGAAGATAAAGAAGCTTCGATCGGATCGAGGTGGAGAATATCTAAACCAGGAGTTCATCGATCTTCTATGGGAGTCTGGGATTCTATCTCAGCTCACTCTTCCTTATACACCACAGTGGAATTGTGTTAGTGAAAGGAGGAACTGCACCTTGTTAGACATGGTGAGGTCGATGATGAGTCATGCGGATCTTCCATTATCCTTTTGGGGATATGCATTACAAACTACATCATACACATTAAACCGAGTACCAACTAAGGCGGAAAATGGAATTCCCTCCGAGTTATGGAATGGAAAGAAACCAATTTTGTCGCATACACGTGTATGGGGATGTGAGGCATTTGTTAAGGCCTTCTCAGGCAACAAACTAGCACCCCGGGGCATGAAGTGTATCTTTATAGTATATCCTAAGGAAACAAAAGGATATTACCTATATAACCCTCAAGACAAGAAAGTGATTGTCGCCAAACAAGCCGTCTTTCTTGAGAGGGAGCACATCCTCAAGAAGGATAGTGGGAGAAAGATTGAATTTGATGAAGTTGATGCTCAAGATATATAGGAGTTGGTACAGGAACAAGTTCCACAGGTCCCCATGGAAGAGGTTCCAGAAACACAAGTACTGCGTAGGAGCTCAATAGAGGTAAGGGAACTAGAGAGATTTGGTTTCATAGTCACCGAGGATGGTGAATCATTATTGTTGGACAATGATGAACCTCTCTCCTACAAGGAAGCAGTAGAAAGATCAGAAGCTACAAGATGTCTAGAAGCTATGAATTCTAAGATGGATTCCATGTATCAGAACCAATTTTTGGTTCTGGTTGATGAGCCAGTTGATGCAAATCCAGTTGGATGCAAATAGGTATTCAAGAGAAAGCAGGACATGGAAGGTCAAGTTAGCACCTATAAAGCAAGGATAGTGGCTAAAGGATTCAGAAAACGTCAAGGAATAGACTATGATGAAACCTTCTCTCCAGTTTCCATGTTTAAATCCATAAGAATCATACTTGTCATAGCATCTTACCAAAACTACGAGATTTGGCAGATGGATGTCAAAACAACATTTTTTAATGGGAACCTTCAGGAAGATGTCTATATGACACAACCGGAAGGGTTTGTGACACCAAGTGAATCCAAACGGGTTTTTAAGTTGCAGAAATACATTTATGGATTAAATCAAGAATCCAGGTCATGGAACATTCGATTTGATGAAGCCATAAAGGAATTTGGTTTCATTAAGAACGAATGTGATCCATGTGTTTATAAGTTGTTTAATGGGAATGTGGTTGTTATCCTAGAAGTATATGTTGATGACATATTGCTTATTGTAAATGACGTACCAGCCTTACAGTCAGTTAAGGACTGGTTGAACAAATGCTTCTCCATGAAAGATTTAGGTGAAGAAGCCTACATTCTAGGGATCAAGATCATTCATGACAGATCCAAGAGGCTTCTTGGACTAAGTCAGGGTAAATAAATTGACCAGATACTAAAGAGATTTAGTATGGAACAATCCAAGAGAGGATTGGTTCCAGTGTCACATGGCTTACATCTTTCTAAGAAAATGTGTCCTCAGACACAACAAGAGAAAGATAGGATGAGCAAGATCCCATACGCCTCGGCTATAGAATCCATCATGTATGCCATGTTATGTACCAGGCTTGATGTTTCCTATGCACTGAGCATGGTAGGCAGATATCAAGTAGATCCAGGGGAACAACATTGGACTGCTGTTAAGAATATCCTTAAGTATCTGAGAAGAACTAATGATATGTTCCTGGTGTATGGAGGAGATGAGGAGTTTGTCATTAGAGGGTATGATGATGCTGGTTTTCAGACAGATCAGAATGATCTGAAGTCACAATCTGGATATGTTTTATGTCTCAATGGAGGAGTTGTGATCTGGAAGAGTTCAAAGCATCCAGTTGTCGCTGATTCTATAGCGGAGTCCGAGTATATAGTGGCTTCTGATGCAGCCAAAGAAGCCGTCTGGATTCAGAACTTTGTCCAAGAGCTATATGTGGTGCCTAGCAGTAAATATCCCATTACATTGTATTGTGATAATACTACAGCGGTGGCTCTTGCAAAAGAACCAAGGTCACATCAACGGACAAAGCACATACTCCGGAAGTATCACCTCTTGAGGGATTTCTATCAGAGGGGTGAAGTTGCAGTGAGAAGAGTGTCCACGAAAGAGAACGTGGCGGACCCCGTGACTAAAGGCCTATCTCAGTAGAAGCATGAATATCATGTGAGAGCTAGCGGGTTAAAGGTTGTTAGCATTTGGCTCAAGTCCAAGTGGGAGTCTATTGGAGTTGGTGGCCTAGAACCAACTATTTTGTACTTTATTCATTAATAAAAGCTTTACCGCATCTTGATTGTTGTTCTGCGTGACAATGCATGTGATAATGTCATAAGGAAAGCTATTGCATTAAAGGGTCATAGTGGATCCCTGCTATGATGAGAACCCGGAAGTGCCATAACACTATTATTGAAAGTATGTTCTATGGACAGATGATATTATTTGAGGGGCACAAATAATACAGGTCATTAGGGGTGAGGACTCATAAAACTTTGAGGCACCTTCTCATGGTGTGCACCCTTGGTAATATCCAGGAGGATATTATGAGAACGATACCCGCCAGTAGAAAATCCATATTTCATAGTGTCATTGGATGTTCCTATCTACGGACGTGTTTATTGGTCCTTAGATTTTAAGATTATTATTAATGGGTATTACAACTCACGCACTTAGATGTATTGATGAAAACTGTGACGACACACTGTTCGCAGCGAGGTAGGATACGTTGGGTGCGTCACGAGTAATACTGCATTAATAGATAACGCGAGAAAGGATTTGTCCCTTTTGTTCCATAACGGAAGTAGATATCTCAGGCCCTTTGATGGAATTGATATAGCATACATAAATCCATATCCATGGTAATGTATGGGTGATTTCAATTCTGGGAATTCAAAGAAAGAATAATCGAGCACATAGGTTAATGGCACTAGCATGAAACCCGCTTGATTAGAGATATCGAGACAAAGATATTATATTACATGGTAATCATTCGTAGGAGGTGACACGTCATTTCGGCGTTAACTTCTTTCTTTATGGGTGGCTTGGTGTGTTTCTAGACGCTAACCTTGGACTTTAGGCAGGCTCCGCCTAATGCCACCGAGAAAGAGGCCTAGAGGGTAACACACTAAGTGTGTCCATGTATCTCAGTTAAATATTAATTTTAACAAGTTGAATAAATGTTATTCCTGATTTTGGTTTAATAATTATTCAAGGATGTCTGATCACATTTATTTCAACACTAGTTATTCGAGAGAATAAATCGTGGGCAAAATAATATGTATTTATTAGCAATTAATGCAGTTACATTTATTTAAGAAATAAATAGCCATTACTCAAGGTCTAATAAATGAGGTGGAGGAAAATAAATAAAACTGTAAAAGTAAAAGTACACGCCGTGTATGTTTTTACATACACGTCGTGTAGTTTGTTTTTTCAGGATTCATTAGAAAATATTGTTTATTTAATTAAATGATATTAAATGTGATACATTGGGTGCATGTCAAGTAATAATTATAGTCAACTGTCATTATTAAGACATGGGGTATTACTAAGAATTAAATGAAATAATTAAATGCTTTTGGGCAATTAATTCATTTTATTATTCTAAGTATTATAAATCCCAATTAAATTTTTCTCAATAGGGGTTAGCCATTTTGGTTGTGCACAACTGATTGGAAATACTCTCACACCAATAGAGAATTCACTTTCCACCAAGAACGCTTTCAAGTTACGAAAGCAAGATCCTCCACCGGATCAAGGCGATCGAAGACAGACATCGCAAGTGAAGGATCTTCTGCGCTAGCACCCATAGTTCCCTTCGGCGACGTCCGGAGATACGTGGAGCATGTGTGGATCACCGCTAGAGGAATCCTACACTTGGATTCTACGACGCAATGATGGATCACAACATCGTGACTGGAGGCATCAACGAAGAAAGAATTCCATCGAGGTAATTCTTATGAATTAATTAAATTAATTATAATCAACATATGATGATCCTCCTCAAGGGTTCCGGAACTCTTATTTTCTTTTCGTTATTCATTCTATTCCAAACATTTGGGGTTTTATATCATGAATAATCTCGTATTGAATGTTGTTTAACGTTAAAATTAAAGTTAGGAAAACCCACCAACGCGCTTCCGCTGCGCCCGGAACCTACATGTGACTCCGACCCGATCAGCTCATAAGGCAGTGGGTGGGAACTTCTCAAAGGCTCACATAAATCCACCAATTCCATCCTTATTCATGCTGGGTTTGTGGCCAAGATTGTGCACTCGGTAGATGAAGAAGAAACTCCAGGGAAGGGAGAGTCCTACATTCCCATCGGAAACGACCACAATGCCTAGGGAAAAAGCCAATACATTATTGTTTTAATGTTTCCAATCATGATCTGGAACACCCAACACTACTGGAAATACACTATTTCCCAACGGTTCAGAACCGTTGGGAAAGCCCCTCAAACCGTTGGGAAAGGTTTTCCCAACGGTTCTGAAAACCGTTGGGAAGTAAGCCGTTGGGAAAGGTTTTCCCAACGGTTTACTGGCAACCGTTGCAATAGGCCCATAGAAGTTACCCTACCCCAACGGTTTGGGTAAACCGTTGGGATAGTTTTTCCCAACGGTTCTCCCAAACCGTTGGGAATACCAAATACCACACATGTTCCCAACGGTTCCAAACCGTTGGGATATACCATGTGGAACATTTTCCCAACGGTTTTAAACCGTTGGGAATTGGTGAAGTCTTTCCCAACGGTTTACAACCGTTGGGAAAAGACATGCTAAAAACTTATATGCCAACGGTTTGAAACCGTTGGCATACCCTATGCTGCAAATTGCAGCACCCTGCAATTTGCACAGCCCCTATCCCCTGTCCATCACCACCGGTCATCAGGCCTCATTTTCACCTCATTTTCACCTCATTTTCACCTCATTTTCACCTCATTTTCGATCCAACTATTGTACCAGTAATAAAATAAAACATACATATTCAATTACGAACAAATTCATACACATTTAACATATAATGGATCCTGAAACTATACAAATCCATAATTAAATTACAATTCATAAACATACATAATTCATATAGAATTCAATTTAAAATTTAGATGACAATTATACGTGGAATCTGAAATTCAATTCATAATATGATCGGTTTTTTCTATACCATATATTTTTACCTCAAATGATGTCCATTTTAAACAAAATACATACACCTGAAGTGATACCGGCCACACCGCACCTCCGATTATGGCGGAGTTGATTCGTACACGTCACATATGACTCATGGATCGTTCTCCTAAAGTTTCAACGGAAACCGAATCCGTTTGGTCGTTTTTCCGTATGTACTTAAAATGGTGTTCATTTTAAACAAAAGTGAGCCACTTAAACTTATCCCGGCCACACCGCGACTCGGATTCATCCTGGGTTGGCTCGTACACGTCAAATATGACCCATGGATTGTTGGGATAAATTATCAACAGATTCGGAATGCGTTTGGTCGGTTTTCCGTAAGCCAGTTGATGCTTTTCACTTAAAATGACGTCCTTTTGAAACAAAAGACGGACACTTTGAGTGGTGTCGGCCACACCGCATCTCCGGATTGAGCTGAAACCACCGTGAAACATTCTAATTATTATTCGTGACGTGTACGCGCAGATGGCACGTCAATCGGACGTGCGGTTTGCCCCGTACGGATCAATATTCATGTTTTAAGTGATGTGCGCGCTTCGAAACGCGCGTGAGGGGGTCCAAACGGGCCGAACGATGTCGGAATGGCCTGAAATCAGACGATAAATACGGGTGAGTGATTTCTGAAGTGGTCGAGCAGACGGCACGTCAATCGGACGTGCCGTGTGCCCGCGGTGACCGACAACGCAGTTATGGTGTCATAAACGGCCAAAACGGGCGTCCAACGGTCAAATTCATAGCGAACGACCACGGATTCACCCGAAACCACCGTGAAACATTCTAATTATTATTCGTGATGTGTACGCGCAGACGGAACGTCAATCGGAAGTGCGGTTTGCGCGGTACGGCTCAATATTAGTGTTTTAAGTGATGCGCGCGCTTCGTAAACGCGCGTGAGGGGGGTCCAAACGGGCCGAACGATGTCGGAATGGCCTGAAATCAGACGACAAATACGGGTGACTGATTTCTGAAGTGGTCGAGCAGACGGCACGTCAATCGGACGTGCCGTGTGCCCGCGGTGACCGACAACGCAGTTCTGGTGTCATAAACGGTCAAAACGGGCGTCCAACGGTCAAATTCATAGCGGACGGCCTCGGATTGAGCTGAAACCACCGTGAAACATTCTAATTATTATTCGTGACGTGTACGCGCAGACGGCACGTCAATCGGACGTGCGGTTTGCCCGGTACGGATCAATATTCATGTTTTAAGTGATGCGCGCGCTTCGAAACGCGCGTGAGGGGGTCCAAACGGGCCGAACGATGTCGGAATTGCCTGAAATCAGACGATAAATACGGGTGAGTGATTTATGAAGTGTTCGAGCAGACGGCACGTCAATCGGACGTGCCGTGTGCCCGCGGTGACCGACAACGCAATTATGGTGTCATAAACGGCCAAAACGGGCGTCCAACGGTCAAATTCATAGCGGACGACCACGGATTGAGCTGAAACCACCGTGGATAATTCTAATTATTATTCGTGACGTGTACGCGCAGACGGAACGTCAATCGGACGTGCGGTTTGCGCGGTACGGCTCAATATTAGTGTTTTAAGTGATGCGCGCGCTTCGTAAACGCGCGTGAGGGGGGTCCAAACGGGCCGAACGATGTCGGAATGGCCTCAAATCAGACGACAAATACGGGTGAGTGATTTATGAAGTGGTCGAGCAGACGGCACGTCAATCGGACTTGTCGTGTGCCCGCGGTGACCGACAACGCAGTTATGGTGTCATAAACGGCCAGAACGGGCGTCCAACGGTCAAATTCATAGCGTACGGCCTCGGATTGAGCTGAAACCACCGTGAAACATTCTAATTATTATTCGTGACGTGTACGCGCAGACGGCACGTCAATCGGACGTGCGGTTTGCGCGGTACGGCTCAATATTAGTGTTTTAAGTGATGCGCGCGCTTCGTAAACGCGCGTGAGGGGGGTCCAAACGGGCCAAACGATGTCGGAATGGCCTCAAATCAGACGACAAATACGGGTGAGTGATTTATGAAGTGGTCGAGCAGACGGCACGTCAATCGGACGTGCCGTGTGCCCGCGGTGACCGACAACGCAGTTATGGTGTCATAAACGGCCAAAACGGGTGTCCAACGGTCAAATTCATAGCGGACGACCACGGATTGAGCTGAAACCACCGTGGATAATTCTAATTATTATTCGTGACGTGTACGCGTAGACGGAACGTCAATCGAACGTGCGGTTTGCGCGGTACGGCTCAATATTAGTGTTTTAAGTGATGCGCGCGCTTCGTAAACGCGCGTGAGGGGGGTCCAAACGGGCCGAACGATGTCGGAATGGCCTGAAATCAGACGACAAATACGGGTGACTGATTTCTGAAGTGGTCGAGCAGACGGCACGTCAATCGGACGTGCCGTGTGCCCGCGGTGACCGACAACGCAGTTCTGGTGTCATAAACGGCCAGAACAGGCGTCCAACGGTCAAATTCATAGCGTACGGCCTCGGATTGAGCTGAAACCACCGTGAAACCTTCTAATTATTATTCGTGACGTGTACGCGCAGACGGCACGTCAATCGGACGTGCGGTTTGCGCGGTACGGCTCAATATTAGTGTTTTAAGTGATGCGCGCGCTTCGTAAACGCGCGTGAGGGGGGTCCAAACGGGCCGAACGATGTCGGAATGGCCTGAAATCAGACGAAAAATACGGGTGAGTTATTTATGAAGTGGTAGAGCAGACGGCACGTCAATCGGACGTGCCGTGTGCCCGCGGTGACCGACAACGCAGTTATGGTGTCATAAACGGCCAAAACGGGCGTCCAACGGTCAAATTCATAGCGGACGACCACGGATTCACCCGAAACCACCGTGAAACATTCTAATTATTATTCTTGACGTGTACGCGCAGACGTCACGTCAATCGGACGTGCGGTTTGCGCGGTACGGCTCAATATTAGTGTTTTAAGTGATGCGCGCGCTTCGTAAACGCGCGTGAGGGGGGTCCAAATGGGCCGAACGATGTCGGAATGGCCTCAAATCAGACGACAAATACGGGTGAGTGATTTATGAAGTGGTCGAGCAGACGGCACGTCAATCGGACGTACCGTGTGCCCGCGGTGACCGACAACGCAGTTATGGTGTCATAAACGGCCAAAACGGGCGTCCAACGGTCAAATTCATAGCGGACGACCACGGATTGAGCTGAAACCACCGTGAAACATTCTCATTATTATTCGTGACGTGTACGCGCAGACGGCACGTCAATCGGACGTGCGGTTTGCGCGGTACGGCTCAATATTAGTGTTTTAAGTGATGCGCGCGCTTCGTAAACGCGCGTGAGGGGGGTCCAAACGGGCCGAACGATGTCGGAATGGCCTCAAATCAGACGACAAATACGGGTGAGTTATTTATGAAGTGGTCGAGCAGACAGCACGTCAATCGGACTTGTCGTGTGCCCGCGATGACCGACAACGCAGTTATGGTGTCATAAACGGCCAGAACGGGCGTCCAACGGTCAAATTCATAGCGTACGGCCTCGGATTGAGCTGAAACCACTGTGAAACATTCTAATTATTATTCGTGACGTGTACGCGCAGACGACACCTCAATCGGACGTGCGGTTTGCGCGGTACGGCTCAATATTAGTGTTTTAAGTGATGCGCGCGCTTCGTAAACGCGCGTGAGGGGGGTCCAAACGGGCCGAACGATGTCGGAATGGCCTCAAATCAGACGACAAATACGGGTGAGTGATTTATGAAGTGGTCGAGCAGACGGCACGTCAATCGGACTTGTCGTGTGCCCGCGGTGACCGACAACGCAGTTATGGTGTCATAAACGGCCAGAACGGGCGTCCAACGGTCAAATTCATAGCGGACGACCACGGATTGAGCTGAAACCACCGTGAAACATTCTAATTATTATTCGTGACGTGTACGCGTAGACGGCACGTCAATCGAACGTGCGGTTTGCGCGGTACGGCTCAATATTAGTGTTTTAAGTGATGCGCGCGCTTCGTAAACGCGCGTGAGGGGGGTCCAAACGGGCCGAATGATGTCGGAATGGCCTGAAATCAGACGAAAAATACGGGTGAGTTATTTATGAAGTGGTCGAGCAGACGGCACGTCAATCGGACGTGCCGTGTGCCCGCGGTGACCGACAACGCAGTTATGGTGTCATAAACGGCCAAAACGGGCGTCCAACGGTCAAATTCATAGCGGACGACCACGGATTCACCCGAAACCACCGTGAAACATTCTAATTATTATTCGTGACGTGTACGCGCAGACGGCACGTCAATCGGACGTGCGGTTTGCGCGGTACGGCTCAATATTAGTGTTTTAAGTGATGCGCGCGCTTCGTAAACGCGCGTGAGGGGGGTCCAAACGGGCCGAACGATGTCGGAATGGCCTGAAATCAGACGACAAATACGGGTGAGTTATTTATGAAGTGGTCGAGCAGACGGCACGTCAATCGGACTTTGCGTGTGCCCACGGTGACCGACAACGCAGTTATGGTGTCATAAACGGCCAGAACGGGCGTCCAACGGTCAAATTCATAGCGGACGACCACGGATTCACCCGAAACCACCGTGAAACATTCTAATTATTATTCGTGACGTGTACGCGCAGACGGCACGTCAATCGGACGTGCGGTTTGCGCGGTACGGCTCAATATTAGTGTTTTAAGTGATGCGCGCTTCGTAAACGCGCGTGAGGGGGGTCCAAACGGGCCGAACGATGTCGGAATGGCCTGAAATCATACGACAAATACGGGTGAGTTATTTATGAAGTGTTCGAGCAGACGGCACGTCAATCGGACGTGCCGTGTGCCCGCGGTGACCGACAACGCAGTTATGGTGTCATAAACGGCCACAACGGGCGTCCAACGGTCAAATTCATAGCGGACGACCACGGATTCACCCGAAACCACCGTGAAACATTCTAATTATTATTCGTGACGTGTACGCGCAGACGGAACGTCAATCGGACGTGCGGTTTGCGCGGTACGGCTCAATATTAGTGTTTTAAGTGATGCGCGCGCTTCGTAAACGCGCGTGAGGGGGTTTGAGAGTTCTTCAGGGGGTTGTCCGGGGTTGTTTAGGGGGCTGTCCGGTGGTTGTTCAGGGGGTTGTCCGGGGTTGTTCAGGGGGTTGTCCGGGGGGTGTTTGGGGGGTTGTCCGGGGTCCAAGGGGGAGGGTGGGGGGGTTGTCCGGGGGGCTGTCCGGGGGGCTATCTGGGGTCCAGGGTGGAGGGTTGGGGGCTGTACGGGGGGCTGTCCAGGGGGCTGTTCGCGGGGCTGTCCGGGGGGTGTTTGGTGGGTGTTCGGGGTCCAAGGGGGAGGGGGGGTTGTCCAGGGTCCAAGAATGAGGGGGGGTTGTCCAGGGAGTTCTCAAACACACAACCACTAAAAGACAACAACATCCATAAAAACAGACAATATATAAAAATAACTCAACTCCAATACTATACTACGAGTCTAGATAAAACCAACAACTAGAATAGATTAAACATCAAATCTCAAGTCAAAAATGTAACGGATCAATATGTCCCACATCAGCATCACCATCTCCATCATCATCATCATCATCGCCCTCGTCATCGTCCTCCCCATCGTCCTCACCCTCCACAATGCCTTCCTCCTCGCCTTCGCCCTCCTCCTCGCCCTCCTCATCTCCCTCCTCTTCCGCATCAGACTGCTCGCCATCATCATCTTCAAGCTCGACATCGGCCTGACCACCACTGGAACTGCCACCTGGTGCACCATATATAGAATGTATCGACGACATGTATTCATCAATCGCTGGGCTGGCCTCTGCTGGAAGTGTTGGACGTAGAACTTCAATAAATTTCATAAATGCACTGTTTGCCCTTGCAGACTGTTCTGCCGTCTCTGTGGCCCTTTTCTCAGCCTGTTCTGCCTGTGCCCTAACTTGCTGCAGCTCGGTGGCACTACAACTCGTACCTGAGGCAGGCCAATACCTCGTCGGGGCTATCCTAGGTCGGCAGCGTACTCTGCCAGAATGATCATCTCCCAACACCTGATGTAAGTGATCAGATGGCCCAAAATTGTCTGCTTCTTGGGCATCGAGGGCCTCTAAAGCATCCTGTTACAAATATAAATATATTGTTAAGTTACGAAATAGATATTAAAATATAAAATCAACAGATTAAAACTTACAATCTGCTGCTGAGTCGCTTCGTTGACAGCACGTCCATCCTTTTTTCGTCTACTCGAGCAAAACAGTTTTGCTCGAGGCACACGTCCTTCAATATTTTGTACTTTCCTCTACAATGACATTGAAAACAAAATTTATATAAAGACTTCAGCAAATAATTAAATAATTGAGGAAACAAAAGAAAATGTAAGTCGTAAAGAAAACTTATAAACAATTGTCATACCTGCTGCCTCTCATGATCCGGCATCATCGTGCGTCCTAGTGTATGGAGGTATTTTTTTGCATCAATGTTTTTTTTATTTTTTCCAGATGATTCCTAAATAAAATTCGATAATGAAAAGGATAATATTAATGCAAAACTTGAAAGTAATTATTTAAATACCTCAAATGTAATTCATACCTTAAACTGGGTACTCGTCCAATGAGTAATCATCTGACGATACTGCTCTATAGGACAATCATCCACGACTGGTACCGCCTCTAACTCAGTGCCAACTCTAGCACGCCAGCCAATATACAGCTCATGCTTGTAGGCTCTCCAAAGCTCGCCTAAATCCTTTAGACGTTCCATTCGTGCACCCTCACCATCAGGAAAATTAAATCGAAGCTGAAATGAAAATATTAATTTATATAAATACAAAAAAAATTCATGGCATTAAATACAACAGATTTTTTTACCCATATCTCTGCCCAAGCTCTATCTTTGACCTCATGTGGCAAATGTCTCCACGACAGCGGGCTGACGGGAATGATGTCGGAGTATTTGGAAAGCGTCGCCATAAAACTCCGACATTGCTGCCCTGTTTTCTCAACCATCTGATTGTCTTCATTATATTCCACCATAACCTGTGTGCGACGGTTCCACACCGAACGCATGCGTGTACGGCCCCGCCCCCGCCTCCTTTCAGTAGATGTATCTGTCATGAAAGAAAAACAAATATTTTATCAAAACATGTTATAATGAAAATAAATATTGCTATAAAAATTTGATAGGGTTTTATAAATATACCTGTGCTAGTCTGATCAATGAGTGGCGCCGGATCCACAGAACCTGATGGAACACCCTCTGGTGGAACAGGAGTCGAAGACGATGGAATATAAAAGCTCGGAGAGATAGAAGTAGAAGGAAAAGAAGATGGAACAACTGTATGACCTGATGCTGACTGGGGAGTGGGAATCATCATGGGATGTGAAAATGATGGGGCAGAAGATGCAGAAGGTAGCGAAAACATGGGAGGTCTAAATATCCCGTGTGTCCCTAACGACACACCAGGATCAGAATGTGGGAAGGCTGAAATGTCAGTGGGAGGGGCAGGGTCTAGTCGGGCACGCGCAGCTCTATGTCCACCTCTGGTACGAACCCTCCTCGTACCACCGGCCTGAGTACTAGGACCAGTACTAGGCTCCTCGTCGAATAACTGTCGACGTAATGGTGGATCCTACAAAAAAGTTTACAAAAAAAATTAATCACATGACATTATATATTCTGTAAATATATATATATATATATGAAATAAAGTACTCACTGTAGGCACTAATGGTGGAATGCCCATCTCCTCCATCCGACGATTGTTCTCCGCCATTTTTTTTCTTCGTCTCTCTTCAATTGGCTTCATTTCCTGCATTGGAAAACAAATATGTAATTAATTAGAAAAAGAAAATTAATGTGTAAACCAAAAAACTAAATATATGAGGGAATGAGGGGATTCATTGGTAATTTAGCTATCAATTGTTTTAGAAGAGCTTGAATGAATTTAATAAAACATACAAGTTTTAATGTTCACCAAGTTAGAAATATTGTTTGATTTGGTTTGAATACAGTTCAATTCCAAATTAGAAAATGCAATTCAAATAAAACAGCAACCAATAAACATTGAAAATTCACATAACGGTCAAGTCAGCTAAAACATATTTGTGATCAATACTAAATAAATATGAATATTACCAACCTTAACAACCCAACTCGAGGTAAACCAAAAGAATTGAGAACATGGATGAATGATTCTATATATTTCCAACCACAACTTCAGGTTCACAATCAACTCTGACAATTGAGCTATTGGAGTCATCAAAAGAAATAAATGGATTGGTTCCAATGGCAATAGGGACAGTGTCAATTCCATCATCAGCATCATCAAAAATATGTCTTGGAATTACTTCAACTACGACACCAAATTCAGGTTGAAGTTGATCTTTGACATAAAAAACTTGTTTAGCCATTGATGCCAACACATATGGTTCTTCGGTTGCAAGAGTGCGGGTCATATTAATTACTCGAAATCCACAATCATCAATAAATGTGCCATGTCTCGTCATCGAATCAAACCAATGGCATTTCATCATTGTGACTCGTCCATGAGAGTAATAATCCAATATTATTATTTTCTCAACGACTCCATAATAACCCACATTTTCAAGTCGCGGTCTACTATCTGATGCGCTGGCATAACAATCTGTTGTGGCAGTAACCATAATACCATCATGTTGTGTTCTCATGTTTTTGGCTCGTTCAGTGACAATAAATCTGTACCCATTGATAACAATTGATTTACAGTCACGAACCACGGTATTAGGACCAAAAGCCAAAGCTCTTATTTCCTCAGAGACAGAGTCAGCAGACAAACTCAATACCTGCAATATAAATGACAGTTAAACTTAAGTAAATATTGAAATAATTAATTTAAACAGTAATATTTTTACCTTCAATTTTAACCAAGCAGAAAACTCTTTGCTATGCAAAGTCTCTCTCCTTCTCAAAGATAAAGAACGATGCTTCCTATTTATCATTGTTTTATGTTCCCTGTAGATAAAAAAATATGAATAGTTTAACAGATATATATGTAAGATATACATATTCAATTTTGTTACCTGATATAGTCATCGAACAAATCACAGTTGAACAAAACTGTGCGATGTGCCATCTCCCGCTCTTCATGGCTTAATGTCTTCAATGTATATGATCCAGGAATTCCTCCTGTTTGAGGAAGTGATGGAAAACTGGGTTCAATTTGCTCATATTGTTCTTCTTCATTTCTCATTGGTCTGTTCATTCTTGTAGTAAGATCAGACAAATACATTGAACAGAAATCCATACATTCTTGAGCTAAGTAACCGTTCACGATAGAACCTTCGGGATGATTCTTGTTTCGAACATAAGACTTTAATGTGAACATATTTCTTTCAGTTGGATACATCCAACGAAAAGAAACAGGTCCTCCGAGAAGTATTTCAGTTGGAATATGGACAGTCAGATGCAGCATGCATGTGAAAAATGATGGGGGAAATATTTTCTCCAACTCACACAAAATTAATGGGGCATCTGTCAACATTTTTTGCAAGAAAGACTTGGACAACTTCTTAGCACAAAGATCTCTAAACAAATGGCACAACCGAATAACACCCACCCTTACATTATTGGACAAAAGATGACGGATTGCTATTGGAAGCAACTCATGCAGTAGAACGTGATAATCATGAGTCTTCAAAGATTTTAGCTTCAACTCTCTTCTGTTGACCCGTTTAGATATGTTGCTTGAATAGCCATCAGGAACTCTTATAGTCTCTAATACTTCCAAAAATTGTTTTTTTTCAGTAGGTGTCATCACATAAGAAGCACATGGAAGTTGCCATTTATTTTCACTGATACGCACAGGATGCAATTCTGGTCTGATGCCCCAATCCACCAAGTCACGTCGAGATCGTAAATCATCTTTTGTCTTCCCCTTGACATTTAGAAGAACTGAAAGCAACATTTCACATATATTCTTTTCAATATGCATTACGTCTAAGCAATGACGTAGCAAATTGGTTGACCAATAAGGCAAATCAAAAAATATACTCCTCTTCCTCCAATTGTAACAGGTTTCTGTAGAAACATTCTTTCTCTTTCCAGATTTCATTTGACCCTTCCCGAACGAAAAACTGAAATCTTTTAATTCATTAAGCACATCAGTTCCAGACATACGCTGAGGTGGATCATCAGTCTCTATAGTATTATCAAATCTTCGACGATTCATTCTATATGGATGATCCTTTGGCAAAAATCGTCGATGTCCCATAAAACTGAAACTACAACGATGTTTCAGTCTTCTGGATCGTGTATTCTTCATACAAACTGGACATGATAGTTTCCCCTTCGTGCTCCATCCAGACATCATTGCATAAGCCGGAAAATCATTGATTGTCCACATAAGCGCAGCGCGCATCTGAAATATGTCTTTCGAACATGCATCGTATGTGCGCACACCCACATCCCAAAGAAGCTTCAACTCTTTTATTAAAGGTTGCATGTATACATCAATATCAATGCCAGGATCAGAAGGACCAGATATGAGTATACTCATGAAATTGAAAGGTTTTTTCATACACAACCATGGGGGAAGATTATAAATGTGTATAAAAACTGGCCATGTGCTGTGCGAAGTAAGCATCTGCCCAAACGGATTAAAACCGTCGCATGAAAGACCCAGCCTCACATTACGCACGTCAGCTGCAAAATCAGGATGTCGAGCATCAAATCTCTTCCATGCAAATCCATCTGCAGGATGAACCAACTCATCATCAGTCTTCTTTCTCTCGGTATCATGCCATCTCATTTTTATTGATATGTCATCAGACATAAAAAGATTCTGGAGTCTGGGGATCAATGGAAAGTGCCACATTACTTTCTGTGGAACGCGGGATGGTGTTCCATCAGATTTTGACTTCCAGCGGGATGTGCCACATTTTATACAATCATTTCGTTCAGCGGTTTCCTCCCAGAATAAACTGCAATCTTTCGGGCAAGCATGAATTTTGTTTCTTGAAAATCCAAGTTCCTCAACTAACTTCCATGCCATATAGTGGTTTGAGGGAATATCTGCATCATCTGGAAGTAAATCCTTCAAGAGGGTAAGAATGTAATCGATTGCTGTATTAGAAATCCCATACATAGTTTTCCCATGAAATAATCGGATTAAAAATTCCAGCTTTTTCATTTTATCGCATTGCCGATATACTGGAGTCGTGGCAGCATCATTCAATTTTTTCACCCTATCAATATCATCATTTTCACTAGATGCATCAGCTGTCCTCATATCGAAGTCTTCTTGAGTCGAAATCCTTTCTTTTTCATGATGACGAATAAACGGAAACCGATCATCTAACAAATTCTCCATTCCAGTCTTTTCATTTCGATCATCACCAATTTGAGATTTCGTTTTCTCCCCATTGTGATACCACAGAAAGTAGTTTGCTTGAAACCCATTTTTGGTTATGTGGTAGCTGACTTCTTCACGGCTCAACCAAGGTCTACCAACACAATTGGAACATGGGCAGTGTATGCGACCACTATCTGAAGCATTGTGAAATGTAAAATCTATAAAGCTCTCCAAATTGTTTTGAAAATCATCTGAGATCCGATCGGTTTCATACATCCAACTTCTGTCCATTCTGTAAAAAGAATTTATATAAGTCATTTTGTCATAAACAATTCAATAGGAATTAACTATAATAGAATATACATTTAAGTAAACGATAAAGGAAGAAAATAATCAAGGTATCAACTACACATGTCAAAAAAACATACAAATGTGTTATTGAAAAAATGTAAAACCAACAAGAACTTAATGTGTTATATCACATAACAGCATGACTCATCCCATAACCATATTAGTAGGGTATCATGAACATGAATAACATCAACCTTGTGTCATCCTCCTACCCTACATGACCCCAACCACATGCCACATCTTATTATAGCCTTATCACATCACACCTCATCGAAAAACACTAGGGAAATCATAGTACATCTCACCTGAAGACACATGGACAATCACATCGCATCTTGCCTAAAAACACATGGTCAATCACTTTTGAAGGAAGAGTAGGGAAGACATGGTAGCTATCCAAACATATAACCACCATCCTAGATATTAGAAAAAATACCCATAACTCAAAACCTCTGATCGTTGGTAAGTTTATCCAACTCTAGTTGGGAATGTGTAGAAATAACATAAAAATACATGATATATAGATAGCACAAAATACTCAACCTATGGGTTCACATTAACTACATAATCACACACTTCACTACTACCATAAAACACATAAACCACACCACCACCACACAAGACGCATATCATTGGAATATAATTCTACATTCAATAAGTCTATCTATGGAATTATCATAAGAATCCATGTATCAATTGGAATATAATTCTACATTCAATAAGTCTATCTATGGAATCCCTCCCTTGGATCCATGTATCACCAATGGCTTAATCAATATTCAAAGAAATGAGTCTATCCATGGAATTCCACTGTGAATCCAAACATTTGAATACCTTTTGGTGGTGTGAATTTCACTTTGAATTGTTAAAAAATCAAATTGGTAGGATGTTAGAACCAAAGTGATCTGAGTTTGAGAATGATAATGATTTTTTATTTTTGTAAATTTATTTTCAAGTTGATCAATGTATAAATATGAAGGACTAAGACATAATTTATTTCATGATCCATAAAATACATTCCCAATAATAAAATCCAAGGATCTAGAGGAATCACATCTTTGTAAGATTACATACATAAATTCATGATCAGAAATGTAAAAAATAGGATTATTTAAAACTCCACATAATTCTTATACAATCCATAGAAATTATAAAACTATATATGACAATCCAAGGCACAAAAAAACAACTTTGAAAGTTCTCTCAACACCCCACAAGCCGGATGCCACACTAGTTAGGGATAACACTCAACTAAATGGAGGTTTTACTTATTGAGATGCAAACATTTGAATACCTTTTGAGATAAAGAAGAAGAAGAACCTGAAGAAGACCTGGAATCCGGCCGGCAGTATCTCCAAAATCGGAATCGGTTGCTGCTGCTCCCGTTAGGGCTCTGTAACGCGAATGGGGGCGAGAACGGGCGGCTGGGTTTTTGGGGAAAACCTTTGCCAACGGTTTTAAAAAACCGTTGGCATATGTATGTTTTTCCCAACGGTTCTCATGAACCGTTGGGAAAAACTCCCAAAAAACAAAGTTTTCCCAACGGTTCATAAGAACCGTTGGGAAAAGCCTCACAAAACACATATATCCCAACAGTTCATTAGAACCGTTGGGAAAAACCTCCCTATTCACATATATCCCAACGGTTCTAATGAACCGTTGGTAAAAGCCTCCACTATTCATCTTACACCAACGGTTTCATAGAACCGTTGGTATGTAAGCGTGGGGAAAAACACAAATTCCAGTAGTGCAAGGAATCAGGGAAAGGGTGAAAACCGATTTCATATCCTCAGAATCTATGAATCACAAAGTCAAGATGGTAGAAATTATTGATCACAAGAAGAATATTTCTAAGATTAAATAGTTTACTCATATGCTCAAAATGCATGCATCCATTCATGTGGCCCCAACTAACAACCACCTATAGTTATTCTAGAAGAGGGAATTTTCAGTGGATTTGATTCAGGTGGGGGATCAACATATCAAAAAAAAAGGTTTCGAGCAGCGGAGAAGATCTATATATACCCTTTATTTATGGAAGTTGTGACGCATAGAGGATGGAGGAGTTGTGGTTGGAGTTAAACAGGTTCGACCCAGGGGTCCAGCCCTGGGTGGTGGGAGGGGATTTTAATATCATTACACAACCAGATGAGAGGAAGGGGAGAGGTGATTTATTGAGGCCGGAAAGTACATCCTTTGTGCAGTTCATGGAGGGGAAGGGGTTAATGGACCTGGGCTATTCCAGTGATCCATTAACCTGGTGCAACAATCAAAGGGGCGGGATTCGATGCTGGAGTAGACTTGATTGGTTCATTTCCAACATCCACGCCATTTTCATGTATCTGAATGTGAATGTTAATCACTTGACACAAAGTATTTCTAACCACTAGCCGCTCCTGTTATCTCTATGCAGGACATAAGTCTCAATGTATAACTTCAAGTTCTCCATCCAGTGGGTGAGTAATCTAAAACATCACCACGTGGTTAAGAGGATTTGGAACTAGCCACTCATGGGTGCCTATTCACTCTAAGTTTAGTCATTTGAATCAGGAACTCTTGGTGTGGGATAGGTATCTTCCCCCTCTGAATCAGGAGCTGGTTGTAATCTAACAGGATATCCAGAGTTTGGAGTCCAGTTTAGAGGAGAGATGGGATGATGTTATTTTTGAATAACTTGCGGAGTTGAAGAGGTCTCTAGTGGTGATGGTTCTCTCTCAGGAGTGAAAAGCGAGGGACCATTACAGGGTCAAATGGTTAGTGGAAGGATAAAATAACACTGCATACTTTCATGAATGTATTAGGGAGAGGAGGCGTGTTGTGAAACCCAATATTGCTATATCAATGTGGATGGGGCTTCCAAAGGAAACCCGGGACCTGTGGGTTGTAGAGCGATCTTCAGTGACTTTCAAGGACATCACCATGGTTGTTTCTATGGAAGATATGGTGTCACTTCCTCTCTTGAAGCTGAGATGTTGTCTCTCATCCATGCCATTCATTTTTTTAAACAAAAAGGCCGGAACCACATCTAGATTGAAAGAGACTCCACCACCATTGTTCAGGCAATTTGGAATGGAGTGGTTCATCTTTCCTGGCCTCTTACTGCCAGCTGGAAGAATTGCCTTTACTCACTTCTGGAGCTCAGATACATTTCCACCCATTCCTACCACGAAGCAAATATGGTGTCATATGGTCTTTCTAACAAGGGAATCAAATAGGACATTACGTGGACTGATGAGTTTTTGTTTGACCTTCTCCCTCTTTATGAAAAAGATTATAATAAAATTTCCTCTTTCAGACTCTTGTAATTTCCTTGCTTGCTTTTAATAAATTTTTTCTTGCTCGTTGACCAGGATATTGCCTTTTAAAAAAACCCAATCTTGCTTTGAAGGATGGCTCATATACTGAAGATGTGAAGGTGGTCAGGGGAGCACGGTGAGCCTCAGAGCGACCTCTTCCCCTTCCTCTTGTGGACCTAGGGTTTCCCAGCATTTTCTTTCCTCCCCCCTTCGGGTATGGATCTGTTTTGCAGTGGCTCTGGCTCGACTTGGTGTGGGCCTTGTGCTTGTGCGGCAGCGTCAGATCTTGGTGGTGCTTTGGCTGGTGGCTCAGTGTGGGATTGACGTCGTGACACGGTTAGAAACATCACCACAGCGGGGCTTTGTGCTTGTGAGGTGATGGTGGTACTCGGTGGGGCTTCGACGAACAGCTCGATGCGGGTCCGTCTTGGTCGTCATCATCGATTCTCGGTGGGGATTTAGTATGGTGCCTCTTCTTTTCAGCATTGCATCGACGGTCAGACTGGGTCCCCTCGGCGTCATCGTGTCTAGCAGTGTTCTGGTGATCTTCTGGTAAGCAGCTCGAGGATATATCTACAACCTTATGGAGGGGGGAGGTTTTCCCCTTAGATCCTGTGAGTTTTTGACTGGTTGTGTATTTGGTGTTTTTGTAGTGTTTTTCTCTGGCTGGATCTCTATGGATTCCCTATTCAACTTCAATGGTTTTTCTCTACACTCCTTACCATTGTGATCTTGAGCCGGAACCTGATAAGGGTGCATCGAGGTTCTCATCAGAGCAGATCCATGCCTAGAGTGGATTTTCTATTTCAGGAAGACTTTGATTCCCTTATCGGTGGTGTTCTCTCAGCGTGGGGTGGGGTCATCTAGTCCTAGGTGACGATGCCTTGACCTCGTGTTTTTTGAACTGCCTTCTAGACTTATGTGGCTACGGTGGTGTGAGTGTCCTGAGTAGGACGGTGGGGTTGGACCAGGATGGTTGTGGTTAGAGGTTATTTGGTTTTGTTTTTTGGAATGATGGATGGTATTTCTAGACCTTTTGGTACGTTGTTGCTTCCGGACTCGACCATGTTGAGCAGGCTCTAGAGGAGGTTCCAGGTCTATTTTTTCACCGTTGTAGTGCTTTATGGATTTGGACGTCTGAGAGGGTATGGCGGAAGCCATCGGATCAGGCTTGTGCTTTGACACAGGACACTTGCTTGTCGTTCATTCTTGCATCGGTGGAGAGCTTTTCACGATCATTTGCTAGGAGGGGTAGCTTCATGTTGTTAGTTTGGCTTATATCACCTGACCTTCGGGTTATGGAATGTTTTATGTTGTTGATGTCTGTTAGGGTTTCCCCCTTCATCCCTTAAAAGGAGGTTTGATTTTTAATAATAATAAAAAAATTGAAGGCCTTCGGGCCATTGGATGGATGGAGGTGGCCAGGGGCATGGCCTGCATGTTCTTTAAATATCTTCTTTCGGGCACAAATGAGAACATGCCTTGAGGGTACCCATCGAGGGAGGCTCTTCTTTGGTAAGGGATCTCGAATACTATCTCTATACAATAGAATTCTCTATTGGAAGGCATACCATATGAAGAGTATGTGCATGAATCCATGTGGAACCTGAATATTGATAGTGCAACAGGACCCTACGGTTTCCCAATTTCTTTATATAGGGGCTCTTGGGAGGAGGTTAAATGCGATCTCATTTCTGCCACACAGGATTTATTCTGAGGGGGTGGCCTCCCATATATGGCGTCAGTGAACACTCTGGTTCTCTTGCCGAAGAACAAAGATCCATCTTCCCTCTCCCACTATCGGCACGTGAGCATGTGTAACTTCCCCTATAATGTTTTGGTGAGTATCATCAATAGGAGGTTGTCCATCTTCCTTCCTCAGTGGATATCTAGGGAGAAACACGACTTCGTCAAAAACCATTTGATTTAGGGAGCCGAGGAGATGATATAGGATATTTTGATAGATAAATCATTAATATGGAGAAGAGTAATTTCTATGTTCCTAGTTCATTCAAATCGAGAAGGGTGGTTAGGATGGGAAATTATTTGGGCATGGGGGGAGTCTCCTTTCCCATGGAGTACCTCGGTACCCCTGTTTCTCCAGGAAGGCTATGGAACAGGGACTTTAACAAGATGGTCAATAGGATTATGGATAGTATTCTGAATTGGAAAAATCATTTTCTTTATTTCAGAGGATAGATCAGCCTAGTGAATAGTGTGCTCTCAGCAATCCTGTTGCATGCTTTGGCCTCTACCAATGTGCTGAAGCGGGTTATATGGTTCAACGATGGGATTATTGTGTGTTTAATTTGGGATTTGTTAGCCGAGGGGAAGTGACTATGGGTGTCGTGGGGAAAGATGGATCGACCCATCTGTGAAGGGGGAATTAATTTCAGGAGTCTGGCAAACACGATCAATTTCATGCATGCGAAGCTTGCATGGGAGATCATTGAGGAATGTACCTTGTGGGGGAAGAAATGTCTCGAAGATATAGGGACGATGCGACATCTGGTTCAGCTAAGGGGTCAGCATTATGGTCCTCGGTGTTTAGCATAATTCTGACTTTTCTCCTACTCTCTCAAGGGATTATTGGTGAGGGGAGCATCCTTTTCCGGTACCACAATTTTTCGGGTGGAGTGATGGGTTATCCGAGATTCCCGACCCCCACTATCTCCTTCAGGGAGGAAAGCATGCATCCTCTATTTTTCAAGATGATCCTGGACACTCCCCAGTAAGAAGTTTTTGAAAACGTTATTATAAAAACCGAGTATAAAAGGTGTGTTTATACCCCTTCCACCTCGGTTAGGCTCAACTCAAAAGATTTTTGTAGTAGGAACTCTTTATAGGGGCAACATGATAGGGGGGAAAGTATGGCTTGTTGAAACAAGATTCTGGCTAAACCAAATTTCCTCACATGGAGGATCCTTAATAAGTCTATCCCCTCAGATGATCACATTAAATGGTTAGGAATTAGTCTTGCTTCCTATTGTCATTGCTGCGGGAATAAAAGTTAAGAATCATTAATCACATATTCTTTGAGGGAGAATGGGCTCAGCACATTTGGAGTTTCTTTGGAGTTTCCACAAGGTTTCTTTCCCAAGCAGTAAGCACTGAGCTGTTTATGGAGAGCTGGTTCTAGGAGGCCAATGGGTCTGTGGTGGAGTCAGAGACACAAGTCGTCATATTCAATGCGGCATGCGGGTGCTTATGGCAAGATAGGAACCAGGCCAGATATGAGGGGAGAATTTACACATGATGATCCGTGGTGACAAGTAATCGATGGATTCTGATTGAATTGATCGATATTGCGGGCATCGGGAGAGGGAAACCATCTCTTCATGAGCTTCATGGTTCTCTAAGGGGGGGCACCCAGAATAGTGAGGAGGATCAGGGTAGGTGGATTAATTTGCTTCCCCCTAGCGGTGGTCTCAAGATCAATACTGATGGTTACTGTGTATTGGGTGACATGGGAGGAGGAGGCATTATCTGGGATTTCAAAGGGATTGTAGTGTTTTACATCGCATGTCATTATGGAAGTGGATATTATATTTAGGTGGAGGCGTTGTCGGTGCTTACAGGTCTATACTTATCCAGTCAAAGGGATATTTCCAGCGCCCACCTGGAAACAGATTTTATGATTATTCATAACGCTCTTCATGGTAAAGGCACCGCTCCCTGGTCATTCACTTATACTATTATACAGTGAACGGAACTTCTTAACAACAACGTTGGTATCTCACATACTTGGCATGGGGAGAACAAGGTGGCAGATTATATAGCCCCTCATGTGGTTCATGGTTTCCTGATGTTGTGCCTTTCTAATGTGTCCCAATTTAAACTGAAGTTGGTGAATCTAATCTGGGATGATTCCCTTAGCCTCCATTATTTCCGAATCCCTAAACAGGGTTTCCTTATCCATGTTTGGTCCTTTTTTGGGCCCCCTCTTTTTGAATAAAAATTATAATGTTGGATGGATGGGTCCAAAACATGGCTGGTCCGGCCCAAACTAGCTGGATCCCTCCGCCTGGGCCAGCCCGCTCCAGCTGGCCCTGTTCCACCTCACCGGCTTGGACCGTTCACTATGGCCCCACTTGTTTGCCGCAGCCTGGCTCGTTCGCAGTGGCCCGGCTAGTTCCCCGTGGTATGGCTCGCGCGCCTTTGGCCTGGGATACATCCCACAGTTGGCTCGTGCTATACTAACTGGCCACCTTGGCCGTTTTCCCACTTCAATCACATAAACATGGAGATGACCCACATGATGTGGGTCCTACTCCCCATGCAGTCTCCACCTTAGGAGCCTCATCACCTCGAGCTCCCCATCGTCGACGCCCGCCACCTTAGATCCCCAGTCCCCTGATGATACACAGTCGAACTGCGTCGATAGCCCCCACACACACCGCTTCTCGGCTTTTCACTCCCGAACTTCTTGCGGCCTTCGACGTCCTAGTAAATGCCATCGCTGATCTTCCTCAACACCGCTGCATGCACACGCCTCCTCAGACCACTTTTAATCACCAAATGCTGAGCTCTACGGCCTCCGCACTCCGCCTGACTCCCGTGGTTCGCCGGTGCCATGGACCACCACAGACGGTTCCACTCTGGTGACCCCTTCCGAGGGCCACTGTGATCTCACTGGAGGTCCAAAAATTATTTTAGACCTGGTTTCGGGATGCTCAGGATGATATCTCATCAGCGCCAGCCTCCTCTCGCTAATTCATCCAGTATTTGGCGTGTTTGAAAATTTAAAATAAATACTTGTGAAGAACACATCGAATGAAAATTTATTTAGGCGAGGGTTGGTGGTTATGTATGTGATCTCATCAACAGCGATTAAAAAATGAATAAAACAAAGAGTAACAAAGGATTTTACAAGAAATCTTGAATCGAAACTCGAAAATGAAATATATCCTACCACGAATCGGTGTTCATTTGTTGGTGGCGCGTCCATGATGCTTGGGATTTGATCCACCAAAGTTCCGGGAGAGATCGCTCCTCGATCCAGTGAAGAATGATGAAGAACACTGGAGAGAGAGGGAGGGAGGGAACCTGGTACAGTAGATAGAGGTAAAATTGGGGTTTTCCTCTAATTCCAAACACTTTAGTGTATTTAAATAAAAATACCAAAAAACCCCGCCGATAGTCGCGAATTCAGAAATTTTCACGCCTGCTTATTTATATCATGCCTAGGTAAAATGATCCATTTCAAAATTAATGGAAGTATAATATTTATATTATGAGCCATCATTTGATAGTTATTTGAAAATAATTTGAGGGATAAAAATCACTAATTGATTATTCCAAAATGATGATTTTATACATGGGTGACTTTTCTCACAGGTGAAAAAATTTATACCCCTCCTAGGGTAAACGAAATTTTCTGGACTCGGTCGTGGCTTTGTATTTCTAATCTGAGTTACAATTTTGGAATTATTTATGTTTGAGCTATTAAATGAATGAATTAATAAATTAATTCATCTATTTAACATACCGCTAATGAGTGAGGGGTCTGAACGTCCTGCAATGACATATTTTATGCCGTGCCTAGGGTAATCACTTCATTTTAGACCCAACCGTGGTATCAGATTTTTCATCCGATTAACCGTTTTAAAATATATCCCATTTTCATTGTGTGAATATCACTAAAACACTTAATATTTTTGTATGATTTTTTCCAAGCACATCGGGCCTCTAAATTGCACACCGTCTCTGCACCTAGTTCTGGAAATATATGTAGAAATATTACAAAGTCTTATAAGGAAAAATAAGGGCCTCTAAATTATTTCCCTCCTTCAATATTTTCATCCCCTAAAAGGAAAAATATGAAAATAAACTCGGGATACTGAACTCACATATGCCTCTCTCGCTCCCAGGAAAAACCTACACGTTACCATGCTGCTAGAACACACGAACCAAAGGGTTGTTTCTTCCTCATAAGTTCTCCTCCTTTTGATAATGTGCATAAGAATATGCACATATCTCATTAGTTGCGGCAAGTGGAAGATGTTGTGCACCCACTCCAGCTATTGGGGGGTAGTGCAAGGAGGTAGAAACCCTTTTATCTCTTTCACCATTCCAAACATCCTAAAGAAACTCAGGGGATATTTTACTACCCCATCCAAACCATTACATTCCACAGTGCGATTAGAATCACATTTTTTCCCTAGAACAAGGTCTCAGGATTCCCTCCTTCAGAATATCCATCTGGTGAGACACCCAAGGATATCTGGTCCGGAATGATTTCATTGTTGATTCATCACAACCTAGACTCTCTAACATGATCAATAAGTGACGAAGTAAACACCATAGACTGAAGAAAAATTTTACCCTCCTGCTCCACCAGAGTCAGGTGTAGGGAAGATAATTACTCCCAAACTTCTCGCATCTAGAGAACGTGGGATTTCCTACTAAGGGAATCTTCTATAACACTGCCTCTTTTCATAGTATAGACAACCTCGAATTCCTAATTCTTCAGGAATTTCAAACATCATTTTCTTCTCATGTTTGTGCCTATATAGGTGAAGATGCACCTGAGACCCTGGTGGTCTGAGCAAACCACAAAGTGCTCTCTCAAAAGGTAGCATCTCCACATTCTCAGGGTGAAGACTATCGCTACCATCACCACATAGTGAGTCATGTACTTCTGTTTATGGGGTGTCCATCACCTTGTATGGTACTTAATAATAATATCAAGATTGATGTTGATCATGCAAGGTACCCATGAACAAGGAAGGATAGTAAACTCATCCAACTGTAAGAGGCTAAACATGGAATTCACATGGCATACCCTGCATGTATTTTCCCCTCTTGGAAGGAGAGTAATCCCCAAAACAAGAACTCTTCCAAACCCACTAGTGGAACCTCAAGCAAAGGGAGGTCAAGCAATAAGACTCCACTGGAAAATCCAATACCTGCTCTGACACTCCACTACACAACCCTACCATGAACACATAATTCAGAGGGATTCACCCACCACACCTCTATACTATCCACTTTGGGTGGCACTGACTTTCCCTCACGGTTTTTTCGGATCTCAAAAACACATTTTAGTGGGGGGAAGAACCCCTATTTCTTATGCATTCAAAGAAACATTGAACAACACCAACACAGGGTTACACCAATGACCCTTATCACCCTTGGTAACTTCTAGAGCAAGGATTTGGAAGAAAAGATCACCTCATACAGTGTCTAACAAGTTCTACTGAAAAAGTTAGAAAATACACCGAGCGTACCTATTATCGTCCCATGCGCTGAGGATTGTAGACATCCATAGTATGCAGCTGCTCGCATCCCTGGATTCCAGCTCCATGATCTGGATGTGTGATGCCTAGTGGTGGTGGAAGGAAATTTAAATTTCATCCACCAACCATAGTTCTTCTTGCTCTTCTACCAGCACTGCTTCCCTGGGGACCACCCTATCCCCTCTTGGGAGATCCTGGATCATCACACTGCCTCTATCGTGGCGGTGCATCTAACAACTACCTGGAAAGCTTAGCACATCTAGTCAGGTTTTCTTGTGCCCCGTGACCTCATCCATCATAATCATGGTACCATCCCTCCCTAGGATAACCTATTTCTCTATGTTGTCCACAATTAATATCCAGAGTCTTATCAAGGGGAGGACTCATGCATCGAGGTCATGACAACTGATGTCTTCTAGATGTGGAAAACATCCTGAATCTATTGAGCCCACTCCAAAAACTAGCCAATTGGTGCCCCTATTATAGAAATATCTCTGTCACCAGTGCCTTCTACATCACCCCGAGATAGGTGATGATGTACAAGGGAACTACGCAGGCCCAAATATCCTCTACAGAGACCCTTCTCAAATTTCCATGCATGGAAGTTTATGTCATGAACCACATTAAAATAGTACATAGTATGGTCTGTGAACCTATTCACGTAATCAAACACTTTCATCCCTCCCAGATGAAGCTCCAATAGCTTATGAAACCATACGGAGTGTAAGCAAGATAGGTAGTACTCCTCAAGAAATAGTTGCAGGAAGTTATCCCACGAGAGTGCCAACTCATCGTGCATCTCAATATCCCGACTCTACCAACGTCAAGCTGGTCCTTGAAAAAATATTGGCTATCAACATTTCCATATAATCTATTAATGTATGAACAAGCCTAAAGAGGATAAATTCCAACTCTAGGCAGCCATTCACTACCTGAGGGTCTAGCTTACCATGAAACAACAGTGGTCTCTAGTACTGGAACTCGCAAAGTGTGCTCCACCTACGCCCGTCCTCGGCCTGCGCTGTTGGTACTAGATGCTACTCCAAAGGTAGAGGTTCTGATACTTTACCTCCTTGATAAAGGGGATTCATATGATGGATCCTGAACTAAGGCCTCATCACTCACAGAATAATCATCACGAACCAGATCTAGTATCCTGGCTAGCTGTCATCGTGGAGGCATCCTGAATCTGATCATGGAGTACCGCAGTCAAATGATCCTATATATATATATATATATATATGTCAAAAATGGTAGGGAGATGACTCAAGAATTATAGCCAAATACTCAATCCTATATTATGCGCATACCAATGTTCCCTAAAACAAATGATTCAGCACACCGAGTCAACAAGTGGGTAATCAGGGTCCTTGTGAATATCTACATCAACCACCGCACCATCACTAGACTCTCTGGCTAGAGAGATGATCTCAATACACATTGAAACTATTGGACTAAAACCCAAACAATTCCTTTTTAGGGATCGTCCGAACAACATCCCAAGGAATGAACTACCTTTGATACCACTTTGTCATGACCCGACCCATACCAAGGCTCAACCCACAACTACCCCAAGCCTGCCTCCATAGGTATGGGGCTGGAGACCAGTGCTAAAGGCATAATAAACTCGAGGAGAAATTTTCCTAAGTACCTATACACACACACACATCCAACCCAATGAAAAAGTGAATATGGAAAGGAAAAAAAGATACAACATTGCTATATATAAACAAAAAATATGCATCGACCTCTAAACAATACATCTATAGAAAAGTAAACTCTAAGAGAAAGGGGAAAATACACACCCAATCAGAAAAGTGACATAACCCGAAAAGAGTTGGTAAAGTAAAATAGTTGAGAGAGCCTCTCTCCTATATCCCAATCTACGACCACCGCACACGGTCAAGAAACCCCATATCCCTAAGCTCCTCTGAAGTCATGATCAATATTTCCATCGTCTACAAGGGAACAACGAGTGTGGGAAAACCCCAAGAAGGGGTGAGTATAAAAATAATCAGTAGGATTCCCTAAAGGCTCAAGGGAGCAGAAAGAGAGGTGTTGAAGAGGGAAGAAGTAGATAGGACAAGGTACAATAAAATAGTACATCTCAACCCTACAAAGAAGTGAAGTAAGCTCATCCAAACATGAGGAGATATAAATAGAAAGAAGATGAGCTTCTTATCAAGTATTCGATAACATTATTAGGAGAGTAGACTCATCTAAACATGAGAATCTAGACATAGAAAGAACATGGCATACCCCACATTTCTTCGCCTCTCTTGGAAGGAGAGTAACCAAAACCCAAGGAGTGGGTACTGAAAATAGGATATATATATATATATATATGCTCAACCAAAAATCCCGAATGAGAGAGTAAGAGGATCTCTATATTACCATCTCAGCCTAGGAAAAGAGTCACCAATAGTTCTAGAAGTAAGCACCATCGATGCCCAGCATCCCACACATCTGCTCTAAACTGCAAGTCAAATGGGATCAATCACCACACCTTGATACTATACTCTTTGGGAGGTTTTGTCTCACCCACACAGTTTTAGGTCACATCACAAGGATGAATCTAGGTGGGGAAAGTACCCCTATTTCATGAGAGTCCAAATTCACATCAAGAATATCTCGTTACTATTCCACAAAATCAAGAGACAGTGTCACAAAATCATGAACTAACTACCCAGCCCCACTAGAGGGTATGATTAGAAGCGTCATCGGCGAACCCACTATGTAGCCCAACTAGAGGGCAAGGCCGAAAGAGTAAATGAAGAACCTCACTGCCCAGACCCACTAGAGGGTATGTCCTGAAAGAGTAGCTAGTAAACCTCATTTCCCAGTCGTGCTAGAGGGTAATCCCATAAAAGAGAACAATGAACCTCACTACCCGGCCCCATTGGAGGGTAATCCCAAAAGAGTAAACAAAGAACCTCACTGCCCAACCCCACTGGAGGGTAAGTCTTAAAGAGTGAATGACGAACCTCACTACCCCACTGCACTTTAAGGTAATTCATCATTTCTCTAGTGATTATAAAAACATCACTACCATCTCTGTCATCATCGTGCATCGCCTCGGACAAGCGCCATGCCTAGAACATCGACTATCACCTTGGATAATCATTGCACTTGGAACATCTCACATTATACCTCAGAAGCCACTACTAAGGGCACCATCATGTTTTACATGGAAACACTTAGGATATGCTATTCTCAAGACAAAATCCGAGTTAAGAAGAAATTGATATGAGAGGTATAAGATTTTCAAAGTGGTACACGACATGTGTGGGGCCCACATGACATGTTTGACCTAAATTGTGGGTTCTCTTCAAACACGACAGAGGGGTACCACTAATAAACCTTTTAGGTTTCCACAATTAATGAGATCACAAATAATTCCCCACACGTTCAAATGGATCACACCGCTATGAAGCTTGCGAAAAAACATCCAGAAATGACTACTCATTCATCCAAAACAGACAACTGGTGAAAAAGGTACTTTTTACTGCAAATGCCCAAACGACACTCGATCACTACCGATCACCAAAAGGCTATGCAACTCCAAACGGATCACAACATTGCAATCCTTGAAGGAAAAAAACACATGATAGTCTAATCATTTCCCTCAAATGGACTTGTGAAGCAACTGTTGTAAAATGATTCCTTGTGCCCAAAATCCTCCTTGTGGGGTTATGCCTCAACCCTGAATCTAGGCGGTCGAATTGTGCTATTACAAGCCCCTAAAAACTCATAGAATAGAGTACTCAAACACCCCAAACGGATGCCATATGAAAAGGTGGAATTTTACTGTAAAATGAATAAATCATTCCATGTGGACCCCACACATTTTCTTCACTTAAGCACTTTAAAAAAAATCTCAAAAATCCAACACAAAGATTATGGTCACACTTCTGCTGACAGTGCATCAATCGAATAACCTTTTGAAAGATATGTCCGATACAAGATATCACAATAATAATAAATATTTTTTTATTAACTTAAGAGTTTTGGGTCACCCAACTTTGGGCATGGAAATGAAAAATTCCCAAAAACCATTTCAAAAAGTTCATCTCGACCCAAGGATCATGTTTCCATAGACAACATGCGATTTGGGTCCCTATATCAAAAGATATAATTTTTTAAAAAATTCGGGCCCAAAACAGGTCTGATCCAGCCCAAACTGACTAGGCCCCTCTGCCTGGGCCGACCTGCTCCGGCCGGGCTAGTTCCACCTCACCAGCCCGGCCCATTCACCGTGGCTCAGACTGTGCACCTCTGGCCTAACCCGCGTCCCGCAGTCGGCCCACACTACACCGATTGACCACATTCGTCGGTCTCCCGGTTCTGTCGTGTCAACGAAGAGAAGTATTACATGAGGCAGGTCTTGCTCCCCATGTGGTCTCCACCTTGGGAACCTTTCCACCTAGAGTTCCCCGCCGCAGATGCCCGCTGCCTTGGCTCCTCGGTCCCCCGGTGCTCCACCGTCGAACCGCGCTGGTAGCCCCCGTGCACGCCGCCTCCCAACTTTGTGCTCCCTGCCTTCTCGCGGTCTTTGGCATCCCGGTTGACTCTGTTGTCATCTCTCCTTGACATGACTGCACTCGCACTCCACCCCAGAACACCTGCCGTCCACAGCTACCCACCTTTGCAGCCTCCACGTTCCGCCTGACTCTTGCGGATCGTCGCCGCCATGGACCATCGTCGGCCGCCGCCGCTGGTTCTACTCTGGTGGCCCCTTCCGAGGGACACCATGATCTCATTAGAGGTCCAAAAATTATTTAAAACCCAGTTTCGAGAATCTTAGGATGATATATCATTAGCGCCAGTCTCCGCTCACTGAATAGTTGAGGATTTGGTGCGTTCAAAAATTTCAAACAAAGAACGACGAAGAACGCATCGAACGAAAATTGTTTTAGGTGAGGGTTGGTGGCCATGTTCATGTGTCCATCAATGGTGATTAGAAAAATGATGAAACCAAATAGAAACAAAGGATTTTCAAAGAAATATTGAATCAGAAATCAAAAACAAAATAGATCCTACCTCGAATCGGTGTTCCGTCATTGGCGGCACGTCCACGACGCTCCAGATTCGATCCTCAAAAGTTACAGTAGAGATCGCTCCTAAATTCGGTGAAAAACGATGAAGAACACTAGAGAGAGGGGGGGTCTTGGTAGGGGTAGAGAGAGAGATAGAGAAGTAGAATTAGGGTTTTTACCCTAATTCCAAAAACATGAGTGTATTTAAATAAAAACACTGAAAACCCCCACCGACGATCATGAATTCTGAAACCACCACGCCTGCTTATTTTAAGTTGTACCAAGGTAAAACGCCCCATTTTAAACTCAATGGAAGTCTCGTATTTCTATTCTAATATTTCACTCAAAAGTTATTTGAAAATAATTCCAGGGATAAAAACCACTAAGTGATTATTCTAAAATGTTGATTTTACCCATGGGTGGCTTTTCTCACAACATCCATGCACCAACAAAAGATATACCCCTCGTTGGGTAATAGCCATGCTTTAAACTTAATTGTGACCTCAAGTATCCGATCTGAGTTACTGTTTGAGATTTATTTGGGTTTGATCTATTAAATGAGTGAATTTATAAATTAATTCATCCATTTAACATACCGCTAATGAGTGAGGCGTTCGAACATCTTGTGCCGACATATTTTATGTCTCACTTAGGGTAAACACTATGTTCTGAACCCAACCGTGGTCTGAGATTTCTGATCTGATTAACCATTTAAGAGATATCCCATTTCTGTTTAGTGAATAGTACAAAAACACTTAATATTTTTTTATAATTTATTCCAGGCACACCAGGCCTCATAATTGCACATCGTCTGAGTACCTAGCTTTGGAAATATATATATAAATATTCAAAAGTCTTAAAAGGCAAAAACCAGGTCCCTATAAGTGAAAATACTGATTTTACAAAAATAGTAAATTTTAAGACAATATAATGATATAAAAATAAATTGAATTATTATCAAACATTTTTTATTGAAATAATATATATGTTAGAGTTAATATAATGAAATATTTTACTTATAAATATGCTTTTTACATTTTTTAAATGAAAATATTGTTTTTATTCAAATAAAATCAATTTTTTGGTTAATTGTTTTTAGTCAAGTATTTGCATGGTACCTTTAGGTTTTGGTTTGTTTTGGATGAAAAATAAGTCCCATATTATTTAACATAATATAATTAATTATATTTTAATCAAAATTATACTTTATTTTTCTACAAAATCATTTTTATAGTTAAAAAGTTATTTTCTAGAAAACCATTTTCCATCACATTTTTCAGTTTTTTTTAAAATTAAATTTTGATACATAGAGAAAATTAATTTGATAAAATGAAATAAATATGTTGAATTATCATTTCTGTGTTTTTTTGGAGGCCACTTGCATTTTTGGTCAATATGAATAACAACTTTTGGAAAAAAATTCAACTAACACGATTAGAGTTAAAACATGTTAAAAGTGATGAAAATGAAATGATAATGGTTTAAATGAAATAATAAAAATTATATATATCCTATTTTATGATAATATTTAGATATTATCTCATATATTATTCTAATATTTTTTATTTTAGATCCATTTTTATTGAGTAAAACATTAACATATTTTAATGTTTTGAAAAATCACAACAGTGACCTATGCCTCACTTATAAAAGGACAGAACATATCCTCTATCATCTAATCTTCAAAATCATTTTATATTAGAAATTACTTGAAAAATCCTTTCCTAAAATCCCACCCAATTTCCTATATGTCTTAGTTTGATCATAATACCATCCTATTAAGTCTTTAGGTATAAACCTATGGAGGTTGTCCGAAGAAGAGGTATAATACTTAACCATGTGTTTTTTATTATTTTACCTCTGTAAAAACTCTATGAAACATTGTTAAATAATTGAAACAAGATCTCCCATATAATAAATTTTTTTTATGTTTTTGGTATCAACCTTTTTCATTTAATTTTCTTTCATATGGAAAATGAAATCATCGCTCGTGCGTACATACAACCTACCGTATCTGCAGTGTTGTAGTTCATTTGTCATCATTGTTTCAGTTGGATGGTTATGAAGGATGAATTAATGAAATTTATATGATATTTATTGAATAAATATTATTCTATAAATATAATATGAATTTTACCTTCTTACCCTCACACTCATTAAAATAATGATAATATCGATCGTGTGTACGTGCGAACTACCACCTTCACGAAGCGATGTGGTTAGTTTTTCATATCCATATTTCAATAATGATTATAAAGGTGTATATAATAATTATATATGATATTTTTACCATTATTAACATTATGGATTTTATAGAACCATGATCAAGATAAAATTTCTAAAACTATAGAACTGAAACTTATATGAAAAATAAAATAGTTAACACCTTGGAATAAGTGTTTAAATTTTATAAGTGGATGTTATATGATATTATAAGTATGTATATGGGTATATTTTATAAGTATAATAAATTTAAATTTATTATAGATTATGTTAGAAATACATATGATTCAAATCTAACTTGAGGTAAGGTATTTTTATTACAATCACATTTTATTTTGGGATTGGTTATGTTCATATTTCATTTGGGAAAATTATGTGATCCTAATATTTTAGACATCATATATTTTCATTTATTCTAGTTATCTTGGGTTTAACATATTTATATTACTTTTAATATCTTTTTATACAAATAATCAGTAATCTAGCTACATGTAATGGAATTTCTTTTAAAAAAAATTATTTTGAAGTTATCCTTCCAAATACTTTTCTTCCATGTTCATATTTTATTTAAAATGTTTTCAAAAATATTTTTAATATTCTAAAATGATATATTAAAATCATTTGTACACATGTTTGAATTTTTATAAAATGTTTTAAAATAATTTTTTTTATTTTCTAAATGCTTTACTTTTTACAAAAGATGTGAACAAAATATTTGATTTAACACACACTACATGGATTAATTTTCCTACCATTATGAATTCTCATTGAATTGAAGTATAATTTATAAGTTTATATGTTTATTTTAAAATAATAGGGTTTTATCATTTTTTTGGAATTTTTATTTAATTTTTTATGAAAACAAAAGGTTATAATTTTCTTAATGGAATGAAAAATAATTTTGAAAGGTTTTTTTAACAAAATTATTACATAAAGTTAGAAGGAAGTTATTTTTAATGTATTTATTATACTTTCTTTTTTAAAGAATTATTTTTACAAAAAAAGCTTCATTTTAAATCAATGATATTCTTTTACTAATAATGGATTATAGTTTATTTTGTGATCATTAAGTTTCATATGATAATGTTCTCTATCACTCCCCATTATTAGTTGGAAATTATTTTTCTCCTTAATGTCTTTATTTTTTTATATCATTAATGAATTGAAAATAGTTTATATTGATTTTATGATGTTCCAATTTTATACCATTTCTATATACGGTATCATTTGAAAGAATATTATTAAGTAAATTATTTCATTTACTTTGTAAATATTTATGTTTTTTATTCTTGATTCAATATGAATAATTGTTTTAATGCAATGAATTTTAAGAATGAATTATACTGATCAATAAAAATATAAGGAATGAATAGGATGTACACATGATGGGTGGTCCCCAGTTTTGGATAGCCCATTGATGAATCGATACGTATCATGATAAAAAATAGAAGACATACTATATTAAATGGATATCAAGTTATGAATGCTGTATTTTTTAGAGGCCTTAATAGAAAATTCATGATGTCTTGGTTGAGATCCATTTATGGTAAGATTCATGAAATCCTGGTTGAGAGGCCTTGATAATGAATTTACAAGATTATTATTTCTTTTAATTCTGAATTTATTTTACACTATCGATGTTTTTCATATGTTGATATCAACTATGGATATTCATTGAACTAATGTTCTTGATTAAATCTCATGTATTTTGATTATCTACTCTACCATATTTATTATTCATTATTTACTCATGATAGCATTCACAGTATGTTACTGTCGTCGAGCATCTGAACTCAACCTTTATTTTTTTCCTTTCTCAAGGATATGAAAAGGGATATAATGAATGATTTCTAATATTTAATAGTATTTATTATGATATGTTTTTATATTTCCAATGTATTATGAGAATATTGTATGTATATAGTTTTCAGAGACTGCTAAACTGGTCGATCTTGCATGGAGTGATCCCTTTTATATTTTATCAGTATAATATAATTAATATTAGATATCAGTTACTAGATTTAGGGTGTTATATGAAGCTTGAAGTTTCATAAAACACATAAGGAAATTCCCATGGTTCAATATACAAGACCTTTTGGAATGTACAAATGGAATTTATATTTTGGGAAGAAGTTAATGTGTGATCACATTCCATAATGGATGATGAAATAATCAAAGGTGGGGAAGTTATAAGTTTTAAAATATAATTTCCCTTAATATCTTTAGAATTATGGAGGAAATAAATTTGAGCCAGTTGACCACTAAAATCCTCACACAAATGAAGAAGATATTTTAAAAGAAAGTTAAAAGAGAGAATGAGTAGGGTTTCCCTATAAATAAGAGGATTCTACCTATTGAGAGGAATGAACACTACATGAAAGATTAAAATTGAAGTTCTAATTATTTATATTAGTTTTGATGCTATTAATTTTTTTATTCTCTAACCTCATAATTTTATTAATGTTTTCTCCCATTTCTCTATTGGTGTTTTATCTTCTCTCCAATTTTCACTCTATATTATAATCTTAATTGTCATATATTTCTCTAATGAAAATTAGTAAATAACACAAGGAATATATTAATGTATTAATACAATTTTGAACCCAAGTATTCACACATTCATGCATAAAAATATCATATTTATTCAGAGTTTGGATGATGGGGATATTAAGTGGTAAAAACACTTATGTTTCTTGAATTTCCACATGAGGATTAACATGTTATTTGCACTATATTTTTCTTTAATGAAGGAGGTGTATGTGTTGTAAAACCAATGATTTTGTTGTATATTCACAACTGGGGAAGAAGATGATGTTTATATACAATGAGTGTGTTCATTAAGTAAATAAGAAACTAGTAATAAGATAACAAACGTTCACTCTATGTGATTATATCAAGATAATTACTTTTCATTCATAAAATTTATTCTATCTTAATTAATTATATTTTCATATTAAATTTATGTTAATTTTTTATTTATATAACTAAAATATACATATTTTATTTATTTTTAAAAATAGAAAACACCAAAAATAGAATAATTGAATAAAGAGTATTTATTTATTTCTTAAAATAGATCCTCATGTGTGATGACCCTGGTCATCTACTACACTAAATTATAAAAAATAAATAAATTGATATTTTCACATCCCATGAATGTATTGTATAAAAAATGATGCCATTTTTGGGGTATTAAGATCTCTTTCAATTTTTATTTCTTTTTCAAGTTTTGTAAATATTTTGTCTTTGTTTTCATAAAAAACTAAATATTTTCTCATGATGTAATATACTTAAACTTATAATGCATGGAGTAAATTCCCTGATGTGCCAGAAGAGGATGAAATAGAAAATAAAATAATATATTAGCCGAAATATATAAGATAAGACATTAATGAGGTCAGGAAACTCATAAATGTTTTAATTGCATACTCATATGCATCTAATGAGAAATAACTTGAGTAATAACTAGAACCAGTGTTGGAATATATTTCCCTATAAATTTTATTTGTTAAGGAAACGGAGGAGGGTGATGAGGATTTAATTAAAGAATTACTATCGTAATCCTTCACTAATCCATTATTAGATGAGATTATTCAAGATCACATGCATATTAATACACTCTCTAAGGATCAATAAAATTTGCATGAATCTTGGAATCAATTTTTATAAGGTAACCTGTAACCTGATTTCCCAACCCTAGAAAAAGATAAATCAGTAAAACCATACCTTTACATGGATATGGAAGAAGAAACTACCCCAATGGTGTAATTTAAATATGAGATGAGGTAACCTAATTTCCTACTTCTATCCATTACAACCCAAACCCAAGAAACACATTCCAATAAAGAAACATTTGAATCTACATAAAAATGGGAATATAGTACTTTCCTAAAATAAATATTATTTAATTTCATTGAAACTAAATTTGTAATTAACTCCCAATATTTTTTTCTTTTGACAACACTTGTACTTTCATATAGAATGAATACAAAAAATAAAATACACTTGATAAGGAATATATGGAGTTCCCTGAACCTATTTAACATCAACTAGAAGGAGTACCTAAGGAGATCCTAGTGGATTTGATTGAAGAAAATTATTTAGAAACTATGCAATTTAAAGGAGGTATTTTAACAGAGATTCACCTTATTTTAATTTAATTCAATTAAAATTATTCACTGAATTTCCCTTTAACAATTATATTACTACAACACATAAAGAGAATGCCCTGGAAGTGAAGGAAGAGGTTATACATGTCTCATATGATAAGGTGGAAGACCAATATTTGATCTTAACCCACCATAAAAATTGAGTCTGATTGAATAGGGGATGGAACTACTGTAATCTACCCATCAATTCATTAACAAGAAACTAAAGACTAAGTACATTGAAATAGGTATGTTTTAGTTGTTCAAATCAATGAAATCCACCCAAAATCAGACTATGGATAACCATTGGAACTACTTATCTAGGACAAGTAACACTTTAGTACCCAATAGGGGTAAGACTAAGAAATATACTCCCCATTATCTATCTTCTTTTAACATTAAATGAATTTCATTATGTTTTCTTATTTTTTACTTGTAGGTTGTTAGTGAGTAGCACTTGGGAGACCAACTCAGTATAATAACCTAGCGCTTTATTACATACATGAACATGATTTATTACATAAACTTGCACTTAATATGACATCTAGGATCAAGAGTTCTACTGTCTTGGTAAATTTGTAACATTACATAACAACTTAGAACATAAAAATACAACATCCTTATTGAAAACATCCTTTATATGACCACAAAATTCTCTCGTACTTAGCATTGCATGGGATAACCTGAGGACATACATGTGAAAAGGGTGAGTTATAAACCCATTAAGGGATTAAGCAAGGCATAAAATGAATAATATAGTACATGTTAGGAAATAGGCATATCAATGGAGTGCAATAGAAATATGAACACAGAGTCATGGTATAACATGACTATCATAACAAGGAAATGTTCCAACAACATTTAACATCATATTAGCATGAGTTGAGGCTCATTTCACATGGATCATGAGTAAACACTCATTTCACATGAATTATAATGAGTAAACGCTCATTTAACATGGAATATCATGATACTTTTCTTTACCCAATGCATTGGATCTCTATCAGGGTTCACCCTTCTTAATCATTTCATTTCATGCATAAGTGTGCCACATGGGTCATACAACAGGGAATCATTCAAAAACATCATTTATTACATGATAAGGTAATTTGAAATATATACATGAAACTATATAATAAATAAGTAAATGTGTGTAAAGTTTAATACCCTTGATAGATAAATGGGCATGGTATTCACTACACAATGACTTTGGCTTGGAAAATCACGGTGCAATTTTGGTAGCATAAAGGCATGGCATAATAATTCATAAAAATGCTTTATGGGAGATAAAGGGGTATCTCATCATATTTACATGAAATGTACAGTAATGGGGGTTATATAGATACATGTCCCAACATATTTAGTGGAATTTAGATGCATAATATAAAATAATTTCTTGAATGTAAATGAGAAGAAAGTAACTCCTTATATAATTTTGGCATTGTAACAGGTGTACACAGGATGCATTAATGGGATAGAAAAAGGTCCCTAATAATTCAAACATAAGGAGGAAAGCATGTGGGAGTTGTGAAATTATACCCCAAAATTTTTAATTGAAAATAAAAGGTTACAACAACATAATGAAATTTGGACAAAAATGGGAAAGGAAGAAATCCCTTTCATGGAAGTGTGGTCTCAAAGGCTTGGGAGAGGCTTGAGAGAGAATTATTGGGAGATTGGGGTGCATTGGGAGGATTATAGAGAGATGATGTCAGATTTTGGTCTAGATCCAAATGGTTTTAGTGGAGAGGAATGAGAGGTTGGGTTGATTTATATAGGAAAGAAGAGGAAATTTTTTATTATTTAGGTTTTGGACACTACACATTAAACTAATCAAAACCACAAACCTTACCATGGTTTTTTCTCATGGTTTTTTCCTAATGGAATTGGAAAACATTATTTTATAAGTCCAATGGCCGAAATTATTAAAATACTAGTCTTTATTATGTGTAGGTGAGTCACACTCTCATGTAAATACTTTTAAAATGATAAAATGTTTTATAAGACTTGGAGGGTCTACATAGGCTTTGTAAAATAAATAAAACAAATCTAAATCACATTATTTTAAATGTAAAACATATATTGGCCTAAAATACAATTTATATTATTTTATTACGTCACTATTGGGTCATTATGATGTCATAAAACACATTAAATATTTAAATGGTATTTAATTTTTACCCAAAACGTCAACTATCTCAAACAATTATGAAAAATTCACTGTTGGATAATTTCGACATCCTAATTCCAAAAAAATATGTATTTTATCTAAATAATTTTCTAAATATGTGAATTTTTAATTTTAAAATAAAAACCCGACATTTATCGAAGATTCATGGGTTTTGGAAAAAAATGTTTTCAAACCTTAATAAAAATTAAAATTGAATTCATAAAAATTATATGATCATTTATATTTAATAAAATATAATTTAGTAATAATATTTTATTTAAATATAATTTAATTCAAAAATCCATTAATTCATCAAAATAGATTTCTTAATTGAATATTAAATAAAAATACTATTTTTTCTTTAAAAACATTTTTCAATGTAACAATAATAAAATGAATGTATATTATTTATTCTATACAAAAATAATACACATAATCATAGTTCTTGGGTATTGTTAAATAACTAATTAGAACACCCATATATGACCTAAGGGTAAGGTGTGCGATGGTGAAAAAATCTTGGGGAGGCTTAGATAAGATCGATCGGGTGGTAATCTCTATTAACTTTCACTTCTCTCGTAGGCGGTTCCATTAAAGCTTAACGTGTTGAAGCTCATAATGATATTGGTCAAGAGAAAAGCCTAACGACACTACCTCCTTTCTGAGCTCTGAAAAATGGGCTTCGTATGGAGAAATTCTATTGGATGAGGTCATCGCTTCCTTTTTCTGAGTAAATTGGATTTGTTAAAGTGCTATATTTATACTAATCACGAAGTCACTATTCAAAAACTGTATTAGAAATGGTAACAATTCCTAATGGATTTTTAAAATCCAAAAACATAAAACCAAGGAAGTGTATATGTCTTATATAACCATTTTAAATAGTAAGACATTTAATTATATCAAGAGGAATTTGCATTAATAAAAGTTTGGGTCCTTACAATATCCCCCCCTTAAGAAATTTCTCCCTCAAAATTTCCTTTTCCCACACTAAAATAGATGATGGTAAATCTGCTTCATCACTTCCTCCAATTCCCACATTGCCTCTTAAAACTTGTGGTTTCTCCACAACACCTTGACGAGGGGCATTATCTTATTTCGTGGAACTTTTTCCCTGTGATATAAGATCTTCACTAGATTCTCTTTATAGGATAGGTCATTCTCCAATGGTACCACCTCTGGATTAAGTACATGTGATGGTTCAGGTATGTACTTTCTCAAAAGTGATACATGGAATACATCATGTACTTGAGATAGGTTTGGTGGGAGTGCTAGTCAATAGGCCACTACTCCAATGTGATCAAAGGTCTAAAAAAGGCTGATGTACCTTGTACTAAGCTTTCCCTTATTCCCAAATCTCATAACTCTCTTCCACGGTGATATTCAGAGGAATACCATGTCTCCAACTTCAAACTCTAGGTCTCATCGACGATTATCAACATAGATCTTTTGTTAACTATGAGTATCTTTAATGTGATTCTGAGTGGTCTTAACCTTATACACCATTTTTTTGACCATTTCTGGACCTAGGAGTTTTCTCTCCCCAACTTCATCCCAAAATTCTAGTGTTATACACCTCTTCCCATAAAAGGCATCATAAGGATCCATTCGGATGCTTGAGTGGAAACTGTTATTGTAAGAGAACTCAAGTAGAGGAATATGTTGATCCCATATTCATTTGAAGTCCATTGATCATGCTCTCAAAATTTCCTCAAGTGTTTAGATATTCTGCTCAGATTGGCCCTCAGTTTGAGGATGATAAGCCGTACTAAATTTCATCTCAGTATTATGAGCATGTTGAAGACTCTTCCAGAACATAGAGGTGAATCTAGGATCTCGATCAGATACAATAGATAGTGGTACTCCATGCATCCTTACCACTTATCTGATGTATATTCGTGCCACTTAACCCAATGAGAAATCCTCTCAAATTGCAATGAAGTGTGCGGTATTTGTAAGATGATCCACAAAAACTTAGATAGAATTGTTTCCTTTGGATTTCATCATAATTCCGGGGACAAAGTCAGTTGTGATGTTCTCCCATTTCCATGTTGGTATGGGTAATGGTTGCATCATTCTCTTAGACTTATGCCTCTCATCCTTCACTTTCTGACACACCAAGCACTTTGATGTATACTTAGCGATCTGTTTCTTCATGTTAACCCACCAAAAATTCTCTTTTAGATCTTGATACATCTTTTTGTTCCCTGGGTGAATGGAGAAATTCAAACTATGTGCATCATCCAGAAGTTCATTCTTTTACTCCAATTTTTATGGAACAGATAGTCTTGTCCCAAATCTCACAATTCCTTCTTCATTAACATTGAAATCCAAGTATTTCCCTTTTCTAATAGTTTCCACTTTCTTCTAAATTTCCACATCATCCTTTTGAGAATCCTTTAACCTTTCCAAAAGAGACGGTTGAGAAATCATTTGTGAAAGGATTGATGATGTTGCCTTTTTTATGATTCCAATGTCCATCTTCATCAAATATAAGAAGATTTAATCCTTTTCAATTCCTATCAATGATAAAATCATTGGGTCCTTTTTACTTAGAGCATCCACCAACTTGTTCGCTTTCCAAAGGTGGTAATGTATTGAGTAGTCATAGTCCTTGATCAGATCTAGCCATCTTCATTGGTGCATATTCAACTCTTTCTATGTGAATATATACTTGAGTATTTTTTGATTCGTGTATATTTCAGACTTCTCCCCAAAGAGGTAATGTCGCCAAATTTTTAAGTAAAATATTACTGCATCCAACTCCAGATCATGTTTTGGAAAGTTTTTCTCATGAAAATTCAATGGACTTAAAGTATAGGAAATGACTTTTTCATTTTTCATCAACACAAAACCCAATCCCTTCTTTGAAGCATCACTAAATACCACAAAATTTTTTCCACTTGTGGGTATTGTGAGCACGGGCGCAGTGATAAGCCTCATTTTCAAATACTTAAAGCACTCTTCACATTTATAATTCTAAGAAAGCTTGACTCCCTTCCGAGTTAGATTGTTAAGAGGGTTTTACAATCATGATAAATTTCTCACAAATCAATGATAATATCCAACTAACCCATGGAAGCTATGGATATACATCACAGATGTTGGCCTCGAAAATCCCTCAATTGAAACTGTCTTAGAGGGATCCACAGATATCCCATTACTAGTGATGATATGACCCAAGAATGAGACTTATTTTAACCAGAACTTACACTTAATATACTTTTCATAGAGCTTATCCTTTTTCAAGGTCTTTAGTACAGTGCTTAGATGCTATGCATTCTCCTCCTTGGTTTTGAAGTATAATAGAATATCGTTTATAAAGACTACTAATAATTTGTTGAGGTAATCTATAAAGACTATATTCATCAATTTTATGACAATTTTTGGATCATTAGTGAGTCCTAAAGTCATTACTATGAATTCATAGTGCCCGTACGTTGTACAAAAATGCAGTCTTGGGGATATCCTCCTTCTTCACCCTTAGTAATATCCCAACTACAGATCCTCCTTGGAGAAGTATTATGCTCCATATAGCTGATCAAATAAGTCATCAATTCATGGTAGAGGATACTTGTTCTTTATTGTGATTTTGTTTAGCTCACTATAATCAATGTAAAGGCACATTGACCAATACTTCTTCTTGACGAAGAGGACTGGTGCACCCCAGGTTGATGTACTTGGGCATGTAAACCCTTTATCCAGATTTCCTGTAGTCATTTCTTCAGCTCTTAAAGGTCAAAAAATAAATTATATATGGAGTCTTGGATATTGGAAAATCCCTAGGTATAAGATCAATCGAGAATTAAACATCTATTCTAGGAGGAAGACTAGGAAATTCTTCAGGAAACACTTCAGCGAATTCCCTCACAATAGGCATCTCTTCAAGGATGGTTGATTAATTAGATTCCAGAATCTGAGCAAGATATGTGTGCTCATAGGGTAGTAATATCCATGCTTGAGATAATGGTTCTAAAGAAGATTCATCTTCCTCCTTGAACTTATATAGAATCAGGGGTCGATTCTCCATATGGAGAGTTATTTCCCTCTCATGGAAATTTATGTTGGCTCTATATAAGTAAATCCAATTCATGCCAATAATTGCATAAAATTCCACCATAAGGAGTATGAAGATGTTCTATGAGAAGTTCAATCCACAAATTATGATAGGGGACGATTTATATTCATGGGATTCAATGATTTCCCCATTTTCCGTTCTCACCGACATCTTTACTTCCATGGTTTGTGGTGGTGTTGGGATTATTCTACTAAACTTTTTGGATATAAAAGAATGCGTAGAACCATGTACACTAATCCTACCTTTCTCTTTTTGATTATGGTTCTAATATATGCATTATAGTCATAGGGATAAGTATTTTCAAACTATTAAACACATAATTGTGATCCAATGAAAAAAGGGATAACTTATAAATTACACTTATTTCTTTAACTTATGAATTTATATGATTCAATCTATGTTATCCATGATATACTTACCAACATATATTCTTTGGGGTACTTTTTATTCCATTAATAATGGTTCATACTAAACTTATGAATTTACCAATGCATATACCCCCAGAGTGTCGTAACCAAGAGTGCATCAAGGTCCATTATCGCGCACCAGTTCGCATTTTATTCTAGCTCAAATCGGTGTTTTCAGGTTTTACCCCTATATACATATGTTCCAGAGCTACCTATACTTGATCGTGTTCATACAGGGATTTATTTTCTTGATAAAACACTTAATCAATACTCACAAAAATTTAGGGATGTTTTTATTATACTTAGTTATATCCTTAAAGTATTTCACTAGGGTTTTCTAATCCTAATCCCAAAAATAACTAAACCAATCCTCTAATACCAACTATAACAACACTGCTCTTTATTACACACTTAAACAAGGTTTATTACATAAAATTTTACTTAAGATAACTCTGAGGATCAATAGGTATAGTGTCTTGGAAAATTAGGAACATTACATAATAGCTTAGAAGATAAAAATACAATATCCTTATTGAAAACTTCCTTTATATGATCACAACATTCCCTCGTACTTAGAATTGCATGGGATAACCTAAGGTCATACATGTGAAAAGGGTGATCTATAAATCCCAGTAAGGGAGTAATAAAGGCATAACATGAAGAATATAGTACATGTTAGGAAATAGGCATATCAATGGAGCACAAGAGAAACATGAACATAAAGGCATGATAGAGCATGACTATCATGACATGGAGATGTGAAAACAACATTTAACATGATATTATCCTGATACGAGGCTCATTGCATATGGAGAATGAGTAAAAACTCATTGAAATTGAATTATCATGAGTAAAACCCCATTTCACATGTCATATCATGATACTATTCTTTATCCAATGCATTAGAGCACTATCAGGATGCGCCCTTCTTAATCATTTCATTTCATGCATAAGTGTGCCACATAGATCATACAACATGGAATCAATCAACATAATCATTTATTCTACGATAAAGGAATGTGGAATACATAAATGAAAATCTATAATCAATAAGTAAATGTGCGTAAAGGTGAATACCCTTGATATAGAAATGGGCATGGTATTTAGTACATAATGACTTTGGCTTGGAAAATCACGGTGTAATTTCGGCAGTATAACAGCGTGGTATAATAATTAATAAGAGTGGTTGATGAGAGAGAAAGTGGTATATCATTATATATACATGAAATGGAAGGTATGGGGGGTTATATAGATACATTTACTAACATATTTAATAGAATTTATAAGAATAATATAAAAGGATTTCTTGAATGTAAATGAGAAGAGAGAAATTCCTTACGGAATTTCATCATGGTAACAGGTGTAAATGGGAGGAATTAATGAGAGAGAAAGAGGTATATCATCATTAAAAAATAAGGAGGGTAGTATGTGGGAGGTGATAAATCACACCCAAACATTTTTAACTAAAAAAAAGGGTACGAAAACATAATGAAATTTGGACAAAAATGAGAAAGGAAGAAATCCCTTACTTGGAAGTCTGATCCCAAAGGATTGGGAGAGGCCTGAGAGAGGCTTATTAGGATCTCGGGGCACCTTGGAAGGATTTTAGAGAGAGTATGGAAGAGTTTTGTCGAGCTCCAAATGGTTTTATTGAAGAGTAATGGGAGGTTGAGTGGGTTTATATAGGAAAGGAAATCGAAATCTTTATTATTTAGGTTTTGGACACTACACATTAAACTAGTCAAAACCAAAAAACAATCTCATGGTTTTTTCCAATGTTTTTTTCCAATGTTTTTTTCCAAACAGAAGTGGAAAACATTGTTTTATAAGGCCAATGGCAGAACTTATTAAAATATTAGGCTTTCTTATGTGGAGGTGATTTACACTCTCAAGGAAATCATTTTAAAATGTTAAAATGTTTTATAAGTCTTGGAGGGTCCACTAAGGATTTTTAAAAAAATAAAACAATTCTAAAATCACATTAATTTAAAGGTAGAAAATATATTTTTTGAAAAAACCATTTATATTATTTTATTACATCACTATTGGGTCATTATGATGTCATAAAACACATTATATAATTAAAGGGTATTTAATTTTTACCCAAAAATTTTTCTGCCTCAGAAAATTATGAAAAATTCACCATTGGATAATTTCAACATACTGATTCCAAAAAAAATATTCATTTTTTCTAAATAATTTTATAAATATGTGAATTTTTAATTTTAAAATAAAAACTGACATTTATCGAAAATTCATGTGTTTTGAAAAAAACAATTTTCAAACCTTAATAAAAATTAAAATTGTATTCATAAAAATTATACGATCATTTATATTTAATAAAAAGTAATTTATTAATAGTATTTTATTAAAACATTATTTAATTCAAAAATCTATTAATTCATCAAAATATATTTCTTAATTGAATATTAACTAAAAATTCTATTTGTGCTTTAAAAACTATTTACAACGTAACAATAATAAAATAAATGTATATTCTTTATTATATAAAAAAATAATACACATAATCATAATTATAGGGTCTTGTTAAATAACCCATTATAACACCCACATAAGACAAAAGGGTAAGGTTTGTGATAGTGAAAGACTCTTGGGGAGGCTCAAATATCATCACTCGGGTGGTAATCTCTATTAACATCCACTTCTCCTGTAGGTGTTTCCATTCAAGATTAATGTGTTGAATATCATCTTGGTCTTGGTCAAGAGAAAATCCCAATGATGCTACATCCTTTCTGAGATCTGACAAATGGTCTTTGTATGGAGCAATTCTACTAGATGAGGTCATCTCTTCCTTTTTCTGAGTAAATTGGATTTTTTAAATCCCAATATTTATACTAATCTTGTGGTCACTATTCAATGGCTATATTATCAATGGTATCAATTCCTAACTATATTTTAAAATCAAAAATCATAAAACTAAGGAAGTTCATATGTCTTATATAACCATTTTACATAGTAATAAATTTAATTGGATCAAGAGGAATTTTTATTAATAAATGTTTGGGTCGTTACACTTAGGGATGGATTACCAATAATTCAGGTTTCATTACTCTTTTATACTTGATTTATTTGATTCCCAGTTGAAATTCTATGAAAATATAAGAATTTTATTTCTTTAATCACAAATAGGGGTAGTAATATTATAAGTATGGGGGATTGGTACCAACATATTTAGGTATTCCATGTTTTCTTTTCTATATTATTTTTTAGCGTATTTTTTAGAATTTTTAGTCACCTTGAATACTATTGGGAAACTTGAGACCATATTTATGTTTAAAAAAAAAATTAATTTTTGAAATTTTTAAATGATTACTGAAATAGAATTTTTTTTCTTGAATTTCAATCTGATTATTTGATTATGTTTGATCAAATGTGAAACATGATGTTAACTAGTTCTATTTAAATGAAATTTTTTCCTAAACATGATAGGTTTCAAAATAATTTGTTCATATTCATTCAATTTATAATTTTCTTGAGTGTTTTGAGTCATGAAATTAAATATTGAACTTTTTTTCGTCTTATTAAAAGCTATTAAAATTAATGAACCATTTTAAATATGATTGAGACACCATTTTTAAATCACATTTTTATATTGATCTATATTTTCAAGACTACCCTTACATTTGAAAATATTATTAAACCTCTTATATAAAAAAACCTTATTATATAGCCACATTATAATCCATATATCTCAATCTACCTTGATCTAGATGCACTTGCATGAATAAGGTGTAACTTCAGTGTAGGGGTGGGAAATTCTGCTATATTGTTTTGAAAAAAATAAATTGATGCTATTTTGGTGTTTTAATACTTTAATTTACACTTATGTTTTGGGAAGAAATATATGCTAGGAAGATTATTGGATAACAAAAAATGTATTTCAAAGATGGTTTTGGAGTTCACCATTGCATTAATATAAAAATCCAACACCCTTTCCTAAAAAAATATGATTGTAAATAGAAATACTATATCTTAAAATTTTGAATGAATTCTATTAAAAAGGAAAAAAATAGATACAATTTATCATTATTACTCAAAATTATATGATATGGACTATCAAACCTAAATAATGAGTGTATGTTGGTCAAAAATTACAAAATAAGAATGAGTGAGGATCCTTTGTTGATTTTAAATTATTTCATTCATTATAATTCATTTTTGAGCCAACCCCCCTCATTCCATATCAATAGTTTTTAACATTTTGAACATACCAACCCTTGAGCTTCAGAACAAACCAGGTAAAAGTCCCCATGATTAACACATTTTTATGACATTATGAATATGAGATTCTTAGAAGGAATCAATATTATTGAAATCATGCATGATTTAAGAATAAGTATAATAATAATAAGACTATGGATGGTTGGATCATATGAATTTATATATTTTTTAAATATTTTAATAAAAATATAGGGCTTAACCCAAGACAATCAGCCACAAATATATTATTCTAACTGATCAATTGAAACCATAGATCATAACATGGGTGAGAAATTAGAACACCAAGCATAGGTCAATACATTAAAAGGTAATTAAGACACATGTAAAGCCTAGTGTGGGGTGGTTTTAAGTAGTACCTATGTAGGACAATAAAGGAGCTACTTATTTAGAGGCCTTATGCTTCATTGAATATCATAAATGAGACACCTACCAAACTTAAATTTCTTATAGGAATACTAAGTAGAAAAAAATTTAAAATTATTAATATGTGAGCTTAGACATATTGATATGTCATCCTTTACAACTACTGCTCATCTTTTTCCTCATGGTACACAACACTTATCACCGCTATGTCATAAATTTTCATAGAAGATGTGTGAAAATATTGATCAGTCACTAGAAAATGAATCCAAATTGGGTGAATAGGGAAACTTGAAACCATCCACTAACCCTATGTGAAAGCAACATGAAGATTAAGATAAAATAACAATACTATATAAATATATATGACCATGGATCCACTGTTAAAGGTGAAGGTGAATCTCAATACCAATCTACCGCTATTAGAATCACCATGAGAGATTGACGCTATCATTAGAAGAATTGGATTTTTTATATATAATGGTATCGGGGAGCATATATAAAGGTATAAGGGAAATATTAAGGTATATGAGGATGCATATAGGTGATGATAATTCTATGTATAGGTTTAGTGAAGACTGTTTAAAGGTATCTCAATGCTACATAAAGTTTATTGAGCTATGATGGTTGTATAAGGGTTTTTTAGCTTCATATGTGGGTCATTCTATGCCTACATAGTTGGAAAGATGGCTCAAATTACCATAACATACGTTTTTTCACATTTCTCCATACATGTGATTGTGAGAAAACCACTATAGATGATTTTAAGAACTCAACATAGCCATTATGGTGAAAAAACATCCATAAATGATGCAAGTGAATCTCTATGAAATTCAAAATTTATACTATGAAGACCATGATAATAAAATATGTATAATAAAATGTCAAAACTTTTTTAAATTCATGTGGAAATGTAAGTGGTTTTACATGTAAGATATTTTGTAATGCACATGTAGAATTTAAATCTAGATGATTTTCTTGGGTTAATTCCCTTTCATTCTAAAAGTCCATCTTGTCTACATTTATTCTGCTTTCATTTCATGTTTAACATTTGTTTTTCATCTCATAACCTAAACTACCATATTTCATTTATTTCAAAAAATATAAAACATCAAAAATATAATGAGTTAATTTCATTTAGTGAGTGATTTCCTATAATAGCTCCACAAGTTAGAAGTCCTTGGTTAGCCATGGTGCTACACAATGATAAATAAATAATTTTTTTATCACACCACATGATAAGTGTGATTCAAAGAATTTTATTTAATAAAAAAACTAAAAGGTGACATTGGGGTTTTATAATTATAACCATCATGCCAGTTTCTACCCCCCATAAATTCATTGTTAAAGGGTAAATGACTATGAAATGATAAAATTCCAAAACCCTGAAGGATAGATGGGGTTCTGGGAAACTAGAAAAGACTCTAAGTGGTGTGAAAATGTCAACCAAAACTATTACTCAAGATTAAAATAATACATCATGACATATTATATGAAATCTCAAATTAAAAGTCAACTAATAAAAAAGGAACACAAGACTTAAATAACATTTATGCTTACTAAGGGATCTCCACTATTTGAATTTCACTTGAAATAGTGGATCATTGAGGTGGACACTCCCAAAAAACACATCAATGAGAAATAAAATTTGAATAGAGTGACCAAAGGAAATACTAATTGATTATCAACCACATAAAATATCCATGAAACTAGATAAGAGACCCATAAATAAATAAATAACCATAAAGGATACACTAATCGACTCCAAGTCATACCACAACAAAAACATCATCATCCAACAACTAAAAAATAAATTCTCTAAAATGAAAACACTCATCAACATGGAAGAACATGGGCCAAACCTTTGGTAAAGAAAATATAAATTAGGGTACATGGAACCTTATTTATGAAATATCAACCATAGTGACTACAAAATCAACTAAATGGCATGCCACCAGAGTACAAACTGAACCACAACCATTCTGAACCCCCAATCACCTACCTAAGGATTCCATGTTTAATCCATAAAACCCAAAACCTTGATATGTAGGAAACATAATATAATACATATTAATAATAATCAAAATGATGGAACTATCATAATAATAATAATTTACATCTCTTAATCCCCATAAAATAAATTCTCCAAAAAAAAACTAGATAAGAGTTACCTCTAAAGGTTCTACCCAATCAAATATCATCGATCAAAAATCCCAAAATAGATGTTAAAATAGATCCAAAAGTATAACCAAGAAATATACTCCCAATAACCTAGCTTACCGTATATTTATAGATGAGAAAACAACCACATCAAAGAAAAGTCCTTAGGGATTTCAATAATGAGAGCTTAAAGTGCCTAAAGAATTGAATATTATGTCAATACCATCTGAACACTAAACTACAAAAGAAGATCATAATAACTATATAAAGAAAGTTTAAATTTATTTAAAAAATATTTTTGCGGGTCTAGGAAAAAGTACGGTTCCATATCTACTACTACATTCTGATTATGGGTACATTCATTAAATAGAAGAACCAAATCCCAGAGACAAGTAAAATCACCTAGAGGTTTGTCTCATGGAAAAAACTTCCACCCTTCTTCTATAATTTTTTGTGATACATAATTTATGTAATATGAACATAAATCCAATCTATTAATATTCCATTACTGAAAAAAATGGTTCCAATATAAACTAAATAATAAAACCAAATCAACACTCAACAATGAAAAAAACTTTCTGAAAAAAATGACAATTTTAATTCTAAACTAAAATACACATAATAAAGGTTACAATAATTATTTTATAAAATAAATATACTTTTCAAAAATCAAACACCCATTTTAAACATAATATACCATTCATAAAACTAAGTAAAATTCAAGAAAAGTTTCATTATATATTTCTTTAAAAGTTGAAATCCAAACTCCCAACATAGGGTTCAAAACCAAAACATCCCACTTCATTTTGAACCTAAAAATCATCTTTTAAAACCACCAAAACATGAATTTTAAAAACAAAAATTTCCCACATCATTTTAAAAACCAAATGGAATCACATCACCACTTTTATTATGAAGTTATCCAAATCCTATAATGAAACCTATAATTTCTTAAAATACTTTATAAAAGGGAAAAAAATCCTTTCAAAACTAGCATTGAAATAATTTTTTTATAAAATTATCTTTTACACCCAGAATAAGTAATCAAGAACAAATAAAAAAAGACAAACCAAAATATTTTATGAATTATTTGATATAATGGAATTAAAAAATAATCCAAACCTACTTTAATTCACCTCCAAAAATTTGGAACCACTTTCAGAGAAATCCTGAATCAAAATAGATTGATTCCAAAAAAAATTGGTGGGATACAGTTTTCGATGCTTTTTCTGGGGCGCGCATCCATCTCTTTTGGAGTACATGCAACTGTTGCCCCAAATTCCCGCTTTCCAAAAGCTAGAAACATCTGTTTCTTATTCAAGGACTTATGATCCTTGATTTAAACGGGATGATGGGATGTTGTTTCCTCCTTACATGGATTCCTCCTCAGAACTCGTTTCCTAGTCCAGGTCTCCATCATAGACTTAAGATGTTGTTCGTGAAACTCTTCCCAATGCCATGTTTTCATGGACACCGGTTAATTATGCTACTTCTTTCAGGACATTCCAAGGGGTATGGTCAGGGCAGCAATATTTGGTCAGGGGGTAGTAATGTTGGACATTTTTGGCATGTCTGGATCCTGGAACACTAATTCATCTGGGTTTCTTCCCTTTATTATAGGGATTCTCGAGGGCACTAAAGTCTAAGGTATCCCATGTATAACGCAAGGAATTTTATGCCATAGGCATTTATCTAAGGTTTTCATTAGCTTTCCATGTTTAAAATAGGGTATGCCGCAAGTTTAACATCTAGGGGAGATGGATCAGACTGATCAGAACACTGACAGGAGTGGATAAGATGGGTACAACCCCTAGAGGGATCGCTGATGTTGGGGATAATGTGTGGTTATTTACCCAATTACTACTAGGAGTAGTGAGAAAGTAGGTGACATGATCTCACCAGGATGTGGCAGCCTGGGTGAGAATCGGGATGGATATGGATTGTTGAGTGTGGCTGGAGAGGGAGATGGAGATGACGCAAGGGCGATAGTGATGTTGGGCTTGAGCCTCATAGATACTTCCTACGTATCCCCATGGAAGGAAATCAAAGTCCACGTAGTTTGGTGGGGTGATGGGACACCTGAGGAGGTGGCCTGTGAAAATGGATGTGTGGATGGGATCTAATGGAATAAATATCTCTAGGTTAGGGCATGACCTTCCCAAAGAATAGGGTTCAAGGGGAGAGACCAGTATGAGACATGAGTGGCGGGATTGGACATCATGGAGGTTTTCTATGTATCCCCGTGGTAGGGAATCAAAGTCCATGTAGTTCAGGCTGGGGGTATAGAATTGGGGTGTATGCATAGGATAATGACCAGGAGATATATTGGGGCTTACACATGGTTAGCAGCTCGGGGTTGGTCTGACACTCGAGGGGTAGACTAGAGATGTGGGTCCCAACAGGAGGGACACTGAAGTTTACCTGTGTTTGGGGTTGAACCTCAGGGAGGCTTCCTACATACCATTTCTAGGAGATAGGGATAAAACCTATGTAGTTCATCTTACAATGGTTTACCATCATATGGGAATGACAATGACTTACTGCTGATTGGGTAACATGACGGCTTACCGTTGATTGGGGAACACAACGGCTTACCATCTATTGGGGAATACGATGGCTTACCATTGATTGGGGTACACAATGGCTTGACACTAGTTGGGGTACACAATGTCTTACCACTGGATGGGGTACAAAATGGCTTCCCACCGATTGGGGTTGGACCTCAAGGAGGCTTCCTACGTACCTTATCTGGGAGAAAATGATCAAATCCCACGTAGTTCAAATGGGTACAGTTTAACATCTTATGGAACGAAAAGGGGGCATACAATTTAATGTCATGCAGGACGAGGATGGACCAACGTGAAGTGGTCAGGACCAATGGGTGTGGGGCTTGATGCTCAGTGGAGCTTCCTACGTACCTTTCCTTTGAAAGGATCAAAGTCCACGTATTTCATAATTGTGGATACAATTTAACATCATGTGGGATGAAGTTGAATCGATGTGAAGGGGTCAGGACAATTAGGTGTTGGGATTGAACCATAGGGAGGATTCCTATGTACCTTTACTTGGAAAGGATCAAAGTCAATGTAGTTTATAATGGTGGATACAGTTTAACATCATGTGAGATAAAAGTGAACCAACGTGAAGGGGACGGGAAAAGTAGGTGTTGGGCATGAACCTCTAGGAGGATTCCTACGTACCTTGCCTTGTTAAGGATCAAATTCAACATAGTTCAGAATGTTGGATTGGGGATTACACTCTAGGGAGGCTCAGGAAGGATGTCATGGTCAATGCTTACTCTAAGCACACATGAGTCATGATCTGTGTGAGAAATAAGAGATATGAAAGACCTGATGATCACATTGCGAAAGGTGCGTTCGTGGGAAGTGGAATGGGGATTACACGTGGTTAGAAGCCTAGAGAGGAAATAGAGGCTTACGCGTGGTTAGAGGCCTAGGGATAAAACATGAGCTTACGTGTGGTTAGAGGCCTAGGGATAAGGAGATTGGGAGTTACTACAAGATGGAGGCCCGATGGAGACAAATACCAGAGGGAGAGGGATGGGATAACAGAGGTCCATGTGCCTCTCTTGCCTCTAGTATTTGGCACTAAAGAAGAAAGGAGGAGCAAGGGTTTTTCCTCCTCAAAGAAAGCCTAGGGGATTACACTGAGATGGTTTCCTTCCCCATGGATATACATCACTCCAGCAAAAAGGATCTCATTCATTGTGATGAAGATCTTACTCCCATGGAGATGAGCTGGCATAGAGAATGTCAGAGATGGGGCACCCTGTGTATGATGCAAGGGGTGAGGCCATAGTTTAACGTCATGTGCTAGAGACGATGGTTCTTGGAAATTTAAAATTTTACAGCTCGGATGAGGAAGGTTCCATTTTCACCACTTGGACTTACATAACCAGCACACTTTAACCCTTGGTGAAGGGAAGACACCAACAATTCCATAGTGGGGGGGTGTTGTGGAGTGATCCACTGAGGGGACCAAGTTAGTGTGGCTATGAGAAGAAGAAATAGCCATTAGCGTGCCTATGCGAAGCAGCATAAGGCTAAGCAATGAAACATAAAGCACCACCCAAGGGACCTTGAAATCACTTCGTACAAACTAGGAGGGTTGTACGGGAGAAGGGTATGTATGATATAGGTTTCTCAGAAAAGAGGGGCTCAGACATGTCACCTCTAGGGGAGGACGGCACATGGAGCAGACAAGTGAGGTTTTCATGCAAAAGGGAACTGGTGCACGCAAAAATCTGGGATGCGCGGATAAAGGAGGCGTGCATGAAATTGGAGGAGGTTTTGCGCGCAAGCGGCCAAGGTTTGCATGCAAGTAAACGGACTTGTGCGCAACTGGCCAAACAATAAAGGAATAAGGCGAGGGTCAAAACCTATGGGTTTTGTGTAAAGGCGGACCCCTGGGATACATTTCATGGAAAATCATGTACTTGAAAGCCATATTTTTTATGCGGAAGATATGTATTTCATATAGGGGGATGGTTTGAATTCTTCATCCTAGAAGCGAGGGGGTGTCCTTTTATCTATAGGTGATCGGGAGTCGCGGAGGGTGCATGGAATTCGTCCTTTGTGTAAAACCTAATGCATCAGTTGTCCACGTGGCACTTTCCATGCGGCGTGTAAAAAATCTCTGGGGAACAGAAACTTATGTGATGTTGGGGTGGCTTTACATGCACTCCTATGATTTTCTGCATGGCCTTTCAGCCTATCCCATACCAGTTCGATCGGTCAAAATCTACCTTTTCTTTTTCCCAAATTTTGGTCTGAGGCCTTTGGTGGATTTCGGAATCTATAAATTCCCCCTACTGAATCAGATCTGCAAAGGGGAGAGGTGGTCAGATTTCGAGGTAAACACATAGACGCTTGGCCCCGATGGGGGTGATGTGCGGAAAATAGTACCTGTGGAGCGCAATCATTTTTTTCACATGTGGAAAACCCCATTCGAACCTATAGAAACCCTCAGGGGGCGTCCCATGGTCCGTATGTATTTCTGGCAAGATAATCTTTGGTGCTCTCATGCACGTAAAATCTCACCTACCTTTTTGCAGAATCTGACCTTCGTTGCACAGAATTCCCCGACTTTGGTCGCAATTTTGTGTGCAACACTAGTTTCCCACACCAATCCCTTGGTGTTTTGCGTCGCCTTCTGATTTCTCACATGACATACCGGCCTTTTCACGCGGGCTTTTGTTTTTTTTCAGACTTTACCAAATTAGAGATGGCTGCTGATCAGGGTGACACTGGGATAGAAGTTTTGTATGCCACTCGGAGGGCCAAGATGGTTGCGAACCATGAGGTCTATGGTGCCAAGAAAATTGTATATGAGAACCAAACTCTCTTCAACATGCTGTCCTAATCCCATAAGTATTATGTTCTATCTGACAACCTACTATATGGGACTTCGGTATTTTAGAGGTGGTACCAGTGCCAGTATTTGAAGTCGATACACCATGATCATGGGTGACCCACGAGGATGACCTTCCCCAATATAACATCACAAACAATGGCCATCTTTCCAGTGAAACTAGGCACATGGAGGTCTATGTTCTGAATCTAAGGACCAGAACCATATTAGGAAGCAAGCCAGTCACCGAGGATTCTCCATCCCATTATGCAAGTACCTTCCGACAGAGCATCACCGATGAGTCCAAGGGAAGGCTGAAGAACTGGGACCTAAGGTCTAGAATCAATTTCATAAGTGAGTGGGCCTAGGAATATTTGTTATTCCAATCATGCAATCAGTTTGTTGAAGAATTGCAGCACATCAGGATGTTCGAGTTGGTGTGGACTCCACAGTTCCATTTCTACCACCAGTAAGAAATCGAACCAAATCTATTTAGTCGGTGGTCCCCTGATACCAACACCTTCCATATCCATCATATGGTGGTTAGTATTATTCTTTGGGGCGTTAACTACATTGGGGGAATCCTGTTTGATGGGAATCACTATGACAAGTTTCTTCCCACAGAGAATATATGGGGGGACAGGTCGTGGAATCCCATCCTAACATGGAATCTACTAGAGATAGCCAAGGAGCGGCTGGTGGTCAAGGACTTCCTAAAAGACATCTCCTATTATAAGTGGTTTAGCTTATTTCTGCAGAAAGACCCTGATATAAAGATTCTAGGGATAGGGAAGCGATGTCCAACTACGACATAGAGGAGAAATAACAGATCATATTGGAGGATCCTGGAGGTAGGGGAATATCAATCTTGGGGCTTTAGTGTGGATGAATGTTGATACCCAAACATCCGGTATGCCGGATTTCTTAAAACATTCCTAAGTGGTTGGATTCTTTTAGTAAGGGACACAAGGATAGGAGTCTGCCTAACAAAATCGGTGATGGACGACATCATGTAATCTAATTAGAGGCTTAATCTGGGGGTCCCTGTGTGGGCCCAACTGTACGCCATTCTAGGGTGTATTTTGAGAGGGGGCTCACCAAGGAGGATTTTTGGCCCTTTCCAAATCCTTCATGGTTGGATCGTGGCTCACTATGGTAGGTACACCTTCCCAAATTCCATTTTTCTCCTAGGTAATGGCCCAATACCTGCCTTGCTAAATATTGTTGGGGTCATGCTGTTGATGTCCAATGAAGAGGGGATAAGGATCGAGATCAACAATCACACCAATTTTACTTTTAGTCCATTCCCCACCCCGATGGTCCAGATGATAGAAGGCGGGAAAGGATCACTAGAGCAAAGAGAATACTTTTAGAGAATTAGAGGTGGGGTGTTTGTGGCTCGAGTTGATGGAAATATTCTTTGTGAACCCTATGTACCATCAAGGTTTTTCCGATAGTTTGGATGCCTCCAACGGATGACTAAGAAGGTGTATATAGATGTATGTGAGGAAACAAATCCTTGCATTCTTTTTCAAACATGGTTGATGTTTATAACTTACGTCTCTGGTGAGGTAATTACCTTTCCCCACACCAGAGTTAATGCTAGCCTCTCAAAAATATATTCCAAACATTGGGTTGTGGCATATCTTGAAGGGATCCTGTGGAAGAGAGTCCAATAGCTCAAGGTGACCAGTGTGGAACCGAGTCAGCGAGAGAGTATATAAAGTTTCGTTGTAGAGGAATGTCTAGGAACAAGTTGGGTAGCTGAGTCAGTACATTCCGAGACTTCAGTAGCGGGAACGTGACATGGTGCTATTTTTCCCTCATCATCCGGTTGGAGAGGGGATCGTGAACAACCTCGTGGAGTGTCTAGGGAGCTTCCTAGGAAGAATATAAGGTATCTACTTCAACCTTCTAAGGATGAAATATTCTAAGCACTGTGGTCAGCCTAGTCGACCCTGCGGTAGTCGATGAGCACCGAATCCCTTTGGAAACAAATGGTACGAGATGGGATCCAACTACCAAAAATCAAACTCATTTGGATTAATGATAGGGTGAAATTTCATCATCGAAACATATATTTGACAGCCATGGATGAATATGCACACCAGTGGGGTTGAAGTGAGGAACCACCTCTCTTGGTGAAGGTAATGCTCGGGCAGGAACACAATCTAGAAAGAATTCTGTCTAAAGATGATGAGGACGAGGAGGAGACAAAGGGAAGCAAGTTAGAAGAAGAGGAAGAATAAGAGGAAGTAGAAATAGGGGATGCTGGAGAGGATATTTGAGGTGTAGGGTCATAGGGGATATCACTCCAAGGGATTTCTAGGGAGAGCGGTGAGATTTTTGGCCCTAACATGGAAATAGCTGAGCAAATCGAGGTATGCCTCAATCCTTTTCCTAGATTTTCCCCTTTTAATCATTCATAATAACCAATTAGACATTCACCCTATTTAGGTGCATATCGGTGCTAGTGGTCAGGAAGATCTATCTAAAGGGGGTGAAGATGCACTAATAGAACAAGGTGGTGAGCCTACACCCATTATTGAACTGAAAAGTTCTCAAGGATATCCTACAGTGATAACTCCTGCAGTGACTAAATCGCCAGAGGCTGATGCACTGAGCTCTTGTAATTTTCATTACTCATATTCTCTTATCTTTCATCGGAAAGATAAACTAATTAGGGGATCCATTGTTTGAACAGTAATCACGATATTAGAGGCTCAGAAGGATGCAAAATCTAGACCATCTGTAGAGGATCCAATGGTAATCAGACCAACCCAATCAAAACCCGCTTCTCAAACTAGATCTCTCCCAGCACCTGGAGAGAAATGGGTTGTGAACACCAATGATGTCATTGTCAGGGTAGGGTGTTAAGTTGGTAGGGTTGAAACTGCTGATATGGATATGATCGAGGAAGGTCACCCACATATTGAAGAGCCTAACCCCTTGGGAGAAATGATAGAGGGAGATGCTGCCACTGATCTTCTGGCTGTTTTCCCTGAATATTAGCCTGCACACCCTGAGGAGATAGATTATTCTGATCTTGAGGCTTCCGAGGAAAGATATATGACATGGAACAAGGGTTGGAAGTGTATTGGGCACTTCTTGAAACATCAAATAGATGAATGGGTGCCTCTAATAGGATCACCGCACACCTGGTTGCACTTTTTCTACGTCGGAGTGGTGGATGCTCATCACCTTCACGTGATGATCTGGGATTACATGGATGAAAAGGTGTGGGAGAGAAGCCAACGTTTCGTTGTCGACCAATACTAGAATAGATCTGTGAGCCTACCTAAATTCCTTGAGGCTGAGTGATAACTTCATCACATTGAATAATAGGAAAATGAGCGAGCCATATTTATTGTAGACCAATCCAAGATTATCGAGCAGTTGAAGGCCTAGTTGGCCAAAGACCAGGAGCTATCAGCACAAGAAAACCTTCAAATGGATGGGTTTCAAGCTAGGTGGTAGATAATGTAGATCAGATCCAACAAGCTCTGCTCCATAACTACTAACAAGAAGAGGGAGCTCAAGGAGCGGGAAGCAGTCCTGGGGGCTACAAGCCAGACGGTAGTAGCACTGGATCAATCCATCCAAGGGGCTGATCCATAAGGGCCATGTTTTTTCCTATCCTATAAACATTTATTCCTTTGTTTTATTATCCCGAATTGTGTGCATAGACGTATTATCCACTTGATTGTTTATTTTTATCATCGCATATCAACCATAACTGTGAAGTAAATAGCAATCAATCCCTAAGCTCATGTGGGTCATTCCCGTTGTGAGAAACAAGGGGTGGATGCATCATCAATTCATCTGATCATGAGAGTTCCAACCAATATTTAGGCATCTAGGGTGTAAATTACTAGTCTGGGATTCTAGGAAGAAAGAGGGAGTCCTGACTAGAGAATGAAGTTCTCATAACAATTGAGTTTCTCTTTTTCCAAAGTGCTCTAGTGCACGAGGGGAGTAACTCCAGGGGAATCAGAATCAATCTGAACATAGGGGAATATAAATTGTGAATCACGATTCCCAAAATTCAGAACACTATGGGGGTGATGTGACAATTATGATAATTGTTGGCCATGCTCGAAACATATTATCCCTATTGTGTTATCCTGAAATAGGGATGAAAAATGAGGGATGACCACTAACCACGTTTGAAACATGGGTCCTAAATAAAAAATTTCATATTTTAGTCCTACGGAATGTTAGCCTAGGATAATAGGTGATCCATAGGCTAAGTGTCCATACTGTTAAGGGTTCCTTTAGACATGAAATAGGATGAGGTTCCAAATAAAGTACACAAAAATCATGGAGGGTGGAGTGATGGGTTGTTCAAATATAGTCTAACACTCTTGAAATTATTCCACTATGGTGGAAACACATTAGGTGGGTGCATAGGTCTGATCAGCGATCAAAATTTCTTCCAAATAGGACCTTTCTGATAAGGACCTGGAGTGCCTTGTAGTTTTACGTCAAACCAATAAGGAAGATAAACACGTAGTTTAAATGTTTCATGGTGAGGAAGGTGCACACAGTTTTAAGTTCATACTGCATGGACCATGATAGGGGTCGAGGGGGCAGGAGGTTCAATGACCCTAGGGTTGGACCTGAGGCAAAAGGCCCATACATCACTATGTATCCCATACAGATGAGAATAAATCCAAAAATAGTTCTTAAAGCACTGTGTGGTCAGATACCAACACTGGTAGGGGGGTTCCTCTCTGGCGAGGAAGCTAACACATCCCATAATTAACATGGGGCATCCTGAACTTGTTCAGGGTAGAACCGTAGTTTAGTGTCATGTGCCGAGGACATATGGACTCATGTATTTTAACAACATATGATAGGACAATAAGTCAAAATGGATATCCCTATAAGGGATCAAGTGATGCGGTATCTATAAACCCAACGTGAATGAGGACATAAGGAGTCTGCAACACACCACGTATCCACGGAGGAAGTTTTTTTTAGGTCAAGGGACCGAAAGTGAAAGTTAGGCTTGGCCCAGGGCATAGTGATCGGGAAATCCTATATACCCCATGAGGATGGGAATCAAGCCATACATAGTTTTTAGATTGTAGTTTAACGTCATGTGGGACGAGAGGCATGTGTGGTTCAACTGCACCATTAAAAATGCTACCAAAACTACTAAGCCCACTTGAGTCATGATCGATGTGGGAAACAAAAAGTAGTGGTTAGATTTTCCCAGTACAGGGAGGAACATATTAGGGGAAATTGAATTTTAGGTGAATGGAATCCCAAACCTATTGACCTGCCTGATTAACGCACATAGATGCACGAAGGTTTAAAACGGTGTGTTGGAATTCCACTTGAACATAAGGGAGTGGAAAATGTGAATCATGGAACCTATTATCTGGATCATAATGATGATGGTGTGATGATAAAGGATAAATGTTGACCATGTTCGAAACACAGTATCCATTTCACGTTAGTATGAAATGAGGACAGACAAATGAGGGTTGACTACTGACCATGTTCAAAACACGGGACATGTCGCAAATGTTGTCAAAGTTCTTCAGGGGTGTTGGACCAAGATGGTAGGTGAGATAATGTGGCATGAGACCAGGCTATTAAAGGGGTCCCTTCAGACATGGAAGAGTATGAGGATCCAAATAAAGGGCTCATGAGGCTTGGACATGAAACGAGGAAATGTCCATTGTGAAAATTCCATACTTTGGGATCTTTTTCAAGACGCATTTGAGTATGACAATAAGATGCATCAGATAGAGGGAGTCGAATCCCTTTCCAAGGAAAAGGGTCCTAGGGTCTCACACTCCTAACTTAAAGTTGTAGTGTGGACCATTAAGAGGGGACCCGATTTAATTAAATGATCGCAGGGTGGTGAAGTAGTTGATCCCGATGCGTAGTTCCTATAGGGAGATCAATGTTTAGGGTCGTATAACTCAGAACAATATGGTAAGAGACAAGGAAGAAACATGGTGCAGTTTTCATAAACCCAAATGCGAATGAGAACCCAAGAGGAGCTCTCCACACCACATGCTTCCAAAGGAGTTCAGTCCAAGGGGTTGAAAAAAGGGGGCATGATTTAAGATTCCTGGGGCTGCACCTACAGAAATAATGTCTGGGCATTTATATGTATCCCATGAGGACAGGAATCAAGCCACACGTAGTTATGGATAATTTCGTGCAGTTTGATGTCCTGTGACAAGGATGACCAGATATTAGTTTAAAGTTCTTATAGCTCAAACCATATATAGAAAAGAAGGAGGGTGACATGGTGTGACTTTGTGAAACCCAACATGAATGAGGACATAATCCCACATCACACCATGTGCTCCTGGGGGGGTTTAGGTTGAGGGACCGAAAATGAAAGTTGAGTTAGGACCAAAGAAAAGTACTCGGGCATTTCTACATACCCCATTATGATGGGGATCAAGCCATACGTAGTTCTAGAAGTTTCATGGTAGGGTACCAATGTTAGGGACAATACTGTTGTGTGGGTCCATCCCACGCTCCATAAGAAGTGGCATTTTATATATCTTGTTTGTTCTTTAGGATGGATGTGTTTTTTTTGTGAAGCGATAAACCTAGGACAGAGAGTCTAGGCATCACTACAAGAATCAAGCCACAAGAATACATTGACAAATGGTATGGTGGATAACTACTATCAAACATGATGTCTGCTCAAGTGAGGACATCACAATGCAGTGCCATTTTTCGTCATGCGACCAGGACGATGATTCCATAGTTTATGGTTGTATAATAGGACCTACCAATGCATTTTAACGTAGTGAAATAAAGACACAATAGTTTAAAGTCAGGTAAGATAATGAAGAATAGTTTAAGTTCATATGGCTTGGAAACATACAGAAGAAATGAGGTTTTAAAAGGAATGTGCAAGTCATGATGAAACATACCCAACGTGAATGAGGAAATAAGCTCGTACCACACCACGCATGATTCCAGGGAAGAAATCTTGGGCTGAGGGGCCAGAAAAGGTCAAGGAATATGGGGATGAACCCAAAGAAGAAACTTCTAGATGTTCCTATGTATCCCATCAGGATGGGAATCAATCCATACATAGTTCTAGGAATGTCATTATGTTTTACGTCTTGTGGCAAGGAAGTATAGATATCTTAGTTTAAGGTCTTAGATCTCCGACCATAGAGAAATGAGACTCTTACAAATGGGTGCAAACCTCGACCGAATCTATAATCCCATGTGATCTACACTCGATTTGCGAAACAATGTAGGAGAAGTTATTTTCAACACATGGAATGCATGCAAAGGGGAAATCAGTGTGAGGCCCTGAATGACGCCTCACAATGGATTTTTCCTCCTAACACGAAAATGAGCACTAAGGGATAGTACCAAGAGTATCAAAATTCTACTTGTACAAGATTGAGTTGAAAACAATGTGAATCATGCAACCAACATGTAGGGATTTATGGGTTTTGTGTGAAAATGGAGGATAATTGTTGACCGTATTCGAAACATAGCATCCATATCGTGTGACTTGAAACAGGAACAATAAATGAGTGTCGACCACTAACCATATTCGCAATGTGGGATTTGTATCAATTTTTCGTATGAAATTCTCAAGGACATCAGCCCAAGACAGTAGGAGGGTTCTATGGACAAGAACCCATGTTTTTCGGGGGCCCTTTAAAAAGTTAAAGATGATGAAAGCCTAAATAAAGGAAAACATGAAGCATGGGGACATGTGATAACATGTCTATATAGAATCCACCACTCTAGGTCCTAAACCAGAGTGCTCCTGGACACATTGGAAGACTTCCAAAGAGGGTCGAGGGGCCCAACTTAAAATCATATGACTTGAAAAGATGAGTGTAACTAGGGGACAAGAAATCACAGGAGAAAGTGGTACATGGCATGGTTGTTAGAAACCTGATGTGAATGGGGACATAAGCCCATACTACACTGTATACCCCTATCCTGGAATAACTCAGGCAAGGGGACCAGGAAGATAAGGAGGTTTCTAAGAAATGGGGATGGACCCAAAGGATAAATGTTCGAGTAGACTTATGTATCACATAAGGATGGGAATCAAGCCACACATAGTTTTGGAGTATTTTGTATAGTTTTATGGAAGGCGGAAATGATACAGATAGGGGCACTGTATCCTAACTAAAGATGTGTACAGCATAGTGAGTAACCTGACATGAATGAGAACATAAGCCCATACCACACCGTACAATTCCAAATGAGAACTTGGGCCAGGGGGGCAAAAAGGTTAAGGGATATAAGATGGGAAGTCCCAACCAGTTCACATTTTAATGTATTGCGGTGAGGATGAAAAAGTTAGAGATCTCCAGGGAGAGGGATACATGGTGCAGTCATGATGAACTCGATGTGAATGAGGAGAAATCCTATACTACACCATGTGTTTCAACCCAAGAGGATATCTTGAAGTTGGGACTTGGCCTATGGACGAAATGTCAGAGTGTTCCTATGTATCCCATGAGAATGGTAATCAAGACATACGTTGTTCTGAAAAGGCCATACATTTTAACTTCATGCGGTGAGGACGTGGGAAGGTAGAAGAACGAGGTGGGGAACATGGTGATATTATCGTAATCCCGACATGATTGGGGATAAATAAGCCTATAATACACCATGTGGGATCCTCCAAGGAAACTACTCCCATGGGGGATATTCAAAGAAAAGAGTTTGGGGGATGGAATCAATACAAGGAGTCTGAGCGTTCCTACGTATCCCATGAGGATGGGAATCAAGCCATACGTAGTCCTTGAAGCTACCATGAAATTTAACATCGTGTGGTGAGGATGAATACTGAGTAGTTTTATGTCCTTCAGTTAGGATGAATCACACATATTAACATCACGTGGAGAATATGGAACAATTTAATGTCATAAGAGACCATTTAGATCTTATTTTATGGTCATAGATCTCAGACCATTTTTTAGTTTATCGTCATGTGGGATGAAAAATTAGTTTAATTTCATGAAGGATGTAGTAGTTTAAGGTCATGTATGACCATATTTGACTCAAAAAAAGTACTACTTGAGGAATTTGGCATTGGTGGGAGGAGTTATATGCTCCCCATCCATGGTAACCAAGGAGTATGTGCCATTGGGGTAATCCTTCTGAATGATGTAGCTTCCTTCCCATTTGGGCTCTAGCTTGGGTGGTTTCTTACCAGGTATGATTGGTGTTCTCAGGGACAACACCGGGTCACCTTTTAAATAAGAGTGGAGGACACATCTCTTATTGAAAGCTCTGGCTATCTTGTTCTGATGCCTCTCCATATTGTGCAGGGCACAAAGCCTATTCTCATTGAGTTCTTCCAATTTATCCAGATGGATTTCAGATACCTTATCTAGTGATTTCTGATCGTAGAAAGCTGTGAGTAATGAAAGAAATTGAATCTTGATGGGAAAGATGGCCTCCATTCCATACACCAGGGAATATGGGGTCACCTGTGTGGAATTGCGAGTCGTTGTCGATAAGCCAATAGGTCCTTGGAGAGTTTATCTGGCCAACTCTTCTTGTTTTGACCAACCATTTTCTTTATAAATTTAGAGGGGGTTTTCTTGAACGCCTTGATCTTTCCATTTTCATGTGCGTGAGAGTGGGAGGTATGGTTAGAATGGTTGTTGTACTTGGTGTACAATTTCTTCAACTTAGATTCCATGATGTTGGTGTTGTTATCGGTGAGGATGGCATGAGGGACTCCAAACCAATAGTTGATATTGGACCTCACAAATTCAATGATAGAACATGCCTTGATATCCTTGAATAGAATTAATTCAACCCACTTGGAAAAGAAATATGTAGTAGTTAGGATGAACCTGCATTGGAGAGCTATTACTGGTGGATATGGCCCCATGACATCGAGACCCCAGACCGAAAAGGGACATGATTACTTGGTAGTGTGGAGAGGATCTGGTAGATGATGCACAAATTTAGCATGGATTTGGAACACAAGATACCTCTTGGAAAACTCGATACAATCACGAATCATGGAGGGAAAAAATACACCAACGTATGGATCTGGTGAGATAGCTTCGGCCCAGTCTGATGAGCCCTGCAGGAACCAAAATTAACTTCCTGCATCACTTGAGAAATATAAACTCCTTGAATAGAATGGAGGAGAACACCATCAAACCCTCACTTTTATAGGATCTTCTCAAGACCAGGACCACTATGGAGGGTAAACTACAACGTGCGACATTAGATTTTCTCATTCTCATCTTGATCTTCCATGAGGATATCATGCTGGAGGTACTCAAAAAAGGGGGTCCTCTAGTCGGGAGTCACTTCCATCACAACATCAGGGAGACCTGGAGGTCCTAATGTGGAGGCACCAGCGGTAAGGCGACTTACTTGTCATCTGGAGTGATGAGGGAGATGAATCTTCAGTGTTCCATGGGGATAATCAAATCATCCTGATCAGGCTCTGCAAGAGATAAAACCAGTATATCTAAGGCTTTGGCTCGACCATTCTGGGATCGAGGGACATGGGCAACCTCTGGCTGAGATGGGAACTAGCCATCAGCTAGAGGGTGCATTCCAACAGTTGTATGAGCTTTGGCTTTCTGACAACATAGTCACCGTTGATCTGTTTGATGACTAGTTCAGAGTCCCCTTTTACATGAAAGTGGGGTAAATCAATCTCTAGGGCCAACCCAAGGCCAGTAATGAGGGCCTAATACTCTGAATCATTGTTGGTATATCCTTCTAATAATAGAAATTTATATTTCATAATGGCATGTGCTGGGGTAATGAAGAAGATACCCAGGCCTACTCTGTTGATTCTGAGGTCATTGAACCTTATTCTGGTAGGGATATGAGAAGTGACATCAAAGTGAGTTTTCCAACATGGAATGGATTGGTCTACCAGTAGGATTGCCTAATTGGAAAAATCAAGGTCCAAAGGCTGGTCTATAGGAGATGGATGGTCGGCAAGGAAGTCTTCCAATTCTTTCCCCTTGATAGACTTCTGAGGGAAGAGCCTAATGCCGAACTACTGGAGGATCACTGCCCATCGAGCTAGATGGCCTTTTAATATGGGTTGGTTCAGGATGTACTTCAGAAAATACACTCGGGACACCATATGTACCTCACAGTGCTGCAATTAATGTTGAAATTTATATACCACGAATACCAACGTAGGGAAGCTCTTCTCGACATGGGAGTATCTGGTCTCAGTGTCGAGAATCTTGCAGCTAAGACAGTAGAGATCGTTCTTTATTCCCTTGTTGTTCTTCTGGGCAAGAAGGATACTGAGAGATCGTTCTAGGGTAGTCACATAAAGGACTTGCAGATTTCCGGAAATGGGTGGCATCAGGACTGGAGGCTAGAGTGGATACGGCTTGATTTCCTTAAAAGCAGTCTGACATTCTTTGTCCCACTGATAGACAGTTCCTTTCTTCATGAGATAAGAAAAGGGATTACACTTGCCAGACAAATTTTCAATGAATCGTCATATGTATCCCATGTGGCCTTGAAAGCCTCGAAGTTTCCAAATGTTTCTCGGGGAGACATCTGGATGATGGCCTTAATCTTCTCCAGGTCAATATTGATTCCCCTATATCTAACAACAAAGCTGAGAAACTTTCTAAAGGTAACCCCAAAGGCACATTTCAATGGGTTCATCTTCATGTGGTGAGAACGGAGGGAGATGAACACTTTATCAAGATCTTTGATATGGTCCTGATGCTGGTGATATCTGACCACCAGATCATCTTTGTAACACTCCACCAATGTCCAGAGGATTGGCTTAAATATTCAATGCATGGCATGCTGATAGGTGGCACCTGCATTCTTTAGACCTAAGGGAATTACCTGGTAGAATAAAGTACCTTGTGGTGCCCTGAATGCTATTTAATCCTCATCCTTAGAAGCCATTCATATCTAGTTATGCCTACAATACCCATCCATGAAAGAGAGGGCCTGGAATCCAGCGATGGCATCAATCAACAACTTCGTCACAGGAAGGGGAAAATCATCCTTCGTACAATGAAAATTGAGATCCCAGAAGTTGATGAAGACTCTAATTTGTCTATTATTTTTCCAGAAAGGCATAATTTTGGATATCCATCTAGGGTATTGGACCTCCTTGATGAAGTTGTCTCTGATGAGCTTATCAACTTCATCCTTGACCATGGCATCGTGAGAAGTGTGCATCTTCCTAGGAGGCTATTTGAACCCATGATTATTTTCCCGAAGACTGAGGCAGTGTATGGAAACCTGAGGATCTAGTCCTATCATTTATTCATAACTCTAGGAAAATAAATCACAATGTTGATTCAAGATGTCCATGTACTAATGTTTCTCCTGGGAAGGTATAGTGGCACTGATCAAAGTGGGTTTCAAATCTGTCTCGTTGTCGATGTTCATCTGTATCAATTCGTTAACCGTGGTGGAGACGCCCTCTTTGAAAGAAGAATGATAATCCTATAAATATTATTCTTCACTAATGGAGGATGGATCTTTGGTGGGAGGAGTTTCCTCTGAGTCAATAGATCTCGATGGGAGACTGGTGCCAGCCTGAGCGGTGGAAGACACTACATCGGGGGACTCCTGATAGGTGAAGTGCTTCAAGGATAGAGAACCTCACAATAATTCTAGAAAGATGATTAAGGACATAATACTTTTGTGCCAATCGTGAAATTTTTCTTACAGGAGGTTGTTCTGCGATAGGGGGGATGATTGGACCTTCTGGCTGAATCGGTGACTAACTAGTGTTGGGAATGTCCCATTGCTCACAAGTCGAAACATGTGGAGTGACTACCAAATGTGGCTCAGATGACTGAGTTTGGTCTGTAACAGAGCATGGTTGATCACGGCATGGTTGAGGTGGATCTGCCTAACCAAGTAACACAAATAGTGGTGATGGTGGACCTAATGACACTATATGAGAAGGTTGTGCGTGGTGAGATCTATGCTGAGCTGGATATCTGGTTTTGATGGCATGCACAACCTGGCTAGAAGTACTGACCGAGGCACTCCGACAACCAATATAGCCACAGATTCGTCGACGTTGGCAACGAATGGGAACATTGGGAGGATCCACCTAGTTCTCCTCACCATTATAAATCATGTAGGGTTTTACCGGCCCTACGGTATTAACAGAGGCATACACTTGATCATCACATGAAGAATCCTCCAATACTGGACAGATTCTAGGGGGAATCTCCATCTCAGCAAGCATGAAGTTTCTGAGATTACGGGATGATGATGACATCAGTGGGGGAATTTTTTTTCCCTTACGTCACTGATGCTTGCTCTTATGGGAAGAGAAAGGCTGATTCATTGAAAAATAAGTATTGGATGCAGGTGATGCGGCACCTCCTTAAGGATCGAGTTGATTTAGAAATGCATGAATAATACCATGGGCATGAGTGACTGCCTTATGAGCCATCCAATCATCATACTTCTGGGACTTATGATTAGGAACCTAATTCCACTCTACTTTACTATCACTGACAGTATCTAGCTTCACATATAAACATTCCACCTATTCCAGTGGTGGTCCTAACCTGACTATGTTGTTATCAACCTTGTCTTGAATCCAGTCTTTAAACACATAGCATTGTTTGAGGGTGTGCCCCAGGATCCGGTGATAGGGGCATTAATTGGTCTGATCAGTGAGATTTACCTCTTCGGGGCTCCTGCATTCATGAAAACATAGAAGTCCATGTTCTAAGGCACTTCGGAAATAATCGAGGACCTAAGCCTCTTTGAACAAGTAGGTTTGGTTTCTCCGGTCCGGGAAGGGGGCTCTAGGATCCTAGCCATGTAGAGGGGTTAGAGGAGCCTATCAAGGAGGTGGAACCTGGTTATCTCACCTGGGTGGTGGTAGCGCATTACGTGGGGGAACCTACTGATTCTAAGGTGGGCGCTACTAGGCTTGAGGCAGCACTTGAGGTGGAGGGCCTCTGTTAGGATGTAGAGGTGGTTCCACTGGTAACAACTCCAGTTTCCTAGGGGCCTCTATTTGGGCCACTACAGTGGGCTCAACCTTAGCAACTCTTCTCGTGGGAATTACAAAAGGCAAAAGACATGCCTTTTTGGCTTGCTATAAGGCTTCCTCTAGACTTTAGGAATTATTAGAGAAGTCTTGGAATCCCCTGGGGTAATTCTGGGTAATGAGGGAGGGGACCAGTTCAGTCTTTACATTCCCCACACACATCATCAGCAGCTGTTCCTAAGTCATCATCATATCCAAGGAGTACGCGAGGCCTTTCCACTGGGTGACAAAGTCCACAACGTGCTCATCAGGCCTCTACTTACACTTGAAGAGGTCTGCAATACTCGTATTCTAGGTGGTAGATCTGAACTGGTAAAGAAACTGTCTACGGATATCTTCCCAACCGGAAACCGACCAAATGGGTAGTTGGATATACCGGACAAATGTAGGCCCTTCCAATGTATTTAAGAAATTCTGGATCTTGGTGGCTTCTTGTTGCTCTATATTTCCTAGCATGGGTCCGCACCTTGAGATGAAGTGGGGCAGATGTTGCAGTGGGTTGTCCATCCCATTAAATCGGGAGAAGGTGGGATTTTTGAAACCCGGGGGCACTGGAATATCATACACCCATGCCAAATATGGATTTCCATCAGGTGGGATTTCCTCCTATCGAGTTTCCAATGCCTCGAGATGAGTAATGAGTGCCACCATCATATCATATGGGCGGGGGTTCCTGTCTTGATGAGGATCCCATACCAACAGTGCATTGGAAAGTTCTTCAACATGATAAGCCAGCCCAACGGCTCATGGAGCGGCTGGTGGGATGACCTTTTTAGTAGTTGGGGGAACCAAAGCTAGGTTCTAAGGATTATCACGCCACTCTGGTGGGTTGGGTGACACATACCATGCCCTATTTCCATAAGTCCTAACCTATATCCTGTTTACATGGGCAGGATAGTCAGGGTCAACTGGGGGAAACTCACAAGGGGGTAGTTGTACCTTTCCCTACATCCCTAGCCGAGGATCACCATAGTCTGGCTGTCACTCTGTGACACATTCAGCAAGGAGTTCATCGACCATCTTCTTGTGCTCCGTGAGTTTTTGACGAAACGTGGATTTTTTGGGATCATCCTCTTTCTTCTTCACTAAGCAATATGGGTCAGAGGGTTTGATGGACACGATATGCTCTTTACCCTTATTGGGATTCCAGTTGAGGACCAATGCCTCTGTGGGCATGGGAAGACCCAATATATTTCTTTTCTGGTGATTAACCATTCCCAATAGACCCAATATATTTCTCATCAAGGAGATCTAAATCATTCTCCCCATCTGATACATCAGCCATGTTAACCACGACTATACCTGGAGAAATAACCTCTATATCACCTAACAAGTAGGGTTGATGCTGGATAGAACTGAAATGGAGGGAAATATACTACCCCAAACCACAAACATGAACATGGGGGGAATCCTCCTTGATAATTCTGTAGAGAAATTTAAAGCTCTGAACACATCATTGCTGGAGGTTCCGGTGGAAACCGGGTGACTTAGGGCACTGGGCCACAAGGAGCATGGCCAAGTCAACTATACGAAATTTCTTTCCAATATCCTAAAATTGTTCCTGAATCTTGGGGTAAGCCAATTGATGATAGTGGTGAAATAAGTGGGTCACTCATAGGGTTTGGTTAAAACACATGATTCCCTCCTGGGTAAGCGACTTCGGTGCACTGAAGTTTACGATCGCAATTGGCCAGAACATTTCTAGGAAATGATCTATTGTAAGTATGTCCCAAAATATCCTTTTCCTAGACTCGGGATATGGTTCTTGGTTTCCCCACTCATCTACTGGGGGTTGCTGGGGGACTGGTAGCAGCACTGAAGCGGACCGCTAAGACAGTTGACTGCCCGGTGGAGAACACGGCGAACGAGTTGACAAGCCGCCACATCTCAGGCTATCTTGTGATAAATGTGATGACTGAGCCACCACATATCAGTAAGGTGTTCTGGCGACCATGGATTCTGGTGATGGGGCTACGATCACTAATGGTGGGCCATGGTTTTCTTAATCCTTTACTGGTCCCTAGAATAACTCTCCATGATCTCTGGCTGATTTCGAGAATGACCCTATTGACAATAGGGAGGACTTCATGGCCAGACCCAGGGAAGGGGCCAAATATTCCTCCTCTTGGATGTATATATGGCGGGAGGCAGGAAACTGTTGAACCTCACATTCCTGAAGGATGAGGCTAATACATCGTGTTTCTACCTCGACCCTCGACACAAAGGATCGATGTGAGGGTTCCATTTCAGAATCACATTCTGCCTTGGAATCTGAGAAATAGACTGGCTTAATTGAACCGTGAATCATATCAGTGCTCTTTTTATGGAATCAGTGACCTACCCTCCTACCCCAGGATGGCCCTTCTAGATAGGGTATATTTTTGTATTGGGATGGACCTTCGGTTAAATTGATGCTGGGGCAGAGAGTACTTCTGCCTGGGTGATCCGGGGGGCAAGGAGCACTTGAATAGATGTCAAAGGGAACATGGGAAGGACCTATATTTCCACTGGCTAACGCATGGAGGTAATCTCCATGGGAAGTGCTGGATTGGGTAGGACCTCTGTTGGAGCTATTAGGAGCATGAGTAGGGCCTCCATGCTTATTTCCTTTTTCAGTGTTTGTGTAAAGAGGGTCTTGATACTGGTTGAGCAGAACACTGGCAGGATCTCCATGTTGGGATTCTATGAAGCGAGGTAAACCTCCACTTCTCTTATTTATGGGATGAGGAGGACCTTCATAGACTTCTATATGGACACGAAGATGACCCAAAAACTTACGGTTAAATGGATGGGAAATGTCTTCACATCGGCATCCAGTGATGGGAAGAATAGCTCCATACATGAGGTCATGGGTGTGAAAGAGGCTTCCGTATTGGGTTTCAATGCAGTGGGGATGACCATCACTCGGATTTAAGGTGTCATGGGGAGGACCTCCACACCGATCTAGAAAGTGGGGATGTCCTACACTCTCATTGGTGACGGTATGCGGAGGACCTCCATATTGGGTATCATTACCATGGGTCAGCCCACGACAGGTGCTACCGGTGTCGGCGACCAGGAGAGTCAACCCAACCTGCCCATGGGGTGGTTGGGGCCTTAATCCAGTACAAACATATGAGTGCCCCTAATTAGCATAAATAGGGGACTTATGGTATGTATCAGAGGTGGTACGGTCCACGATAGTTGTTGATGTTGATGCCCCTCGGTGGGCGTCCTCCTTGGCCTATGCCCGACGTTGTTGTCAGGTCGATCAGACCGGGGCCGGTGGCACAGGTACACAGCTCACCGGCTCTTCAACCTATGGGGACGAGTGGCGGAACTGACACAGCCTGGTGGGAGACCTCCTTGGGAGCTTCGGTAATTGGATTCTAGCTGGACTGGTCCGTACATCCCTCACCTCATTCACGTAGGGGAGGGAGTCATCAAAGTTTTCCAAGGAGAGGATCCCAAAATGATTATATGTCGGATTAGGGAGCAGTGGCTCCCTACGTGAACCTTGGGGGATGTGGTGGTAATGAGGCACAGAAACCGCTAAGAATTTTCGATCTATAATCCAGGTTGGGATAATACCCTCCTCATATCGTTGAACGAGGACATTAATCACCCTTCTCTGAACGATTTCAGATGGGGATATGGGGCATGGATGCCCAGAAGCCATAGACGTGGAGGCCGTCATAGGGGAGATAAGGCCATGTGGGATTGTCGCATTGACGTTGCCCCTGCCCCTACGTTGGTGGTTGGGCGGTGTGGGTTTCTTGTCTTAAAAGATTTGTTCCTGAAAAGCAGGGAGATTTGACCATTAGTGTTGAAATAAATAAAGCATCGTCTAGTGCCCCAATGCTATTATATCTTACATGGTAGGTAATAAGGATCCACGTTGATAATTTCACAGACCGGGATGTCCAACGTTCAACTGCCCCAATTTCTTATGAGTTTCACACCAGGCCCACTATTTGATTGGCAAGACCTGGTGCCAGATACATGGATCTGGTGACATGAAAATCCACTAATGTCTCAAACTCTACTAATCTCTATATTGAGGAGAATAATTTCACGTCAGGTTCACTATTTATATTTTTAATTCTTTCACTGGGGTGAAAATCCACCTCTTTCAGAGGATGCACAGTTCTTACCCTGCATTTCTGCTTTCCAAAGGTGGGTGACATCCATTTCTTATTTAAGGACATTTTCTCCTTGATCGAAACGGGATTGTGGGATGTTGGTTCCTCCTTACGTGGATTCCTCTTTGGAACTTGTTGCCTAGTTTGGGTCTCCCTCATAGACTTAATATTTTGTTCGTGAAATCCTTCCCAGTGTCATGTCTTCATGAATTCCGGTTAATTATTCTACTTCTTTCAGGACATTCCAAGGGGTCTGGTCAGTGCAACAACCTTCGATTAGAGGATTAGTCATGTTGGACATCGCTGGAGTGTCTGGAAACTGGAACACTGATGCATCCGGTTTTCTTCCCCTTATGATAGGGCTTCTCGAGGGCGCGGAAGCCCGAGTCATCCCACACTGATTGCGGGGAATTTTATGCCATAGGCATGTATCTAAGGTTTTCCTCAGCTTCCCATGTTTAACACAAGGTATGTTGTGAGTTTAACATCTAGTAGATATGTATTAGACTGATTAGAACACTGACAGGAGTGCATCAGATGGGTGCAACCCCCAGAGGGATCGTTGATGCTGGGGCTAACGCGTGGTTAGTTTCCCGATTATTTCTAGGAGAAACGAGAAATTGGGTGACATGATCTCACCGGGATGTGGCAGCATGGGTGAGAATTAAGATAGATATAAATTGTTGAGAGTGGATGGAGTGTGAGATGGAGCTGACGCGAGGGTGACTGTGATGTTGGGCTTGATCCTGAGAGAGACTTCTAACATATCCATATGGTAGGTAATCAAAGTCCATATAGTTCGGTGGGGATATGGGATACCGGAGGAGGCAGCCTATGAAAATGGATGCGTGGATGGGATGTAGAGGAAGCATGACCTCTAGGTTGGGGCATGACCTTCCCAAAGCATAGGGGCTTAAGGAGAGAGTCCAAGATGAGACACAAGTGGCAGAGTTGAACCTCATGGAGGCTTCATACGTATCCCTGTGGCAGGGAATGAAAGTCCATTTAGTTCAGGATGGGGATATAGAATCGGGGTGTATGCATAGGACAACAACCCGATGATATACTGGGGCTTACGGGTGGTTAGCAGTCTGGGGTTGGTCTGATACTCGAGGGGCGGACTAGAGATGTGGGCCCCAACTGGGGGCACCAAAGTTTACCAGTATTTGGGGTTGAACCTCAGGGAGGCTTCCTATGCACCATATCTAGGAGACATGGATCAAACCCACGTAGTTCATCTTAAAATGGCTTACCATTGTATGGGGCTAACAATGGCTTACCGATGATTGGGGAACACGACAACTTACCGTTGATTGGGGAACAGAACGACTTACCGTCTATTGGGGAACACAATGACTTATGGTAGATTGGGGTACACAACGACTTGTCATTGGTTGGGGTATACAATGGCTTGCCACTAGATGGGGTACGCAATATATTGTTTCCGATTGGTGTTGGACCTTAGGGAGGCTTCCTACGTACCTTGTCTGGGAGACATGGATTAAAGACCACATAGTTCTAATGGGTACAATTTAATGTCTTGCGGGATGAAAATGGGGTGTATAGTTTAACGTCATGCAGGATGAGGATGGACTGATGTGAAGTGGTTGCGAACAATGGGTGTTGGGCTAGAACCTCAGGGAGGATTTCTACGTACCTTGTCTTGGAAAGGATCAAATATCACATAGTTCGGTATGGTGTATACAATTTAATGTCATTTGTGACGAAGGTGAATCGACCTGAAGGGGTCGGGACAAGTAGGTGTTAGGATTGAAACTCAGGGAGGCTTCCTACGTACCTTGGAAAGGATCAAAGTCCATGTAGTTTGGAATGGTGGATACGGTTTAAAATCATGCAGGATGAAAGTGAACCAACATGAAGGGGTCGGGACAAGTAGGTGTTGGTCTTGAACCTCAGGGAGGTTTCCTACGTACCCTTTCTTAGAAAGGACCAATGTACACATATTTTGGAATTGTGGATTGGGGCTTACGCTCTAGGGTGGCGCATGTAGGATTTCATGGTTGATGCTTACTCTAAGCCCATGTGAGTCATGCTCGGTGTGTGAAATAAGAGGCAGTAAAGAAATGATGATCAAGTCGCGAAAGGTGCATCTGTGGGAATTGTAATGGGGCTTACACGTTGTTAGCGGCCTAGAGAGGAAACATGGGCTTATGAATGGTTAACGGCCCAGGGAGAAAATAGCTTCTTACGTTTGGTTATCGGCCCAGGGAAATAGAGATTGGGACTTACTCCAGGATGGAGGCCTGATGGAGAAAAAACCTAGAGGGAGAGGGATGGGACAATGAAGGTCCTTTTACCTCTCTTTCCTCTAGTATTTGGAATTGAAGAATAAAGGAGGAGCATGGGTGCTGCCTCCTATAAGAAAGGCTAGGGGCTTACCCCGATTTGGTTTCCCTTCCCCGCGGATAGATGTCACTCCAGCAAAGAGGATATCATTCCATGTGAGGAAGATCTCACTCTCGTGGAGATGAGCGGGTCTAGAGAATGTCCGAGACAGGGCACACCATGTATGATTCATGGGGAGAGGCCACAGTTTAACATCATGTGCTGCGGATGATGGTTCTTGGCAGTTTGACATCTTGCAGCTCAGACGAGGCATGTTCACTCCACACCCCAAGGACTTACATAACTGGCATGATTTAACCCATGGAGAAGGGAAGGCACCAGAAATTCCATAATTATGGGGTGTTGTGGAGTGATCCACTATGGTTCCCACGTTACCATGGCTATGTGAAGAAGCAATATCCATTAGCGTGCCTATGAAAAGATGCATAAGGCTAAGAAACGTAATGTAAAGCACCTCCCAAGGGACCTTGAAATCACTTCGTACAAACCTGGAGGGTCATACGGGAGAAGGGTGTGTATGAAAGAGGTGTCGCGTAAAACAGGGGCTCGAACATGGTTCCTTAGGGTGTGAACATGGAGCTCACCAGTGATGTTTGCACGCAAAAGAGTAGGTTTGCGCGCAATAGGTGCGAAAATGATAACTGGTGAATGAAAAAATCCGGTATTCACGGATAAAGGAGGAGTGCGTGCAATTGGATTAGGTTTTTCATAAAAGAGGCTGAGGTTTTCATGTAGGTAAATAGACTTGCGCACAATAGGCCAAACAATAAAGGAACCAGGCGAGGGTCAAACCTTAGGGGTTTCGTGTGAAGGCAGACACCTGGGAGACCTGTCGCAAGAAATCCTATACCTAAAATCCATCTTTTTCATGTGAAAGAGGTGTATTGCGCACATGGGAGACAGTTCTAATTCATCATCCTAGAAGCGAGGCAGGTTTCCTTCTATTTATAGGCGATCAGGAGCCGTGGTGGGTACGTGGAATTTTCCATCCACAGAAAACCAGACCTATCAGTCAGCAGCATGGAACTATCCCCACGGTGCACAAAAAATCTCTAGGGTGTGGAAAGTTTCATACCTTTGGGGTGGCTTTATGTGCACTCCAATTTTCTTCATGGCCATTCGTAATGTCCTGGACCAGTTCGCTCGATCGAAATCTACCTTCATTTTTCCCTAAATTTTGTCCTGAGGCCTTCAACGGATTTCAGCATCTATAGATACCGAGCTATGTATGGTTTGGACACATGATTTAGTGGATTGTGAAACAAGCATATATCAAGCATTATGAAGTGATCAAAACCATATACATAATATTTTCATGGTTTACTAAACCATGTGGTAAAACTGGATAACCACTATTCTTTATCAAATTTCACCTAAAATCTAAAGGGAACCCCCAAAATTATTTATATAACTCATTAGGTGTTGAAATACCATCCTCCCATAATAAAAAATCAAAATATATCAGTATGGATATACAAATTGTGGAACAAAAATTATACTATCCATGTTGACTTAAGTTTTATCATAAAAGGTGCTGATAAAGAACCTACTCATGATATAAATTCTGAGTTATGATAACCCTAGTATCCATAACACTAGAGAAACACCCTAAATAATAAGATAGTGCTTATTAAGAACCTATGAATTTCAAAAACCTTCACTCTGATACTATTTGTAATGAACTAGTATAATCTTGCCACATGGTTCACCCCGGCCCTAGGATGAAAGGGAATTTCTGATATCAATGAGTTGCTACTAGTGCCTAGTCACCATGGAATATTATTTTGAAAATGTTTTCATGCTTGAATTATAATTAAACAACAATAAAAACTTACGAAGAATATGGTATGATATGTTCATACATTGGAAAACCATGCATATAAAATAATAAATTACAAGAAAAGGAGTAAACCACATTGAATAACTAAAATTATAATCTAAAATAAATTTTTATAATTTAAAGATACAAAGTATACAAAAAATATACAATTCACTAATAAGAATATAAATACAATAGTACTAGATTTCCAATACACAACATCCCAAAATAAACCAAAATTAAACCTTAACATTATCTAAAACCAACTCCATGTGGACTATGGACCCTCACCAACTTATGAAACATCCTCAAATGGATGAAACCAATTAGAATCAAGTTGGTGAATAATTGTTCTCCTAAAATAAAACTTATGATTGCTTGAACCTTTGGTTCCTTTAGGGTGTGATAAAAAAATTCCCAATAGGATCTCACTAGGGATTTAATGTAATTCCTCACAAATGAAATTTTTTTAGTTCTGATTTGAAACAAAATTTTTAAAATTGACTTTTTCATTCAATTTAACAAGATAAAACATTGAAAATTTCCTTCCATGGAAAATACCACTTTCAAAATCAATTTCTATTTGAAATTAAAAAAAACTTTACTTAAAAAAGATCGCTCTTAAACCATAGAATAAAACACCCTCTTTTCTATAGAAACCAAACATTTTAATCAAACACCATCTTTACTTTATCAAAATATTTCTTAAAACCCCAATTTTAAATAACCCGTTTAATACATAAACCATGCCATGAAAGAAATAATTTAACAAAAAATATGGAATGAAAATTCAATGATTTGTAAATAAAGAAAATAATAAAATTACAATGGTTCCATATAATCAATCTAAACAAGGTGATGCAAACAAGTGGAAGGTGGTAATCCCTAGAAGGAATCATTAAAAATAAATAGGAGACATATGAAACTCACTAGGAGATTAAGGGAGATGATCTAATGAATTACATAACACTTGACCAACTACCATCCTATGTTACAACCTAAAAAATTCACAACCCACCCAAATTACCCACACATGGATCATCAAGGACACTCCCCTCATATGAGAAAACCATATAACTAAGGGACACTATGTAATGTCTCGGATTTTCCATTTATTATTTTTTTAAATATTATATGGAATTATTTTGAGACCGGGCGTGGAGACGGAACATCATTCCGAGGTCCAGTGAGCCCGGAATGGTGGTCTGAACTTTTTTAAGTTAAGTGAGTTGGCACTTGTGCACGGTTGTGGCAGTTTCCAAAAGGATGACCGGATTAAAAATCTGAGTGCACCGTTGCGTCCGGGACAACAAATTTACAAAATAATGAGGCAAACCTCGACCGGTGCGGGTCGAGGGAAAAAGTTGATTTTCGGACGTTTTAAGTAAAATAAAATAAAATAAATTAACAAGTTTATTTTATTTCATTTAAGGAAACATCTGATGTAGTGCGGCAACGGCGCAACTGTTTCCTAAATTAATGGAACATCTTAATTACTTCGAAATGGAAATTCAATGTCATTAATACTACCGCGTAATTAAATGCCAACATGTTTCCCCTTTTAATGGGTTAACCAATTGTTGATCGTTGCAAACGTAGAGAGAGGAACCTCTGCAGAATCCGCGGCGCGTTGGAGCGAACTCCTGGCGATGAACGACGACAGATCAAAATCAAGGATCACTGCGCCAACGTTGAAGGATCTCAATGACAATGACAGCATGACGCCTTCGTCAAAGATCGATCATTTCGAAAGGTAGGGGTTTTTATTTCGATTTCTTTTCCCCATGTTTGAGATTAAACGATGAACGTGGATCCACCACAAACAAGTTGATCCGCGGATTTGTATGTTCCTGCGGGAGGGATTTTTCTTTGGGAAGATTATGGGGAATTGATCCATGCTTTATGTTGTTGTTGATTCTTGCTCTGTTTAAGACTATTAATGGGAGTGGATCAACGCTGTGATGAACGACGGCGGAGGTTCGTTTTTCAATTTGTTTATTTTGTTTTCTTCCTCCTTTCCCCACGCATTCTTCGCGTTCTTCGTGGGGTGATGAACAACGGATCATTGCGCATCTGTTCTGCAACTCAACGATACCAAATCGAAGGTTCGACACTGAAACGACCTTATGGAGGTGCAGAAATAATGGCGGACAAAAAATCGGACCGGATCGGAAAGAGCGTTCTTCGTGTGTTCTTCATGCGGGAAGATCGGAACACGTTTTCGGAGCCGATCGGAGGCCCGAAAATGAAGGAAGTGGCTTCATGGTGTCAGGGAGACCAAAACCTGGGATATTTGCGGCGATCGTACGACCGGATCGATAACCAGAGCACCACGGGATGCGCACCAGCGAAGGGCGTCATTTCTGGAAATTTCCAGAATACACGGTGTGTACTTCCGAAGAACACGTCGTGTAGTAATGGTGGTGGAAGCTAGGGTTTCGGGGTCAGAGAAGAATCACACGGCGTGTGACCCCGGTTAAACGGCGTGTTGGACATTCCCCGAATCTCGGTGTGTACTTTGGGTAGTACACGGACACGGGATGATCTACACGGCTTCAAGCGGCACGGCGTGTACAGCTCAGCAGAGGCGGCTACGTAGAGTTCGGCGTGTATCCCTGGGATACACGGACATGGGATGGAGTACACGACGGTGTACTTCATCACACAGCCAGGCGAGGCCAACAGTGTGGGTCACCCCATGTGAAGATTACACGGGTCGGAGTACACGGGTTGGAGACCGTGTACGGGCACATGGCCAGAGTACATGGGGCCAACCCCAGTTACCCAAACACGGCAGGTACTCCGTACTACACGCTGTGTACAAAGTTTTTTACATGACCAGCCTCACGACACGGGCCATTGTACACGGGAAATACCAGGGGTTGGACAACACGGCGTGTATCATTTTTACACGCTATGTACTTTTTGGAAAAGGGATTGGTCCTTTTGTTCATCGTACCTTGGAAATCTTCTGTTTGGGTTAGTGCCCCTTCTTCTTGTTCCCCTGAAAGTCATGCATCATTCCCTCATGCAGGATTATGATCCCTTCATTAGGACATTCTGTGATAGAGTCAGGCATCCATCCGAGAGGCCCGGATCGAGATCCTCTATCCATTCCCAACCCTAGGTAGAGTCAGGAATCGACGTGAACAACCTTACCGGGCGTTGATCCTCTACCTAGCTGGTGTATCACCTAACTGGTGAATCCAGATGAGTCGCGGTATCCTCCATGGCCCTGGCAGTGATCCTCATCTGTGTATCGTGATCTTTCCACTTAGGAGTGTGTCTCCCGTAATAAGTACTTATATATACCGTAACCTTTCCACTCAGAAGTGTGTCTCCCGTAATGAGTGTATCTACCTCTCGTGACAGTCCCTGATGAACATAACTTCTCAGACAGACATCATCAGAGCTATAAGACTCATGGAGTGTGTTCTCCCAGAGTGAGTGCATCACAGAATCTTCAAACAAAATCCCTTGCGGGGGTATGTGGTTGTGTGACTTGTCTCTAGACCATGGGTCTGGGTTTTGAGTATATCTAGTTTGTTATATATGTTCTGTAGACATATATTGTGCATAGCTGACTGTACCTTTACTTTGTGTACTGCTTTGTGGTTTTCGGGGTCCTCTATTGAGTATTGTTATACTCACCCCTGCACAGGCTTTGCCCGCACGTCTGGTGTCTTGTGCAGACGAGCAGCCTTTCGACAGAGTCCAGGGTGGACCAGGAAAGGACCAAGTTTTCTAAGTTTCCTACAGGATGAGGTGTTCCTACGGCTACAAGTAGCAGTCCCAGTACTTTTTTGTGCTTACAGGTTGGACTTTTCAGTTTTTCAGACTCTTGTTTTTGGTGGGCTTGTATTCTGGCCCAGTTTACTTTTGCAGTACTCTACCTTTCTTCGTACTCTATTGGTTGGGTTTAGTTGTATGCATGCATTTTTTGTTCCTTAGTGTTTTACATTTCAGCATTTGTGGGCTTGGAGATGTGTGCGTGTGTATAAGTACTTAGGCAATGCCTCCCATGTTAGTGATATTCCTACTCGGTGCTAGTCACTAGCCCCTGGCCTATTGGAGGCAGGATTGGGGAGTCACGGTGCGGGTCCCACTGGGACGGGTCGTGACAGAGTGGTATCAGAGGTGGTCGGTTCTACCTTAGGACCAAGAGTCTGTGAGTTTGTTTTGGGGCAATAGTGTTGAGTGTTTTGGGTTCGGCTTTCAGGCCAAAGATCCCAGTGTTGGTGCGGCGGCCGACGTATCCATACACCAGGACTCTGATAACCTGTTTTTCGACTCGGTACAAGAAAACACTAGTTGTGGGGGAAATAAAAGGTACATGAATCATATAGTAATGGTTTGTGTTTTCCATGTCCTTTGTGTCAGCTATCCATATATACTCATTGACCATAGTACATCTTGTTTTTTTACAGGATTCCTTCGCGATGCATACCCGCTAGTGTTCAGCAGAAAGATCATGAGGATGACCCCCTTAGTGATGAGGCTTCGATACAGGGACCAGCTCCCTGGGTGTTTCCACCAGGTGGTGCACCTGCTATACCACCACCAGTGGAGAAACCAGTGGTACCCACGGTACCGACCGGCGAGGAGCGCAGGCTCAGCGCGCTCCACGAGTTTTAGAGACAAACACCCCTTAGGTTCTGAGTAGAGCCCGACCCTCAGGCGGTTGAGGACTGGCTTGAGGCGGTGACCAGAGTTTTTCATCTAGTGAGGACACCATCAGAGCAGATGGTGGTCCTAGGAGCGAGCCTTCTTCGGGGTTTGGCGGGACGATGGTGGAGTCTGACCACGCAGACTCACGACGAGGAGAATATTTCTTGGACGGAGTTTGATCGAATCTTCAGGGAGGAGTTCTATCCGGTTACATTGAGAGTTGTGCGCATCCAGGAGCTTCTTCAGCTCCAGTAGGGTAGTATGACAGTATCTGACTATTTATCGAGGTTCACCAACCTCTCCAGGTACTCGATGGATATGGTCAGGGATCAGTAATTCAGAGCTCAGACCTTTGAGCGAGGTCTACGACGAGACATCCAAGTTAGTGTCGTGCCTATATGCATATCGACTTATGCTGGAGTGCTTGAGCGGGCCTTGGTGATTGAGAGTTTCATAGCGGAGCAGAGACATCCGCTGGCAGTCAGCAGTAGGAAGATGGGTGCGGAGACACCGGCAGCAGGGAGTCGACGTCAGGCACAGGGATCTGGACGTGAGAAACATCATAGGAGGACCCAGGATAGGGGATCGACAGTCCAGGGCTCTCAGGCTGGATCCAGTCAGCCTAGGGAGAAGCGATGCTATGCATGCGACAGTAGGGGGCATCTTGCTAGAGATTTCCTGACACGTCGAGCTGCTGACAGGGAAGTGGTGGATGGACCACTGAGGCAGAGGCAAAGAACAGAGAAGGTGGACCCTCCAGGCGGCGGACGTGGCAGAGGATAAGGGAGAGTTGCAGGTGGTGGAAGACACTTCGACTTACTTCCACCACCACCCCCAGGAGGTCTGCACCAGGCTCAGGGAGCTGGGGGACAGGGGCGGGGACAGCTGCATGTGGTCGAGGCATATGACCCAGGGGCTCCAGGGATGATTTGAGGTACGATCTGTGTCTTTTATACCTTAGCTTCCATACTCATAGACATAGGTTCCATTCATTCCCTTATAGCCACATGTCTTGTACAAAACCTCGAGATTCCGGTAGAACCGTTGACTCGATCCTTACGCTTGGAGACACCTATGGGAGGAGACTCGACGATCACGCACCTTTGCAGATAGTGTGATCTTACCCTTCGTGGTGAGAGTTTCGGTTGGAACCTCTTGGTGGTAGCATCGAGGCCGTACAACGTCATTCTCGGTATGGATTGGTTATCTTTGGTCCATGCCCAGATTGACTATTTTAGGCGAAGAGTGTGGTGTGTCCGCTGTGATGGAATGAGGTTTTCCTTTGTTGAATAAAAGCAAACCCAGGCAGCACAAAATGGTCTCATGCATAGGAGGTTGCAGACGATCACTCATGAGTTGTCTAGCCTTACCCTCAGAGCAGTAGATGTTGTGAGCTCTCAGTTCCCAGTAGTGGTGGTGGAGTATGAAGACATATTTCCTGAAGATGTTCCAGGACTACCTCCCCACCGGGAAATCGACTTATGCATCGACTTACACCCTAGGACGACACTGATTTCCTCATCAGCTTATCTGATGGATCCCACAGATCTTCGTGAGCTGAGGTTGTAGTTGGAGGATTTGGAGAGAAAGGGTTTCGTAAGACCCAACGTCTCACCCTGGGTGGCCCCAGTCTTGTTTGCCAAGAAGGCAGATGGGAGTCTGAGGTTGTGCATGGATTACCGGTGCCTGAACCAGGTGACGGTGAAGAACAAATATCAACTGCCAAGGATCGATGACCTCTTCGATTATCTAAGAGGGGAACAGTGGTTCTCGAAGGTTGACCTTCGATGAGGCTATCACTAACTACGATTGTGGGATGAAGATATACCGAAGACGGCTTTTAGATGCCTCTATGGTCACTATGAGTACTTGGTGATACCTTTCGGCATGATGAATTCCCCTGCTATGTTCATGGGACTAATGAATTGGATCTTACAGTCGTACTTAGACCGGTTTGTAGTTGTATTCATCGACGACATCCTTGTGTACTAAGCTTCAGAGGAGGAGCATGTGAGACACCTACGAATGGTTCTGGACGTACTTCGGGAGCACCAGATTTATGGGAAGCTCTTGAAGTGTTAGTTCTGGATTCAGGAGGTCCACTTTCTGGGACATTTCATCTCACCAGATGGAGTGGTTGTGGACCTAGCCAAGGTGGAGGCTGTGTTATCATGGGAGCCACCTCGGAGCGTAACGGAGGTGCGAAGCTTCCTTGGGTTGGTAGGATATTATCGGAGGTTCATTCCTAACTTCTCCCAGATATCAGCATCGATGACAGCCTTGACTAGGAAGGGGAGACCCTTCGTATGGACAGAAAAGTGCCAGCAAGAATTTGAGCAGCTGAGACAGAGTTTGATGAGCGCCCCAGTCTTGAGATTGCCGGAGGAGGGTGTCGGGTACATAGTTTTCTACAACGCATTAGGGAAAGGGCTTGGTTGTGTCCTGATGCAGCGACATCCAATGATTTCTTATGGTTCCCGCCAGCTTATGCCACATGAGCAGAACTATGCGACCCGTGATCTCGAGTTGGCAGCGGTAGTCTTTTCATTGAAGATGTGGCGACACTACCTTATGGGAGAGCAGTTTATTGTCTACTCTGACCACAAGAGCCTCAAGTACATATTCTCATAGAAGGATCTAAATCTGAGGTAGAGTCGTTGGCTAGAGTTCCTCCAGGAATATGATTTTGAGATCATCTATACTCCTAGGAAGGGGAACAAGGTGGCGGATGCTCTTAGCAGAAGGTCTATCTCACAGCTGTTGAGTGAGGCGACACAGCAGTTAGTCGTGTTACAGTTATGCTTCATGGATGGAAAGGATACATCTTACCTACAGTCGATGGTTGAAACCCCTCCACTCTTACATCGAGTTAGGGAGGAACTGCTTGGGGATGTCGACTGTGTGGCCTTACATGCAGAGTTATCCATAGGACATGCTCCTGATGGATATTCTAAAGGTGGGGAGCACGTACTTATTTTCATAGGATGCATTGTTGTACCAGTGGCGTTGCAGGAGGAGATCTTGAGGGAGTTTTATACATCCCCTTGGGTGGTACATCCTAGAGTGGAAAAGATGTACCAGGATCTCCGACGATAGTTCTGGTGGTCAGGCATGAAGAATGCAGTAGCAGAGTTCGTTTCTTGATGCCTCACATGCTAGCAGGTGAAGGCTGAGAACCAGGTTCCAACGGGATTAGCTCACCCCCTGAAAGTCCCCGAGTGGAAGTGGGATGGAATATATATGGACTTTGTGACAGGCTTACCACAGATTTCCAAGGGGCATGACTCCATCTGGGTGATCGTTGACCGACTCACCAAGTCAGCCCACTTCCTAGCTATCAGGGAGCAGAGTTTCGTGGAGAGCTTGGGGCGCCTCTATGTACAGGAGATAATTCAGTTTCATGGCGTCCCTGCGACTATAGTCTCAGACCGATACACCTACTTCACATCCCTGTTGTGGAAGGGATTGCAGGATGCTTTTGGGACTCAGCTATGCTTGAGCACAATGTTTCATCCCCAGACAGATGGTCAGATGGAAAGGACCATTCAGGTTCTGAAGGATATGTTGCGGGCCTGTATCTTGGACTTTGGTCACAGTTGGGAGGACCACCTACCACTGGTGGAGTTTGCGTACAACAATAGCTACTACTCCACCATTGGTATGGCACCGTTCGAGGCCTTGTACAGGAGACCCTGTAACGAACCGTTTTTTTAGAGCGGATAAAATGCGGAGGTTTTTGAGCTTTTTCTTTTATCAGCGGGTCGGTTTTAAAACCGAGCTTCGGAACGAGGTCCTGAGTTCTGGATCCGTTTTAAGCGGTGATATCGGACCGCGCACGGTAGGTTTAACCATGCGGGTTAGGCGTGCGGGGTACCCCGGGCATCCGGTAGCAGGCGCGCGGGCTGCACGCAGTGTTTTAGGCGGTGCGGGTAAAACCGTTCGGGTGGGTGCATTTTAGTTTTTGTTTAAAATTAAAATAAATGAAAATGAAATAAATTAAAAAAAAAACCTAAAACCTATCTCTCCCTTCCCCCCCTCTCGGCAGAAGCCCGACGGCGCACCCCCCTTCCTCTCCCATGAGCTGCGCGCGACCCCCCCCCCCCTCTCCCTCTCCTCCGTCGGCCGACTTCGTAGCAGCCGGACCACCAGCGCGGCCGCCCCCTCTCCCTCTCCTCCTCCCTCGGCCGACTTCGAAGTATCCGCGCAAAGCGGTTCGGACCGAACCGTTGCAGCGTGCAGCGACCCAACACGCGACCCCTTTCCGCGGATGATTTCGTCCGGTTTTCTTCACCTTCCGGATTCGATTCGCCACGGTAAAGTCTTTAGGTGCGTTCTTCATCCTCGCTTTGACGATTCTTCCCTTTTTTTCGGTGCCCGTTTGGTTTGGCCGAATTTAGGGGTTTTGGTAACCCGAATTTTTGGCCTTCTTTTGGTTTTAGGGCGTGCGAATGATTCCTTGGGACTCCTTGGCACGCGTTCCGGCAACCGCCGCCGAAGGCGAAGCGGTTCGGGTGGTTTCGGGTCGTTGGAATGGTTTCGGGGTGAGGTTTTCACCCTTTCCTTTGTTTTGCACTTGTTAAATTTGGGGCTTTTGATATTTATGAGTCCCTGTTTTGTTGTTGGCAGTGCGTTGAGCTTGCAGTGTGGGTTCGCCTTCGTTTTGGTTTGTCGCCAACACCCGAGGTAAGGATTTAATACCGTTGGTTGGTCTTGCCTCACTTAAATTGGTTTATCTTTGTGTCTTAAGGTTCGTAGTGGTTTTCTTATAGTGCGTTGGAGGTTTCAGTATGTTTTCGGGTTGCCGGAGTTTAGGCGACTCACCTGCGCAGGCATAGGTACGTATTTATATGTACGTGGGTTCCCTCGGCGTGCGTATATTTGTCCATGGCAGCGAATATACACACGTACGGGGCTAGTTGTCCCCATTACATATATAAAAAGTGCATGTGCAGGTGAGTGGAGACAGGCTTATGTGTATAAGCATATGTGTAAGGATCCTCTTGCGCACGCTCATGGCCATGCGGAGCGTGTGCATAGAGGCTAGGTGTCCTTATACGTATGTGAAATCACATATGCCTCGTGGGGGAGCAGCTGCGATAGCTTTAGTTAGAAAGAACAAAGAGCCGGAGTGGACGGATGGATCCACCTTGAGGTAGGGTCCCTCTCCTTGCCCTTTTAAATTTAAGTAAAGTAATAGTGAGTTTAATATTGCACTTAGTATTTTAATTATGCAAGTTTAGTTCCGATTAAATGCTTCTGTGCAAATCGTGTGAATTGCAGGAATAAGATAAAATAGGTTGTTTGGTCACTAAACTAACGATTTAATAATAAAACCCCTCTTTCGAGGTGCACTGCCTTCAATCTAAAAATGTAGCAATAGAATTCCATGATTTCCTTCCTTATTGTGTGGCTTCTTAACTTTTCTAAGTGTTGAATGAGTTTTAAAGTAAATGCTAAATATCACTAAATGAATTGTTTGATAAAGTAATGACATGTTTTCTAATAAAACTCCTCCAATGGAGGTGAGCTGCCTTCAAAATAAACGTGTAGTAGCATATTTCTTTTTTTGTGATTGCTTGCTTAAAAGTCTTATGACACTTTATGCTTGACATTATACTTGATCAATGGAATGCTTGTACTTGTACCATCTAATGTCATTAATCACCCAACATAGAGGCATGTTGGTGCCATATGCTTTTGTTTACCTTCCACTACTCGTGCAAGTCCCAGAATGTTGAGCAAGGATAGTTAATTATGAGAATTGATTATAAAAAGTTGAGATCTGATTTGGATAACTGAACGTGAAGGATTAACCATGAAATGAGAATTGCGTCGATTGATTAACTAAGTGATAAATGAATGAGATTTTGGGTCCTAGACATGGCGTTCTAGATCGACTTAAAATCTGGGTTTGGACATGGCGTTCCTCCCCAATGGTTATCCAAGCTTGTGATATAGGGTGTTAGACATGACGATCTACACTGAATGAGATTTTGGGTCCTAGACATGGCGTTCTAGATCGACTTAAAAATCTGGGTTTGGACATGACGTTCCTTCCCAATGGTTATCCAATCTTGTGATATAAGGTGTTAGACATGGCGATCTACACCAAATGTGATACGGGGTGTTAGACATGACGATCTACACCGAACGATTATTGAGGTGTTAGACATGGCGATCTACACCAAATGTGATACGGGGTGTTAAACCTGACGATCTACACCGAACGAATGATAATGATGATTTATGAAAAGAACGAGAGAGGTGGGTAAAACCGAGTGAATTGTGATCAAATAAAGAAAGGTAAGAATGAGTGGATTTCCAGTCTGAGTTGAAATGATAAGTGAATAAATAGAGTAAGTGAGCAAAATGATAAAAAGTGTTTTTATGCTTGAACCAAATTTACTTGTGTTGTTTTAAACAGGTTTTCATCCCGGCTATGGGCCGAAGCAGGTAGTGCCGCCAGGTGTCCTTTCTGGAATCTGGACGGGCGTTCATTGTTTGCATTGTGTCGTTATTGTTCGAAAATACCAGCACTTTGTTTAATTATATTTTCATGGTCTAGAGTGGGCTAGACCCCGGTGGTTCCGGCCTACTGAGATATATATCTCACACCCTACTCGGGCCGCCATTGCACTGGGGTACCCGAGTAGATTCCATTTGGTTGCAGGACCTTGTTGTTGTTGTTTCTTGTACTTGGAGTTAGGAGCAAAGGACCGAGTTGGGGCTCGGGATGCTCATGGAGATCGCCCTCGGGGCTTGAGACTTTTGTTCATTTATTTCTGCATTGATGTGTAAGTATGTCGCGTGATTTAATGCTTTCATTGTATCATTAGCATGTCATGCATGCATCTCTTATATAAACTGCCGTTCGCCAAATTTAGTCAAACCTTATACATGAAAAATGTTTTCCGCTGTTTTTCTTATTATTATTTACACTACTTCTGTTGCTGTATTTTTGGTCCCTTTGTTCCACTTTGATAAGAGGGTATAGTCTCCCCCCCTGACTTACCTTACACCCTCGCCGCTAGTCGGCAACCTCTGGCGTAAGGGGAGACGTGCTTGAGGCCATGTCGCGGGCCGGCTCAGGTGACCTAGGTGTCCGGTTCAGGGTCGACCTGGGTTGGTTCATGACAAAATGGTATCAGAGGAGGTTTCTTTCTTTTCATTGTCTTACTTTTTTGGGATTGGGAGACAGGAGACTAGGAATGTGTCGGCGTTTGGGTTAATAGCCGTGCTTGGGACTGATCACCCCATGTACGGGAAATGACCAAGTGGCCAGGGCTGGGAATTGATGTTCATGTTGTTTGCTGTTACAGTTGATGTGATCTCACCTTAGGTGAATGTTGTACTTTCCACTGCTTATTTGTTTATGAAGAGGTTTTGAAAATTTTTCTTGGCCCGATATGGCTAGAAAATTGCATTTCATGCATCATATTAGACACTTATAGATTCACATGTCATGCATATGTGCCATGCCATGTAGTCGCATTAGTAGGATGCCTGCTGATTTTGATTGTGTGCCTTGGAAATATGTCATGTCTGGATTTATTTAGCATGTCTCTTTAGAAAGCATGTTTCAGTGATAATTAACATGTTTGGGTGATAACATGTCATGTTTTCTATCTTGCTTGTGTGTCATGCTCTGTGTTATAGCATGTTTTAGTGATTTCAACTTGTTAGCTTGTTGCCTTGTGTTAGCTGTTTGTAGTGGCTTGTTAGCTTGCTAGTAAAAGCTTGGTTGCTTTGGCTGAATTTGTTGGTTGCGATTACGACGGAGCCAGTTTTCCATTGTAAGGTGTATGGGCGCTTTATAATTGGGAAAAGGGTAAACTGTGGTTTCAAACCTTTAAAAGAGGGCTGCTAAGTTAAAATGTTAAATTAAAAACAAAAATTGATTTGATAAATGGGATCCAAATGCCAACGGTAAGGTGTATGGGCGCCTTATTGATTAGTAGGTGGCCACCCATGTGACTGAACCTTGTTAGACCATAGTGTGTTTGAAAATGATTATTAATGTAATACTATTGCGTTTTGATTGAGATAGTTTGGTGTGCTTTTAAACATGCTCAACTAGACCCAAGGAGGCCAGTTGGGGCACGTTCATATGGAATGAACTGATATGTGGTTGCTTTTGAAGAACCCGAATTGAATAAATGGGACCCTCGGGGTCGCCTCTTTGTTAAAAAGGAATTTAGATGCTAAATTACCTGTTTATGCTTGGATAACATTATGTGTTAATTTTTTTTTTGAGGAAGTTGGTTATAGCTTTTCTGTTTTTCCATGGGGAATTGTCTGAAAACCAAGTAATTAGTTTTGAAATAGTAATTGTGGGTTGATTAAAATTCTTTAAATGTTTTAAAGGTTGAAAGGAAATACTGAAGTGGATAAAACGGAAAGGGGTTTTTGAGCCTAGTAATCCTTGTTTTGCGTGACCAAGAGTTAGGGTCGATGTGTGTGCTTCTTAAGGGACTAGCCCGTGCTAGGTAGTACCCTTAGAGCTTGAGTTGCCCTGTTTTCGGTGTGAGCTTATGATGTGGTGATCGTAGTTCGAGGAACGTCACCTGTGCGTTAAAGTGTTTCAAAAATAGCGCGCCGGTGAGCGGCTAGTTCTTACGACGACATGGAAACTACTAAGGTGGGTAGTGTCGCATGAATTTCTGTTTTCATGTCGGTGCTTGCTTGGCAGAACGACTGTGATAAGGTTGGTTGTATGCACAACACTTTAGAAACTCCGTTAGTGCGGGAAGAGTTTCAGTGGTTAAGCTTGGACGAATACGAATGCCTCGGGTGGTATAGGCATCAGAGTTTGGTCCGATTGATCTTCTCAGCGACCTTGGTTTAATCTTAGTGTACTCTGCTGGATGAGACGAGCATGTCCCCCATCTTGACGTCGTCTTGGATACACTAAGATAGTGTCAGTTATACGCCGCGCTAAAGTTTAAAAGTTGTTGGTTTGTTTCGTGATCTCTCTCCGGTTGTGTGTGGGATGCACGGTTTCTTGGAGTTACGCTTCGTGCTGAGGCACGATAGTTTTATAATAGTCTTGTGATGGCTTGACTTGAGAATGTCACCAAAGGTCGTGTAAGGACTTCGGTGTACGCGTAGTTGATAACGGAACAGTTTTAAAAGCATGTCGTCGGTTTAAGGGCGAGTGTGAATCTCGGGTCGGCGATGTCTTTCGAGGAAATCTTGCGTGACCAATTTTAGTTGGTCGATCGTGATTCAACCGTTTTCTTGGGTTGAGGTCCCTATAATGGCCTCGGATGTAAGATCTGCTTTGATGTTTCAGTTGTAACGTGAGCGTTGGCTCGAGTTGTAAAGGCTTAAGTGCACTTTTCTTAGAAAGTGCTTAAAGGTGCATTGGGCGTTGGAAACGCAATGCGACCGATTGAATGCAACTTCACGACCCTTGTAGGTCGGGTGATGTTTTCGTTGTTTTCCGAAGACTTCTCAGGGGCGAGAAGTTTTTTTTAGGTGGGTAGTTTGTAACGAACCGTTTTTTTAGAGCGGATAAAATGCGGAGGTTTTTGAGCTTTTTCTTTTATCAGCGGGTCGGTTTTAAAACCGAGCTTCGGAACGAGGTCCTGAGTTCTGGAGCCGTTTTAAGCAGTGATATCGGACCGTGCACGGTAGGTTTAACCATGCGGGTTAGGCGTGCGGGGTACCCCGGGCATCCGGTAGCAGGCGCGCGGGCTGCACGCAGTGTTTCAGGCGGTGCGGGTAAAACCGTTCGGGTGGGTGCGTTTTAGTTTTTGTTTAAAATTAAAATAAATGAAAATGAAGTAAATTAAAAAAAAACCTAAAACCTATCTCTCCCTTCCCCCCCCCTCTCGGCAGAAGCCCGACGGCGCACCCCCCTTCCTCTCCCATGAGCTGCGCGCGACCCCCCCCCCCCTCTCCCTCTCCTCCGTCGGCCGACTTCGTAGCAGCCGGACCACCAGCGCGGCCGCCCCCTCTCCCTCTCCTCCTCCCTCGGCCGACTTCGAAGTATCCGCGCAAAGCGGTTCGGACCGAACCGTTGCAGCGTGCAGCGACCCAACACGCGACCCCTTTCCGCGGATGATTTCATCCGGTTTTCTTCACCTTCCGGATTCGATTCACCACGGTAAAGTCTTTAGGTGCGTTCTTCATCCTCGCTTTGACGATTCTTCCCTTTTTTCGGTGCCCGTTTGGTTTGGCCGAATTTAGGGTTTTTGGTAACCCGAATTTTTGGCCTTCTTTTGGTTTTAGGGCATGCGAATGATTCCTTGGGACTCCTTGGCGCGCGTTCCGGCAACCGCCACCGAAGGCGAAGCGGTTCGGGTGGTTTCGGATCGTTGGAATGGTTTCGGGGTGAGGTTTTCACCTTTTCCTTTGTTTTGCACTTGTTAAATTTGGGGCTTTTGATATTTATGAGTCCCTGTTTTGTTGTTGGCAGTGCGTTGAGCTTGCGGTGTGGGTTCGACTTCGTTTTGGTTTGTCGCCAACACCCGAGGTAAGGATTTAATACCGTTGGTTGGTCTTGCCTCACTTAAATTGGTTTATCTTTGTGTCTTAAGGTTCGTAGTGGTTGTCTTATAGTGCGTTGGAGGTTTCAGTATGTTTTCGGGTTGCCGGAGTTTAGGCGACTCACCTGCGCAGGCATAGGTACGTATTTATATGTACGTGGGTTCCCTCGGCGTGCGTATATTTGTCCATGGCAGCGAATATACACACGTACGGGGCTAGTTGTCCCCATTACATATATAAAAAGTGCCTGTGCAGGTGAGTGGAGACAGGCTTATGTGTATAAGCATATGTGTAAGGATCCTCTTGCGCACGCTCATGGCCATGCGGAGCGTGTGCATAGAGGCTAGGTGTCCTTATACGTATGTGAAATCACATATGCCTCATGGGGGAGCAGCTGCGATAGCTTTAGTTAGAAAGCGCAAAGAGCCGGAGTCGACGAATGGATCCACCTTGAGGTAGGGTCCCTCTCCTTGCCCTTTTAAATTTAAGTAAAGTAATAGTGAGTTTAATATTGCACTTAGTATTTTAATTATGCAAGTTTAGTTCCGATTAAATGCTTCTGTGAAAATCGTGTGAATTGCAGGAATAAGATAAAATAGGTTGTTTGGTCACTAAACTAACGATTTAATAATAAAACCCCTCTTTCGAGGTGCGCTGCCTTCAATCTAAAAATGTAGCAATAGAATTCCATGATTTCCTTCCTTATTGTGTGGCTTCTTAACTTTGCTAAGTATTGAATGAGTTTTAAAGTAAATGCTAAATATCACTAAATGAATTGTTTGATAAATTAATGACATGTTTTCTAATAAAACTCCTCCAATGGAGGTGAGCTGCCTTCAAAATAAACGTGTAGTAGCAGATTTCTTTTTTTGTGATTGCTTGCTTAAAAGTCTTATGACACTTTATGCTTGACATTATACTTGATCAATGGAATGCTTGTACTTGTACCATCTAATGTCATTAATCACCCAACATTGAGGCATGTTGGTGCCATATGCTTTTGTTTACCTTCCATTTCTCGTGCAAGTCTCAGAATGTTGAGCAATGATAGTTAATTATGAGAATTGATTATAAAAAGTTGAGATCTGATTTGGATAACTGAACGTGAAGGATTAATCATGAAATGAGAATTGCGTCGATTGATTAACTAAGTGATAAATGAATGAGATTTTGGGTCCTAGACATGGCGTTCTAGATCGACTTAAAATCTGGGTTTGGACATGGCATTCCTCCCCAATGGTTATCCAAGCTTGTGATATAGGGTGTTAGACATGACGATCTACACTGAATGAGATTTTGGGTCCTAGACATGGCGTTCTAGATCGACTTAAAAATCTGGGTTTGGACATGACGTTCCTTCCCAATGGTTATCCAATATTGTGATATAAGGTGTTAGACATGGCGATCTACACCAAATGTGATACGGGGTGTTAGACATGACGATCTACACCGAACGATTATTGAGGTGTTAGACATGGAGATCTACACCAAATGTGATACGGGGTGTTAAACCTGACGATCTACACCGAACGAATGATAATGATGATTTATGAAAAGAACGAGAGAGGTGGGTAAAACTGAGTGAATTGTGATCAAATAAAGAAAGGTAAGAATGAGTGGATTTCCAGTCTGAGTTGAAATGATAAGTGAATAAATAGAGTAAGTGAGCAAAATGATAAAAAGTGTTTTTATGCTTGAACCAAATTTACTTGTGTTGTTTTAAACAGGTTTTCATCCTGGCTATGGGCCGAAGTAGGTAGTGCCGCCAGGTGTCCTTTCTGGAATCTGGACGGGCGTTCATTGTTTGCATTGTGTCGTTATTGTTCGAAAATACCAGAACTTTGTTTAATTATATTTTCATGGTCTAGAGTGGGATAGACCCCGGTGGTTCCGGCCTACTGAGATATATATCTCACACCCTACTCGGGCCGCCATTGCACTGGGGTACCCGAGTAGATTCCATTTGGTTGCAGGACCTTGTTGTTGCTGTTTCTTGTACTTGGAGTTAGAAGCAAAGGACCGAGTTGGGGCTCGGGATGCTCATGGAGATCGCCCTCGGGGCTTGAGACTTTTGTTCATTTATTTCTGCATTGATGTGTTAGTATGTCGCGTGATTTAATGCTTTCATTGTATCATTAGCATGTCATGCATGCATCTCTTATATAAACTGTCGTTCGCCAAATTTAGTCAAACCTTATACATGAAAAATGTTTTCCGCTGTTTTTCTTATTATTATTTACACTACTTCCATTGCTGTATTTTTGGTCCCTTTGTTCCACTTTGATAAGAGGGTATAGTCTCCCCCCCTGACTTACCTTACACCCTCGCCGCTAGTCGGCAACCTCTGGCGTAAGGGGAGACGCGCTTGAGGCCATGTCGCGGGCCGGCTCAGGTGACCTAGGTGTCCGGTTCAGGGTCGACCTGGGTTGGTTCGTGACAGACCCTGTCGGTCACCGCTTTTCTGGACCGACCCCGGAGAGTCAGCACTCATGGGTCCATAGTTAGTGCGAGCTACCACAAAGAAGGTGCAGATCATCCGGGAGCGGATGAAGATTGCACAGAGCTGGAAGAATTCTTATGCTGATAGGTGACAAAGACCTCTATAGTTCGAAGAGGGAGACCACCTCTTTCTTTGGGTCTCACCTCGATGAGGGTTGCGGAGATTTGGACGAGGTGGCAAGCTATCTTCGAGGTTCATCGGACCCTTCCAGATTCTGTGCAGAGTTGGCGAGGTGGAATACCACCTAGATCTACCGCCACAGTTGCATCGGGTACATGATTTCTTCCACGTGTCACAGCTGAGGAGGTACATGCATGACCCATCACACGTCATCGACTAGGGAGAGATGGACATCGAGGATGGAGGGACCTTTGCTGAGTACCCAATGGAGATCGAGGACTGGCAGGAGAGGATCCTTCGTGGGCGATCAATTCCCTTAGTGTGCGTCTGATGGCAGCATGGGAATCTTTAGGAGAGCACGTGGGAGTGGGAGGCCCAGATCCATGCCCAGTACCCTCATCTTTTTTAGTAGCCTTTGTTTTGGATTTTCGGGGACGTAAAGCCCCAAGGTGGGAAGAATTTAATGTCTTGGATTTTCCATTTATTATTTTTCTAAATATTTTATGGAATTATTTCGAGACCGGGTGCAAAGACGGCATATCATTCCGTGGTCCAGTGAGCTCGGAATGGTGGTTTGAACATTTTTAAGTTAAGTGAGTCAGCACTTGTGCGCGGTTGTGGCAGTTTCCAAACGGATGCCCGAATTAAAAATATGAGCGCACCGTTGCGTCCGGGACGACGACTTTACCTAAGAATGAGGCTAACCTCGACCGACGTGGTTCGAGGGAAAAAGTTAATTTTCGGACGTTTTAAGTAAAATAAAATAAATTAAATTAACAAGTTTATTTTTTTCATTTAAGGAAACATCCGTTGTAGCGCGGCAACAATGCAGTTGTTGCCTAAATTAATGGCGCGTCTTAATGACTTCAAAATGGCAAGTCAACATCATTAATACTGACACATAATTAAATGACAACATTTTTCCACTTTTAATGGGTTAACCAATTGTTGATTGTTGGAAACGTAGAGAGAGGAACCTCTGCAGAATCCGCGGCACATTGGAGCGAACTCCCGGTGAAGAACGACGACAGATCAAAATCAAGGATCGTTGCGCCGACGTTGAAGGATCTCGACGACAACAGCAGCGTGACACCTTTTTCAATGATCGATCCTTTCAAAAGGTAGGGGTTGTTATTTTGATTTCTTTTCCCTGTGTTTGAGTTTAAACAACGAATGCGGATCAACCACAAACAAGTTGATCCACGGATTCGTACGTTCTTGCGGGAGGGATTTTTCTTCGAGAAGATTATGGGGAATTGATCCATGCTTTATGTTGTTCTTGATTCTTGCTTCGTTTAAGCCTATTAATGGGAGAGAATCAACTCCGTGATGAATGACGACGGAGGTTCGTTCCTCCATTTGTTTATTTGGTTTTCTTCCCCCTTCTTTCCCCGCGCATTCTTCGTGTTCTTCGCTGGACGACGAACAACGGATCATTGCGCATCCGTTATGCGACGCAACGATCCCAAATCGAAGTTTCGACACCGCAACGACCTTATAGAGGTGCGGCGACAATGGAGAACGACAAATCGGACCGGATCAGAAAGAGCCTTCTTTGCGTGTTCTTCATGCGGGAATATCGGAACACGTTTTCAGAGTCGATCGGAGGCCCAAAAACAATAGAAGCGGCTTTGTGGTGTTGAGGAAACCAAAACCTGGGAGATTTGCGGTGATCAGATGACCGAATCGATGACCGGAGCACCACGGGAGGTGCGCCGGTGAAGGGCGTAATTTTTAGAAATTTCCAGAATACACGGCATGTACTTCTGAAGAACACGCCATGTAGTACTGGTGGCGGCGACTAGGGTTTCAGGGTCAGAGAAGAATCACACGGCGTGTGAACCCGGTCACACGGTGTGTTGGACTTTCCCCGAATCTCGGCGTGTACTTTGGGTAGTACATGGACACCGGATGATCTACACGGATTCAGGAGGCACAGTGTGTACAGCTTGGTAGAGGCGGCTATGCAGAGTTCGGCGTGTATCCTGGGGATACACGGACATGGGATGGAGTACACGACCGTGTACTCCATCACACGGCCAGACGAGTCCAACAACGCGGGTCACCCCATGTGCAGATTACACGGGTCGGAGTACACGGGTTGGTGACCGTGTACGGAAACATGGCCAGAGTACACGGGGCCAACCCCTGTTACCCAGACACGGCGTATACTCCGTACTACATGCCATGTACAACGTTTTTTACACGACCAGCCTCACGACACGGGCCGTTGTACACGGGCAGTACCCGGGGTCGGACAACACGGCGTGTATCATTTCTACATGTCGTGTACTTTTTGTAAAACGGATTGATCCTTTTGTTCACCGTACCTTGTACATATTTCATTTGGGTTAGTACCCCTTATTCTTGTTCCCCTGAAGGTCAGGCACCATTCCCTCACATAGGATTATGATCCCTTTAGCAGGACTTTCTGTGATAGAGTCAGGCATCCATCCGAGAGGTCCGGATCGAGATCCTCTATCCATTCCTGACCCTAGGTAGAGTTAGGCATCAATGTGACAAACCTTACTGGGAATTGATCCTCTTCCTAGATGGTGTATCACCTAACTGGTGAATCTGGATGAGTCGCGGTATCTGCCATGGCCCTGGCAGTGATCCTCATCCGTGTATCATGATCTTTCCACTCAGGAGTGTGTCTCCCGTAATGAGTACTTCTATCTACCGTAACCTTTCCACTCAGGAGTGTGTCTCCCGTAATGATTGTAGCTACCTCTCGTGACAGTTCCCGAAAAACAGCACTTCTCGTACGGACGTCATCAGAGCCATAAGACTCGTGGAGTGTGTTCTCCTGGAGCGAGTGCATCACAGAATCTTCGAACAAAATCCCTTATGGGGGTATGTGGTTGTCTTACTTGTCTCTGGACCACGGGTCTAGGTTTTGAGTATATCTGGTTTGTTCTATATGTTCTGTAGACATATACTATGCATAGCTGACTGTACATTTACTTTGTGTACTACTTTGTGGTTTTCGGGGTCCTCTACTGAGTATTGTTATGCTCACCCCTACACGGGCTTTGCCCGCACGTCTGGTGTCTTGTGAAGACGAACATCCTTTCGACAGAGTCCAGGGCAGACCAGGATAAGACTGAGTTTTCTGAGTTCCCTACAGGCCGAGGAATTCCTACAGCTACGAGCAGTAGTCCCAGTACTTTTTTGTGCTTACAAGTTGGACTTTTCAGTTTTTCAGACTCTTGTTTTTGGTGGGCTTGTATTCTGAACCAATTTACTTTTACAGTACTCTACCTTTCGTCGTACTCTTTTGGTTGGGTTTAGTTTTATGCATGAATTATTTGTTCCTTAGTGTTTTACATTTCAGCATTTTTGGGCTTGGAGATGTGTGTGTGTGTGCAGGTACTTAGGCAATGTCGCCCATGTTAGTGATATGCCTACTCGGTGCTAGTCACCAGCCCCTGGCCTATTGGAGGTAGGTTTGGGGAGTCACGACGCGGGCCCCACTGGGACGGGTCATGACACACTAGTTATTATGTGTTCTAAATAATATAACGTAAATCCTAACCTCTCTATTAGTGTATAGGTTTCCCATGCATTCAATAAAATGGAGGTGAGTGAAAACAATTCGATGATCATAATATGACTTAATAAATATTAAATATTAAATCTCAACTCACCTACAAAACCCTGATAAGAAACATCCCCTTTTCATATCCATGCATATGTATCAAGCATCTCATAATAATAATCAATCACAACCCTTAAATTGAAATATCCTGAAAAGGTAATATCAAACTAGGGACTCAATTTCAAGGGGTTCATAAAACATTAACTTAAATTCATTTTATAAAGTTCTAAATTGGAAATTGAAAACTATCTTGGTATGATGAGACATATCATCAAGGTATGAATGTTAAACATTTAAAATGTAATTTAAAAATTCATTTTTAAATCATTTAGAAAATAAAACATCATTTAAAAACCTTCATGAACATCAAGATGCCTTTTTAACAAAAAAATCCCCTTTTAAAATATATTTCAAAGAAACCCATTTATAATTATAAAAATATCTTAAGAAATCATATTAGTATCAAACATTCTTTCAAATTCTAATTTCACTTGAAAAAGACCATTAACGAATTTATACATTCAAATATAACTTTCTTAAACTAATTATTTCAAAACAAAAAATATAAAAGAGATAAAATATATTTATCCCACTTGGGGAAAACCTTGAAAACATTTTATTATCCAACATGGGAACCATATATAATTATTATTTTATATAAAATGATTTTATGAAAGATCAATCAATAAAATACATGTTATGTGGAGGAGTTACATAACACCAAATAACTAAAACATAGGAAGAATGAGTTTCTTATGATGGAGGAATCCCAAAAAATGATGAAGAAAATGTACAAAATCCATATACATCAAAATCCTAAAGAATAAGTTCACATTGAACCCTAAATTTGTCTAAAATGGAACTTAGGGTTCACAGGAGAAGAAAAAATAAAGATAAAATATACAAAGAGAGAAGATGAAGGAATATAAAGGTGCTTAAATTGTAGAAACAATCACAATCATAGAATAAATCCCAAGGAAAATCTATGAATTAAGAGAGGAATGGAGGGTATACATACATAGAGTTTTCTAATCTAAATGAGAGGGGAGGGAAGGGTAAAAATCATAAATTTAAGGAGGTATAGAATGGGAAAATCACTTTTATGTAAAACCAAAAAAAATCGTATGGTTTAGCCACACATTTTAGCTAGTTTTGTGCCAACATTGTGGGTTTCAATAGATAAGAACAATGCACTCCAATGATTTGGACACACAATTTTCTTAACCGTGTATGAACTGTGAATAACTCTCTATACCAAAGTGAAAAAACTCATTTGACACTTGTAAAATGATTTTTATAAACCACTCATGTCACAAACCATCTTAATATATCCATCCAACAAATGTTCGATCCAACATGTGACATACTGGGAAAGTGTTTCCCATCACCTAGAGCTGATATTACGTGTATGGGCGTTAAAGTGTAACCAATAGGAATGGGTTTTTACAAAAAATAAGAGTTAATAAATAGAAAAAACATGTATTACCACTCCATATATCATATTTCTATGTGTCGATAAGAAAGGAATAAGTTGTTATAAAATCAGTTAAACAATTTAAACCAAGAAATTAATTCTCTCACCCCAACTCCCTCACCTGCAGCTAGCGCTGAGTCCCACTGTGACCTCCACATATATAATTTAATTCACTAATAATCAAAAATAAATGTAAGAAAAGGACTAAATACCATATATGACAAAGGAAACTAAATAAATCAAAAAAACTAACATACTTTTATGTGACTTTACAAGTCAACATCCAAAACTAAAACCTCAATGCTCCATGAGTGGTAATAAAGGATCCATAATTTGAAACTGAAATGATAATAAAGGTTTGAGAAATTTTCTCATTAGGCATTCAAAATGAAACCAAACCCTAGGTAATGTATTAAAATAAAATATCCCTTTTTTGGTAGTTTTAAAAACATTATTAAAAAAAGGTTCTTATTTCATAAGCACATAAAATATAATATCATTTTAAAAACATTCCTTTTTATTTTGTTTAAATGGAAATAATTACCATGAAAACGAGTCAAAGGGATGAAAACTACTTTATTAAAACACCATTTAGAAACTATATATATTTTAAATAAATTTTTATGTATGATTTTAAATGCACTTTAGGAATCAATTTTACTAAATAGAAATAATGATCAAGAATAAATAAAAAAGACTACAAATTATGGGTATTATAAAAAAATAAAGGTCATAAGAAAATAATAAAATTAATAATCTAAAATGAGAATAATAGGAGAGTAAAATTAAGGTCATTAAGGCTAGTGGAAACCTTGACTAATGTCACCAATTTTAGATACCCTCAATTAGGGGAAAGAAACTAGTAATACATCACTAGATAGTCTAAAATAACATACTTCAATAGAAAAGCTTGTGGAAAGGGATCCCATCATATTCTTGGATCTCCTAACCATGAAAATGAGGTTCCCATGATGTTTGAATATTAATAGACATATGAAAAAACATACAACATCATCAAGTTATTATACAAACCCCTTGATCATATAAAGTCCATAATCAACTAGGATAATGTCTAAACCACACACCCTCAATATTTAAGAATTGAATTCCAATAAAACACCAAGGATTTACAATTTAAATCCAATGATATATTTAAACATTAATTTTTGAAGTGTGAAATTTACCACATAATCTATTTGAGAAATTTTTTGAAATATTTTTTGAGAACCAAGTTTGAGCAAAAAAATAAATTCATAAAGTTTACCTCTATCATTATGATCATATACACTAAAGAACCTTTGTATTTGGTCACGGAGTGATTTATGGTTTTTATTTTTTGTAAAATTTATTGAAGAACATTATAGTGGTTTTTAAGGATGTTGAGAGTCTTTTTATATTCTTGGAATGTGTTTTATAATGGTTAAATTTATTTTGACGAAGTTATGATGTTATTATACAAATCATAAGATTTTATCCAACCTGAGAAATTTAGAAATTATCAAGTGTAAAACTTTGAGCACCGATCATAAGGCTTATCATACTAAGTATAATAAATTTTCACTAGATGTAACACTTCATGTCTATGTGTGAATAATTTAGCCTAATTTTAAGCCTTAAATGATATAATTCATGTTTATACATAAGGATTTGAGCACTGATCATAAGCCTTTTCCATGATCATAGGTTCTCTTGCATTAAACTTAAGACTCTTTAGAGTGTATAAAATTGATCTCATGATCATAAGTCATTTATACGCAGAAAAATTATATGCTTATGTTGGGTGAATATTTGAGTTTATGGAATTTGAATATTCTAAATATGATAAATCCTAAGATATAAGAACTAATATTAAATATTAAAAAATCACATCTATAATGTGATTCATGTTGATTCATATAATATTTTTGAAAAATATTATCTTTGTTTGAATATGTTTGAATAACTGAGATAATATTTTAGAAAATATAGTGTGCTACTCGAAGGTGAGGTTGTAAATGAATAAGCTCAAGATGTTATATCTTTAATGTTTTTTTGATGATGATGTGATGACTTAATGATCATAAATCATGTACTTCTCAATTATTAATTCAAGCAGAGTTTTTTAGTTGAGTTATTAAAAGAAAAAAACTGAGAGATATTGGTTGAGTCATGATTTTTTAAAGAAAATGGAATTATGAGACGGATCTAGTTGAGTCAATAAATATCAATGGATGAAGATGAGTTTTTTGGTAAGTACTATTTCATTGAGTGCATAAATAGGAATATAATCCACTAGGAATGTACAAGAAAGACTATTTTTCATCTAATTTATAGAAATGTGAAAAAATACTTCACATCATTTACTTAATCAAGAAGTGAAAATAATATAGATGGAAGTAACAAATGGGAATTATATAATGATTCTTTTTTGTGGGAAACAATAAAGTCTTATTGGTTTCGATTATAAGGATAGTAAGTTATATGGGTACCATTTAATACTCTTAGATAGAATGAATTCAAAAAAATTAATTTAGAGAAGATTTAAATTGAGTGTAGTATGAAAAAATAAATATAGGGGGATGTTTTTTTGGTGAAAACCAAGATATTGTGGAATAATGTTGAGTAGGGATGAAAACTATGAGTAACTGAAAGTATAGAATAATCCATTATAATTTTTAATTTTGGAATTGTTCATAGTTTAGATTTTTGAATAGAATAAGAAAAATTATTAAATCTACATTAGAGGTGCATGAAGTGAGTAGTTCCCCATTAATATTTCTAAAGGCTCAATAAGGAAGATATATGACTATTGTTTCTGAAGAAATAAATATTTCCAACTGATGGGTCACATTATCATAATATACTACACTATATATTACCTATGGAGAATACCATGATAGGGTGACTCAAAGTCCTATGAGTCTCTACCACCAATAGCCTATATCATTTTTATTAAAAAAAACTATGATGACATATGTTCGTGGTAAGTTAGGACATGTTGGGTGTGTCACGAGTAATATTTCATTAATGAATAATGAGAGAAAGGATTTTACCTTCTTTTCTTTAACAGAAGTTGATATATCAAGACCTTTAATGGAAATGAAATATATTAACTAAATCTATGGCCATGGTGTTCTATATTAATGTTCAATTTTATAAAATGGAAATAAAGAGACATCGAGCACATAGGTTGATTGAACCTGCATGAAACCTTTTTGATTAGAGATATATTGATAATGGTATTATATTACATAGTAAGTATCCGTATGAGGTATTATATATTTTTATAAATAACTTCTTTCTCTATGGATTCCTTGGCGTGTTTCTAGATGTGAACCTTGGACTTTAGTCTAGTTTGCCTAATGCCACTGAGAAAGTGTCCTACAAACTAAGTTCATCTAGAATCTCATTTAAATAAATATATTATGATTTATTATTTAACAAGTTGAATAAATAATATTACCGCACATGGTTTAATAATTATTCTTGTTTGTTTGATTTCATATATTCTGTCACAAGTTATTAGAGTGAATATAATGCGAGAAAAATATTTTAATAATATTTATTTTTTATTTAGTGAATATATTTTTCATTTATTTATTGGAAAATAATGCAGTGATATTTATTTATGAAATAAATAGTAATTATTAAAGGCCTGATAAATATTGCCGAGGAATGATGGACCAAGTTTTTAGGTTCAGTGAGAAATAATATATTTTGAATATTTTTTAATAATATTTAATTTAATTTTCAAGTTAAGAATATGTTCAGGAAATAATATTATTATTATTATTTTAGACATGAGGTTCTTCAAGGGATTAAATAAATATTAAAGGGAACTTGTGAAAATATTTTTTTCTAAACCATATAGTTATTTAAACCCAATTATATTTTTTTTCAATTGATCCAATTCATTTACATTGTATACTATGACAGCCGAAGAGGATTATCTCAAAAACTAGAGAGCTCCCTCTCCAAGAATGCTCCCAATAATGGCGAGCATTTTTCCTCCGTATCCCACTCTCGTTTATATAGAGATCAAGGATAAATCTTTGGAAGAAATGAGCATGGTGATAAAAGTTGAATGGTGCAAGAGATAGGATCTTCCATGAAATCACACACAGATTTTACTAAATGGAGAGTACTTACCTCAAGTGCAAGGTAATTATTTAAATTGATTAAATTAATTATAAATAATTTTTTATGATCCTCCCTCCTATTCTGATGTTTTATCCTTTGTTTGTTTTCTTTGATTCAATTTAGCTGATCACAACATTTATCATCATGTAGATATCAAATTGATCATTAATAATGATAGAAATAAATGTTGGGAATGACCCATCACACGCTTCCACTACACCTAGAACCTTAAAGTTGTATCATAGGGTCACATAATTATTTTTAATTATTTATAGATCATTGATTGATTTACACATTTATCATTTTGTTTTCAATTTTTTTTAATCATTATTTTAATCTGAAATGATAGATATTCTTCTTCTTATTTCATTTCCCATAGATCTAATCAAAATAAGTAATTTTATTAATTAAATAATATCAAATTACTCATTCGATGGTTCTGAGGATTCCGGTTGGATAACATAGGAGTAAACGTCGTGTATCCATTGTTACATGCCATGTACTAGTGTTCAATGCACCAGGAATTAATTCAAAATTAATTTAATCTGTGTGAATTGAATACATATAGTGCATTTTATTTATTAAGCCACATGTTGATCTGGATAACCTGGAACATAGTCATCTAGAGTACATTTCGTGTAGCTAATGTACACGGTGTTAGTCCTTTACGTCATAGATGGTCCACATATATTCATTAATGTCCTACCTAACTGGTGACCATGTTACTTGGATACCACACGTTGTGTAGACCTTTTATAAGCAGTGTAGTCCAATTTTTTCCCAAGAATGATTTATGTTCTGAATCCTTAGGTGTGTGCCTTAGAGAGACGGTGAGAGTTGTTCACACAATGTGGATATATTATACATGCCATGTACTTATACCAAATTACCTAGAATTAAAACTATTTTATTATACGGTGTAAACCATATCGATAAGTGTATACATGTTGTCATTAATCTGATAGGACACTCCATGTGATCATATTTAAGATATATATAAATGTCTAATTTATTTCTGTGTAATTATCAAATCTGCATATCAAGTGTGATTCCTATTACAGGTTTTACTATACGTACATTTATGCATTACACATGACATAAAAATAATTTAATTCATGTAATCATTAAGTTTATAGTAAACTTCATGAAATTACGTGATAATTCGTGTATCCCATATGTCACAAGAGTAAAAATTATACGAGTATAATACATGTTAGTTAGATTCAAATGAGTATTCACTATTTTTCCTCTAAGGTAAATTTTTGTACATAGTTAATTTTAAATAAATAAATTTAATTTATTTAAAATTATGATGGAGAATAATCTCAAGGAAATTTATATGAGAATTAAGATAAAAGATTTGTTTAATTAATGAAGATAATTAATTGATTTGAGAAATATTTTCCTTAAATAATAATGATTAATAATTGAATTCAAGTTTTATTTTAAATGCATTATTTTTTTCATGAATGTGTATGATCATGAGTATAGATAAGACCTTTTTATGTGATTTGTTTCATTTAATTTGTTATTAAATTAGATGATTGGAATGTAAGCCTTCTCTTCTCTTATTATGTAAGGGCCTATGTTCCCATGGTTTCTTTTATGTAAACTATTTTCCCTTAACTGTGTGTGAGTGGAAGAATATGTAATTGATAGAGTTACCATGATATAGAATTTCGTTCAAGTTGTAATCCAAGGAGAAAACAATCCAAGAGATATACATAGGTGGAAAGGTAGAAAATTGTAACATAAACCTTAATTTGTTCATGTTTTTCCCCTAGGTCAATAGTTAGTTTATCAACCACTAGATAAACTATCCAATAATAAGATATCTAGATAATACCCCTTTATTAATTTTTTTTTATAAAATTTCATGGTTATTTCGTTATGGATGTTTTTTCATGATCATGTGAATTAAAAAATTAATAATCATGCAAGGTAGAACTAAAATAAATTGTCTTATATGTAAATATTATCTAAGACATGGTTAATCACTTATGTAAATCCACTTAATATTAAAAATCATGTAATAAAGATAATAATTGTAAATTTATGCATAAAAGGAAAAAATCCATCAATTATATATATTAATTGGGTATAGACTTCCACTACTTCAGTTAAAATCAAAACATAGTTTAAAGTGCTTAACCAACCAAAGTTGGGGTGATTTCAATTTTTGGGGAATTATAACATGATTTTATGGGTTAAATTAACACAGTTCACATCAAGGGTTGACATAAAAATAAGGAATTTGTGTAAATGAGAGGCATGGGTTGAGGAAATTCAATTTAAGGAATTCAGGATTGCGGAGTCCACTCAATAGATCAAGGAACTATGAGTTAATATAGTTGTAAATTGGAATTATAAACTAAAACCATTAATGTTTTTTGAACAACCAAATTTTGGGTAATGAGAAGGGGAATATAGAACCTTTCCACTAGAATTTCCAAGAAACATGATATTATGAAGCCAATGGTGAGGGATATTGGGTTTTAATTAAATAGTAAGAGATTAATAAATATAAATTTTATTTATTTGTCTAAATTTTATCAGATAAATTACTAAAATTTTGATCATATTATTTATAGAAAAAACAATATGATAACTTCAAACATATCACTACAATCCATACTTGAGAAGGATAGCATTCTCACTAGAAAAAATTTCCAAGAGTAAAAAAGGTGCTTACAGGTTATACTTCTCTATGGAAGTAAATTGTATGTTCTCAAAGAACCAATTACTGATGTACCTATAAATGAGGGTAGTGATGAAGAGTTGTCTCACAATGAGAAACATTTGAACAATTCTACAAATTTTTGGTGTTTAATTTTGTCATCTATGAACAATGATATTTTTATGTAACATGAGGAAATGGATGCATATAGCTTGATGTCTCACCTTCAGGATCTCTATCAAGAGAATATGATACAGGAGATATACAAGATCTCTAATGCCTTTTTCCATAATGAACATCAGAGAGTCTATTCCACCTTGGCCTCAAGTAGTCAATATTATTGGCATCATTGAACCCTTAGAAACCTTAGGGATTAAATTCATGAATGAGTTGCATACAAATCACATACTTTAATAACTTCTCATGGCCTTATTTGGTTTTATTACTAATTAAAATATTAATAATAATGATGAGTGTCTTTTGGAAATTCTTACTTCGATTCAATAAGTGAAGAAGTACACGGGGCATGAAAAACCTACAGTTCTTATGATGAATAAGAAAATGAAGAATAAGGAAAATGGACCCAAGACACATAACAATTCTAAAGCTCTTGAGCACCATCCTTCATAGAATAGGACGATATAGTGGCAAGGCAAGGTTAAGGAGGAAATATGTTTTTCATGTGGAAAACAAGGACACCAGAAGAAGTATTTCACCTCGAAGAAAGGGTAATCTACAAGTGAATTTGTAATCAAGTGTCAAATTTTAATATCTACACATTGAGTATTAGATAAAACTTATGGTTCTCACATCTATATAAAAATGGATGAACCAAGTACATTATAAATGGTATCTATAGGAGAGGTGGTTTTGAGAGAATTCAATGGTCTGTCGATGGATTATCTAGCCGTTGGTGGCTAACACTTTTCATTTTTAACATGAATGATTTTGGTTTTAAAGGATTGTTATTATCTACCAACTTTTACCAAGAACATAATTTTTATATCAATCCTAGATGGGATGGGTTTATTTTGAAGTTTAGAAATAAAAGTTGTTTATTTTGTAAATAAAACATATATTATGGGATGGAACATTTAAAAAATGGTATTTATGTATTAAATTAAAAAAACAAGTATTGGAAATTGATAATGAATCATTTTCACATGAATCATATAACTCCTAGCTATGGAATGAACATCTTGGTCATATAAATGAGAATTTTTTGTAAATTATCTATCAATATGGTTATTTAGAATCATCTAAGATAAAACCACTTGAAATATGTCATGCTTGTTTATAAAAAATGATCAAAACACCATTTGGTGTACATGGTGAAAGGGCCAAAAATCTTATAGGATTGGTACAAACAGATGTTTGTAGACCATTTCCATAAGATGCTAGAGGTTGGTATTATTACTTCATAACTTTTTACTAATGACTTGTATATATATGGATATGTCTAATTGATGAGGTATAAGTCTAATTCCTTTGACAAATTCAATGAATTCAAGAATGAATTATAGAATCAACTTGGAAAGAATATAAATACGCTTGGATCATATTGAGGTGGTGAATATCTTAACCAAGATTTTATCAAATTTCACTAGGAGTTTGGGATTCTATCTCAACACACTCTACCTTTTAAACAACAATGGAATGGTGTTAGTGAAAGGAGGTACCATACCTTGTTATACATGGTAAGGTAGATAATAATTCATGAATATGTCCTATTATCTTATTGTGGATGTACATTACAAATCGTGGTATACACATTAAACTGAGCAATAAATAAAGAGGAAAATGGAATTACCTTTGAGTTATGGAGTAGAAAGAAACATGTTTTTGTATCAAACCCATGTATGGGGTTGAGAGGCCTTTGTTAAGGCCTTATCAGGAAAAAAACTTACATCCCAGGGTATAAAGTGTATCTTTATAGGGTATCCCATAGAAAAAATGGGATACTACATATACAACTCCTCAGAAAAGAATTTGATTGTCGCCAAAAATATTTGTCTTTATTGAGAGGGAGAACATCCAAAAAAAGGATAGTGGGTGAAAGATTGAATTAAATGAAGTTGATGCATAAGATATAAAAGAGTGTATATAAGAAAATGGTCTATAGGTCCCAATGGAATACGTAGTTCCTAAATCACAAGTATTGCATATAAGCACAAGAGAGGTAATAGAACAAGGGAGATATGGTTTTCTAGTCACCAAATATAGAGACTCATTATTGGTTGAAAACGATGAACCTATCTCCTATAAATAGGTAGTAGAGATCTCAAAATCTACAAGATGGAAAGTATCCATGAATTCTAAAATGAACTCCATATATCAGAACCAAGTTTGGGTTTTGGTCAATTCCCCAGTTGATATAAATCCTATAGGGTGAAAATGGGTATTGAATTGAAAATAGGACATGAAAGGTAAAGTAAATGCATTTAAATCAATTATAGTGGCTAAAGGGTTTAAACAACATCAAGTAATTGACTATGATGAAACCTTTTCATTAGTTTCCATGTTTATGTTCATTAGAATTATAATTTGTATAGCAACTTACCATGACTATGAGATTTGGAATATGGATGTGAAAATTTTATTCCTTAATGAGAACCTTTAGGAAGATGTCTATATGAAACATACAGAAGGTTTTGTGACCCTAGGTGATGCCAACAATATTTTTAAGTACCATAGATCCATTTATGGATTGAAGTAAGAATCCATGTAATGGAGCATTCGATTTGATTAAGCTATTAAAGAATTTTTTTTATTAAAAATGAATGTGAGCCATGTGTTTATAAGTGGTTTAGTGTAAATTTAATCCTTATCCTAGTATTATATGTTCATGAAATATTACTTATTGGATATGACATACCAGTATTAAAAATGTTAAGGAATGTTTAAAAAGTGTTTCTCCATGAAGGAATTAGGTGACACAAACTATATTTTAGGGATCAATACCATTCATGATAGATCCAAGAGGCTTATTGAACTAAGTAAAAGTACATACATTGACTAGATACTAATGAGATTTAATATAGAACAATCCATTAGGGTATTGGTTCTAACATCACATGGTATACAACTTTCTAAGAAAATGTGTTCTTAGACACTATAGGATAAAGATAGAATGACTAAGATCCCTTACACTTCAGCAATAGGATCAATCATGTATTCCATCTTATGTACTAGACTTGATGTTTTCATATGCATTGAGAATAGTTGTAAGATATCAAGATGATCTTAGATAACAACATTGGTATGTTATTTAAGATATCCTTAAGTATTTAAGAATAACTAAAGATATGTTCCTGGTGTATGGAGGAGATGAGGAGATGGTAATCAGGGGTTATACTGATGATAGTTTTCTAATTGAGCATAACGATTAGAATTCATAGTCAGGATATGTTTTTTGTCTCAACGGAGGAGCGATGAGTTGGAAGAGTTCAAAGAAGCCACTATTAACTAATTCTATAGCGGATTATGAGTATATAAAAACTTTGATGTAGCTGAGGAAGTTATTTGGATGAAAATATTTTTCTAGGAGCCTTATGTGGTACCAAGAAGTGAAGACCCTATCACATTGGTTTGTGATAATAATATAGTGGTGTATCATGTAAAACAGCCAAGGTCACACCAAAATAGAAATAATATACTCAAGAAGTATCACCTCTTAAAGGATTTTTATCAGTGGGGTGAATTTGAAGTAAGCAGAGTACCCACATAAGAGAAAATAGAATACCCCTTGACTAAAGCCCTATCTCAGTAAAAGAATGATTATTATATGGGAGCTAGAGGACTGAAGGTTGTTAGTAGTTGTCTCTAGTGAAAGTGGGAGTCTATTGGAGTTGGTTCCCTAGAACCAAATTATATGTACTTTATGATAACCTATATTCATAGTTTTGATAATTAATAAACTTTTTTCACATCATGATTATTCTACTTCATAACATAGTCTTTGATAATGTATTAAGTATAATTATCGCACTAAAAGGTCATAGTAGTTACCCACTATGATGAGAACCTATAAGTGTTACAACACTATTGTTCAATATATGTCCAGTATCCAAATGATATCATTTGAGGGGAAATTTATATAGGATATTAGGGATGGTGGATCATAGGAGTTTGAGACACCCTCTCATGGTGTTCGTCCTTAGTAATATCCAGTGTAGGATATTATTAGAATAAGACCCTTCAGTAGGAAATAAACATTTATATGTGTCATTGAATGTTCTTTTATGTGGATGTGTGTATTGAACCTTAGGATTTAAGAGCATTATTAATGAGTATTTTTATTCACATACATTTATGTGTTGATGAAAACTGTGACGAAATATGTTTACAATGTGGTAGGATACGTTGGGAGTGTCAAGAGAAATATTTCATTATTGAATAATGCGAGAAAGGATTTGTCCCTTCAATTCTTTAACAAATGTTGATATCTCAAGACCTTTTTATTAAAATGATATATACTAAATAAATCCATGTCCATGGTGTTCTATGAGAATGTTGATTTCAGAGAAGTCAAAGAAAGAGATATCAAGTGCATAGGTTGATGGAACCATCATAAAACCTTCTTGATTAGAGATATCTCAATAAGGGGATCATATTAAATAGTAATCATCTGTATAAATTATTATGTCATTAAAGAATTAACATTATTCTATGTGGGTACCTTACCATGTTTCTAGAATTTAACTTTGGAATTTAGGCTACTTCTCTTAATGCCACTAAGAAAGAGTCCTAGAGGGTCACACAATAAGTGTATCTAGAATCTCAATTTAATAATAAATTATCCTTTATTACTCAAAAATGTGAATGAACATTATTTCTACATGTGGTTTAACAATTATTCATGTTTTTGTGATCGCATATATTCTCTCCCCTATAATTTGAGAGAATATAATGTGAGCAGAATATTTAATAAATATTTATTTTTTATTTGTTTAATATAATATTTATTTATTTATTAGAGAATAATGCAGTGATATTTATTAACAAAATAAAGACATTATTTAAGGCCCGATAAATATTGTGGAGAAATGGTGGACAAAGTTTTTAGGTTCGGTGAGAAAAAATATATATTGAATATTATTTTATTAAGTAATATTTAATTTAATTCACAAGTTAAGTGAATTTCAAGGAAATAATAATATTATTATTATTTTAGAAATGGGGATCAATATGGTATTAAATAAATATCAAAGGTAACTTGTTCAAATATTTATTTCTAAACCCTAGAGATATTGAAACCCAATTATATTATTTTTTCAATAGAGCCAATTCATTTGTGTTGTGCATAATGACAACTTGAGAGAAACCCCTCAATCCCTATAGAGCTCCCTCTCCAAGAAATCCACCAAGAATGGAAAGATATCTTCATACACCTCCCACTGTCGAGTCTAGAGAGATAAATGAGAATTATTTAGAAGTGATTCTCATGGAGATCAAAAGAGAATGACGCAAGAAATTGGATCATCCATGCTAGATCATTTATATTACTATGATGACATTAGAAGATTTTTGGAACACACGTGGATAACTTATAGAGTAAATCTTCTCTTGATTCATACAAAGAAAGGATAGTACAACATATATCTGTTGTTAGATCCATCAATGAAGAAAGAATTCATGTAAGGTAATTATTTATATTGATTAAATAATTATAAATAATATGTTATGATCCTCGCTCTAGTTTCAAAATTTTATCCATTATATATTTTATTTGATTCAATTCTACTGATCATGACATTTATCATCATGTAGATCTTAGATTTATCATAGATCATGAAAAAAATAAAATTCAAGCATGACCTATCACATGCTTACGCTGCATTCAGAACCTTATGATCTGACTCATCTTGGTTACCCATTCTTGTATGAAGGTAGTGTGAAGTTGCATTATCTGGTGTGATTATGTACTTGCATAGTTCCACTCTATTCAACCACTGTATGATCTTTGTTTGTTTTTTCACATAGTAGAGTGGTTGTGGTTGGGTGTAGTAACCAACAATGATAAGGAGTAGGTTTCCTAGTAAGGTACTGAACCTTGTAAAACATATTTTGTTCATTTTTATTTATTTTCTACATACAAGAGTGGCATCGATACTCTATACTCAAGTGAATCAAATATTAAAAGATTATAGATTTTGATTATATAAATGAAAAAATTATAAAAACTATTCTTCATTGATTCATCCCCCTCATCATTGAAGTAATCATATCTTAGTAAATTCAACTGGTATCTGAGTATAAGTCACTTTGGTTGATTCATTTAGGTTCCCAAAATGGATAATATGAATTTACTGAATAACAGGGGTGATCCAACATTTTATGGAACAAAGTATCATAGTTAGAGTAATATAACATTACAGAATCTTCTATATTTTTGTTTCGAGGTTTTTAATACTTCTATCTTTGGTTTTAAAAAAATGAGGGGAATGCTCCAATGAACCTAGATAATGAAAGAAATTTGGATAATGATGGAAAATCACAAAATTTTATTTGTATTTCATTGTTAGAAAAGTCTTAAAAAAATTTGAGAATTCAAGCAAAAAAATAAATATGGGATTCTATTTATATTGTCTATGAATAAAATGTGAGAGTCAAAGAGGCTAAATTTAAAATTTTAAGAGGTAAGTTTGAATTCATCAAGATGGGAAAGGAAGAAAAAATTTATGTTTATTTCACTATGGTAAATGATGTTGTTAGTAATATTTAAGGATTTGGTGAAAAACTAAAGAACCAACAATTATCAAGAAGCTTATAAAGAATTTTTAAGGCATGTTTGATCCTAAGAGCCAAGATATGAAGAAAAACATGATCTTTCTATGTATGAATTGTATAACGTTATCTTATCTTATGAAATGAGAAATATTACATCATTCAAGAAAAACTGTAAAATATGAAATGGAATTTGAGGCCATAATAAAGTGGAAAATTAAAAATATATTGATAAATTATATCCAATTTATTCAAAAAATTAAAAAGATAATGGAAACATTCAAATATTCATTTCTCTTATATGAAAGATGTAATGGCCCGGACCTCTCCGGTCCACTACTTTGTGGAATTTTGGTGTTGGAGGTGTTCCGGGAGGTCAAGGGGACTTATCCCCAACACTTTGCAAATTTTCCAGTTCTGTGAACAGTGTTTCCAATTTTATGAACAGTAACAGATCGGTCTCACCGATCGGTCTCACCGATCGGTCTGACAGATCGGTCTCACTGATCGGTCTGACAGATCGGTTTCACTGACCGGTCTGACAGATTGGTCTCACCGATCAGTTTCATAGATCGGTGTGACAGATCGGTTTCACAGATCGGTCTGACAGATCAGTTTCACAGATCGGTCTGACAGATTGGTCTCACGGATCGGTCTGACAGATCGGTCTCACCGATCAGTTTCACAGATCGGTGTGACAGATCGGTTTCACGGATCGGTCTGACAGATCGGTTTCACAGATCGGTCTGACAGATCGGTCTCACCGATCGGTCTGACAGATCGGTCTCACCGATCAGTTTCACAGATCGGTCTGACAGATCGGTTTCACAGATCGGTGTGACAGATCGGTTTCACAGATCGGTGTGACAGATCAGTGTCACATATTGGTTTCACAGATCGGTGTGACAGATCAGTTTCACAGATCGGTTTCACAGATCGGTGTGACAGATCAGTTTCACATATTTGTTTCACAGATCGGTGTGACAGATCAGTTTCACAGATCGGTGTGACAGATCAGTTTCACAGATCGGTTTCACAGATCGGTTTCACAGATTGGTGTGACAGATCAGTTTCACATATCGGTTTCACAGATCGGTTTCATGTACAATAACAGTGGGTGAACAGTGTTTCCAGACTCCTACAGTTTTTCCCCTTTTGACGTTTCCTTTGACGTAAAATACATTTAAAGCCTTATTTTAAGGGCTCCTAAGGCCGTTTAAAATACCATAAATCCTATATTAATTATTCCTAAGGCTTGGAATGTTTTACTTGGTCAACCGCGTGGGTTAATGCGATCTGTTTTTAATGGAGAATTAACCGGATCTTAAACTGTCGCCCCATTGAATCTTAAAAATGGACGAGATATCATTCTTCCTTGTTCTTTCCCTTTGTTCTCGATTAAGAGGCACTAGAACCTTTCAATCCTTTCCATAGGAGTTTCACAATCAACCTTTACTCCTAGGATCAGTTCCTCTCTATTGGATGCAACCGAGCCGTGTCGATCAATCTTCGATATAAGCATCCTCCGGTGGATGCAGTTGTCACGAGGGGAGGATCGTGACCTGTTGTGTGGATAAAGGACGTCAAGAACTCTTCGAGGTAGGGGATTCATGGCTTCTCTAATTGTATATGTTCAATCATAGAATTATCATGATTTATCGCTTTGGATCACAATGAAATTGACCTAATTAAATACTTGAACCGGATTAAAAGAATTGGTTGATCGCATGCTGTTGCTTTATACCGTGATAACGGTTTGCCTCATGTTTTCCTAGATATAGTGATATCTATGTTTTCTTTGATTTGTTGTTCGTTCATGATAGAAATTGATAATTAATGTAAAGCCGGAATTAATTGTTAATTAATTGGCTAAAGATAAAGAGGCATGTAAATTAATCTGGTTATTGTCGTTGTTGTAGTTGTTCTAATTTGAGGATAATCAAATTAGGGAAGTAAGCATGGTTATTTAATTGTGATAGCTTGCTGATTAGGTATCCATGATTGGAACCTACGAATAACAAATCTGCCAATTCCATATGGATTAGAAAACAGATTATGTGGGAATTTCTAAAAGGGTTCTGAGTTACCCTCTTGTTTGTTAAAGGGTCAAGAGCCCATGATGTGATGTTTGTTTTTCTACTGCTTGTGCTGTGATGTGAGCCTGGATGGTTTTTGTGATATGTGGAGGCATGGAGGCCTTGTGGTTGTGGCAGCGGATCACGCCTAGTGTGGCGAGATGCATCAGTTTATGCATATGGGTGTCGGGGAGGACACCAGGGGTGATGGAATGGGTTGGATGTGGTTGCTAGTTTCTTGCAGTTTTCTTGAATGTTAATCTGCTTTGCTTTTCCCCACTGCTCAAGGCAGCTGGTCTTGCTACCATTATTCTGAAGGAGGCGAAGACGCGCGAGGTATGCCACGTGCTTTCCGTGTTTAGCCTCTCGAGGGAGAATGGGTATATGCTCTTTCTATAGGCGGCAAAGACTCGATGGGTAGTATATATACTCACTGTGTTGAGCCTCCTTTGTGTTTATAAGCATAGGCTGTTTTTCTAGAATGCCTGGGAATGTGGAAAAGTAATTTTGTAATGAATGTTTGATTAAATGGTGAAAATCCATGGGGATGGAGATGTTGTAATTTAAAGGTGATGTGAATCTTAAAAAGGAGCAGTTGTTTTTTTGAAAGTGATGCCAATTCAGTTTAATGTGGAATTTTTCATTCTTAATTAATGTTTAAAGAATTAATTAATGTACAGTGGAACTGATAAATGAGAATGGAGTAATCTAATAAAGCTCTTCAATTGGTTGTGTGCTTATAGGATACCTAGTCTTTGAAGTAGCAGCCTGGAGTCTGAGAGTTAGTTGCAGTTGTATCTAAGACTAGGTAATGCCCATAGTGTGGATGTGAGATATATATATATATTCTGTACTTTTTGTGTTTCTATACGCTGCTCCACCCTATCGGTAAGGGCAACTGACGCCCCGGGGATTCTGAGCCCTGGGGGGGTGTTTTCCCCAACATTCTGATGGGAGGTTGAATGGCTGACTACCCCCTTTGGCCCCGCTATCTTCTCTTGGTAGATCTTTGTACTGGTAGGCACAGTGGTTAGTTTTACCCATATATGTGTGTAGAGGGCTGTGATGGCTTGTGGTTATTTCCCACACATATATTCTGGATATAGTATCCTATGGACTACTATAGGTGTAACCTGTATAGGCTATAATGGCTTGAGGATCCTTACTCGGAGTATGGGATGTAATGGCTTGAGGTATTATACCCGATGTATGATACACGTTATACGAGCTGTGGTGGATCCCAGAAACTACCTGGTTACTTTGGTTTTGAGGAAGGTGTGGTGCTTCGCCCAGGTGTCTGCGGGCAAGCCTTTGTGGTGCACGAGGTGCAAATTGTGGAGCTTAGCCCAGGTGTCTGCGGGAAAGCCTTTGGAGAGAGATGCACAGGACGTATGTCGTTGGGGGCAAAGCGGCAAACCAGTGGGGAAGTAGTAGCAGGGTACCCTTGATATTCTTTACTATATTCCATATTCTTTTATGCGTTACTTGGTGAGAGTAGCCATGGTGAGGTTGGGAACTTAGTATACCTGTTTAGATAACGAGTTAGTTTCACTTGTTGTTCACTGGGCTTTAACATGCTTTCTTTACTTTTTCACGAGAGGCTTGGGAAGGATCCTACTGAGTATACTGTTATACTCATCCTATGTATATATAAACTGTTTTTCAGGTCATTTGGAGCAGGTTGGAGATCAAGCTGGTTACTACTAGCTTGCGGTTGGAGGAGGAGCTGTTCGGGCTCGTGGTCACTGCCATTTTTCTTTCTTTTGGGTACTTTTAGTTTCCCCTTTTTGTTGTAGTACTTTTGCATGGAATTTCATATATGTACTTGGTTTCCTTTTATATTTTAGTTCTGAGTTGGAGTTGATTTGAGTCTATTCTATCTCTCTCTTCCGCATGTGTTCTCTTAGAGGGTAATGCCTCCCATTTGTATGTTTATTATACCCTTGGTGCTAGTCGCCAACCCGGGTCCTACTGGAGGCGGGACTCGGGGGTCATTATCTCCCTTTTCACATTGCCGTCCCAGGAGGGGTACACTTTGTGGGGAGGGGGTCGTGATAGAGTGGTATCAGATGTCTGGTTGAGGGATAGGATGGAGTTTAGAGTTAGGCACAGGTGAGGATGCATGGGATGGTAGGGCAACGGTGTCATTCATGTTTAGCAAGTGGGGTAAACACTGGAGACTGGAAGAGACATAGGCATTCAGGGCCCCCTATGATCTGTTGCACGGACCTTTAAGTTTACGATGGCTACTAAACAAAGTGATACTGGTTGTAGGGTAGAGACCTAGGAAAGGATCATGCATCATTATTCTTTGCGCCTGTGTTTGAATGGGTAGACCTTGGGATACGTAACCAAAAATTAATAAAACAAAATAATTAATTAATTAATGTTGAGTCTTCCATATTCCAGGCTTAGGAGCTCTAATAGTTGTTATTTTACATGTATGGCTCCAGGTCGACGTCCTCGTCAGGTTTGCGCAGAAGGTGCCCAGCAGGCTGTTCCAGCAGATCGCCGCCGGGTAGAGGTTGACGACGATGACACTTGGAGGAAGACACTCCGAGAGTTCCAGCGCTAGAGTCTACAGAAGTACGAGGGCTCCCTTTCAGATGCAGTCACAGAAGACTGGTTGGAGGAGGTCGAGATAGGCTTCAGTTCGATTCGTGCTCGGAAGGAACACTAGGTGTCCTTGGTTGTGATGATGCTGCGTGGAGCAGCGAGACAGTGGTGGTTCTTGTTCCTTGGGGATCGTGAGGAGTCAGCGATCTCATGGGAGGAGTTTTGAGACAAGTTTAGAGTCGAGTTTCTTTCATCGACTGCGAAGGCGTCCAGTCGCCAGGAGCTACTCACCCTTCGACAGGGGAGCTCCAGTGTTCGAGAGTTTGGAATCCATTTCAGGAACCTTCTACGATATGCTTCAGACTTGTTACCAGATGATGAGGCCAGGGCGAGGCATTTCGAGGAGGCTTTGCGTCCAGAGATCCAGCGCCAGGTCACCCCATTTATGCTGAAGACATATCTTGAGGTGCTGGAAAGGGCAGAGGTTGTTGAGAGGACTTTGACCAGGACCGGATCGTCACGAGAGGGGAATCGTCATGATTCCTCACGAAGCAGAGCTGTGGTCCGGGGTTCCCGGTTTTCAGGACAGAAGAGTTTCCGTTCACCTGGGGGTAGGTCCCAGCCCTTCCCATCTCGTTTCTCCGGAGGCAGCAACTCTTAGGCCTATGCCAAGGGATCAGGCGCTTGTTTTTCTTGTGGTGGTCGTGGTCATCAGCAGCGGGAGTGCCCGACTTTTCAGAGCAGTCATCGTGCACCAGGAACTCCACTCCAGGTTCCTCCGTTGAGGCAGTTCCAGCCGAGGCAGCAGCAGCAGGTTGCACCAGCTTTAGATCACCCGAGGGTAGATGGAGCAGGTAGAGGACAGCCCCATGACGCTCCCTGTCCTCAGAGAGCAGAGCGTGGCCGTGGTGGTGGTCGTCATCAGGGTCAGAGAGGCCGCGGAGGTGGTCGTGGTCAGCTTCATGCTCTAGCGTTGCCAGCCCCAGGCGAGCCAGATGTCGTTCGAGGTACCCTTTGCTTGTTTTCTACCTTGGTGTATGCCTTGTTTGATTCAGGAGCGACACACTCCTTTATATCCCCTACCCTTGTCCACACTTTGGGACTTGAGGTAGAGAGGCTTCCAGTGCCCTTGGCGTTGACTATGCCAGTTGGAGGTCGAGCTATCTTGTTTGAAGTATGTAGAGACTGTGAGCTAGTGTTGGGGCAACACCGCTCTTGGGGAGATTTCCTATGTTTACGAATACAACCATATGATGTCATCCTCGGCATGGATTGGTTGTATTCGGTGCAGGCTATTGTTGATTTCTACAGGAAGAAGGTCGTTTTCTTTGATGAAGATGGAGAGGAAGTAGTGTTTGTTGGTGAGAGAGATCCTCGGATGAGTCATAGACGAGTTTCATCCTTATCATCCATGATGGCTGGGATGATGCTGAGTTCTTCAGAGGTTCAACAGTTGGCGTTTCCTAGGGTCGTAGAGGAGTACCCTGACGTCTTTCCAGAAGAGGTTGTATCCTTACCCCCTCGACGAGAGATCGAGTTTGGGATCGAGCTACAGCCGGGAGCGTCTCCTATCTCTATGTCTCCGTATAGGATGGCCCCTTCTGAGTTACGAGTGCTATGTATACATCTCGATGGTCTGTTTCAGTGTGGTTTTTTTTGGCCAAGCGTGTCACCATGGGGTGCACCAAATTTGTTTGTGAAAAAAGGCCGACGACAGTTTGCGGTTGTGCGTCGATTATCGTCGGTTAAACAAAGTGACAATAAAGAACCTCTATCCTCTCCCGCGGATTGATGACCTATTTGATCAACTGAAGGGTGCAAGTTGGTTTTCAAAAATAGACTTGCGGTCAGGATATCATCAGATGCGTGTAAAGGATGAGGATATCCCGAAGACTGCTTTCTGTTGTCATCATGGGCATTATGAGTTTGTTGTAATGCCATTCGGCGTGACAAATGCTCCAGCTGTTTTCATGGGGTTGATGAATGCTGTGTTCCGTGAATTCCTGGACAAGTTTGTTGTGGTTTTCATCGACGACATCCTTGTGTACTCCACATCTGAAGAGGAGCATGTAGAGCATCTACGAGCCATTTTGGGAGTTCTTCTCCAACATCGGTTGTTTGGGAAGTTGTCCAAGTGTGAGTTCTGGGCTCAAGAAGTTCGTTTCTTGGGACATGTTGTGTCCCAACAGGGAGTAGCTGTGGATCCTTCGAAGATAGAAGCAGTGGTGTCTTGGCCAGCCCCCAAGACCGTGTCAGAGGTGCGAAGTTTCCTTGGTCTCGCAGGCTATTATAGGAGGTTTGTAGCCAATTTCTCCCGAGTTGCGACTCCTCTGACAGCTTTGACCAGGAAGGATCAAGCGTTCATATGGACTGATCAGTGTCAGGCAGCTTTCGAATATCTAAAGGAGAAGTTGGTAAGTGCTCCAGTCCTTTGTCTTCCAGCGGAGGGAGTCCAGTTTGATGTTTTCTGTGATGCTTCACATCTGGGGCTAGGGTGTGTTCTCATGCAGAAGAGGTCTGTTGTTTCTTATGGGTCTCGACAGTTGCGTCCCCATGAATGCAACTATTCCACCCATGATCTTGAGTTGGCATCCGTGCTGTTTGCGCTGAAGTTTTGGAGACATTACGTCATTAGTGAGCACTTTGTGGTTTTCACCGATCATAAGAGTTTGAGGTATGTTTTCTCTCAGCGGGATTTGAACTTGAGGCAGCGTCGGTGGATGGAGTTCTTGCAGGAATACGACTTTGAAATATCGTATACACCTGGAAAAGGGAATGTTGTTGCTGATGCACTGAGCCGAAAGTCACATAATGATGTTGTGCGTGAATCTGGTGATTCCTGGAGAGTGATGGAAGAGCTATCAGCTTTGCATCTTGATATGGGAGAAGTTGGGGGAAGAGGTTGTCTTTTTCAGATGACGGTGCAGTCATCCCTAATGCAGAAGGTGGAAGAGTCTCAGTTGGGTGATCTAGAGGTGGAAGTTTTGTCGAGGCAGTATCTGGAGGAGGTGGTGAGGATTCACGGAGTACCGAGGATGATCATTTCTGATCGAGATCCTCGTTTTACCTCTAGGGTGTGGAGAGGTCTCCAGCATTCTTTTGGCTCTCAACTGTGCCTTAGCACTGCTTTTCATCCTCAAATGGATGGTCAGACAGAGTGAACAATCCAGACTCTTGAAGACATGTTGTGCTCTTGTGTTCTTGATTTTGGAGGTTCATGGGTGAAGCACTTACCCTTGGTAGAGTTCGCTTACAATAATAGTTTTCACTCTACCATCAGCATGGCGCCGTTTGAAGCCTTGTATGGCCGGCCATGCCGTTCTCCGTTGTGCTGGACTGGGGTCGGAGAGTCAGCAATTCTCGGACCAGAACTAGTGCAGAATACAACAGAGATGGTTTAGGTGATTCGTGAGAGGATGAAGACAGCACAAGATCATCAGAAATATTATGCTGATCAAAGAAGGAGACCCTTAGAGTTTAATGTTGGGGATCATGTGTTTCTAAAGGTGACTCCCCGTCATGGGCAGCGAAGGTTTGGTCGCGGAAGTAAGCTTTCTCCCCGTTTTGTTGGGTCTTTCGAGGTGTTAGCTCGTGTTGGAGGTGTGGCGTATCAAGTAGCACTTCCCCCTCAGATGAGTCAGATACATGATGTTTTCCATGTATCACAGCTCCGTCGTTATCTTCATGATTAATCTCATGTTATCAATTGAGGAGAGATCGATATTGACGATGATGCAACCTTCGAGGAGCGACCTGTGGAGATCCAAGACCGCAAGGAGAAAGTGTTGTGTGGGAGTTCTATCCCCTTAGTTCGTGTCTTGTGGCGACACGGTGGCATGGAGGAGAGTACCTGGGAGCGTGAGTCACAGATACGTGCTCAGTACCCAGAGTTGTTTAATGTTTAACTCCTTTCATGTAATGATGTTTCCTCTCTGGTTAGACCTTTCATGTTTTATTTATGTACCTTTGATGTGATGTTGTGAATGAATTTTTTGGGTATGCATTGTTTGTTCCTGGATGTCAGAGTTTTGTTCCAGCTTTCGAACAACTCATGGTGGTTTTCCCCTGAGAGGTATCTTATGGGGTGGTTGTTCGGACCCATCTTTTCTTCTGGGTTGGTTTTTAATTCTCGAGGACGAGAATGTTTTGAGAGGTATCTAATGTAATGGCCCAGACCTCTCTGGTCCATTACTTTGTGAAATTTTGGTGTTGGAGGTGTTCCGGGAGGTCAAGGGGACTTATCCCCAACACTTTGCCAATTTTCCAGTTCTGTGAACAGTGTTTCCAGTTTTATGAACTGTAACAGATCGGTCTGACAGATCGGTCTCACCGATCAGTTTCACAGACCGGTGTGACAGATCGGTTTCACAGATCGGTCTGATAGATCGGTTTAACAGATCGGTCTGACAGATCGGTCTCACCGATCAGTTTCACAGATCGGTGTGACATATCGGTTTCACGGATCAGTCTGACAGATCGGTTTCACGGATCGGTCTGACAGATTGGTCTCACCGATCGGTCTGACAGATCGGTCTCACCGATCAGTTTCACAGATCGGTCTGACAGATCAGTTTCACAGATCGGTGTGACAGATCGGTTTCACATATCGGTGTGACAGATCAGTTTCACAGATTGGTGTGACAGATCGGTTTCACATATCGGTGTGACAGATAAGTTTCACAGATCGGTTTCACAGATCGGTGTGACAGATCAGTTTCACAGATCGGTTTCACAGATCGGTGTGACAGATCAGTTTCACAGATCGGTTTCACAGATCGGTGTGATAGATCAGTTTCATATATCGGTGTGACAGATCAGTTTCACAGATCGGTTTCACAGATCGGTTTCACAGATCGGTGTGACAGATCCGTTTCACAGATCGGTTTCATGTACAGTAACAGTGGGTGAACAGTGTTTCCACACTCTTACAGTTTTGCCCCTTTTGACGTTTCCTTTGACGTAAAATACATTTAAAGCCATATTTTAAGGGCTCTTAAGGCCATTTAAAATACCATAAATCCTATATTAATTATTCCTAAGGCTTGGAATGTTTTACTTGGTCAACCGCGTGGGTTAATGCGATCCGTTTTTAATGGAGAATTAACCGAATCTTAAACTGTCGCCCCATTGAATCTTAAAAAGGGACGAGATATCATTCTTCCTTGTTCTTTCTGTTTATTCTCGATTAAGAGGCACTAGAACCTTTCAATCCTTTCCATAGGAGTTGCACAATCAACCTTTACTCCTAGGATCAGTTCCGCTCTATTGGATGCAACCGAGCCGTGTCGATCAATCTTCGATATAAGCATCCTCCGGTGGATGTAGTTGTCACGAGGGGAGGATCGTGACTTGTTGTGTGGATAAAGGACGTCAAGAACTCTTCGAGGTAGGGGATTCATGGCTTCTCTAATTGTATATGTGCAATCGTAGAATTAGCATGATTTATCGCTTTGGATCACAATGAAATTGACCTAATTAAATACTTGAACCGGATTAAAAGAATTGGTTGATCGCATGCTGTTGCTTTATACCGTGATAACGGTTTGCCTCATGTTTTCCTAGATATAGTGATATCTATGTTTTCTTTGATTTGTTGTTCGTTCATGATAGAAATTGATAATGAACGTAAATCCGGAATTAATTGTTAATTAATTGGCTAAAGATAAAGAGGCATGTAAATTAATCTGGTTATTGCCGTTGTTGTACTTGTTCTAATTTGAGGATAATCAAATTAGGGAAGTAAGCATGGTTATTTAATTGTGATAGCTTGCTGATTAGGTATCCATGATTGGAACCTACGAATAACAAATCTGCCAATTCCATATGGATTAGAAAACAGATTATGTGGGAATTTCTAAAAGGGTTATGAGTAACCCTCTTGTTTGTTAAAGGGTCAAGAGCCTATGATGTGATGCTTGTTTTTCTGCTGCTTGTGCTGTGATGTGAGCCTGGATGGTTGTTGTGATTTGTGGAGGCATGGAGGCCTTGTGGTTGTGGTAGCGGATGACGCCTAGTGTGGCGAGATGCATCAGTTTATGCATATGGGTGTCGGGGAGGACACCAGGGGTGATGGAATGGGTCGGATGTGGTTGCTAGTTGCTTGCGGTTTTCTTGAATGTTAATCTGCTTTGCTTTTCCCCACTTCTCAAGGCAGCTGGTCTTGCTACCATTCTTCTGAAGGAGGCGAAGACGCGCGGGGTATGCCACGTGCTTTCCGTGTTTAGCCTCTCGAGGGAGAATGGGTATATGCTCTTTCTATAGGCGGAAAAGACTCGACGGGTAGTATATCTACTCACCGTGTTGAGTCTCCTTTGTGTTTAGAAGCATAGGATGTTTTTCTAGAATGCCTGGGAATGTGGAAAAGTAATTCTGTAATGAATTTTTGATTAAATGGTGAAAATCCACGGGGATGGAGATGCTGGAATTTAAAGGTGATGTGAATCTTAAAAAGGAGCATTTGTTTTTTTGAATGTGATGCCAATTCAGTTTAATGTGGAATTGTTCATTCTTAATTAATGTTTAAATAATTAATTAATGTACATTGGAACTGATAAATGAGAATGGAGTAATCTAATAAAGCTCTTCAATTGGTTGTGTGCTTATAGGATACCTAGTCTTTGAAGTAGCAGCCTGGAGTCTGAGAGACGTTAGCTGCAGTTGTATCTAAGACTAGGTAATGCCCATAGTGTGGATGTGAGATATATATATATATTCTGTACTTTTTGTGTTTCTATACGCTACTCCACCCTGTCGGTAAGGGAAACTGACACCCCGGGGATTCTGAGCCCTGGGGGGGTGTTTTCCCCAACATTCTGATGGGAGGTTGAATGGCTGACTACCCCCTTTGGCCCCGCTCTCTTCTCTTGGTAGATCTTTGTGCTGGTAGGCACAGTGGTTAGTTTTACCCATATATGTGTGTAGAGGGATGTGATGGCTTGTGGTTATTTCCCACACATCTATTCTGGATATAGTATCCTATGGACTACTATAGGTGTAACGTGTATAGGATATAATGGCTTGAGGATCCTTACTCGGAGTATGGGCTGTAATGGCTTGAGGTATTATACCCGATGTATGATACACGTTATACGAGCTGTGGTGGCTCCCAGAAACTACCTGGTTACTTTGGTTGTGAGGACGGTGTGGTGCTTCACCCAGGTGTCTGCGGCAAGCCTTTGTGGTGCACGAGGTGCAGATTGTGGAGCTTAGCCCAGGTGTTTGCGGGCAAGCCTTTGGAGAGAGATGCACAGGACGTATGTCGTTGGGGCAAAGCGGCAAACCAGTGGGGAAGTAGTAGCGGGGTACCCTTGATATTGTTTACTATATTCCATATTCTTGTATGCGTTACTTGGTGAGAGTAGCCATGGTGAGGTTGGGAACTTAGTATACCTGTTTAGATAACGAGTTAGTTTCACTTGTTGTTCACTGGGCTTTAGCATGCTTTCTTTACTTTTGCACGAGAGGCTTGGGGAGGATCCTACTGAGTATACTGTTATACTCACCCTATGTATATATAAACTGTTTTTCAGGTCATTTGGAGCAGGTTGGAGATCATGCTGGTTACTACTAGCTTGCGGTTGGAGGAGGAGCTGTTCGGGCTCGTGGTCGCTGCCGTTTTTCTTTCTTTTGGGTACTTTTAGTTTCCCCTTTTTGTTGTAGTACTTTTTCATGGCATTTCATATATGTAATTGGTTTCCTTTTATATTTTAGTTCTGAGTTGGAGTTGATTGGATTCTATTCTATCTCTCTCTTCCGCATGTGTTCTCTTAGAGGGTAATGCCTCCCATTTGTATGTTTATTATACCCTCGGTGCTAGTCGCCAACCCGGGGCCTACTGGAGGCGGGACTCGGGGGTCATTATCTCCCTTTTCACATTGCCGTCCTAGGATGGGTACACTTTGTGAGGAGGGTGTCGTGACAAAAGATATTTTATAAGGAGAAAAGTAAGGGTAAGGGAAAGTATCCTTTTATATGATAAAAATGTAATGGAATATGGAACTTTGACATTAAATACCTTGAGAAAAAAGAACCCAAATTTAAAGAATATGAGAAACATTATAGAAATATTAGGAATAAAAGTCCAAGGTAATAATCCAAAGATGAGAAAAATGAAAAAATATCTAGAGGTAATAACATAAATATGATGAGCAGAGAATAAGAATCTGACCAATCATCTATAAGGAAATTTGATATTGATTATAGTGAGAAATTCTCCAACTTCTTAGCTCATGTTAAAGAAGTATTAAAAACTTTAATTAGTTATGTTGATGGTTCAGAACCAACTGAGTTTGAACAAAAGTTGAAGGAAGATATTAATTCATTTCTTGAGAAGAAATCCATAATAAATAAGGAAAATAAAAATATGGTTATAGAAAAAAAGAATATTATAGAAGAAAATAAAGAGTCCAAAAATTTTGAAGTAACCCTCATTTATGTGATAAAAAAATTCAGGTTGAAAGCTTCATAACATGACAAAATGAAAATTAATCAAGGAAAAAACATGTTGAAATAATAAGAATAATCTAAAACCCAAAAAAAGTATCTATATGATATGAAAAAATTAAATAAGTTAAATGTGAATTTTAAAAACTCTGTTGATATTGATGATGAATCATCAAAATCAGTTGTGAGAACTTGCATAAAAAATCAGGTTAAATCAGCACCTAATAAATATTTTTGTAATCATTCTTTCACTAAAATTGTATGTTCTAAATCAAAATCTGTTAAATTATGGAATAAGATAAATTATGATAAATAATATCCTATTTAATTTAAATAAAGGAGAAACTCTAGAAGCTATTTTTCTTCCAAACATAAGAAAATTTGAATAGAAAATATACAACAAGAACAGAAATCTAGATGGAACTACATGTATAATTTTTATGAACCAATGACATTATGGTTTCAAGGGTACTATTAGTAATGTGGAATATTTGGTCACAAATCCTACACATTCTAGTATAATATTTGATTTCTTGTGATGAGATAGGAATTTATAGGAATAAAATCTAATGATAATAAATAATATACAGGAATAAACCCCACAGGGATGAAGAATATTTATCATTTGGAAATAGTTAACCAATTTTAATGGCTTGAATAAGTGTGTGGAATATCTGATCAAAAAGGTCATAAATCTGAAAAATGAATTTATAGTCTTCTAGGTCAACTTATTCTTATTGAATAAGTTAGGAGTTAATAGGTTCCCAAAGGTGACATGACTTTCTTAGCAGAAGTTTCTCTTAAAGAAGGAAGGAATAAAAAGTCATTGATACTTGATAGTGGGTGTTACTCTCGCATGAGTGGTGATGCTATAATCTTAAAAAATGTTGATAAACATGAAGGATTTGTTCTTAAATTTGTTAATTATTGTTCCTTGAAAATCATAAGCATTAGGTTTTCTCAAATTAAAATTTAGACTTTAAAATATGCAGATATTCTTTATCTGGAGGGTTTAAATCACAATTTGATGAGTGTTAGCTGACTTTGTGGTGATGGGTATGAGGTTATTTTTATGAAATAATCATGTCTTATCAGGAGCTCAAAATATATTGGAACAATAACACAAGGTAATAAAACAAATGGAATCTTGTTTTTAATTGGTGATCCAACCAATACTTGTTACGTGGGTGCGAGTGATGAAGAAATGACATGGAAATATAAGCTTTAACATATTATCCAAATAATTTTAGGAAATATTATAAATCATGTGGTTGTAAGAGATATTATATAGAACAAAATAAGTGATTAAATTTTTAGAACATGTAAAAATGGAATTTTTTCACAAAAATATCATAAGAAAGTTGGCATCACATATATATAATCCCATTAACATTAATTCATATAGGTCTTTGTGTTCCATTGAAGAAAAATTATACTCAAGGTGATATATATTTCATAACATTTGTCAATGATTTTACTCAGATGAAAAATGATTTTTTTCATCAAGAATAAGTTTGAGGTAATGAAGATGTTCAAAATTTATAGAAGACAAGATGAAAAGGAATTGGAGTTGTGTATCTATAAGTTTAGGTCTGATAAAGTTAGAGAGTACACATAAAATGAATTGTAGGATTACCTTTTCAATAATGGAATCAATAATCAATATAACACACCCTTTACATCTAAAAATAATAGTATTGAAAAAATAAGTAATGGAAGCATAGTGGAAATTGGAAGAATTATGATTTCTAAAAATAAAATTTCAAATTACTTCTCAAGAAAATCCATGTGTACCACTATACACATCCATAATATATTCCTTTTAAGATCTAAGACACATTCTAAAAAATGAAAAATATGGTACCATAATAATCGAACAATGATATACTTCAATGTTTTTGGTAGTCCGTGTTACATAAAAATCAAAGAATGAAAACTGGGAAAGTTTGAAAAAATGTTGATGAGATTGTATATCTAAGGTATCTATCAATTATAAATTGATATAGATTCAGAAAAAAAAATGTTTCAAAAAATTATTTCGAGTAATGATGTGATAATTTATGAAAATAATGGTCAATCTTGACAGGCCAATTTTTATATTTCTAGAGAATACACCAAGAAGGTTTCATAAATTATGGATCATAAAGTAGATAAAACCACACCATAAATTGCTTACGATGACTCAAAAAATAGAAGTGATCATGAGGATGATACTAAAAATTTCATAAGTCAACATTAAATGCTAAAAAAATAAAATCTGATAAAACAATTGGAAAATAAAATACACCCATCCAAACAAGAAGAAGACTAAGAGTTGAGAATCAAGTAGCTCTTATATCATAAGTTGAACTAATAATAGTGGCTGATGATATTGAACGTGTAAAGTGGTTACAAAATATTAGTTAAGATATCAACAATATTGAGATTAACTCTACATGGGAGCTTGTGCCTAGTCCAAAATATAAAAACATTACTGGTATAAGAATGTGTTTTTAGAATTAAGATGAATGAGAAAGTTGAAGTCACAATGAAAAAAGAAAATTTGGTTTTCAATTTACATCTGGAAGAAATTTACTTTAAAGTAAAATTCGATCAATTTTACTAACTTGAAACTATAATAATGTTTCAGGTAGTGACTACACATAAATATTACAATGTTTTTTTAGATAAATGTGAAGTCATCATTTATGAATGGTGAACATGAGAAAGAAGTTTTTATGGAGAAACCAAATGGATTCATTCTTGATCATGATGGGAGTATGGTTTATAGAATTCAAAAATATTTTTATATCTTGAAATAGGATCCTATATCTTGGAAATCCATTATTGATAACTTATTAGAAAAAATAAGATTTTCAAAAGGCACTACTGACAACAATTTGTATTCAATGTTGATTTACAAGGTATCCTGATAGTAATTATGTATATGGATGTCATATTTTCATTCATTTCCAAAAAAAATTGTTTGGGGAATTTTCTATATATATTGATGAAAAGTTTGAGATGTATATTATGGGAGAGATGAATTATCTTATGGAATTAGAGATTAAGTAGAAATATGACTATATCTTTCTATCCACAGAAAACTATGACCGGGAACTCTTATATAAGTTTGGAATGAATGATTCCAGAGGGGTTTTCACACCAATTTTAGTTGATAAAAATTTGATAAAAGATGAGAAAGGGAATAACATTGACCATAATGAATTCATAAGTGTACTCCATATATTTTTTTATTTTATTGCTTTCAGACCAGAAATTGTTTATGTTGTGACCATGTGTTCAAGATATCAATGTGACCCAAGAGAATAAAAAATGGATTCAACAAAGTGAATCATGAGGTATATTAAATTTAATATGGAAAATTAGTTTCTTTATAGATTTAGTGTATATTTGGACTTGTTTAGTTACATCAATATGTAACAGGGTGGTGAATGTACTGATAAAAGAACCACTTTAGGTGGTGTTTTCTTTCATGGAGATATCTATGTGAGATGGTACAACAAGAAAAGAAACTCAGTGACATTGAGTAAGGATGAATCTAAATATTTTTTTTCTAAGCATGAAATTAAATAGTTTTCATAGAGGTAGATACAAATGAATTATTTTAGTGTTTCTTTTGAAAAAACATTAAGAATTATATGTTATAATCAAAGTGATATTAATCTCTCTAAAAACCTGATTTTTTATTCTTTGTCTAATAACATTGACATTAAATATCAATTTATCAAAGTATAAGTAAATATATGTGACATCATACCTGAATATATTGAAAAAGGTAAACATGTTGATATATTTACTAAATATATTCCAAGATAATAGTTTATAGAGTTAAGGATGAAACAACATGTCCATCCTTTATCCCAGACATAAGGATTTGTGGAACTACATTCCACATAAGATATTCATATTATGTTGATAAAGGGGGATAAATAGTGTCAAAACTCTATGTCATAGGGAGATTTATCCCTACCATTTCATTCAATGTTGTGTTTAATATTGAATGGGGAAGTTTGTTGAAAGTGATATTTCCTACTTGTCTTAAGGGGGAGTTTATTTATATTACTTGGAAAAATTTATGGATATATTAAGATGACATTATCTAAAAAACATGCCCTTATCCTGTTATGTGGTGAAATATAATTTATATATGTGATAGGATGTGATATAAATATTCTCATGAAAATTTTTGAGAAGATGTGAAAAGATATAAGATTATATTAAATAGTTGATCAATGTTTCCAACAAATCCAAAATGGGGTGATAAAATTATTTTTTTAATTTATTGATGAAGTGATTAATGGATTTCATTTATTTTCAATATGATCGAATAACTTGATAGAGGATTATTAGTATATTGGGATGTTTGGAATGTGTTTGATGATTGTTGGAAAAAATTTAAATATGTTCTGAAGTTGTTATACAAATAATAATATTATTTCCTATCTAAGATATTGAAAAATTATATAGCATAAGGCCTTAAGTGATGACTGGAATTATTTAAGCACTGAGAATAAGTATTAATAGGATAAGGGTAATAATTCATCACTAAAAATGAGATTTTATGTCTTATTAGAAGTCTTTATTCTTGATCTTAAGGCTTCAATTAATGAATTTGTGTTTGTGCATAAGGTTTTGATCGCTGAGTGTAAGCCTTAACCATGATCCCAAGTCCATTTTTATTGAATGAAGAATTTACTAAGTTTATAACATTGAACTCCAAATAATAATACTTCCCCAATTTGAAAAATTATTTATTTCTACTTGGTGAAAATATGAGTTTCTAGAATTTGAATATTCTGAAGAAGATAAAACTGATGATGAAAGAACCCATCTTCAAATTGAAAAAAATAACTTCTATAAAGTGATTCAAGATGATTTATTTGATATTTTGAGAATGATTCTATTTTTTATATATAGTTTAAGATATGGGATATAATATCTTAAAATCTATTATTCTATTCAAAGTTGATGATATGAATGAAGAAGCTACAAATATTACATGTAGAGTGTTTTTGTGATGATTCTGTGCTGATGTTAAGATCATAAATCAAATACAACCCAAGAAATGATGTAAGTTTAGATGTTGAGTTAAGTTATTAAAATATAATATATTACATCTCAATTCAGTGAATATCTATTTAGAAAATGGAATTATGAGACAGATTCAATTGAGAAAAAAAATATAAACTGAATAAAAATGAGTTTGTTAGCATGTGTTATTGAATAGTGAGCAGGAAGAATAACCTACTCCACTAGGAATCTGTATGAAATGGATTTTTAATAAACTTATTTAAATCAATGTCAAAATACACATCACATGATTTACTTTATTGGGTATTAAAAATAAATTATCTTGAAACCAAGAATGAGAATTCGATAATGATATTTTTTTGGAAGTATTAATGTATTCATGGTTATCCTTTTATGAGAACTAAGTTTGATGGGATCCATTTAATTATTGTTAATGGATTAAATTTTCAAAATATCAATTTATAGAATACTAAAATTGATTTATGTAAGAAATATGAAAGTCCTGGGATGTTTTCTTGGGTGAGAACAAAGAATTTTTGGAAGAGTGTTGGGTAGAGAATAAAAGATTGTGTACCTAGAACTCTGGGAGTATTTATCTTAAGATCTGATTTTTTCTAAGTTAACAGTGTTGAGATTTCATGATCATAATAATAATAACAGGTTCTACATTATAATTTCATGATTAAGTATCTATTCATGTATATTTCTTAAGGCTCAATGAGGGAGATCTACTTCTTCTGTTATTGAAGCAATTGATCTTTCAAGAAGATAAAACTCATCTGGGTTACATATTCTTGTATGAAGTGCGAATCTATATTTTTCAGTTGAATAAGGAAAATTATAGTGCGGATCTATTCCATTCCTATAATCTTGTGATATTTTTACTTATATTTAATAATCTTTGTTTGGGAGGACTGAAAAGCCATGATAAGTAGTAAGTTATCTGAGAACTTACCGAACCTTATAAAAAATATGTGTGTTAATTATTTGTTTGTTTTCCACATAAAATATCAAGTATGAGACTCAATAATTGAGTGAATTTGTTCTTTATATATTTCATAGGTTGATTATAAAAGGAATAAATTGTAAAAATAGGTCTCTACTAATTCATCCCCCCTTTTTAGTGGAGTAATTTGAACCTAGGAACTTCATACACTTACACAAGGATATATGTATCTTAGTGAAAAAATTTATATACTATCATGTGAGTTTTTACATGTATATATATATATATACCCATATATATGTGCATAACCACCCAAAATGAAAAAGGAATTTTTGAACCTCACACATTTACCCAAAAATAGTTTTGAAAACACTTTAATAAATACTTTCCATTTCAAATATTACTTGAATTTCCATGTGATATGTAAGGTCCAATTTAAATGTAACTTTGAAGACCCAAAAACCTTTTAAAATATGAAAAAAGAGTAAATTCAATTGGAAAGATCCATCAAACACTTAGTGTGCAGGGTAATGCTGAAATAATTTTTAAATCACCCATTTTTAGTGAAAAATAAATTATAATCATTGATAACAGAGAAAAAATTGGTTTCCCATTGAAAGAGACTCTTAGATACATTTATTATTATCAATAAAAATATATATAATTGATTTAAATAATAAAAATTAATGTTTTTTATGATTTATATCCCTACACATGGGGAAACCTATCTGGAACTCACTATTTTTTATAGCTAAGGCCCAAATCCACTTTAGCCAATACCAAGGAATCTCATATGATCAAGAGGAACCATAATAAAATTAATTTCTAATAAAAATAGAGATACTAATGTAAAAAAAACATTAATTAAAGTTCAATATAGGATGATTCAAAATAAGGTGGAGGAGAGGAAATACATGGGAGAAGAATAAGAGAAGGAGGAAGGGACATAAACTGAATGGGATCTAATGAATAACAGAACAAAATTAGTAATAATTGGAGGGGACTAGGGAGGAGTGGTGTACATGGGAGGGTCATAATTGCAATGGGTTTTTTGAAAAAATGTGTGGGGGTCATTTATATTATTTTCATTTTTTTTAAATGTAAAATACACATAGTTTAAGAAATTATGTGCCAACCATGCACCCTTCATTCGGAACCCCATAAAAGTCACACATTTTTGACACAAAGATTAGGAAACTATGTTCCAACCTGGATAAATGGGTCTATTAAATAATAGATTTATTTTCATCATTGTTTCATAGTTTCTAGTAACCATGTGCCAACTATTGAGTCAATAAGGTTTTCCTTATGACTTTTCCATTCCTTCTTATTTTGAAAATCACAAACACCTTATCTTTATGCAAATATGTTTTTACCTCTGTTTTACTTCTATAAAGAAAAATTTACTTAAGGAAATTTACCTCTATCTTATTTTTATTGTTCATATCAACATTTTTTCTTAAGAATAAAAATCGGATTCATATCTATATTCTCGGAATCGTATAATATTTAGATATGAAGAATTATGTTTCAGGATCTGAATTCTCATTCCAAATTCTGTAATGAATTCTTATTACGAATTCTGATGACGAATTCTCATTATGAATTCTAATGTAGAATACTCATTACGAATTCTGTGATGAATTCTCATTACTAATTCTGATGACGAATTCTCATTACGAATTCTTATGAGGAATTCTCATTACGAATTATTAGGAAGAATTCTCATTACAAATTATTATGATGATTTATCATTACGAATTCTGATGACGATTTCTTATTACAAATTCTGATGATGAATTCTCATTACGAATTCTGTGATGAATTCTCATTATGAATTCTGTGATGAATTCTCATTACAAATTCTGTGAATTCTCATTACGAATTCTGTGATGAATTCTCATTACAAATTCTATGATGAATTCTCATTACAAATTCTGTGATGAATTATCATTACGAATTCTATGATGAATTCTCATTACGAATTATGTGATGAATTCTCATTACGAATTCTGTGGTGAATTCTCATTACGAATTCCAGTGCAGAATTCTCATTACGAATTCTGGTTATGAATTCTGATTATTAATTATGGATATGAACTTTTATGAAATTAGACTCCGAATTTTTCTGATAAACAGAATCCAAATATCCCTATAATATAGACTCCGAATATAATTTTTGGTTAGACTCTGAAATTTTTACTTACACTCTATTTTGTTAAGTTTGTTATAAAATGATGTTGTGATTTCAGTTACACATGTTTTGTTATAAAACGATGTTGTCCATTCTATTTTTAATGAACCGTTGGTTTAGTGAAACATGTATAGGTCCCTCCGAAATTTATGGAAAATATGACCGTTGGAGGAGGGAGCCGACCGTTGCTACCGTGCCTATAAATAGGAGCTCATTTGAAAGAGCTCAAAATAGAGAAGGAAGAAGTTGATCACTCTAGAGACCACATTCTATTAAGGTGATTTCTAGAGAGAGAATATTTTCATGACTTGTGCATACTAAACTACTCATTCAGATTTCTTCGTGTGACTCTGAATGTTGGTGATTACATTTGAGGGCTTCCGGGGATAGGAAGACAGAGGTTCCAACTACCTTGAAGTTGAGGGATTCCAGGGATAGGAAGATAGAGGTACCGACTACCTTGAAGATCGAGGGCTTCCTTGCTGAGGAATACAGAGGTTCCAACTACCTTGAAGTTGAGGGCTTGCAGGGATAAAAAGATAGAGACTCTGATATTCATATCGAGGGCTTACCCGGGTGTGGGTAAGACAGACTTTCTTGAATGTATAAATCATGGGACCCTTATCCAAGGTTATTGGATACCCTTCTCTTTGGGATAAAATATTTATATCTTGTTACTTGTTTTTGTTACAAGTTTAACTTTTCCTCTGAATTTTATATGTTTAAGAAAGTATAACTATCGTATACTTCCTTACACTTGTATACTCTGATTCAACTAGATTCTATACGCTTTAAGGTAGAATCTTATATTGTAACCTTTAGTTAAGTTTCATTTTCCAGATCCATATTTCTGGAACCGGCTTTTCGGAATCACTTTCCAGATTTAAGAAAGTGTATAGAACTATAAGTTTGTAACATCATACTTTGTCCCAATATTTCAATTGGTGTTAGAGTTGTTGTGAATTTCCTTAGTTTAACTTTGTTAAACTTACATCTTTCCTTGTTTAAGGAAATTTTTAAAGTGTACAATTCACCCCCCCCCCTCTTGTATATTGAGCATCTACATCATTATTTCGATACTAAAATTGGTATCAGAGGAGGTCTCTGAAATACTTATATTCAAATATAAGTTTTTCTTGCTCAGTTTTTAATTTTTCTATATTTTCCTTGCTTAGGAATATTCTCCTTGAATCCAAACTTTTTTTATTAAAAAGTTTTTGTGTAGAAAGATTTTTAAGATGGCAGGAATCAATGTTGGTTCCATCGACAACCTAAATCCTACAAGGCCACCAATTTTTTATGTTAATGACTACAATTATTGGAGAGATCAAATGAAGAATTTTGTTATCAATAATGGAGTAAAAAAATTCGTTATGCTTACTAGAGGTTATCAAATTCCTGATAAGAAAGTTAGTAATTTCACCAATCAAGAGAAGCATGATTATCAATTAAACTATAAGTTACGCAATACTTTACTATGTTCAATGACTAGGAATATATATAGCCAAATTTCTTCTTGTGAAGCAGCTAACTGTATATGGAAGAAACTTGAAGTTACACATTTTGGGACATTCAAAGTGATTGAGACTAGAAGAGATATGCTTAGAGCTGAGTATCGTGGTTTTAACTTTCCTTATGGAGAACCCATTTATAAGGTGAAAAAAAAATATTTATGACTATCGTGAATAGATTGTAATCTATGGGAGAGAAAGGTCTGGATGATGAAGCTCTTGTTGACAAGATCGTTGATATTATGCCAAATGAGTGGGAATCAAAGAGAATAGCAATTGATGAGAACAGGAAGGTCACTCAAACTTCCTTAGATGAGCTATTTGGAACTCTTCTCCAACATGAAACAAGGATGAAGAGAGATGCTGACAACATAAAAAAGAAGAATGGGAATGGTACTGTTGCTTTTACTAAAACATCAAATTACATGAAAGCTAAGACTCCTGAGAGAGTAACTAGATCCAAATCTAAGAAGGTTGTTATCCAATCTGAATCTAGTGAGAGTGAAGTCTCATAGAATGAGTTATCAAATCTTTCTCAAAGGATGAACAAGATATCTAGACAAAGAAATTTCCAATCAAAGTATAAGAAGAAGGAAAGGAAAGATAATAAAGATTTAGAAGTCATATGCTACGAATGCAAGAGAGATGGACACATAAGAACTGATTGTCCTTTGCTCAAGAAGAAATAAAGAAAAGAGAGGCATTCTGAAAGGAATAGGAATAAGTATTATAAAGCTAAAGCTAAGAAAGTTATGAAAGAAAATGACACCGGGAGTGCCAGTGGTGGTGACTCTTCAGATTAATCTTCAGATTATTAATCTTCTGGACATAAGAATATTGGTCTTATAGCCAGGTTACCTATTGAAAATCATTGCTTTATGGCAAAGGTATACAATGATAAATCATTGACCATTGTTTCTTTAAATTCTAATGATTGTAAATATTATAACTCTTATGATGAAGAATCCTCTTCTGATGAAGAAAATACTTTACCTACCTATAAATAAGTTTCTAGGTTTGCCGAACTTCTTGATATTGAGAATTCAAAACTTAATAAAAAACTTGATAAGGAAAATTCTTGGAATACTATTCTTACTAAAAAAATATCAGATCTTTCTAAAGTTCTTGATAAGAAAAATGCTGATTTTATAAGTATTTCAAAAATTCTTGAGGAAGTAAATTCTGAGAATAATAAACTTTCTAAAGATCTAGAAAAAGTAATTTCTAAGAAAAGTGTTTTCGAGCCTAGATCTTGTTTCAAATCTAATGATTTTGAAGATAAAAACTTGGTTATAAAACTCAAGTCTGAAGTATTTTCCGTAAAGAAGTTTTTGTCGAACTTTACCTTAGGTAAAGAAAATTTTGATAAGATGTATTCACAAATACGACCTTTAAAAACAAATCTGGATTTGGTTATACCCATGCAAAACCAACTTTTAGTAACAATTATTTTGTTCCTCAAATTTACCCATTTTGTACCAAGTGTCAATGTGGTGGTCACTAGCCAAAGAATTTTTTATAAACAAAACCCAATCATTAGGTTTTCATAAGGCTTATTTTTCTAAGAATATGTGGGTGCCCAAAATTTTATTATCTGAAAATCTCATATCCAAACAAGTTTAGATTCCGAAAGTCTAATTATTTTCTTATTTTCAGGAAGATAAAGGAATTACCAATAGCAATACACGGTACATGGATAGTGGATGTTCCTAGTATATGACTGTTAACAAAAACTATTTTGAAAATATTATCAAGACAAAAGGAGGAAAACTAACTTTCGAAGACAATGCTCAGGGAGAAATTGTTGGTATAGGTAATATTTTTCTTCTTGGTAAAAATTTGATTTCAAATGTTTTGTTTGTTAAGTGTCTTAAGCACAACCTCATTAGCATAAGCCAATTATGTGATGAAGGATACCTAGTGAATTTTAGGAATGATAAGTGCTTAGTACACAATTCCAAGGAAGAGTTTATTCTCTCTGTCCATAGGCAAGATAATGTTTACACTTTGAACATAAAAGACCTTAGGAGCCATGACTTACCTTGCCTAAGTGTAATGGAAGATCATTCCTTGTTATTGCATAGAAGGGTAGGACACTGTAACCTTAGGAACTTATGTAATCTCTCTAAGAAAGGTCTAGTTAAGGATCTACCGGATCTTAGATTTGATTCTTCTAAAGTTTTTGATCCTTGTCAAAATGGAAAGCAACATAAATCTAGTTTTAAATCAATCGGTGAAGTCTCAACAACTGATGCATTACAGTTGGTGCACATGGATCTTTTTGGTCCAACACAAACTGGAATCATTGGAGCAAAATACTATGTGTTTGTTCTAGTTGATGATTACACTAGATTTACATGGGTTTATTTTCTAGCAAAGAAGTCTGAAGCTTTTTCTTATTTCAAAAGTTTTAGAGCCCAAGTTAAAAATGAGAAAAACCTTCCATTAAAAACTATTCATAGTGATCATGGAGGAGAATTTCAAAATTCTGATTTTGAAACTTTTTGTAGTAGAAAAGGTATTACTCACAACTTTTCAGCACCTATAACTCCTCAACAAAATGGTGTAGTTGAAAGAAGAAATATAATTATTCAAGAGATAACTAGAACCATGTTGAGTGAATATTCTATAGCTAGACATTTCTAGGATGAAGCTATAAGTACTACTTGTTATACTATAAATAGAGTTTTAATTAGACCTTTTCTTAATAAAACTCTTTATGAGTTATGGAATGGTAGAAAACCTAGACTTTCTTACTTCAAGGTTGTTGGTTGCAAGGTATTCCTCCTGAATACTAAAGATAATCTACACAAATTCTTACCAAAATCTGATGAAGTAATTTTCTTAGGCTACTCCACAACTTCTAAGGATTATAGAGTTTTCAATAAAAACACTTGTACTATTGAGGAAACAGTACATGTAAAATTTTATGAGTCTGCTCCTTTTGTTCTTAAACCATCCCAACCTATATCCTCAGATGTGTTTTCAAAAACTGATTATCAACTTTTGTTAGAAGATCCTTTTGATAAGGAAAATGTTTAAGAAAATATTTTTGAAAAATTTACCCCAGAAGACTTTCTACCCTATGTTGATGAACAAGTTTTACAAAACCCAAGTCAGGTGTTTCTTAATAATCATCCCAGTGATAGTATCATTGGTGATGTAAATCAACCTGTAAGGACTAGAAGTTCCTTGAGGAATGAAGTAAAACATCAAGCATTTCTTTCCCAATTAGAACCAAAAATCACTGTTGAAGCTTTAGGTGATGGTGATTGGATCAAATCCATGCAAGATGAGCTAAATAAATTCGAAAGGAATAAAGTTTGGACCTTGGTTGAAAGACCTAAGGAAACTTCTATTATTGGAGTTAAGTGAGTCTTCATAAATAAGTGTGATAAAAATGGAGTCATTGTTAGAAATAAATATAGACTAGTTGTCAAAGGCTATAATCAGCAAGAGGGAATAGAATATGAAGAAACCTATGCTCCAATAGCTAGACTTGAATCTATTCGTATCTTACTTGCCTTTGCAACATTCTTAAATTTTAAAAAATTTCAAATGGATGTGAAATGTGCTTTCCTTAATAGTTATGTCAGGGAGGAAGTTTTTGTTGAACAACCTCTTGGCTTTGAAGATAAAAAACATCCTGATCATATTTTTAGACTTACCAAAGATTTTTATGGACTTAAACAAGCCCCTCGAGCCTGGTATGATAGACTAATAGGATTTTTGCTTCAAAATAACTATGTTAAGGTAAATGCAGATCCAACCCTTTTTATAAAGAAAGACAAGAATTTTTTTTTATTATTCAAATATATGTTGATGAAATCATATTTGGTTCAACTCAGCAATCATTAACTGATTACTTTAAAAATATAATGAAATCTGAGTTTGAAATGAGTATGATGGGTGAGTTAACATTTTTCCTTAGTTTTCAAATTTCTCAAAAACCAGAAGGAACCTATATATCTCAACATAATTATATTAAAGATCTTCTTAAAAATTATGGATATGACAACAATAAAAGTATTAGTATTCCCATTAGTACCTCAAACACACTTGATATTGATGAAGTCGGGAAACCAGTGGATCAAACATCTTTTAGAGGTATGATAGGAAGCCTGTTATACTTGAAATCTAGTCGTCCAAACTTAATGTTTTCAGTATTCTTATGTGCCAGATATCAATCCAATCCTAAGGAATCTCATTTAAAGACAGTGAAAAGAATTTTTCACTATATAAAGGGAACCATGGATCTAGGATTATTTTATACTTCTGGAAATGATTTTATCTTAAAGATTTTTTCAGATGATGACTTTGGTGGGTGTAGAATGGATAGAAAAATTACATCTAGAACTTGTCATTTAATAGGAGATTCGTTAGTTTCTTGGTCATGAAAGAAGAAATACTTAGTAGAACTATCCACTACTGAAGCTGAATATGTAGCAGCTGGAAGTTGTTGTGCTCAAGTGTTGTGGATGCAACACACACTCACAGACTATGGATTGAGTTTTACTAAGACTCAAATTTTTTGTGATAACACAAGTTCCATTTCCCTTAGTAAAAACCCTGTACATCACTCCCGTGCAAAGCACATAGATATTAGACATCACTTTCTTAGGGATCACACACTAAAAGGAGATATCATTATTCAGTTTATCAGAATGCAAGATCAACTTGATTATATTTTCACAAAATCATTACCTTCTGATAGATTTGAATGCATTAAACATAAGTTATGAATGATAACCGTAAGTTAATATTCCTTTATTAACTTCTTGTTGAAACAATCTCCTTACAGTAATAAACTCCTTTTCATAGGGGGGTACATTTGTTCGTTACCTATTTAAAAAATTTCATAATGAGCTTTTCAAAAAAATTTGTAATGAAATTTTTGTACTGGAACTTTCGTAATGAAATTTTCATACTAGAACTTTTGTAATGAAATTTTCATACTGGAACTTTCATAATGAAATTTTCATACTAGAACTTTCATAATGAAATTTTCGTACTGGAACTTTCATAATGAAATTTTCATACTGGAACTTTTGTAATGAAATTTTCGTACTCGAACTTTCGTAATAAAATTTCGTACTGGAACTTTCTTAATGAAATTTTCATACTAAAACTTTTGTAATGAAATTTTCATACTGAGAATTTTTGTAATGAAATTTTCGTACTGAGAATTTTCGTAATGAAATTTTCGTACTGAAATTTTTCATACTCAGGTTTTTCGTAGTAATATTTTTTGTAGTCAAATTTTCATCAAGAAGAATTTCACCTATAATGAACAATCTTTCTAGCTAATCCAAAAGGTATGATTTCCTTACTTAAGTTTTTGTAGTCATATTTTACTTGCTGGTACTTTCTTATTTGTTTTAAAATTTCTCAGATTCTAGTTTTCTTAAATCCGATTGTTTTTCTTAAAACCTCAAAAGATCGGAGTCAAGTTTTCCTTGCGGCTTGTTTCTCAACCATCAGATCAAATCTCAATAAATCTAAATCGTTCGATCTACCATGGAAGTTGAACCATAGTCACAACACCTATATAAAGTGGACCACCTGAGGGTTGTCCCACATCGAATATCAAGATTTTGCATCTCGAAGCTCTGTCCTCCTTACTTAAGGCCACTCCGATCTTTCCCAAGTCCGTTCTGATTTCTTCAGAAGAGTTCAGTTCTGAATGTCTGTAGAATCCACTTCTCAAGATATGTCAATTGGGAAGCCCATTTCTAAGTGGTTAGTTTACAGAGAGAGGTTGGTGCATCCGAATTTCTACGAGTATTATTCTTTTATATCTAAGAACATCAAGCTCAATGGCTGGGAGGATGTATTCTTATCAAAGCTAGCGAATCAGGATCCGGTTTATACAGATTTTCTTGTAGAGTTTTACGAATTTGTTTCCTTCCTTGAGGAAGATGGTGGAGAGAAGTTTTCATTCAAGTCTTATGGTAAGACTTACAAATTATCTTACACCATGGCTGCAAGCTTGGTGGGTCTATCATATGAAGGTGAAGCTGAATTTTGCTCACACAAGATGCCGGATGAGCAAGGAAGTTTCAATAAATTAAAGGCTAAGGAATACCTTGGACTTAAAGATGGTAAGACCGCTAAGATTTCTCATCTCTCTCTGAATAATCAGATTCTACAGCTGTGGGTACAAGGTTTTTTCATACCAAGAAGGGGTGATAAGGATAACCTCAAGAAAAGTGAAATTTATATCTTAGATTTCTTGGTAAATCTAAGGAAGATAAATTTGATGAGGCATGTTTTGATTACAGTTAATAATATTAAAGAAGGGAATATTAAATCTCGGATTATAATGTATCCATCCTTGCTTTCCAAGCTTATTATCAGGTGTCTTGATTCGTTTAAAGTTTCTTGCACTTCCAAGCCAATAAATTTCAAGGTAATGCTGGTTAGTGATGATACGTTGAAGAGGATAAAGATGGCCTTTTCTGTTGAATCCATAGAATTCTATTCTTTACTAGAAGAAGAGGCTGAGGCAGCTCAGAAAGATCAACAAACTCTGGAACCATCAATTAAATCTAGGAAGAAAAGGAAATTGAAGGAAGTGGAAGTTGTTGAGAAAACCCCCGAGTCTAAGGAAACTCAATCCACACCTCCTAAACCCAAGAAACAAAAGGCTTATCCAGATGAGGTGGTTGCCAAGTGGAGGAAAGATAAATTGAAAAGGAATGAAGGGGAGGCTCAATTCAGATTGAACCCTTCTGATGCTAAGGACTTGAAAGAGAAAGCGGCTGATGAATTAGAAAAGAAAGACAAGGAGAAGAAGATGAAGAAAAAGATGTTAGAGGCAGATATTGTTCAATCTTTTCTGAAATCCACTGAAGTAGCATCCAAAAATTTACCCATTCTGAAATCTTTTTTGGTTGAAGGTTTGCCTGAAACTCTGGGTGAGAAAACTCCGGAAAATTATAAAATGAAGAAACCTGAGAAGGAATTGATGCTGAGAGTTCAGAAAGTTGTGGAAGAAATTCGGAAAATCATGACTTTATACAGCCTGAGGATGTTGAATTTGGAGCAGAGAAGGAGAAAGTTGATGAAGATGAGATTGTCCAACTTTCAGAAAGTGAGAAAGAATCTCCTGATGAACAGGCTGTTCCAAAAGTTGATAAGGGCAAGCAAGTGGTTTTTGACACTCCAACGAAAGATATTATAAGAAGAAAAGAAGTTGTAGGATCATCCAAAAGGAAGCTAATACAAATAGAGGAAGAACCATCTCCAACCAGAATATCAGATTCAGAGTCATCTGTCTTTGGACATGACTTTGTTGAACAGTCCCTAAAGAAGCTGGTGGACATCATTCCAATTTTTCCAGCAATAGAATCCAGATGCCAGATGCTTCAGTATAGAATAAATCAAAAATCGGACTCTGTATCCATGGTGATGGATAGGTGTGCTAAGCTTGAGGCAGATAATTAAAACTTTCTTATCAATTATGATTCTCATAGATTTTATTGCAAGAAGATAACCAAGTGGTCTAGGAAAGTTGTTCAAGAGAAGGGATAGCTTGATCAATTCCAAGTAGATGTTAAAGATTCTTTTGATATCGAAGTATCTAAAATCAAGGATCTTACAAATTATTTTGAGAAGAAGTTAACTCTTGAGCAGGATGTTCAAATGCAGGAGGTCAAAGATATGAATGGGAAGATAAGTTCTCTTGTCTAGTACTACAGGGAAGAAAAGGATCTTCATATTCAGATGGATGAAAAGGTTGTAAAGCTAGATGAAGCTCTTAAAGATCAGGCAGTGGAAATGGAGGCTCAAGATGCAAGAATCATTGCTTTAGAGAAGAAAGTGGAGGAGGACCACAAAGAAATGAAGAAGATGAAGACAATTGTCAAAATGCTTATTCCCAAGGAAAAAGAAACAAACTAGACCACTCTGATCTTTTTTTGAACTGTTTTCCTTGTACTAGTTCTTTCCAATAGAAATGAAATTTCGGTTACTTGTCTTTTGGTTGGTTGCATGTACTAATTTTTAAGTACTTTATTATCTTTTCTATTCCGTCAATTCTTTTTGAAAATCACAAAGGGTAAGAAGAAAAAAAATTACTCAAAAGTGGGATAAGGAAGAATCTAAAAGGGAGAAGAAAAATTTATAAGTAAAGAAGAACTATCCCTAAGTAAGGGGGGTTATCTAAGGGGTAGCATCTCATTATGAAGTTTTTCATTATTATGATAATGAAAATTCCATTCCGGAAATCTAGAATACGATCCATAGAGTTCCAAATCCTAAGGGGGAGTTATTCGTATTCACTGTCATTCATAAACAAAGGCAGATAAGCTTTAATTTCAAAGTCTAGAAATTTATTCTAAACTCTTATATTCTTTTTCGTAAGGATGTTTGTGCTTTCCAAAAAGGGGGAGATTTTTGAGTCAATAAGGTTTTCCTTATGACTTTTCCATTCCTTCTTTTTTTGAAAATCACAAACACCTTATCTTTATGCAAATATGTTTTTACCCCTGTTTTACTTCGATAAAGAAAATTTCCTTAAAATTTTTTACCTCTATCTTGTTTTCATTGTTCATATCAACATTTTTTCTTAAGTATAAAAATTGGATTCATATCTATATTCTCAGAATCGTATAATATTTAGATATGAAGAATTCTGTTTCAAGATTCGAATTCTCATTCAGAATTCTGTAATGAATTCTCCTTACGAATTCTGATGAAGAATTCTCATTATGAATTCTAATGCAGAATACTCATTACGAATTTTGTGATGAATTCTCATTACAAATTCTTATAATTAATTATCATTACAAATTCTTATGATTAATTCTCATTACAAATTATTATGATAAATTCTCATTACGAATTCTTATGAAAAATTCTCATTACGAATTCTGATGATGATTTCTCATTACGAATTCTGATGACGAATTCTCATTACAAATTATGTGATGAATTGTCATTACGAATTCTGTGATGAATTCTCATTACGAATTCTGTGATGAATTCTCATTACAAATTATGTGATGAATTATCATTACAAATTCTGTGATGAATTCTCATTACGAATTCTGTAATGAATTCTCATTACAAATTCTGTGATGAATTCTCATTACGAATTCTCTGAAGAATTCTCATTATGAATTCCAGTGTAGAATTCTCATTACGAATTCTGGTTGTGAATTATGATTATGAATTATGGATACGAACTTTTATGAAATTAGACTCCGAATTCTTCTGATAAATAGAATTTGAATATCCTTGTAATATAGACTCCAAATATAATTTTTGGTTAGACTCTGAGCTTTTTACTTACACTCTGTTTTGTTAAGTTTGTTATAAAACGATGTCATGCATTCAGTTACACATGTTTTGTTATAAAATGATGTCGTCCATTCTGTTTTTAACTAACCATTGGTTGAGTGACATGTGTACAGGTCCCTCCGAAATTTAAGGAAAATATGACAGTTGGAGGGGGGAGCCGACCATTGCTACCGAGCCTATAAATAGGAGCTCATTTGAAATAGCTCAAAACAAAGAAGGAAGAAGTTGATCACTCTAGAGACCACATGTTGTTAAGGTGGTTTCAAGAGAGAGAAACTTTTCATGCCTTGTGCGTACTGAACTGCTCGTTCAGATTGCTTCGTGCGACTCTGAATGTTGGTGATTAAATTTGAGGGCTTCCGGGGATAGGAAGATAGAGGTTCCAACTACCTTGAAGTTAAGGGATTCTGGGGATAGGAAGATAGAGGTGTCGACTACCTTGAAGTTTGAGGGCTTCCTTGCTGAAGAAGACAGAGGTTCCAACTACCTTGAAGTTGAGGGCTTGCGGGGATAGCAAGACAGAGACTCCGATCTTCGTATTGAGGGCTTACCTAGGTGTGGGTAAGACAAAATTTCTTGAAATTATAAATCAAGGGACCTTTATCCAAGGTTTTTGGATACCCTTCTCTTTGGGATAAAAGATTTATATCTTATTACTTGTTTTTGTTACAAGTTTAACTTTTCCGCTGCATTTTGTATGTTTAAGAAAGTATAACTATCTTATACTTCCTTACACTTATATACTCTGATTCAGTTAGATTCTATACGCTTTAAGGTAAAATCTTATATTGTAAACTTTGGTTAAGTTTCATTTTCTGGATCCATATTTCTGGAACCGGCTTTTCGGAATCACTTTTCAGATTTAAGAAAGTGTATAGAACTAGAAGTTTGTAACTTCATACTTTGTCCCAATATTTCAATTGGTGTTAGAGGTGTTGTGAATTTTCTTAGTTTAACTTTGTTAAACTTAGATCTTTCCTTGTTTAAGGAAATTTTGAAAGTGTACAATCCACCCCCCCCCCCTCTCTTGTATATTGAGCATCTACATCATTATTTCGATCCTACACCAACTGTTCACTTAGGATGAAATTTATAAAATTGAAAAATTTAATCTGGTTCTGCCTGGAATTTGATGTCAATAACAAAAATAATTATATAAATAAAATAATAATGAAAACTAAGTTCTAGGGTATGAAAAAATCGCCACTATATCATTTTAGGACATAAAAAATCATCAAATTCAAAATTAAATAGGTGATAAAGACACTCATCACAAAGGAAAGGACCTCTTAATTTATAAACTCTAAATCAATCCATCACTGAATGGAAAAACAACCCAAGGTATGACTCTTAACTCCATAGGTCACACCAAAATTTCTCTAGAAGGAGCTAGAAAACTGAGACCTAAATTGTGTATCCTCAACATTTAAATAATCTAATAGCATGGTGGTTCAATACGGAATTCAAGGGGGCCACCCCCAAACATGAAAAATGATGTCTACCAAAGGAACTCAGATAAATCACCCATTCAATACATAATCCGTATTTTCTAAAAAATACCACTTTATAAATAATAATTGGATAATAAATCTTACTAAATAAACCCATAAAACAATGATAAGAAATGGAGAAGGAATATAAAAATAAATTCGGGAATAATACTAATGTTATTTGAACAAAAAACCAAACCCTCAACTAAAGAGACTTATAAAAAAACCCTTGAATAATACACACATACAATCCATTACTCGCTAAATAATCACAAGTAATATGAAACTAATAATTAAAAATACCCAAGGTAATGAGGTCCATGAAACCCAAAGACATCGTCTTAACCAAGGGTAAAAATGGGAGGAGGAATCAACCATGAAAATGCCACATCAAAATTTCTTGGTGCTAACCTTGATAGAAATAACACAAAAGGGTATCCAAGGACCTCATGCATAGAAAACCAATTGTAGCTATCCTAGTAAAATTTATAGTATCACCATCCTTTGTATAAACTCAGCTAGTTCGACATCCATTTTTATCACTCAAGGACCACACCCATGGAATCTGTTATTTATGATGAAGCCAAGAGAGATCTCACCACAACCATAGCCACAAAAACTGTCAAAAGAACCATTATCATCATCAAGTTGTAACTCAAAACACATGAAAAGAAACTGGTAGTAGACCTAAGGAAACACACACCTAACAATAATCACACTAAGACCCATGTTAGATGATCTGCTAAACAAAAAAAACTCTCGAGACTTTTTTGGGAGGCATAATCAAAATAATAAATAAAAACAGTCTCACTTAATATTATCGTAAACATAAATCATAACTGGAAAAAATGAAAAACTATCTTAAAGGAATGAATCGAAATCACCACCCAGGGAAAATGAAACACTGAACCAATTAAAAACTTATTTTCACAACCACTTTTAAATAAACCTACTTTAATTTTTAAAACATAAAATACCCCTTTGAAATAGATTTAGAAATAAAAATTCCCTTTTTAATATCATATACTCACACTTAAATATCAAATCCATTTTAAACCATTTTAGAAAACATCTTCCTAAAATCGCATGTTTCCCCATAAAAAATAATTCTCTTTTAAAATCAATTTCTCACTATAAAATCCATTTAAACACAATTTTTAAAATAACCAATTTTATTTTAAAGGATAATTTATATAATAAATTCCCCTTCACCCAATTTTAACCATCAAATTAGAAACTAATTTTCACCATTTAAACCTTTTAAAAAACCAATTTACCATCATAAAATCCCTTTTTCAATTTTCAAAACCAAAATAATTTTTCTTTTAAAACTAACACACACCAAATAAGTCCAACTAATAAGATCATTTAATAGCCACGATTATTTAAGATGGAGTAGTGGTTGTGCATTACATTAACACATGGATTAGTAGGACATGTTATTGTCATGAATTGGCTAGTTTAAGTCATATCAAACCAATAACCTTGTCTACAAATGGTTTTTTAGTCCATGAAACTTCACCGCATGACACTAGTTAAAATACCAATTATTTTCCCGAAAAACATAAGTCCTTTAAGAAATATAAAATATTATAAATAAATTAGTAATGAAAATTAGGGACCCAAAATCCCACTTCTTAGGGTATCTCAAGGTTTAATATGTACAATAGTTGGACATACTCTTCTCGCCCCTTCTCCTCAAGCCCTGACTATCCTACTCTAATCTTCTAGAAACCCAAAAAAACCAAGGGTGATCTAAAACCAAGTCCCACTTATAAAACTAGGACCTGATACCATTTTTCAAAAACCAGCCCAAATCGCCCAATCATTAGACATCCAAGCTAGCCCACGACATATTTGGGGCCCATTCTCGATCGGCCCAGGTTGGATACAATTTCCATGGAATGAAAGTATAACCAATGGGAATGGTTTCACCCAAAAAATGGAGTCAAAAACATTAAAAAAAAGGATTGAATATTCAATACGTTAGTTTCCCATGCATCAGTAGGAAAGAAACAAGATTGTATAAAATTATTTTAACAATTTATACTATTTTAAATTTACCCTATACCAATGGTTTTAAACCGTTAGTAAAGGTAGGGAAACTATTGGTATGGGCTATACCAATGGTTCCCAAAACTGTTTAGTGAATGGTTATGGTGATATTACTATACTAATAGTTTATTTTAAACTATTGGTATAGGTCTCCCAAATTTCCCTTTAACCTATAGTTATATAATACCATTGGTGTAAATTTTATACTGACTGTTTATTAAATAGTTGGTATATCCTTCCATCACCATGGATTCCAGAAGCCCTTCCCATCTTGGTACACAATCGGTACACACCATAGACACCTTCGGCTACACCCCAAACAACTTAAATCTAATATAGAGAAAGATAGAAATAAATTAATGAATTAAACTAGTCATAATACACATTTAAAAAATGACATATATTATGTATTTTACATTTTATCAATTGATATTTTCAAAAGAAACCAATTATATGAGATCATTTTTAGTCATCAAACATCATGTGTCAAAATATCTATTAGACATATTGGGGGTCAATATCTCTCTCATGATCAACACTATCACCACCATCATCACCAATATACTGCTCACTATCATCATCACTATTTCCATCACCATCGCCATCTCTATAACCATATCCATCACTATAGATGCTCAAAATTATGTGTTACACACTTTTTCGTCGAAGGAAACCTACTTTACATATTGGGATATGGGTAAAGGGAATCACATGTTGTCTTCTTTAACCTTAAGGAACCCAGGTTTTGGAACACCTATCATGCATGGGATTGATATTGAAGACCAGAATATTCTCAAATGAATGATCTTTAACCTCTGTAGTGAATTCATGAAATAACCTATATAGGCTATGAGAAAACATGAAACCTCCCTCTGTGATAATGTTTTTTGGATAGGATTAAAATGAAATGCATATAATCTACAACTCTCATCCCAGATAGCTCACACTTTTTGTGACTACAACGCATGATGAAAGCGTTATGCCCATAGAAGCTTTGCAGTACATACATGAAGCTCCCAATACAGTATAGTATTATCAAAGCTCCATTCATGTATAAAATCATTCCATGAGGTCAGAATACATTAAATCTCAATTCCATGTGATATATTCATCACTTGAATCTGATAAACGCTATGAATAAAAATAGATCACATGTTGAAGGTGATGATTCCATGTAAAGGCTACTGTAATGTTTATAGGAATGAAGATATCACATGCATGCCGAGTGTATCCACTAAAAATGAGTATACTACACCATCCCTTACCTACATGGATCATCTTCCACATTATCTTATTTATTTGTAATAACAACAATGCAGTTGCGAAGCCTCTAGGTAGACACACAATACTGCAAAGGTTGTATGTGGATGGGATCTGATTATGGCATACACAATTCAGAATGATCACTTTGAGTGGCCCCTATATGTCCAAATATGAACATATGGGTTATTATCTGTGAGAAGAAGTTCCTATGATTAATATATTGATGAAAATATGTAGTCCTCAATGAAAATAGATCATGTGTTGAAGGAATTGTGTGAAATCACCACTGCACCTGTATACAGTGCATAAATAGGAGAAATTGTGAAACTATTGGGTTTCAGATATAACCTGTATGTGAGAATGGTCAGTAGTGAAACTCCATATACAGATCATGTGACTACGGAAAGACACTATGAGGTTACATGACTATGAAAATACGAATACACATCACATGAATAATACTAAAATCATCAATTATTTAAAGACGTGCCTTAATGTGAAATTATTTTCAGATATTAGGTTGATTACGTCGGTGTAACAGATGGCATATCATGTTTACAGGGCACACTGCCTTTCTCATGTGAGTAGATACAGTGCAAACCTTTTTCCATAAATACAAGGACATACCACAACAGAGAGGGATGCTACCAGTTGTGAGAATGATTATCTCGTTTTCTCCAAAAAACAGAGCATCATGAGCTCACATAAGGGTTACATGAATGAACTTTCACCACCCCACATAAGGTTTTTTAGAATCAACTCACGTAAATGGGATACTACATGATCTCTTTCATGTGAATTAGACAAGGCATCACATAAACTATCTTGGGAAATGATGTGGCACCATGTTCCCTAACATGTGAATAGAGGATGCACCTTTTGTATATACTCCTTCATGTGAACATGGAACCAGACACATATCATCATGTTAAGAAGATAAATATTTCATGTACATGTGTTATGATATTGGGTTATGTGACATGTATGTGATATCTTTTTACACCTTCCATGAACCGTTTTGCATACTTTTTTAACATGAAACCACCCTTGGTCATGTTATGGCATCATTCATCCATGAACACGTGACACATCAAGGGTGAGCAAAGTGATTGTCCATGAAAATGTCTACACATCATTGAAAGATTCATCTTTGAATACACGACATATCAAAAGTTATAAAATAGACTGTCCTTGAAAATTTATGCACGTCATCTCAAGATCCATCAATGAAAATGTGGTGCACCAAATTCAAGTAGAGAAACTATCCCTGAAAAAGTCTACATGCCGTTGAAAGATCCAGCATTGATTATACGATGTGCTATAGGTAAACAAGATGACTAACTGTGATAAGGAAAATTTTCCATCTTCATATCCCATATTGATCATGCGGTACACTCACAAACAATCAGTGGGTGAAGGCTGCAAAAATACTTCAAAAATGGGAGGAAATATGTCCAGAAGTTGGAGGACCCTAGTGGTCATAATGATCGTGAAATGCATCACCAAAGGGAAGGGTAATTATCCTTGACAACATCCAAGAAATATCACATGAACCTAAAACTTTGTAGAAACTAAACAAAGGAAATAATAGGGATGAGGCAGAAGATACTCACGGACATAAATATCATGCGATGTTCCCCGGTAGTCCACAAGATAGCACGAGTCCCTGGCGGTATTCCTGTCTCATCTAGTGAAATCCCTTTGTCTTCTCAGCCTCATCACATAGAAGGCCTTTGGTATTTTTGGGCAGCAATGTGCTCCCCATTCCACTCCATTAGGACAAAAAAATGGGTTTTTCCACAAAATAATTGTGCGTCTCTCATAGGACCTTCTTGGTCTGGTGACACATCACCAAAAAATAGGTTATTTTCCCTTGACAATACTCGTGCAACCTCGCATGATACCCCTCCTTTGTAAAATAAAAAATGATCTAAAATAGGGATGATGTAAAAGCACTCGTGGTTGTAAAATTCATGCGACATGCTAAGGAAGTCTGCAACACAGTCCAGCGAGAATCCTGGATGATCCGCCCTGATCTCATGGAGACCCCCATACAAGCAACCCTTTCCTTGAGAAATTTCCCAGGCAAGGAATCAAGAATCTCAAGGGAACATTTCAGCTGGCACTTAGATCTTGAGAAGGACCTTGGACATATATGAAATTATGAAAGTCCTTAGACATGTATACATAATTGAACAAGTCCCCATTAATTGGAAATAATCTAATAATAGAGGAATTGATGGGGGGACACATAGTTGTTGAAAATAAGGTGATTCCCTTAGAGTGATCCATGGGTGAGGCTCATGAATATGTGTTGCGCTAGAACCTTTCACTGACTCCAATATGGATTCAAGAATGATACGTTGTGCAATCCCGTGAACAATCGGGGTAGTGAGACCTATAAATCCCCCACCCCAGCCTCAAAGAAGAGGTTGTATTTTCGCATCTAGGTGCATCAGCATACCTAATCACCAGGGATGATTTCTTGAAGCATCTATTCTCATGACCATTAAGTCTTTCATCAGGTAATATAGTGACAAATGGCCAGAATGATCATGTTCCATTCATAAATAAATTCTCATGTTCATTCGTAGATCACAGGAAGTAGTTCTGGAAAGACGTGTGAAGAAAAAAATGCTCATATAATAGATCAAACAAGGATAAAAAGAAACTGATACTAAATAAATCTTTGGAATTTACAAGATAAAGGGCTAGAACAAAGATTAAAAGTGGCATAATTAAGCAAAAACATGTTTGTTGGCCCTCATGTGCTTTACGTGAGTCATAGAAGACACACAAAAACACCAAGAAATGTCACCTAGATCTCAAGATACTCCTTCAACATGCTATTTGGATAATGTGAAATCTTTCAGAAATGTCAGATAAAGACACATAGTCCCCCTGGGTACACCACACTATTATTAAAAAACCCTCTGGTCCAATCACCCAAGCCTCATGATGTTCTTCAGATACATCACCTGAATCATTTAAAGATTCCAAATCATGTCAAAAAAGTCTCACAAATTGCATATAGGAATGTCAAATTAGATCTTGTGATACCCTTTGGTCAAGTCATCCAAGACTCGCGCTACACCCCAGGCATGTCAGACAGATCTCGTGATTTTCTTTAGGGGTGTCATCCAAGACATGCAACACACCCGAGACATGTTGTACTGACTCTAGGGACACCCTCCATGTGTATCACCCAACTATGGCTACAATATCAGGGAAAGTCATATAGATCTTGTGATACCCCATAGATATGTCAGTTGGGTTATGTGATGGACTCAGGAAAAAACCATTTGGATCTTGTGATGTCCTTCGAAAAAGTCAATCGGGTCATGTGACGCCATCTAGAAAAGAAGTCCTGGTCATAAGGGCATCCCTGGACTTAATAGTATTTTCCATACATGGTGTGTATGCCCCGATCAGAAGGTAATACATAATGTGTAATCCCTAATAAAGGGAACTATATTGACTCTGATTCCTTCCATATTCAGGATACATAGGCCACCTCTCCCTAAGGTCTGATTTCTATATTGATCATCCAGGGTGATCCCAGCGTTTAAGTCCCTTATTCACAATAAATGACAATTTAATACTTCCCATCACTTTTTTTACACAAAGATAATGGATCATGTGGGATTTTAGATTTTTGAGGGTTATATAATATACACCATGAACTTATACAAATACTAGAGAAACCTCATTGTGTAAGGTCTGATCTATTGAACTGTGAGGAATCTGATTCCTGCCATAATAAGGATACATAGGATACCTTACTAAGGCTTGATCCCTAACTAAAAATTAATGTCCACCCAATGTGGGTCCCAAAATATATCTGATGTTCCAACCATCAGGTCCCATTCATTCCCATGGGATGGTCATTCTACATCATCCTTTAAAGGACAAAGAAAACTATTGAACTATGAGGAATCTGATTCCAGCTATAACTAGAATACTTTGGATGCCTTCCTAAGGACCATTCCCGGACATGAAATGGATGTCCACCTCAGGGTTGTTCCCAAAATATCTATGATGTTTCAACCATCAGGACCCAATCATTCCCATGGTCTGATCATTCCACCTCATCTGTCAAAGGACTAATAAAACATGTGAACTGTGAGGACTCTAATTCCTTCCATAACTAGTATACGTCATATGCCTTCCTAAGGCTCGAGCCAAAACTAAAAATGGATTTCCACCTCAGTGTGGGTCCCACAATATCTTGTATTTTTCAACCATTAGGACCCAATAATTCTCATGATATGATAATTCTACATCATCCTTCAAAGTATTGAGAAAACTATTGAACTACGAGGACTCTAATTCATGCAATAATTAGGATTTATAGGATTCCTTCCTAAGGATTGAGACCAAACTCAAAATGGATGTTCACCTCAGTGTGGATACCAAAATATCATTGATGTGTTAAAAATTTGGACACAATAATTCCCATGGGATAATCATTTTATCTCATCCTTCAAAGGACTTTAAAAATAATTGAACTTTATGAAATTTGATTCCTTCCATAACTAGGATACATAGGATGCCTTCCTGAGGCTTGAGCCCAAGCTCAAAATTGACACCCACCTCAATGTGGGTCCGAAAATATATTTGATGTTTCAACCATCGGTTCCCATTCATTCCCATTGGATAATCATTCTACCCCATCATTCAAAGGACCAAGAAAAGTAGTGAACTACAAGAACTCTGATTCCTTCCATAATCAGGATATGTGGGATGTCTCCTCAAGTACCGAGATATATATAAAAAATGTCAAGGGTTTTCCTAGTGAACCAAACCCATATCCATTTTCAATGATACTAAATACCTATCATACCTTTATCCTCACACCTATCATAGCTCACGTGGGCTTAGGGAGTAATTATAGTCATATCACTCACATCACGAAAATCCACCAGCTAGGGAAATGTCAGTATATAAGCCTCGATGAGTGGAATAATATATTCACCACTATAAAAAGGAATCTACCTTGGGGATAGTCCCAAGGGAAATATTGAACTATAAGAACTTTGATTCATTTCATAATCAGGACATGTAGGACACCTTTCTAAGGAACGAGCTCAAAAAAATACCACTTTCAGTGAACATCCTATTATGAATCTGACATCTCAACCATTGGGACCCAATAATTCCCATGGTATGATCATTCTACATCATCCTTTAAAGGATATAGAAAAAATATGAACTACAACATCTCTAATTCTTTCTATAATTAGGATATGTAGGATATCCCCTAGGGACTTGAGCTTTAATGTATGGTGCCCTAGAGAAACCTTATATGTCCTCTCCACATGACGTTAAACTGGATGGGTTTGAAGAACTACATGGTTTTTTATTACTTCCATAACCAAGATATATAGGACACCTCTTAACATCTCAATCCCCTCCTCACAATATTAACCACCTCTATGCATGCAGCAAATTCCAAAGCTCTTGGTTATACAGATTCAACACATGAGCATCCATCCATGACTGTAAATGGATGGAGGACCACAGATACATATAGATGGATTCATAAATTAGAACCCAATATTTTTCTCAAAAAATATAATTAAATTATATTAATTTTTAGGGTAACTGGTCTTGTATCAAGGTTAGTAAGAGATTCACAAACATATCTTCAATATATAAGAGAATCTCGGAGTAGGAAAAAAATTCCCCCAAAATGGTGCGATGATCCCAAAATCCCATCCTTTAAACCATTGTGAGTCTATAAGTGCCACTAGGAATGATAAACCAAATGACTTATTACCTTTAGAAATCATGTTTGTACCTAGTTAAAGATGAGGGAACCATTGATAGTTTCTAAGAAAGACTTGAAAATGGTACTCCCCCCCCAAATCAATCCATCGGGCATACCCCATCCATGTCAGCACTTTTTATAATGAAACAAAAATGGTGAACCTAATGTTAAAATATATAATAATAAAATTATTGGGTTATAATCCATCAGGACATTTTTTCCCACTATACGCAAAGAAAAACAGTCATCCTAATGTAAATATCTATAATAACAAAATGATTTGGTTATAATCCATCAATCCATTTTTTTTCCCACTATATGAAAAAAAATGGTGAAACCAATGTGAATATATATAATAAAAAAATTATTGGGTTACGTTCCTTTAGTCAATTTTGTTTTCCTGCTGTATGCAAACAAAAATGGTGAACCCGGCGTGAATATTTGAAATAAAAAATGATCGGTTAATCATGTGTCAGACCACTTTGTTTTTCACCAATATAAAAACAAAGTAGTAAGACTGGAATGATATTTGGATGATCCACTATAACGAGGGTTTCCATAAGTACATCCTCACATTGATAAGTTCATGTGAGTAGAATGGATGGATTACGAAAATAGAACAATTTTGTTAGCCATCCGTAACTAATTGAGAACATCATGCCTACAATATTTCACTAATTAGTAACCTTGTTCCATATTGTTTGTGTGGTTGTAGATACTTCTCTCATAGATAGTATCCCAACCTGAGACAATGTATTCATCATCTAATGATCACTCTCATAAATCACTAACGACATCAACCCCTGTGGGCTACAAGGTGATATCCTCTCCTTAACAGTTCCAACATAAGGTGGGAAACAAAATGGTTCAGGAGTAACATTAATATGGTACAATACCAGTCATGGATGCTTCTTGTGAGGTCCTCTGCGTATGAAAACTGGTGAGTCTGCATCACACAGAAAAAGATGCAGCTAATCCCATGGCCCACATTTCCATGTCCAACCGCTTCGAGAGCCTATCTAAAAACGTGATAACCAGAACCATCAATATATACTAAAAGGGGACCACTAATCCCAATAAGGCTCCCATATGATTCAGGGGATACCCAGGAGGACTCCTACTAACCACCATCACCAGCATCATCCTGCCGGTACCCACCAGTCACTTGGTGATGGTACCATTCGACACGCTGCCACCTTTGACACCCATGCATGAGAAACAAGGAAGGATCGTCAAAGGAGGAAGGTTCTAGACATTTAGTAGAGAACTAAAATCCCTACTCCTTTTAACAATTCATTTTGGTATATTTCAATAGTATCCAATAAGAAGGAATAAATCCCTTCCCACTCAAAGAAAATCTACAGGCATATTCCCGCAAAAGGTATGGGGGAAGTGCATATCCCTACCCCATTCATGAAGCTCAATGACATATTCTAATGGAACATAGAGGAAAAGAGTAGGCACATATCCCCACTTCAATCATTGAAATATTACATTGTATAATCGAGATGAAAATGTGTAGGCTTATATCCCTTCACACACTTTGATAAAACAACAATTTATTTTAGCAACAAATGAAGAACTTAGCTGGCATATTCCTATACTATTACCAATAAAGTGACATGCTCATACTCCTAACCCTACAATCAGGATAGCTCAACACACAAATCATCACAAACAAGTGACTTCATTTGAGTAAACACATGATCTTTATCCCATCCAAGAGAATCATTAGTATATTTCGATAAAGGATGAGAAAATAGACCGGGATCATACTCCCATTCCAACTAGGGATCACCAGGTGAGAGTGGAAGATACCTCAGGACAGGGGCACAAGTCTATCAAAAATGTCTGGTGGCATATTCCAAACACCCAAGATCGGGCTCGTATCCCCATCTTGGTCAGGGTTCACAATGTGAGAGGGGAACAAATCTCAGGAAATGTGAAAATTACTGTTGAATAAGTATAGAGACATACTCCAACAACATAGGATCATCCATATATATTAATTATTTCTAAATCTAACCAAGTGAGAATGACACAATCCTCGGGACATTCTCATATTCCAATCAGTGAATCTTTCTAGAATATTATTTCAGATCACAGAATCCAGACACATATTCCAACTTTCACCAATGAAAAACTATGCCAGTATAATTCCATGGAAATAAAGGTGGTGGCTCATATCCCTTCCCCCATTCCAGTGGTCTGTAGGAATATTCTGGTATGGAATTCATATTCATACTAGGCTCATATTCCATTTCCAACTAGGTCTCACCGTGTGAGAGCAGAACATGCCTCACGATAAGCTCATACTCCAACCAAGAAAGACCAGAGACATATCCCAAAGGCTAAGGATAGGTCTCATACTCCTGTATTGACTAAGGCTCACCAAGTGATAATGGAATATTCCTCAGGATGGTCTCATATTATTGTAAATAATGAGACATCACATCGGCATATTCCAATAGCTTCTTAGCACCAAGCTCGTACTCCCACAATATCAGACACTTATATACATGTTCCAAAAATCGTTAAACAATAGGCTCATATCCCTACACAATCCAAAAAGGCAGGTCGACATATTCCAACCATGATGTATAACATGTAACATTTTCCTAATATACTCCATGATAGTGTCCTTGAGGTTATTTGAGACACATTTTCAACACCACAAGTGTTCGTCAGATAATCCCTCGAAGTAGAAATAGAAAGTGTTCATTACCATGATAGTCCTCTTCATGGTAGTGTAGAGATGGATCGTAGGGGCTCAGCTCATGACATCCATCATGGTCAACCCCTCAATGGATATATCTCCCACGGAAAAGGAAATCCTTCCCTTACAAGGACACCTCCATATAAAAAGGTTTCCCAAACTCTGGCACCTTCATGTAGAGAGGTTCTAGAAACATTAGGGTCAACTGTATATGGTTATTCATCAACTTATAGTAGCACTCCACTCCCATCAGTAGGAAACCATTATAAGAATATTCTATGGTATGACCATATGGAGGCATGTAAGTCTGATGAAGAGGACGATGATATTGAAATATGGAGAGATTAAGCTGGAAAAAACCTCCCCATCAAGTTTCAACCCCTCACTACTCCTAGCTATGAGATACCATATGACATAAAAAAGTATTGAATTCATTATATATGCCAAAAATATGTGGACTAATAATCATTGGATGAAGGCTAGATACCTCTGTTATCCAGGATACGAGGTTCACCTTCAGACCATCAAAATACTCTATTGTCAGATGGATCTAGCTGCTATATCCATAAACTGGGATCCAAAACTGGAAAAGCTCAATGAAAATTTGCAACACACTTGATACTATTTCATTAAGAACATTCTATATCTGATCTTCGAAGAAATTTCATGAATCCTTATTCGATAATGGAGAGATTACGGGGATTTACACTTTTCTATACTCATGGAACAACAAAACCCCACAGATACAGAGTCCTTTAATGTTATAGCCTCTGGAGAAATCAAGGGACAAGATAATGCCCATGCATGTTGGTCACTACAATGGAATTTTCCCACTTAAACAGTTTCCAGACACTATGAATGAAGGAATATGATAGCCTACATAACTTCATACTGGGCCCCTCAAATCCATGTGAATGCATTTCACACGTGAAGACCAAAGTTACGATCACCAAGAAAACTTTCTGTGAAGGATGGTTCTCATTATGGGATGCCATCACAACCATCTCCCAAGTGATTATAGTTGTACCACATCAAAGAAGCCACAATAGCAACTACCATAATATTCATCCATGTTCATACCTGACTCACTGGGCCAAGAGAGTGTCTACCACCACCTCCACCTCTTGGATCATCAATTCCTAATAGGATTCAAGACACATTGGTAGTATTTGAAAGAAAATAATGGCCCACTAGGATGGGGGTGCTATTTCTCAATCATCGTCACCAGGTTCATTGTATTCTGAGAGGGTCCTGAGGAAATCAACAATGATTCTAGATTAACCCTACCTTGTTGGGATGGGGGTATTCATTTCTCCATGTCCATCCTGGGTGTCCAAAAATCCACAAAAGGAATCATTAGATCCTTAACAATAGGACTAGTCAATTCTAGCCCCATGTAACTCCCACCATATAGGGATGGGGGCATTTTCATCATCATAATTACCATAGAAAGAATTATTATTCTCTAGGTTGGGAGGAAATAATCAATAATTGACATCCCACATGTTCCTCCCATCAAAGGAAAAACCTCTACTGGTCAGGGGCCACTCGGAAATCATGACTAAAAACTCCCTCAAGTTCGTCCTTCATAAACCGATATGGGAGGATCATACAATGAAGGCAATGAGACACCACTGGGGTCATAATCCAAAATGGACCAATATGGTCAGGGGTTCAAATAACGACCCTGATGATAGTTCTATAGAATTATCTTGTTGCATCGAAAGCAATGGAAAAACCACCATTACCCAATATGACTTTACGAATTTTTCTCTATAAATAAGATAAATACTGATCAAGATGAAAATTTAGAGGGTCGCAACAGTAAAATTCTACCATGAGAGGATGATGACCTCGATGCACCGAATGAGGTTTCACGCACCTGGAACCAGAGAAGGATCCAAAACCCTGCACATTTGAATATTGATTTTCCACCTCTTGGATGAAACACTACCAAAGAAAAAGGGAAAATTGTGGGTACATCTTGATAACCATCAAGAAGAGATTAGGTTCCTTCCATAGAGGAATAATTTTCAAAATATAAGAGTGAAATACAAACTCTCAGATGAATCAATAAGGTGCTACTAAAGGGAAACATTCCTGATGGGTGTCATCTTCAGAAAGATACAAATATTCTCCCTTATATAGCATGTAAGAACCTAGATCTTTATTTCAGGTATGGATCTTTAATTCAGGTTGACTTTGAGGAAAAAGGAAGAAATGGTAATTTTCTATGTACATGTCGTGTACTTATGAGTACACACCGTGTACCCAGGTACCACATACAACTGCGTACTGGCCGTGTAATGGCCGAGTACATGGCCATGTAGGTGACATGGAAGACCACTTAAGGTGGGGCTAGTTAAGGCTACTACATGGCATGTACCTTTAATGAACATGCTGTGTAGTTTTCTTTTTATATGATAAATTGGAGCGGGGTCGTGTATCATCCTCAGAAACATCTTCTTATTCTCTTGGTTCATACAAGAGAGCGATAGAATGTCTATGAACTTCAAACCCCTCCAGATTGTCTGTTTGAATTATGATTGAGACACTTTTAGGTGCGTTGGAATCCATTGGTGAGTTCTCAATTTCCCTAGGGATTTTCTTCCCGATTCCTTCTCTCTCATGAGTTTTTCACGAATGAGGTTTTTCACCTTTTTGTATATATACTCCAATTTAGACCGATTCAAGGGATGACGTTCAAGAGTGTTGATCATGATACATCAAGGTAAGTGGTTCATGCCTTTTGTTGTTTGTATTTGGATTATATATGCTTAAAGTGAAAAATATCAATGTTTGGGGTATTGCGTGTTTTGGAATTTAACCCTATTTAATACCTTCTATGGTTTGTTTGATTGAGAAAGGGTTATTGATTATGCGTAAGTTTAGATACTTTTTTATGGGATACCCCATGGGTGCATTACCTTGTTTGATTGTTTATAGATGTTTGGTCTAGGATGGTGGTAGGATTTCCTTGTTTCCATGCCTTGTTTGGTTAGGATGGATTTGATGATTATATGAAATTCCTGTGTTATGCATTTTGATTTTTGACCAAAGGGGATTGGACTGTGAGAACTTCCCAAAGGGGTTAGACCGTTAGAGATTCTCAGGTAGTCATTTATAATTAATTGGTTTAGACTATGAGAGCAACCTAGGTAATCATTATTATTTATTAAATGAATGTTATACCCTAGGGAATTGACTGTGAGATATTCCAGGTGGTCATTATAGTTTATTGATTCTATATAGACCAAGGGAGTATTGACCGTGAGAGCTGTCCAAGTGGTCCTTTGTAAATGATTAGTGCTACTTGGAACCAAAGGGGTTAGACTGTGAGAGATTTCCCAAGGGGTCATTATTTATTGAATTGATGATATGTTAGACCAGAGGGGTTAGACTGTGAGAACTTTCCCAAAGGTTTTCTCATGAATGATTGTGACGAGTCTGCCAAGCCAAAGCACAAACTTGGACTTAGTTTCTCTCTTGAATGTTTAGATGGTCTTTTGAGACATCTTTTTTGTTATAATTACACATGGGGATAAAGATCTTAGGCTATATCCCAAGATTAAATGTTTCAAAGGATGAATACTAAATTTAAATGGATGTAATTGAAAACTATAGGATTGTTTACTTTTGAGTACTTCCTAGTTTATTACTTCATTTATGTTTATTATCTGCTATATATATTAACTGACATTTAGGTATAGATCTTTTGGTGGTTTCCTAGAGAGATTCATCTCACACACTGTTTGGGTCATGTTTTATGACCCAAAAAAACTATATGGTTGTAGGTATAGATAAGGGAAATCACACTTCTTCATTGGGTACTTGATTGTTGTTGGAGCTGGGGAGCATGGAACCAATATGAGGCTTGCGATGCTTTTGGAGTTTACTTCTTTTCTATACATTGATTTCAGTATTTTATTTCTTGCATTGTGATTTGTTTGTATGCCTTCCTAGACACATGTGAAATACATCATTCATATATATGCTCTAGTTGTTATATTACTATTAGTCTTCGGCTGTTTACTTTTGTTGTATGGTATTACTACTTTCGTTATTGTTACTATTTGATTTCCACTATGTATACTCTAAAAATGAGGAAATTGTTTCCCCATTATTACATCATTTCCCTTGATTATATTCATCAGCCTTTGGCATTTAGGTAAATTCCCTTGAGGTCATGTGACCAACCAGGTTTAGGGCACCTTTGGGAAACACCCAGAACCAGGACATTACGAAGTGGTATCAGAGTCAGTTTCTTTTTATATTTCTCTTACTATTTGGAGGCTATAGAAAGGGGTAGGAAGGAATAGGTATTTAGTAATAATCTATACCCAGGAGTAGCTAACCCGTGTACAGGGAAAATCCAAGTTACCTTTAATATTGATTTTTTTTGGTTTTCCAATTGTTACATTTGATGTGATTTCACTGTTGGGTGACTCAATTGTTTTGTTCTGTTATGATTGACATTATTATAGTTCTATTTCTATTGAAACCTAATGAGATGACGGTATTCCATATCATGCATCATATAGGCACTTGCTCGATATCACACGTCATGCATTCTTGTTATGCAATTTAGGGCGCATTACTTATTGCATGATGTTGTGATAGATGTTGTGCTAGATATGCATGCTATTATGATAGATTCCATGACAGAAATACCTTCTATTTTGATAGGGTATTGGTATATGTAAAGTTTCATTTGGATGGATGCCAAACTCTGGTCCCTGAGGAGTTATGGTCCCTCTTGGATCAAAATTTGGTGGATCATGTTTGAACTTTAATTGAATTCTATTATAGCATGATATGAAATTGGATTATGAAATTGGATTCGCAGAGAGTATGAGATTTCATGGATCGGAACATTACATGAATTGTCCAAAATTTTAAGATTTTGGGGGTTCTGGAGAAGTTTTAGAGGCTTATTGTCTGGAAACCCAGACAACACTGTGTGTGATGTTATGATCACACGCCATGTGTTCTTCTGTTCTGGAAGAACAGACTTTTCTTATGTACATGTCGTGTACCGTATGTACATTCCATGTAGTTTTTGACCACGTGAATGAATGTGTGAGCAGAGACACGAGGCTGGTATACTTCTGGTATAACATGTGATGTACTGGGAGTACATGCCACGATATAGTTGACCGGGTATCCGACCATGTGACTAACGACACGGGTGGATGAAACTTTAGTGGTACATGTTGTGTCTAGAGTGGGCACGCCCTTTAGCATTAAACCAGCAGAATCGTGTAGTTCTAGCCATGTAGAAGTACCTGGGAAAGAGGTAATATTAAAGTACACACCATGTCATCGGAGAAACATGTTGTGTGTATGGGGTGTTACACGTCCAGGTTGTTAGGGGTACACACCCATGTTAAGGATTTAAGGGAACGTGTCGTGTGGTGGTCCTACAAGTCGTGTGAACCTATTTTGTAAAACATGAATGCTTTAATTCTCATATTCTGTTCTAGAACTTCTAAGTTGTTGTCCATGATAATCCCATAATGAGGTGTGCGCTTGACATTTCCGAGTCATGCCACCATGATTTCCTCTAGTTGTATGCCAAGTATTGGACAATGATCAAACATAGGAAATGGTAGGTCAGGGACCACCAGTAGATCCTCCTATCATGCCCATCTTGGAACCAGCTGCTATACCGAATACAGGTGTTGATTCACTATTCTGTGAAGGCTTTTTGAGGATGATGAAAACTTATCAAGGAGCACCACATACTTCTCCATCTATGGTAGAATTGAAGTGGGTGTTCCAGCAGCAACATCCTCCAACTTTTTTAGGGGATGGAGGACCACATGTTGCATAGTCATGGTTAGAGTCCATTCTTTCTATCTTTGAGAATCTGGAGACGACTCCTGAGAGGAGGGTGAAGCTCGTAATATACATGTTACATAATTCTTCCAAGAGATGGTGGGATGTTATCTCACAGGTGGTATGTCATCGGGATATGTATTGGGAAGATTTTTAGAGTACCTTCTAGGATTACTTCTACCCCAACACGTTGAGGGCCGATCAAGCCTAGGAGTCCATGCACTTGAAGAAGGACGCTCTTCCAGTGATGGATTACTTTTATTGTTTTATAGATCTTCAATGCTTCACACCGATTTTTGGAGGTAACAAGTTATATTTGGAAATTCAATTTGAGGATGGTCTCAGGTATGACATCTGATAGCAGGTGAATGTTTTCAGGCGGAATTTGGTGACTACTATAGTAAACTGGGTGCTAATTACTAAGCGCAATCTGAGGGAGTTGGGAGCTGTGGGCTAGGGTGGTTCATCATCTAGGGCTGGTACACCTTCAACAAATAGTAGGAAGCTCCATAGGGATCCTTCATGCGATGTTTCTTCAGGTAGCCAGGTGGTATGATACCAGTGCGGGAAGAGTGGGAATACGAGACCACATTGACTGAAGGACCTAAATGAGTGTTGATCTTGTGGAAAGATGGGTCATATTCAATGTTTTTCTCCAGATGTTCTCACAAGAAGTGAGTGAGAAGGTATATGTAATGAATCCACATTTCAGAGAAAGACTACCAATTTCTCCTCAGTCAGGGAACTAGAGTTCATCAGGCCATTCAGGCTGAGGAGGTGGTCGTAGCCATGGTAGCCAGACAACTTGTTTTCAGCAACAGCAGGGTGGATCAGCTCATGGTAGTCAGGCAGGGTCATAGGGCCATAGTACAGGTCAGACTTTTGCAGTGGAATATAACAACCAAGTGCAGGATCCCAAACCCTCTTCGGTTATAGTTACAATTCTAGTTTCCTCGGTTTTAGATTCTACTCTTTTCAATACACGGGCTTCTCGTAGTTTCATATTAGTTTCCATTGTGGAGATTCTTTGGATCTGTATCTTTACTTATGGTGAAGTTATGACGTTAGACACTTTGCTGGATATTAGGACGGATAATGTAAATCAGTTAAAGGAGATACCTCTTGAGTTTAGTGGGTGTCACTTCCTATGAGACCTCTATGTCTTTGATATGATAGGCTTCCTTGTCATTCTCGGAATGGACCAGTTGACCTCTTTACAATACTTTGTTGACTGCTATCATCGCAGGGTGAGTTTGATGTCGCCAAAGGGTAGGAATTTTCTACAAAAGGGTGAATGGGATGTCTAGGTGAGTAGACATGGACCTTAGCATCATGGGTTGAGAGGAATTATTGCCCAAGTTTCTAGTTTATATCCAGATGACCAGGGGACTTCACCGATAGAATTTACTCCAGTGGTGGTTCATTTCAAAGATGTATTTCCCAATGAATTTTCTGGTTTACCTCCAGAGAGAGGGGTAGATTTCTCTATTGAAAATTGTACTATGAGTGGAACCAGTTTCCATTACTCCTTATATAATCTCTACACCAGAGTTACAGGAGCTCCAGAAGTAGTTATAAGAGTTGTAGATAAAGGGTTTCATCTGACCCAATACTTCTCCTTGGGGTTATCCTATCCTTTTTGTGAAGAAGGCGTAAGGTACCCTTAGATTTTGTTTGGATTATCAGAAGCTGAACCAGTTGACAGTCAAGAACCGATATCCTTTTCTGAGGATTGATGATCTTTTTGATCTTCTTTGAGGATCCTAGGTGTTCTAGAAGATTTACTTGAGATATTTTTATCATCAGTTTCACGTTAGACCATCAGATATACCACTTACATCCTTTCAGAGTAGGTATGGTCTATACAAGTATTTGGTTATGTTTTTCAGTCTCACGAACACATTGGAAGTTTTCATGGCACTGATGAATCGAGTGTTCCATCCTTGGATTATTTTGTGGTAGTTTTCATGGATGATATCTTGGTGTACTCTCACACACAACACGACCATGCCACCCATCTTGATATCATATTGAGTACACTGAGAGAGAATTATTTGTATGCTAAGCTCTCAAAATGCCACTTTTGGATGAACCATATTCACTTCTTGGGTCATGTCATCTCAACGACAGAAGTATCAGTAGACCTAGAGAAAGTGAGAGTAGTAGTTTCCTGGTATCAGTCAAAGAACATCTTTGAGGTAAAGAGTTTTCTGGGGTTGGATGGTTACTATATATGATTTATTTAGGACTTTTCACACTTATAATCACCCTTGACATGCCTGACTAAGAAGTGTGAGAATTACTTGTGGATAGATTCCTATGATTCATCCTTTGAGGAGCTAAAAGAGAGGTTGACTTCAGCACCGATACTGATTCTTCTGGAGTCGGTCATGAGTTACACCATTTACTACGATGCATTATGTATCAGGCTGAGAGATTTTATTATGAAAGTGGAAGGATTTGTTGCATATGAGTCTCTTCATTTGAGGACTCGTAAGAGGAATTAACTGAGACATGATCTTGAGTTATCTATAGTTGTGCATGCTCTGCGATGTTGTAAACATTATCTTTTGGGAGATAATTTTGTGGTATACACTAACTAAAAAAGTCTCAATATATTTACTCTGCATGATCTGAATTTAAGACATTGAAGGTGGGTTGAGTACATTCACTCCTTTGACTTTGCACAAGACTATATGTCTGGGAAAGGCAATGGAGTGGTTGATGCGTTGATCAGGAGGACTTAGATACATGCATTTTAGGAGGCCAACAATGAATGTAAGCTTATAGATCTATCCTCTGAGATGTGTTTGGAGGTACACGATAGATAGGGGAAGACATTTATTTCTTCTATAATTGTTACCTCTACTCTTCTAGATCGAGTTCGAATGAGGCAGCTATCATATTCTGAAGGCCTATCCCTATGGGAGAGTGTGTCAGGAGAGGACCCTACACCTGATTGGACCCTAGGCAAGGATGAGGTTTTTCATTTCCATGGGCATGTATGGGTGTTAGAAGACTTTCATGAGGAGATGTTACATGAGTTTCATGACTCAGTATGGGAATTTCATCCTGGGGTCACCAAGATATATCGAGATATACATCGTCAGTATTGGTGGCTAGGTAAGAAGAGAGATGTAGCTAGTTTTTTTATAAGATGTTCCACCTATTACCAGGTGAAGGCAGAGCATCATTGACTGACAGGGTTGTTATAATAGTTACCCACTCCTGAGTGTAAGTGGAATGATGTCATGATGGATTTCATAAAAGGTTTATCGATATCAACTTGAGGTAATGATGCATTATGGGTTGTTATCGACAGGCTCACGAAGGTTTCATATTTCCTATCTATTAAGTAAACCTTCAGTGTTGATGAGCCTAGAGGGTTTTAAATCTGATAGATTGTATGTTTTCTTGGAGTTCTGAACACTGTCATTTTAGATAGGGATTCTCGGTTTACTTCTCATGTTTAGTATGGAATAGAAAATCCTTTGGGTACATAGGTACTTCTGAGTACATATTACCATCCCTAGACAAATGGTCAGTATGAGCACACAATTCAAGTTTTGGAAGAAATTCTTTGAGCATCTTTCTGGGATTTCAGTGGGTCTTGGGTGAGACACATACCCCTAGTGAAGTTTTCCTACAATAAAAGTTTTCAGGCAACGATTCAGATGGAACCTTATGAGGCTTTGTACGGTAGGCCATGCAGATCACCCCTATGTTGGCTGAAAGTAGGAGAAGTAGCTATGTTGGGACCTCTTCTTGTCCAAGATACCACTGAGCATGTGGAGTTGATTCAAAAGAGGATGGATACTACACAATCTCACCAGAAATATTATACTGATCGACAGAGATGACCTCTTAAGTTCAAGGTCAAAGATCAAGTTTTACTACATGTCACATTGGGGTTAGGACATAGGAGTATTAGGAGACCTGGAAAGCGTTCACCAAGATACTTAGGGGATATTTGAGGTTTTGGAGAGTGTCGGTCAGGTTGCCTATCAATTTTAGTTACCTTAGAGGTATCGGGCTATTCATGATGTGTTTCTTGTTTCTCAGCTATGACACTACTTTTCAGACCTGTCTAATGTTTTTTGACCTGAGGAGGTTGAGTTGGAGGTGGATGCATCCTTCAACGATCACCCTATTCTGAATTTGGATTGCAGTCCAAAGGTTCTCTATGGTCAGTTTTTCCCTCTAGTATGGGTGATATGGTAGTATGGGAGAGTGCGGGACAAGACTTGGGAGAGGGAGGGTGACGTACGATCATAGTGGCTAGAGTTTTTTAAAGTTTTTTCTTTGCCACCCTTGGAAGGGAAATTCATGGACAAATTACTTTAAGGGGATAAGTTTGTAAGAACCTCGATATTCATTTCAGGTATGGATCTTGATTTCAGATTTCTTTTGAGGAAAAAGAAAGATATGGAAATTTTCTAATTACACACCGTGTAGTTATGAGTACACGAAATGTACCCGGGTACCGCATGCAACTACGTACTGGTCGATTAACGGACAAGTACTTGGCCATGTAGGTGACCTGGTAGACCGATTAAGGAAGGGGCTGATTAAGGCTACTACATGTCATGTACCTTTAATGAACATGCCATGTAGTTTTGTTTTTATTTGATAAATCGGAGTGGGGTCATGTCTCATCCTCAGAAACATCTTCTTATCCTCTTGGTTCTTACATGAGAGCGACAGAACTCTGAATAACTTTTAACCCATCCCGATTTTCCATCTAACTTCCAATTGAGACGTCATTGCATGCGTTGGAATCCCACTGGTGATTTCACAATTTCCCTTGGGTCTTTCTTTCTTATTCCTTCTCTCTGCTGAGTTATTCAAGGATGAGTTTTTTTCACCTTTTTATAGATCTACACAATTTTAGGCCGATTCAAGGGCCGATGTTCAAGATTGTTGATTGTGAGACATCAAGGTTGGTGGTTTGTTCCTTTCATTGTTTATCTTTGGATTATATATGATTAAAGTGCTGAATACCCATGTTTCGGGTATTGCGTGTTTTTGAATTTAACCATATTTAATACCTTCTATGGTTTGTTTAATTGAGAAATGGTTATTTCTTATGTGTAAGGTTAGATACCTTGTTATGGAACACCCCATGGGTGTATTCCCTTGTTTTATTGTTTATGGACGTTTGATCTAGGATGTCGGTAGGCTTTCCTCATTTCCATGCCTTGTTTTTTTAGGATGCAGTTGCTGATTATTTGAAATGCATGTGTTATGCATTGTGATTGGTTGCCAAAGGGGATTGGACTGTGAGAGATTCCCGAAAGGGTTAGACTATGAGATCTACCTAGGTGGTAATTTATAATTAATTGGGTTAGACCATGAGATCTGCCCAGGTAATCATTATTATTTGATTAAATGAATGTTAGGCCCTAGGGAATTGACTGTCAGAGCTACCAAGGGTCGTTATAGTTTATTGATGCGATGTAGACAAAGGGGGTATTGAATGTGAGAGCTAACCATGTGTCCATTTATAACTGATTAGTGATATGTGGAACCAAAGGGGTTCGACTATGAGATCTTTCCCAGAGGGTCATTATTTATTAAATTGATGATATGTTAGAATAGAGGGGTTAGACTGTGAGAACTTTCTGAGAGGGTTGGTCATGAATGATTGAATGATTGTGACGAGTCTTCCAAGCCAAAGCACTAGCTTGGACTCGGTCTCTCTCTTGACTGTTTATATGGTCTTCTGAGACATCTTTTTTATTACTATTACACAGAGGGATATATAAATTAGGCTAGATCTTGATATTACATGATTCAAATGAAGAATAATAAATGTAAATGAATTTAATTGAAAACTATAGGATTTATTACTTTTGATTACTTCCTAGTTTATTTCTTCATTTCTGTTTACTACCTGCTACATATATTCACTGAAAGTTAGGCATATATCTTTGGTGGTTGCCTATTGGGATTCATCTCACGCCCTATTTGGGTCATGTTTTTGGACCCAAACAGACTATATGGTTGTAGGTATAGATAAGGGAAATCAACCTTCTTCATCAAGTACTTGATTTCTGTTGTATCTGGTGATAATGGGACCAAGAAGACTCTTGCGATGCTATTGGAGTTTACTTCTTTTATGTACTTTGACTTCATTATTTTATTTCCAGCATTGTGACTTGTTTGGATGCTTTCCTAGACACACGTGACATGAATCATTTATATATATTCTCTTGTTTTTATATTACTATAAATCATATGTTGTTTACCTGTGTTGTATGGTATTACTTCTTCCGCTATTGTTACTATTTTCTTTCCGTTGTGTATAATCTTCCAATGAGGGCACAATTTCCCCATAATCACACCATTTCCCTTGCTACTATTCAGTATCCTCTTGCATTTTGGGAAATGCACTTGAGTTCATGTGACCAACCAGGTTTGGGGAACCTTTGGGCGGCACCCAAAACCGAGATGTTACATAGCCAACCTGCAAGTGAGAGTAGTGTCAAAGCATCCGATTAGATCTGGATCAAGGTATCTATTCTATATAAACAGTTAAGTCAAAAATTATCATTACATACCTCCATTGTAGCTACACTCTCTCCCTCTCTAGAGTAATCATTACATATTGGGATGAATTGAGAATCAACAGGAGAAAAAATTAGGGCAACCTCATTAACCCCAACCCACTCCCTACAGAAGGGAGGATACTCAGATAGTAGTGGCCATATAGATGATTAATTTCATCGAGTCCCTAGCTACATGAATGGAAGCCATGGAAGGGAAACACACACCTATGCACCCTGTGAAGAATTCATATCCTGAATGGGTGGATGAGTCATTTCCTCTACCAAATTTCTTAAATCCTACCTTCTCTACTTTTGAAAGTGTGGGAGACTGCGAACAACATCTCACATACTTTATATCCTGATGTGGGCTGATGATGGGCCCTCAAGATCAATAAGAGTCAACAAAGATGAGGTTTTTTGTAAAAAATCTGATAGGGACAACCATTGATTGGTACAAAAACTTTCCAGCAGTATTCATTAAAGGATTGGAAGACCTTCTCCATTATTTCAATTTTAAATTCATCTCCACGCTAAGTAAAATGATGATCCTTAACCTAAAAAAATGAAAACAATGCGAGAATTAGAGGTTGTATGACTTTATAGCTAGATGGAAGGGTTCAAGATATTCACTCAACAAACCTCTCTTGTAGAAGAAACTTCTAGAACTCAATGGTAAAAAATTTAGAGATGATTTGAAACCTCTTATGATCCCTATAAATCATCAAGGAGGGTTCCATGAGTTTGCTAAAATGGAACAACATCTTGAGAAATCCATTCAGCAAACCCAATCCAAAACTCGGCTCATTCCCACTACAGTTGGTGCTTGTATTCTACCACACCTCCTTCTACTCTACCCCTCTGCAAGTTAGGGATCCCACACCCTTACCGCATGATGTTAAACTACATGGTTCATAAGAAACTACGTGTGTATTGATTCTCATTTTCATGGGATACGTAGTGACACCCAGACATCTATCCTTAGGCCCAGCCACAACATCACCACTTTTTCACATTGTTCCATCTTCATCCATTACGCATTATGTTAAACTATACGATCCCTTAAGAAATCTGTGTAGCTTGATTCCTATCTTAAAAGGATACATAGTGACATATGGGTCTTCAATCCTGGGTCCAACTACAACATTTAACAGAAATAATTCCCACCTCTAAGTATGGTTCAGACCTATGTAGTGTATTTCCCACTCAAGAAATATGTGTGACTTGATTCCTGTCTTCCCAAGATATATAGTGATGTTTGGATTTACAACACCATACCTAGTCACAACAAATAAATATAAATTTCACCCCTCTTTGCATATGAGTCACACCTACATAGGAAACTTCATTGAGAACTATATGTGGATTGATTCCCATCACACCATGGGGTATGTAGTGACACCCATAATTTCATTCATGGGACCAACCAAAATGTCATCATTTCACATTAGGGGATCTATGTATTCACCGCATGAAGTTAAGCTACACGACTCTTTAGAACTAAGTGTGGTTTGATTTTTATTTTCATGAGATACATAAGGATGCCCGAACTTCCACCTTTTTCCCTGTTCAAAATGTTTTATTATTTTTACATCATTTTATATGCATCCTTATCGTATGAGGTTAAACTACATGGAAATATGTCCTTAATATATGACATTAAACATTATGGGTGTATGTCCTTACGACATGTTGTTAAACTGCATGATAAATGTCCCTATTGCATGATGATAAAATGTCTAGACCATCACCCAGTTTTGATTTTTTATCAAAGGACCACAGTATAATTACCTTATTCAACCAGAGTATGGGGTGCTTCCACCATCTTTTAAAAGAACCTCAATCCATTTACTATAATTCATGACTCGAGCCCCTCAGGTTTCCACTAATATTCCATGGCCTCTATAAAGGATAACCATCTTCAAGGGACCCTTTTCTTGAATATGCATATATGACTATGAATAATGAATATGAACCTATGGTCGTCAGCCAAATAAGTTACTCTAAAAAAAGATATTATGATCCTTTTGAGCCCTAAGGTCACTGCGACAGCATTCAACACCTCAATGTGTCTGAACAACTTCTGGTATGACTATCCCATATCATTACTCATGACCTGAAAAACATGAGTAATGATTTACAACATTTCTTTCTCCCACTCAGAAGGATTTTGGAGTTCTCTTGACCCTGGGTATCCTAATTAGGCTCTTGTGACACATCTCCCATATCAAGCCCATGTGTGTAGTTATTTTAAACTTCTCACACTTAAGTCAAAGATGCATGATCTGAATCACTATCCAATGATGATCGAGCTCATAAGATCTTAAACTAATTGTGAATGAGACATAAAAATTTCTAGGTGGAAAACCTGCAAAGGTCGGAATAAGAAAAAATCATGTCTTCACTCACTAAACTCTTCATCTTCAGAGTTTAGATAAAAAAAAGGAACAAATAAATAAGGCATAAAATCTCATAGTTTCTACTGTGTAGCCATATTAAAAGAAAATTTATGCATGTTGGACCCCATGGTTTAGGAATAAATAAGAGTAATGACTTTTCACATCTCCTCATTTGGTGAATATATTCTCTAGGAGATGAAAAAACATTTTGGGTGTTCAAACCATTTTCAAAAATTAGGTTTTCCATAAGTCAAATCTCATGATTAAGGTGTCTCAAATCACTATAAACCTTTCATGGCCCTTGAAAAAATATAACTGTCTTAAAGGGACCCTATGAATGTATGCCTATGGCTCCTGCATATGTGCCTATGGTCATCAACCAAATGAGTCACTCGGAAAAAGGATATTCTGATCCTTGTGAACCTAAAAGTAACTATGACAGTACTCAACACCTCAGTGTGTATGAACTACTCCTGGTATGACTGTCCCATATCATCCTCTTGATCTAATCACTTTAAACCATGATCATAATGAAACAATCCATTTTTGAACCTTTGATGGCCAACACCTCATGATTTGAAACCATAAAGAGTGAGGCTCGAGCTTCATAATTCAAGAGATAACTACCATAGGGTGATAGAACCCTTCCTAGATATTCTTCCATGACACCTAACTTTAGTATATGGATGTTTGAGTTTTCAAAAATCATTCATGGCCCTATGAAAGGACTAGAGATCATATTTTTCTTTACCATGCTATTGATTCATAAGGGCATTGACCCACTAATTAAAGGCATTTCCTCCTTACCAGAAAGGTGATTCAATTCTTGTGATCCCTAGAAACATCGTGGAATAACCTATAATCTCAGAACGTTATGGGAAATACCCATAATCTCTTCCCCATCACATATTCAATGAATCAAAATTTTGGGTTATGATTTATATCATCCATATTCCAACTATCCAGACTAGCATGACATCCCTATTATTTCACCCTTCAACTGATATTACCTCCATAGATCTTCCATAGTCCGTGGAAAAGATACCCAACATCAATAGACCCTTTTCTTGACTATGCATGAACACCTATGGCTTCTGCATATGCACCAATGGTCATTAACTAAATATGTCACTCTTTAAAAAGGGGATTTCTGATCCTTGTGGTCCTTGAAAACACCACGACAGAACCCAACACTCTAGAGTGTTTTGGGTCACTCATAATATGTCTACACCATATTTAATGATCATCGATCGGGTATGAGCTAAAATAAACCAAACTAAATTAATAGAAGGTCTGAAATAAAAGATCATAAAATAAATAAATATCAGGTCCGAGCTAAAAGACCTTAAACTAAAGCAACAAAAATTCCAATCTAAAAGACCAAAAACTAAAGAAATATTAAGTTTGTTTTAAAAGACCCTAAACTAAAGAAAAAAAACGTCCAAGATAAAATAAAATAAACTAAAGTGATTCCAAGTCTGAGATAAAAGTCCTTAAACTAAACAAATAGAAGTTTTGAGATAAAATATGTTAAACTAAATTAATATTAGGTCTGAGAAAAAGGACTGTAAACTTACACAATAGATGGTCTGAGCTAAAATACCCTAAACTAAATCCATAAAAGTTATGAGATAAAAGACCCTAAACTAAATAAATATCAGGTTCGAGCTAAAAACCCTAAAAAAATTATATTAGGTATGAGGTAAAATACCATAAACTAATTCAATAAAAGGTCTGAGATAAAATACCTTAAACTACAACACAACTTCAATTTATCCCGCAAGAGCAAGTAAGGCCCACCATATGGTCTTAGATGACATCAATATGCTCTCACAAATCCTACCATATTTGGAAAAAGAAGATGAATCTCCCTCCAGGACATCTATAATACCTTGGAAATACTTCTGAAAATCATGTAGTCTCAAGAAAACTAGAAAAGATACGTCAATAGATAATATCATGTTGATGGAAACTCTTGAGTACTTATCGAATTAAATACATTATGATTTAAATATTTAGATCTAGACATTCATGTTTACTTGATGTTATCCAATGGATGGGTAGCTTTGGTAATTATCATAATATCGGACCAAAAAAGTGCCACGCACATAATGAATAATAGAAAACTGGACAAAAACTCATAAGGTTTAGAAGATCCATTCAGAGATAGTGTACATAAGGAAGAATCCATCATCATTCAGATATATGGAAAAGTGTCTTATATTTACCTTAGAATCAGATTATATTCATTTTTATTGAATCCAATTCTTAGGGGGCATTTTTTGACACTCATAAATGTGCGTTAGACACTTTTCTATGGAACAAACCCTGTTGTACATATTGGGAGTTGGGTAAAGGGAATCACACATTGTCTTCTTAAACCTCAAGGAACCTATGTTTTGGCTAACCTATCATGAATGGTATTGATATTGTATTCTAGAAGATCCTAAAATTAACGATCTTTAACCTTTGTAGAGCATGCATGAAATAGAATATACAAGCTATGAGAAAACATGAACCCCCCCATAGAGACACGCGATTCCACGATAATGGTCCTTGGATACGATTAAAATTAAACTCATATAATCCCCAACACTTAGTCTAGATAGATTGATCTTCTAGTTAATACAACACATGAAGAAAGTTCTACACACATATAAGCTTTATAGTGCATACATTAATCTCTGGATGTAGTAAAAGGTTCTACAAGGCTCATTAATGGATAAAATGATCCCATGAGGTCAGCATACATGAAGTATCAATGTCATGTGATATATTCATCACATGAATCTGAGAAACACTATTCCTAAAAATAGATCACATGGTGAAGGTGATGATTCCATGTAAAGGATACTTTAAAGTTTATAGGAATGCAGATATCACACGTATGACAAGAGTAGCCATTGTGAATGAAGAGGATACTAAACCATCCATCCACTACTAGGATTGTGTTTCGCTTCACCGTTGTCAAACCTAAGAACAACCATGGAGTTTCAAAGCCATTGGATAGACATACAATACTTCAATGGCTTTCAGTGGATGGGATCTGATTATGGCATATTCAATTCCCAGTTACCAATTTGGGTGGCCTCTCCATGTTTAAATATGATCATATGGATTATTCTCCACGAGAAGAAGTGCATATGATTAATATCATGATGAAATATGTAGTCCTCAATAAAAATAGAGCATGTGTTCACATAATTGTGTGAAATCACTACAATTCTTGTATACAATTCATAAGTAGGAGAAGTTGTGAAAATATTGGGATTCAAATATAACCAATACATGAGAAAGGCCCATAATGCAACCCAGTATGTGGATTATGAGACTACAAAAATCATCCATGTGGTTACAAAAATACAAAAATACAAATGTTTGTTACATAAAGAATACTGAAATCATCAGTTATTTGAAGACATTCCTTGAGGAAGCATTATTTTTAGATATTTGGCCGAGTACATTGGTGTAACGGACGATAGAGCACGTTCATAGGGCACACCACATTTTTCGAGTGAGTAGATATAGTGAAATATTTTGTCTACAAATATAGTGGGATCACACATTGAAGAGGTATTCTGCCAATCATGAGAAATATTCTCTCATTTTCTACACAAAATAGTGCCTCATGATCCCACATAAGGGTTACATGAATAAGTTTTCACAACCCCGCATAAGTTTTACATGAAGCAGCTCACATGCACATGAGACTGCATGATCTCTTTCACACAAAGCATCCAAGGAATCACATAATTTATCTTGAAAAATAGTGTGTCACCATGTATCCTAACATGTAGAGAGTGGATGCACCTTATGTATATACTATGTCATGAGAACAAGGAACCAAGCATATATCACCTTCATGCTTCCACCTAAAAGAATATTAAATTGCCACATACCCATTTATGTGAAGAATTGTGGTTAGAAAATCCACATTTGTCTATGATCAAGTCCTAATGATTTTTTTTGATGTGTTGTGAAAGAAAATCATGAAATAACATTCAAGATTCAGTTCACCGTGTCAATTTGATTAAGGTCCACACCGCGCACATGAAATATTCAAGTGTGCATGAGAATCTTCAAGCTGCAATTGATATCATCATGTGAAGATAATAAATATTCCATGTATGCATGTCATGATATTGGGTTATGTGACAACTTTAAACACTATCCATGCACCCTTTTATATATTTCCTTGATATTAAAACAACCTTGGTCACACTATGACATCATACGGCCATGAACATGTGACACATCAAGGGAGAGAAAAGCAATTATCTTTGAAAAATTCCACACATCATTGAAAGATTCACTATTGAACACATGACATATCAAAAGTGATCAAAGTGACTATACTTGAAAATATATGTATTCCATCATGAGATCCATCAATAAACATGTGGTGCCTCAAAGTCAAGAAGAGAAACTCTCCTTGGAAAAGTTTGGATTCCATCATGAGATCCAGCACCAATCACGTGATGTGCCATAAGAAAATAGGATGACTAGCTGAGACAAGGAAATCATGCCATCACAAGATACCATATTGATCATGAGTCACTAATATACCATCAGTGGGTGAATGCTGCAAAAATCCTATGAAATTGAGAAGAAATATATCCAAATGGTGGAGGTCCTGGTGGTTATAATGATCATGTGATGCATCACGAATGGGAAAGGTAATTATATTGGAAAACATCCAAGAAATCTCACATAACCCTTAACATTTTTATAAAATAAAAAATTAAATAAAATTGAGTAGGCAGGAGACAATAATAGTCATAAATATCACGCGATTCACCCCAGGTGGTCTCCAAGACACCATGTGTCCCTGGCGACATACCCACCCCATCTCGAGAAAGCACTTTGGTTTTTCAGCCTCATCACGTAGAAGGCTATGAGTATATCCAAAAAAACATGAGCTCCCTATTTGGATCTCTAAGGATAAACATATGGGGTTTTTTCATTAAATTATCAGGCATCTCTCATAGGAATTTCTTGGTCTGGTGAAAAATCACTAAAAATAGCTTATTTTTCATTAAAAATACTCTTGCAACCTCACATGACTCACAACAATTTTAAAATAAAGGAACCAAATGAGGGAGGAGGAAGAAGCACCGGTGGCTATAAAACTCATGAAATGTGCTACGGAAGTCCACATTGCAATCCTGAGAGACTCTAGGATGAGCCACCCTGATCTCATGAAGACCTCTGCACAAGACACCACTGCCTCACGAAATGTCTGAGGCATGGCATCAAGTATCTCATAGATTCATTTCAATATGCACTTTTATCTCGTGAAGGACCTTACACATGTAAATATTACAATATATAGGTACTTCTATACTCTATCATAATTCAATAAGACACCATTAATCGAAAATAAACAAATAATGTAAGAGTTGATGGTAGGGACTTATTGTCACAGAAAATCGGGCGACACACTTGGTGCAATCCATGGTAGAGGCTCATGAAGATGCGTGGTTATAGAACCCTTTATAGACTCCAACTTGGATTCAAGAAATATATTTTGTGCAAAATAGCGAACAATATGGGTGGAGAGGCCTATAAATCTACCATCTGAGCCACAAAGAAGAGGTTGGATTTTCTGCATCCCAGCACATCAGCACACCCAAGAACCAGAGTGGATTTCCCAGAGTGACTGATCTCACGAACAAAAATTCTTCCATTAGGTAATATTTTGAAGAATGTTCAGATCGATCATGCTCTATGCATACATCACTTCACATGATCATTCATAGATCACGTGAAGGACTTATGTCAAGGCTTGAGAAAAACATACTGGACATCCTCCAAAGAATGTGAGACTCAAAATAAATTGATACTGAATAAATCTAATACATTCATAGGATAAAGGGAGAAAAAATGAATAAAAGTAGAACACTTAAGTGGAAAATATGTTCATTGGACCTCATGGGATTTCTGTGAGTCATCGAAGACACGCGAAAGCACCAGGACATGTCTCCTAGATCAGGTGTCGCTCATTTATCATGTTATTTGGGTCATGAAAAACCTTTTGAACATGTCAGATCAAGTCACACGACCCCCCCTGGGTATGCCACTTTGGCCTCAAGAAACCCTCTGGGACAATTTCCCAAGCCTTGTGATGTTCTTCAGATACATCTCCTAACTCATATAATGACACCATCTCATGTCAGTGAAGTCTCGTGGATTTCATCTAGGCATTTCAATTAAGATATCATGATACCCTCTAGGATAGTCAGTCGAGACTCGTGCTGCCCTCCAGGAATGGTGGTCAAATCTCACGATGTTCTCTAGGGGTATCAACCAAGAACTATTGGAAAAGGGGTTTATCCCCACGCAACTATTCCCACGGTTTATCAAAACATGGGAATATGCATTTTTTGTTTATCAATACCCACAGTTTTATTAAAACTGTGGGTATTCAATCCACAATTTCACCCCCCCCCCCCATCAGGATTTCCTCCTCACTCTCATGCTCCACGATCAGTTCTCCTACTCCCCTAGGTTCCCGACCTCCGCCTCCGGCCCTCTCCTCCCCTCCCTGACCACTGCCTCCCGGCTATCCGACCTCTGCCTCCCATCCCTCTACTCCCCTCTCCGACCTCTGCCTCCCGGCCATCCGACCACCGGTTCCCGGCCATCTCATCCCCTCTCTGTCCTCCACCTCCGCTCCCGACCTCGACCTCCCGACCTTCATCTCCACCTCAACATCTCGGCCTCCGCCTCCCTTCCTCCAGCTCCAGCGACGTTCCCCTTCCCCCTGTCGGATCCCTCTCCTCTGGCAATGTCCCCGCCGATTCATTCCATTTAGGTTTGTAATTTTTTCTCATTGGTTTTTTATTCTTTTTAAACTAATCACCGATTCTTATATCAAATGCCTCAGCAAGTTGACTACACAATTTCTGCTAGCTGATTTTCATTGAATAAGTGGCTGATTTTTATTTCCCCTAGTCATTTCACTTCAATTTCCCTCATTTTTCTAGAATTTATTGTATGTTTTTTTTTGTAGATGTCATTCTGCTTAGGGTATAGACAAATTTATCCAAAGCTTCAAAATTATTTTTGACCGATTATGGTCGATAGAGTGGGAAATAAATCAACCCAGCTAACTGTAGTGTGTAAATTTCTGATAACTTTTTGTCCAAATGTTCAAAATTCCTTAAATGTTCACTTAGAATCTATATGAATTATTTTCCTATGGATTTCTTGGGTTCATTGTTTTATTCATGTAAGATTCATATTTATCAATTTTATTATTTAACAAATATTATAACTGGTTATAAAACTAATTAAAACAATAGTTTCTATCCTTATGATACAAGATCTCCCTAATTAGCACCATGTTATCCTCTATTACTATACATAATCCTTTAGCCATCAGGTTCCCTAAAATGATCATCGCGGGCATAAAAACTATCATATATATCTCCACGTGGGAATCCCAAAATGAGGGAAAATATCACTAGGAGTGATGTTATTACATGGATAAGATATTATAGAGGGTGTGATTAATTTAAGAAGGCTTGATAAGACCATGAAATCTATACAAGTAATAAAAGTATATGAAGTGCTTGTGGGTTTGTCTCTTCAAGGGTCCTTTTATACCCTAATCATTCATTATCACTCAATCATGGGGAATGGTGACATATCCTATAGAAATGATAACTAGTTTGGGCATATGATATTCTTTACAAGGTGTTTGACACTAGACATATCCTTAAAAATGACATGTGAACACCCAAGGATCATCAATGTTGTCCTCAATGCTGAAATGAAAACACTTTACTATAGAATTTAACTAGTATAATATCCCAAATACAATATTTTTTCCCATAAAGTATGACTTATTCAATGTGTTTGACTTCCATAGGCCCATCCATGCAGAGTAGAACAATGAATTCTGGACAAAATTTTATGGTGTGAAGTCATACCTAACTTATATGGTAAGAGTAGAATCGTATTATTCCCATTAATTATGTTGTGAAATGTAAAGTTATGCAACTATCCATGTAATGTTTACACTTCAAAAACTCAAAGAAAAATAGTGTTATGTTTATTGTATAAAGGGGAGAAATATCATTTCATTTGATATTTCCATGATGTGTATAGAGGGCGACATTTGTCTAGGTTCATCAGATACTTTTTTGCCTCTCAGCTCCGCCTCCCTGCTCTGTGTCCTGGCTCTGCCGCACTCCCCCCACTTCAACCCTACCTTCCGGCTCTGCTTCCCAGCCTCCGCCTCCACTCTCGACCTGGACCTCCTGGACTTTGCCTCTGCCTCAACATTCAGGCCTTCGCCTGCTGCCCCCACCTCGGGCGACGCCCTTGCTCCCCCCTCTCGGCTCCCTCTCCTCCGGGTATCATCAAATTCATCAGTTTTCTATTATATATGATGTTCCCCATGCGTTTCTACTTATAAATTTCAATAATTATCCTTCAAATCACTACAACAAATCTGCTATTTAGCAGCAGTTGTTTAGCGGCGGTTCTAGGAACCGTCGCTAAACCTTTTGTAAAAAAGGTTTCGCGGCGGTTTATAATAAACCGCCATGAAACGTTGGTTTTTTCTTAACACCCAACCCTCCTTCCCCCGCGAACCCGGCCCCCCGCTTCCCCCATGACCCCGGCCCCCGCTTCCCCCGGCGACCCCGCGACCCCGACCCCGTAGACCCCGCGTGACCCCGGCGACCCCGGCAACCCCGGCGACCCCCGGCCCCCCGCGACCCTGGAAGCTGCACCGTCTTCCCCTCTAGGTAGGGTTTTGTTTCTCCTTTAGGTTTTTTTGGTTTTCCAGTAGGTATAAGAATCAAATCCCCAAGAAGGGTTTGTGTGTAATTAATACAATAAAATTTTATTAAAATGTGGTTGAATATAATGATATATGGGGATGTTTTTATTATGTGTTTGGGTTTAATGCCAACATAGAAGATATATTTTGGGTGTGGTTGGCTATAATGAAAACCTGATGAAATGATTTACATGGATTTAGGTGTAATTCCATCTCAAGTGTGTTTATTAGTGAGGGGTTGCGTGTATTTATAATCATGGATATTCATGAAATATGGGTTTCTTGTAATGACAACCATAGACCGTACAGGGAATGGAATGGATGTAATTACAACAATAAACCTATTTGAGTTATGGGTTGCGTTCACTTCCAACATGTGTTGTTTTTTTGATATGAGTCGGTTCTTAAATTGGATATACTTACAACTACCATTCATTTTGGGAATATTTCATGATAACCATAGGTATTTATTTGTAACATGTTTATAAATAACAGTAAAACTGGACGAAGCATGTATAGTTGATCCTGGAAGTCATGATGGAACCCAATAACATAAGGGGTATTTTTTATTTAGGTTATATTATTATTATATCAATGTCACGTATATATAAACTTATATTTTCTATATTTGGGTAAGAAAAATGTTAGTGATGGCCTCCTAATTTGTACTCAATCCCTACTTAGGCTAAATTGTATTTGAGAAGATTTCATGGTTTTTGTCAGGGTCATCGACCATCCGGCTATCTCAATTCACATCATCACATTCATTTTATTTGTCAATAAATATCTCAAATGTTGAGTATTTAACATGTTTTGGTCTCTTTAAACCATAGGTAATTTCGAAAATAATGGGGTAATATCTAAGGTAGTATGTCTCAAGTGAGAGATATGGAAAGTAGGAATAAATTAGTCCATTCACCCAAACCCAAGAAATGGTCTAGTTGTTCAGCAATAAAGGTGTTGATCATGTTACCTCAGAACCAAGTCTAATGAATATTTGCATGTCCCATATCATTAATCCCTACCCTCATTATTGTATGATGGAACTACATCAGGGAGGCATGGAATGTACTATCACCCTGTTTCTTTTTAGAATAGAACATAATTTTGTAATGTCCCCTACATACCAAACCGTTCCAAGAAAATTGTCCCATAGGCTTGAAGAAGATTCCATGAATTCTATTTGTCACTATGAGAAAGACATCTATGAAGACCAAGAAAGTACCAAGAAGGGGTGTTCTAATGGTGAATAAAGGTGACAATGTGGTCTGAAAAGAATGATTAGATTCTATCATTAATGTATTCATTTGAAATAAGTAAAGGGACACCAGAGTAGCCATTGAAATGGATATGGAAGAACCCATGAAAGTTATCTAAGTTCTCAATACCAATCATGTCCTTGAATTCGAATATGGATTCAGACTACAAAACCATATCATGGTGGCTTGAAGTAAAACTATGCTAGATAATTTGAACCGATCCTATGTTTCCAAGACCGTGATAGTTATAGTATAAGGTTTTCATTATGATTGGTGGGGATGGTTAATGATAGCCTCCACAATTATAATTTAATGAATGGTTCCATCCTCTACCACATTCCACCTTTTGGATGGTCTCTCATTAACCAATGGATACTCCATACACTATTTTGAACCATTTATTTGTGTTGAGTTTTGTTCACACCCTATAGCCCCTCTCACTCTCCTTTTCCACATCTTTTATTTTAAATTACACTTAAATGATTATTTTACTGGTTTTTTTCATTATAGGGCGGTATGTAAAGGTGTAATGAGGCCATGGGGGATAGCCCTATATAGTGGGTCTGTAGGGGTCTTCTAAAAATTGGGTTTGGATGTTGATTTATTTGGAGCTAACCTATTAGGATTTGATACTGAATATCACACCTTTCCTCAAAGCATATAAAGTTATCCCTATGGGATATTTCAGTCATGGAAGATAGTTCCACATAAACCACATAATCAATCAATGGACTGATTAAGAAAATATCCAACCTAATACCATTAGATTCTATTGAATGATAATGGTATTAGTATTCCACTATTTGTAATGGTCATTCTTCACCAGTTGGTCTCTATTTTTTATTGACTCAGGCATTCATAATGTATGTTTTAAAGCTTCCAAAATCATTCTATTCAATGTGATTGTTGTTCCCTGAAGTTTAAACATTTGAGAATCATTTTAATAGGTAAATAAATTATGAAATTATATTCTTCTGCACCTTCCAATTTGGGTATGAATCTCTTTTAGATACCCCGAAAACATATCTTTAGATTCTCCTTTTGTAATGTCTTATCAAAACCATGGTCCTTTTCATAGGATATTAAACTTTGTGACACAATGGTCTAAACATCATGAACATAAAATTAATGTCCCCCTCCAAGGTATTATATGATACTAATAATCCTTAATTCACATCAGGTTGTGTTTTGGAATATCTATGAAGACTAACCAATCATTGGTTCTATGTTTTTATATATAAAAATGTTGGCAACTACAGGTCTGAGAACCATGACCATAAAATATCTGAGTCATCCCCTAAGGATATATGCATATGTGTGTCAATATCTATATCCATATCATATTTTTATTCCTCTCTTATATCGCTATATATATCACATAATTTTTTTCAAGGATACATTCCCTTAAACTCTATACATAGAATGGTCTATGAATAATGAAATTAAACATAGTGTGAATATCCATGATAAATAAGTCATGGTTTTGTAATAAAACCCCTCCAACGGAAATGAGCTGTCTGCAAAAACTCACAGTGGTATACCTTGCTTAACATTATTGCATTGATGTTTTCCTTATACTTGATGTTGTTGTTAGTCATAAAGCACACATCGTACCTGACCCTTTTTATATCCCTATAGAGGGTTTCCATCTTTTTATTAAAATTATTGTTTGAACCAAGACACTCTTTAAGTGCCGTTAGACTTTTAAGATGGGTCCCATGTTGTGTGACCATGTCACATGGCATGTGATATTTAAATCCAACCAAAAGCCCAGTTCCACAGCCCAGGGGTCCCACGGTACCAGTAATGTCAGATTACATGTTATGTAACCTATGATTTTCCTGGTCCCATGGGGTATTAATTCTTATAGGTATTCCTACACATTTCTAGATCTCCAAACCTCACCGAATTAGGTATATCAGGGTCATACAATCCTCTAGTCATCACAGATTAGCATTCATTTATTTAAATCTTATGAGAAAACATCCTCTCATGCCATCCATATCATCCTATTTGAAACTAAGTGGAAGATGTTGCCCTGCGGATGTCACTGGACCGGGCCAACACGTTGCGGTCACGCTGGGGTCACGCTGCGGTCACGTCGGGGTCACACCGTGGTCACGCCGCGGTCACGCCGCGGTCACGCCGCGGTCACGCCGCGGTCACGCCGACGTCACGTCGTGGTCACGTCGTGGTCACGCAGTGGTAATTCCGTGATTTGGCCCTACTCCAGACACATCCAGCCCACACCATCCCCCTTCCACCTTCATTTCAGCCCACTGCCACCAGCATTCCAGCCCGCAACAGCCCCCTGCCACCTTCGAATCAACCTGCACCATCCCCCGAGCACCTGTAACCATCCCCCTTCCACCAGCATTCGAGCCCTCACCGAATTAGGTATATCAGGGGTCATCCAATCCTCTAGTCATCATAGATTAGCTTTCATTTCTTTAAATATTCTGAGAAAACATCCTCTCATGCCATCTATATCATCCTATTTGAAACTAAGTGGAAGATGATGCCTCGCGGATGTCGCTGGACCAGGCCAACACACTGCGATCACGCCGCGGTCATGCCGCGGTCACACCGCGGTCACGCCACAGTCACGCCGCGGTCACGCTGCGATCACACCACGGTAATGTCATGATTTGGCCCTACTCCAGCCACATCCATCCCACATCAGCCCCCTTCCACCATCATTTCAGCCCGCTTCCACCAGCATTCCAGCCCGCAACAGCCCCCCTTCCACTAGCATTCGATCCCTCGCCGAATTAGGTATATCAGGGGTCATCCAATCCTCTAGTCATCACATATTAGCTTTCATTTCTTCAAATATTCTGAGAAAACATCCTATCATGCCATCCATATCATCCTATTTGAAACTAAGTGGAAGTTGTTGCCCTGAGGATGTCGCTGGATCGGGCCAACACGCTGCGGTCACGCCGCGATCACGTCGTGGTCACACCGCAGTCATGCCGCAGTCATGCCACGGTAATGCTGTGATTTGGCCCTGCTCCGGCCACATCCAGCCCACACCATCCCACTGTCTTGATATATAGTAAATTCTACATGACCTCAATCTGGTTATTGTATAATAACTTTATTAGATATAAATATGTACATGAGAGTCAGATAAATAAAATATCTCAATATAAACATGTTCCCCTACCCATGAATCCATGGTATGTTAATGATGTCCCCTATCATACATAGGATATATTTCTACATGATATATTTCACCAAAGGCTTATTCATCAATGTACTTATATTTAAATTTAGTCATTATTTTTAAAATTCAGTCCTTTAACTTCATGAATGTATGAATTGGAATCTCATCAAGATTGATTTTTTTAATGTTTATTTCCTATGGGAATGAATGTAGAGAAATAGACTGAGCTCATGAGACTTTTTATTGGTGAGAGATCAGTATAGGAGTATGTCAATAACCTTTCAAGGTTTGTAATATATTCTCCAAAGATAGGGGTCATATATTATGAGAAAGATCATTTATTTAGTGATGGTCTTCACCCAGAACTTGGTACATCTCTACTTTCTTTGGGCATAACATCCATTTTGGAGGTTGTCACTAGGGACATGTGAATGGAAGCAAAATATTCTTGGAAATCGATGGTTGTTCATTCCTTAGTTTTATCAAGTATGCAACAAATTAATAGTGGGAATGAAGAGAATCCAATGTGCAAGGAGTAGAGGCAGGATGAACCATAACATGATGAAAAGGCCCATTCTTATAGAAATAGTTCATCCATTTTGTGCTTCCAATTTAGGGACTTTGAGTAATTTTGAGACCCATTTCTTGATATATCATTGAATTTTTCTCTTTTATGGAAATTTTGTTCATCATTATTTGTTTTTGATGATGGGTTTATAGAAGATGTCGCTTGTTTGATTCCTTGTTTTTTTTGTAGGCACATTGTGATATACATGGATAAAAGATGGATTACATTACTGAGGAACACACCTCAGTATGTTAAGGGTTTGAATGAGTTTTTTGATTTTTCAATTTCTAATCAATCCGTTGAAGGGAGAATAAAATTTCCATGTCCTAAATGTAAATTTAAAACATGGTTGAAGAGAGATGAGGTTTATAAACATTTAATACTGAAGCAATTCCCTGCTCAATATTTGTGTTGGATTTGGCATGGAGAATCGAACGTTACAGAAAGATTGAGCACTGATGTTAATCCGCATAATGAGGTCCCAAGTTCGTCGACAATGGAAAATGAAATGAAAAACCTAATAAATGATGCATTCGGAACTGCAAGACACCACTATCAGCATCAAAACATATCAGAACAACCAAAAGAGGGTGCTAAAAATTGCAACGTGACAAGTGATGTTTTTGAGACTGTAACACAGGTAGATAAAGATTGTCACATATCATTAGATCCTCCTCTTGATTCTATGGAGCCAAATGTAAGAGAAAACTTCACTGAGGAAAATGTGTTTCATGATTTAGTTGATGATGGAAATCAAGATTTGTATAGTGGGTGTTTGAAATATTCAAAGCTTTCATTTTTTCTGAAGTTGTACCATATCAAATGTCTATGTGGAATTACAAATAAGGAAATTTCCATGATATTGGAATTGATTCATGATGAATTTCCTGAAGAAAAAATATCAGAATCTTTTTATGATATGAAAAAAGTTGTTAACAAGCTTGGTCTGAATTATACAAAAATACATGCGTGTCCCAATGATTGTATGCTTTATTGGGGAGAGGATTCAAGTAGAGAGAATTGCAAGAAATGTTATTCTTCTAGATGGCAGGAAAAGGGTGATGTTGGAAGTCTGAATGAACATAATTTCATGGAGAAGAAGAAAAGGAGCACACCTGCAATGGTTTTGCGTTACTTTCCTTTGAAGCCTCGATTGCAAAGATTATTCATGTCATCAAAAACCTCCGAACACATGAAGTGGCGTTCTGTAGATAATAACAATGATGGGTTAATGAGACATCCATGAGATTCCCAATTATGGAAGACATTTGATTCATTACATCTCAATTTCTCAGCTGATCCTAGGAATGTTCGATTGGGATTGGCTGCCGATGGATTCAACCCATTTGGGACTTTGAGTACCAATTATAGTTTTTGGCCAGTTGTTTTGATCCCTTATAATCTTCCTCCGTGGATGTGTATGCAACAAACATATTTTATCCTTTCGATGATTATTCCTGGAAAAAAATTCCTGAAAATGATATTGATGTATACTTGCAGCCTTTGATTGAAGAATTGTAGGAGTTATGGAGCAACGGTGTTGAGACATTTGATGCTTCTTCTAAAACAATGTTCAAAATGCATGCTGCTTTAATGTGGACCATTAGTGACTTCCCTGGGCTTGGGAATTTATCTGGTTGGAACACTTACATGGGTTTGTCATGTCCCGCTTGTAACTTTGATTTTGAGCCCAAACGGCTACCTCACAGTAGAAAATGGTGCTTCTTGTGTCATCGAAGATTTCTCGATGCATCTCATCGATTTCGGCTGAACAGATCAAAATTTAATGGTTCCATTGATCGTAGACCACCTCCAAAGTTTTTAAATGGTTTTGAAATATTGGCACAGCTTGAAAATGCTGAAACAAAATTTGGGAAGGTTCATCATTTGAATGATAGCGGAAAACGGGTCCGAAGTGTATCTTCAAGCGAAACTGGAACGCAATAATGGAAGAAAAAAAGTATATTCTTCAAACTTCCATATTGGGAATTTAATTTGTTGCGGCATAATCTTGATGTGATGCATATTGAGAAGAATGTCTGTGACAATTTGATTTTCACATTGCTTAATGAGCATGGAAAGTCGAAGGATCATCTCAATGCTCGCAAAGACTTACAAGCAATGAACATAAAACGTGATCTCTGGCCAGATGAGAATGGAAAGTATCCTCCGACAATTTTTGCAATGAAAAATCGGGATAAAGATACATTCTTTCAAATGTTAAATAATGTTAAGGTATCTGATGGGTATTCAAGTGACATATCGAGGTGTGTTGACTTGAAGAATCGTAAGTTACATGGATTGAAAAGCCACGATTCACATATTTTGTTACAACAGTTACTACCATTGGCATTGCATACATTATTACCTGAAAAAATTACTGCTGTTGTACTCCAGTTCTACACATTTTTCAGAAAACTATGTGAGAGATCTCTACATCCATTTCAGCTTGACAACCTCCAGGAGAGGTTTGTATTGACCCTTTGTGTAATGAAGATGATCTTTCCTCCGTCCTTTTTTACTGTAATGATGCATTTAACTGTGCATTTGGTTGAGGAAGCTAAATTAGGAGGCCCCGTTCATTATCGATGGATGTATCCAATTGAGAGGTACTTTATTTATATGTTTTCCAGTTAAGTAAACAATTTTTGGTACTTAATTAAATATATAATTATATTTATTTTATTTCACAGATATCTTGGGCATTTGAAATCATACGTGAGAAATAAAGCTAAACCAGAAGGCTCAATTACTGAAGGCTATGTGGCTGAAGAGTGTCTTACCTTTTGTTCTCGATACTTGGATGATATTGAGACAATATTTAATCGATTTGGACGTGTTGACGACACATCGACTCAATCTCAAATACATCAGAAATCCAAAATATTTCCTGTTATTGGACGATCAGTTGGGAGGACCTCAAATGTGACACTGACTGAATTGGAATTATTACAGGCACATAGATATGTGCTGCTGAATAGTGAAATTGTAGATCCATTTATTGAAGAGTTGAGGATACAAACAAAGAGACGAATGAGAGGCCAAACACGAAATGAGAAAGATATAATGAAAGCTGTTAATAAATATCTTGTATAATGGTTTGCACGACGTGTAAGTTCATAAATATTGCAATAAATACGAATATTAGTTTGACACATACATTTTTTAAATCTAATAAAGTATATTTCTTTTTTCAGATCATGAATACTGATACTCGAGAAGAGGTATCAGAAGATTTGAAGTTTCTTGCTAGAGGTCCTCTAAAAGAAGTTAGAAAGTTTGATGCTTATAATGTGAATGGATTTAGATTTCGTACAGTCGATCAAGAAGTGGGTTTGAGAACACAGAATAGTGGTATATTTACATTTGCTGAAGAGGAATACTATGGAAAGCTGCATGATATTATTGAATTAAACTACCACGGACATTTTTCGGTTGTTTTATTCAAATGCAAATGGGTCGATATTATCAGAGGCGTTAAAAGAGATTCCTTGTAATTTACTTCTGTGAACTTCTCTCGCTTGATGGATGTTGGTGATCATGAACTGCATGATCCATATATCTTAGCATCGCAAGCAAAAATGGTATATTATGTGAATGATGTTTCCGATGAAGGGTGGAGTGTAGTTTCTCACATAATACAAAGAGATTTGTATGATATGGGTGATGAAGTGGAAAATTTGACCTCTGAAATTGAATTTAATCAGAAACAGGAAGCAGAATTATTTGTCCATCGTGATATTGAAAATATTAGTCTAGAAAGGATGAATGAAGTGGATGAAGCAATGGAGCAGGAAACCGACATAATTGAAGGGGAAAATGATTGTATGTACAATTATTTATTTATTCAGCAACCACTTGTTTCATTTTTGTAGTCATTCATTATCATTGTTATATATATTTTTTCTGTTAGTACTCCATCTGTTATCATTTTTAATTTTTTTTTCTGCATAATTTTTTTGAAATATATATTCTGAACTTAATTTTATTTGATTAAATGACAAGAATGTCAAGGAAGAAGCGTTATATTATTTCATCCAGTTCTACGACAGATGACTATCCATATGGCTCCCTCCCCATGACATCTGATGCACCAGCTGCCAACACCCCTACACCATCTCCCCCTGTACCATCTCTCACACCATCTGTGGATGTCCCAGTAGAGGCTAAGTCTTCGACTCCCCCTTCAGGAGCCTCAACAGTGGGGCAACGACGCGCCCCTTCCAGTTCATCCCGGACATACTGGAGTGTCACTATCATAGGTACAAATTTTAATTAAATAAATTTATTTCATTTTGTTTATACTAATTATTTTCTCATTGAATATGACAAAAATGAAACCATGGAGAAAAAATAAAAAGTTCAGATGTTTGGAATCTGAATGGCGAGAAGATTGTTGTGCCATTTGATTCTTACGGGGTCCCTACGGATGATTCTGCGGGGTTACTTGGCCAGATTCTAGTCCAGCTGGCAGCGGAGCTCATTTCCCTTCCCATTTCATATTACAATTGGAGATATATGCCTCCAAGCTGGAAAAATGAAGTGTTTGATTCTCAAATAAAGGTAAATTTATTACATTATGGTTTAATTTAATGTCATGTTACTAATATGTTCAAAATGAATTTCTGTATACAGATGTTCTTCCACTTTACTGTTGTTGATGTGATAGCACGGAAGTGGACGTTGAAAAATCTAGGTAAGAAGTGGAAAGATTTTAAATGGAGATGGTGGTGTGATGTCAATGATGCTTCGTTGACCACGCTATAAATGTATGAGAATCTACCCAGTGGGGTACCAAAAGAGCAGTGGAAAGTGTTTGTTGGCAGGCATCAGGATCAGAAGCGGATGGTATTGAAATATATATATTATTATATTATCCTTATTTTACATTTATAAATGTATATGAAAAGAACATGACATTCAATACATCAGTATTAAATTGCATTTTATTTATTTCAGGATCTATCAAGACAGAATGCGTCAAACCGAGTGAAGCAAGTTATCCCGCACACTGTGGGATCAAAAAGTTTTTCTAGAAATTGAAGTTCATTGGTAATATTTTAATTAGTTTAAATATTTATAAGACAATATTATCTATTTAATATATTGAATTTTTTATTTATCTTTGATTAATGCAGTCACAGAGTTTAGGCCATGAAGCATCCAGAACTGAACTGTGGTTGGATGTTCACAAGAAATCAGATGGATGTTTTGTTAATGAGCCTACTAAAGAAGTTGGGGTATGAAGTCAATTTTTTATCATAATAACTTCTTATCAATTTTTTCTGTGTTAATATATATTGATATTTGATTTATAGGTCAAAATTAAAGAACTATGGGATGCCAATACTGCGCATTCCTACTCTGTCTCCTAGGATGGCCCGGTTGCTAAAGTCCTTGGGAAGGAACATCCTGGGAGAGTGTGCGGGATGGGTTTGGGACCCGTGCCATCTGAGGTTTTTAGAAGGCCACCGGGGATAGATTCTATATCTACTCCTGACTTTAGTTAGCCCAGGGATGCTAAGAAAGAGATTGTTTCTTTATGAAACACAGTTCACCAGCAGGGGGATCAGATATCTACATTGCAGAAAGAGTTGACTGAACTACGTCAGCAGATGAGTAGATATTCCCCCGGTGGGAATGCATTGATTGGTGGTATGCAGGTAAATCACAGAAAATCAGAATCATTTAGTTTGCTAACTTTCATTTGTTTTAAGTTTTAATATAAATATGTAACCGTATTTAATTTTCAATATAATGTTCTTACAGGTGATAGCACAAAGTGGAAATGAAGGTGGAGAGGGTGACGATGCATCATTGGACCCTAAGTAGTTGTACTGTTGATGTGTTGAAAAAAAATGAAAATAGTTGGTTTGTATATGTAACATTTGTGGCACATAGTTGCCACCACACATTTTCATGTCCTAAAATTTCCTTGATTTCTCACGTTTCTTTTTACACATTTTATTGATTTCTGATGTTTTTTTTATGTCTTCATTTCTCAAGTGTGGTATACATCATTCCATTTAGGTTTGTGTTTGAATTGGTAGTCAAGATTTTGGATGACTAGGAGTTAAACCCATTATTTATGTGTTGAACAAATTGGGTCATTTCATAATGATCAAGGGGATGGTGTTGTGGACACTTTGGTGAGGCCCATTATTGAAAATATCTGATTTAAGCATCAAAAGTATCTAGACATGCTCTAGCTCTTCTAAAATGTCATGAGAATGTTCTAAATCAAGGGTGGTTCACTAAGATATAGGTGTGAATGAGGGGTGATAAATTAGCATAAGTCCATGAATATAGGCAAGAATACTTTATAAATTAAAATATAATCTCGAAGATGGATGTCGAATTGACGCACAATTGGTATGTCTTATAAAAACATGAATTTTAAGAAAAGAACTTCTACCAAATACTTCAAAATTAGAATGGTTATAATGGACCATTTCCAACCATAACTATTTTGATCACTGAACTGTTACTGCATGACTTGAACTGCATTCCCAACACAATTTCCACTTAATCATTGTCTGTCTGGTAATTATTACCTATCATTATATCCCTGAATTATTTATATTATGATTATTAATTCCATTTTTTGATTCATTACAAGCTATCTGGTCGTGAAACTTTAATTACTGGAATTCCAGAACTTTCTTCTTTATCATTCATGACTATTCTTTATACAACCACTCTCCCAAAGGTTACATTTTCCATGACCTGTGTGATTCTCCCCAACATAGGATTTTAATATTCATCATTTTAATACAAATAGGAATCTAATTCCCATGAAAAACACTCTTTCCACCACTATACATGGCCTCTGGATGTGAGTCAACATAATTATACCATGTTCCATCACAACAATCCATCCTTGGCACACGTTGAAGCCTCATCTGGAACTAATATTCCATCCTTGAACAACCTGTGGTTCACTTCCTACCACATTTATTTACATCATCCACTTAATAATAAATAGAAATGGTCTATTCATAATCACATGTATTATGCAATCATCATTCCATGCGCTCACATTCAATCAACATCAATAACTACATCTTGAACTTTAACCCAAATTGATGATATTATAAAACTCGATCCTCTTACATAGTCATCCATAGAACTAGGATAACTTAGATTTTCTACTAAAAACTCTGGTCTACATCACTCACCACAACGTAGTTAATACCTAACCTATATTCCAACATAAAAATATGTCAACTAAGACTCACTGGAAATATCCACATTCCTATAAAAGCTATATCCCAATGTAACTCTAAAACTATTCCCACAATAGGATTTTTTATAACAATATATTTCTAATGTGTTATTTAAGCTATTTCATCCGTTCAAATTTATTATAAGTATTAAGGATGGTTTCTAGGCCACAAAACCAAAAAAATCATTATATAAATGGGTTGGTACTAATATAACTACTAATTCATCAATTATCAATTTTTATAAGTAGAGTGGAATCGCTATGGATGATCTATCCTAAGAAAGTGAAGTTATAAGATTTAGTGGAATCCAGTTTGGGATGTTACAATGTTGTATCAATGGAGTTTTATCTTCCTAGTATTTACTATTTAGGATATTGTATACATGAGTATGCGGAATGTGTTGGAACCTTTGATTGTTTTTTCTGGTTTTATTTGTTTTTCAGGGAAATGGTGCAGCAGAATCCAAGAATTGTTTTTTTTATTCTGGGAAGCTTTTAGCAGCGGTTTTAACCGCCGCGAAATGTATACTGGCGGCGATTTAAACCGCCGCTAAACTTAAAATAAAATTTACTTCTATTGGCGGTTATAACCACCGCTAAATAGAAGCATCGTGGCTGCCTCATTCCGTGGCGGTTTACTTGAATTGAGCGGCGGTTTTACCGCCGTTGGAAATTGAGTTTATTCGAGGTGGTTATAACCACCGTGAATAAAGAGATATCCAGGGCTTGTAAAAACGCCGCTAAATTCAGGAAAACCACCGTGAAATGAGCCACCTACAACGCTTTCCTGAAACCGCCGCTAAACATTAAAAACTGCCACTAATAGATTATCGACGCCCTATTATGCGGTGGTTTCTGTAAACCGCCGCTAAATGGTGATTCTGTTGTAGTGAATGTAATTGATATTGAGAATGTTGTGTTGGGGGTAAATGATTTGTTTGAGAAAGGTCCAATATAGATTGTTGATCGATGAATAAAGGAACTATGAAGTAAGATGAAGCCTCTTGTTAAGGTTTTATGGAAGAACATACATATTAAAGAAGATAAATGTGATAAGGAATCATATGTTTAGTATTACTAGACCTACTTGTTAGATTTAGACCTCTAGAGACACATATTATGGTCAAGAAGTCATTAGAAGGGGATAATGGAACAACCACTCACTTTCTAGGTGCATTATGCCTTATTTTTAGCCTTTATTAAGAGTTTATTTGAGTTATTACATTTATTGGGTGATGTATTGGGTAGATTTTGGGAGATTGAGGGGGTTGAAGAATTTAATGGTGATAATGGTTAGAGGGAATAGTTTAGTCCCCCAACATAACTATTAAGCCTATTGGAGAGGAGTAGTGGGTGATATATGGTAGGGGTACTTTTAGAGCTAACATGGAAACAATTCCATGGTAACTATGTAACTCTAAAGAGAATCAACATCATGATTGTCATATGGTTTACAAAACTATGTCTCCAAACCATGCAGGTGACTTGAATAGGTAGTGAACTTACCATGGTTAAATCATGATTTTTTAAGTCAAGCAACCAAACCATTTACATAGAATTTAATCAGTCCTTGAGATTTAAATATAATTTATCATTTGTTTGTTGTTATTCTTATTATTGCTATATATTATTTATTATCCTTGTAAAGGAAATATATCTCAGATTTCTTATCCAGGTTTAGGATTTACAATGATATCCAATGTGATCCTTTCTAGATTTAGATGGAAAATAAATATGGAAAGATGGTTTATCATGATCATTCTCAGATCCATCTAGATTTATTAATTTTTTAGTATCTTTATGGATAAGTCTAAAATGATCCCAGCCCATAACATGTTCTTCATCATATATCATAACCCTTGAATACTCATGTAGTGATTTGGGGATGCTTCCATGGATCTTTGGTTTGTGAGATTGATTCAAGTGGTGAACATTGATGTTGGGCTTCAATATGTTGAATGCAAGAAGTTCTTACCATGTTATGATTTTGCAATTATATAAAAATGTATGATATGAAATACTCATGCGTGTGTGTACAGACCATGATAATTCTTTTAAAATGATATGCTTATGCCTCTATATAGATAAAAAGTTTCCTTACTATGACTTGGGTATATATATATGTGTGTATGGATAGTAGACTTATACTATCTTGTATCAAAGTTAAAAGTGGATCCTTCATGAATTCATTAATCCTATATAGGGGGAGAATTTGAGATGTGATTCATGATGAATATGGTGGGGTCTTGAATGAAAAATGGAAGGGAATGAAGGCCTTGAGGCATTAATGGAGTCCAGAAGTGGGGAATGATGACATTGTACTATGACCTGAGATAGTTGATAGGGGATGATAACCTTATGGACTAAGCCAAGTCATAATGTCCTATACACCCATTGAGATACATAAATTGGTCTTGTGGTTTGTTTTGAGAATTTTCAAAAACCAAAAAATCTCATGTGAGCAGAACATCCACTTTCCAAGATCCATGGACTTTCCCCTTTGGATATTTTGGGTGAAACTTCAACAACTAAATATTTCTCCTTCACTTTTCTATTCTTCTTTTGATGATTTTGAGTATTAAAACTCAAATATTTTTAGGATGGTATATTGATGAGGCATTCATTTTCATCATGAATAGGATGGTCACACCTTCCATAGACTTATTCAAGAATATCAAACATGTTATGTGATTTCAATATAGAATTTACAATACGTTTCTAACTTTTATTCCTTTAAAGGGGTTGAAACCCCCAAACATTGATTCTCAATACTCCCAAGTATATCATGATGTCTATTTTAAAAAACATATCTTTTCCATATGAACAAATATTCCAAAGTTCCAATAGAAACCATAAAAAGTATATCTTGTAAGCATCATGTTGTACAAAATTTGTAGGATACCTTGAAACATTTTTTCAATATTAATTCCAAAACATTAAAGTTATAACTACTCTATTTTCATTGAATGTTTTATTCCCCATCAAATAACCCCTACCAAAATAATCTATAAAATTATAAATTCATATTATTAAAATAAAATTTTCTTCCCATGTGTATAACGCCTCTATATCTATAAAGAAGTATTTTACATTGAAATTTTATTTTTTATTCCCCATCAATGACCACTTGGGAGTGACTTTTTTAACTTTTTTCTTTAGTTTACATCTCAAGGTAGACCTTTTTTCTTTTTCCCTACTTATTCAATCATGGACTCCTCTTGTCATTAAATATGTTTTGCTAGCTACTAATATGCATTGATTAATTTAATAATAAAATTGATTGTAATGAATTTTTTAAATATGATTTACATTTTTGATTGAATGATAATTTTTTTTTCTTGTTATATAATGGATAGAAGCTGGATGTATCGTACCGATCGGATTTCAACCAAGTTTCAAAGTAATTTGGAGAATTTTTTTAGATTTTGCATTTAACAATGTGTCAGATGGAGGTTGTATACAGTGTCCCTACTATAATTTTGTTGGAATACCATGGTTAAGATGAGAATAAGTTAGTTACCATTTAACGAAATTTGGATTTCAAGATAACTATAATGTTTGGTTTCACCATGGAGAGACGAGTCAATATTCGACTGTTCATAAACGAAATGAACGAAGTGACATGGAGAATTTGATATTTGATCGGTTTCCATATGTGTATCATTCTGAGAGAGATAACATGCCGGTGCAAGAAGACAATGATATCAGTACACATGAGGAAAATGTTGAAGACGGTGATGTTGAGAGAGTGAAAAATTTATTGGATGATGCCAGAACTCCAGTATATCAAGAATGTACTAAAATGACCAAGTTGGAATTTTTAATGCGGTTATATCATGGAAAAACCGTGTATGGGATTTATAATACCACCATTGATTATATTCTTACATTTTTGAAGGACTTTCTTCCTGATGCTGCAAATATTCCCTCCAATCATTACATGTCATGGAAGTTAATTAAGCAGCTTGGATTTGCTACTAATAAAGTCCATGCTTGTCTGAAAGATTGCAGTTTATATTTGGAGGAAACATCTGACCAAAATGACTGTAAAGAATGTGGAACATATCGATGGAAGACAAATGCAGATGTAACACCATCTCGTGTGCCACATAAAGTCATGTGGCACTTTCCATTGATTCCTAGACTTCAAAATCTATTCATGTCTCCATAAATCTCATTAAATATGTGATGGCATGATGTTGAGAGAATTAAAGGTAATGATGATCTGGTCCATCCTGCAGATGGATTAGCATGGTGGACATTTGATGCACAACATCCTGATTTTGTAGCTGAGGTGCATAATGTCAGATTGGGCCTATCATGTGATGGTATTAATCTGTTTGGTCAGATGCTTACTGCTCATAGCACGTGGCCGGTTTTTATTCATGTTTATAATCTTCCTCTGTGGATGTGTATGAAAAAACCTTTCACTTTCTTGAGTATACTGATATCTGGACCTTTGGATCCTGGTAATGATATAGATGTCTACTTGCAGCCTTTAATAAAAGAGTTGAAACAACTTTGGGATTTAGGTGTGCAGACATTTTATGCTTCTTAAAATAATACGTTTCAGATGCGTGTTGCCCTTCTATGGACCATAAATGATTTCCCTGCCTATGAAATGATGTCTGGGTGGATCATGAAGGGAAAACTATCATGTCCCATTTGTATGAAGAATACACGATCGAGAAGGCTTAAATATCATCTTAGTTTTAGTTTCATGGGGCATCGCCGATTCTTGCCAATGGATCATCAATACAGGAAGAATCGTCGGAGGTTTGATAATAATGTTGACACTGAAGAACCACCTCAATGTATGTCAGGAAGTGATGTTCTTGATGAATTGAAAGATTTCAGCTTTTCATTAGGGAAAGATTAGTTGAAATCTCGAAAGAGGAAGAATGATGATACTGAAGTCACTTACAATTGGAAAAATAGAAGTATTTTTTTTGTGTTTCCATATTGGTCTACTAATTTGTTACATCATTGTTTAGACGTAATGCATATTGAGAAAAATATATGTGAAATGTTTCTTGCAATTCTTTTGAATATTAAGGGGAAGACCAAAGATGACCTCCGATCTCGTCGGGATTTATTGGATTGGGGTATTCGACCAGAACTACATCCTGTTTGTATCGGTGAAAACAAATGGAAAGTTCCTTGTGCTTCTTATGGGATGACACCGGCAGAGAAAGATCAATTTCTGGAAATATTGGAGAATATCAAGGTTCCAGATGGCTATTCCAACAACATATCTAAACGAGTCAACAGAAGACATTTGAAATTGAAATCCCTAAAAACTCATGATTATCACATCCTGCTTCATGAATTGATTCCAATATAAATTTGGCATTTGCTATCCAATAATGTAAGGGTGGCAGTGATTCGGTTGTGCCATTTTTTTATAGACCTTTGTGCTAAAAGGTTATCCAAATCATTGTTGATAAAAATGCAGCAAGAGGATCCGTTAATTCTGTGTGAATTGGAAAAAAAATTTCTTCCATCCTTTTTCACTTGCATGTTGCATTTAACAGTTCATCTTCCAACTGAGACACTTCTTGGGGGACCAGTCGCTTTTCGGTGGATGTATCCCACTGAAAGAAATATGTGCACTTTGAAATCATATGTCCGAAATAAGAATTATCCTGAAGGTTCCATTGTGAGGAGTTATCTGTCCCAAGAATGTATGGATTTTTGTTCAACGTATTTGTCTGATGTGAGCACAAGACATAATCGACCAATGAGAAATGAAGATGAGCAGTATGAGGAAATTCATCCCTCGTTTCCATCTCTTCCCCCAAACAGGTGGAATTGTCGGGTCATATACATTGGTTACATTGAGCTTTGAAGAGCGGAATATGGCACATCGTACAGTCTTGTTTAATTGTGGTTTGTTCGATGCCTATATCAAGTAAGTAATTTGAATATATATATATATGTTATCTCATACGATATCATATCACATATACCTTATACTTTTATTGTCGTTTTATGTAGATAACATAAACAAATTATAAGTACAGTTCATCGGTCTTTTCCGTTGAGAAGGAGAGAGGCTATGCATAGCCAAGAGTTCCCAGCTTGGTTGAAATCAAAGGTATGACCATTACATTATATACCATAAAATATAGATATATATTTAATTATATTACTCATATGTATTTCAGGTATTGAGTTTACCTGCTGACTTCATTTCTCAAGAATTAAGAGCGTTGGATTTTGGTCCCAATTCTTTGGTTCGTGATTGCAAATCTTTAATAATCAATGGATATAAATTTGTTACAACTGATAAAGCGGTGAAAATGAGAACACAGCATGATGGAATTATGTTAACTGCTAGAACAGATTGTTATGCCAGTGCATCAGATAGTTGACCTTGATATGAAGATGTGTATTATTATGGACTGGTTGAGAAAATATTGTTATTGGATTACTACTCTCAAGGTCGAGTCACTATGATGAAATGTAAATGGTTTGATTCAATGACGCTACATGGTACATTTATTGATGATTGCGGATTTAGAGTTATTGACATGAGTCGATTCCTGCATACTGATGAACCATACATTTTGGCATCAATGGCAAAACAAGTGTTTTATGTGAAAGATCATCTGAAACCTGATTACAGTGTCATTAATGAAGTAATCCCAAGACATATTTTTCATGATGCTGGGGATGAAATTGTCACCATTGACACCCCCATCGGTGTTAGCCAAAATATTGTATTTGATGACACAAATTTTCCCATTGTGAGAGATGATGTTGAACCTGAGGTAGCGGAGGGTAATATATAAAAGCAACCATATATATTCAGAGTTCATTCAGTTTACCTTGAAGTGAGTTTCTCAAGTTTGTACGAATTTAATTACTTTAATTTAGTTTTAGTTTGGAATGATATGTCTGTTTTAGTATTGTTTGGTTTCATTTCATTTAATTATATTTATCTCAATTCAGAAAACTGGGTTTAAAATGTGGTTTTAAAAATTGTATAACTTGGTTTTAAATTATCATTACTGAAAGATGTTATGACATTTTTTGTATTCTTTGGATTCTAAGTTGTATGTATGATTTGTAAAAATTGTTTCTAAAAAATATTTATTTCATTCTTATACAGATTATGAAGAAAACTACAGAAGCTCGCAAGAAAAGATTATTTGATGTTGATCCTATTAGACACGAGCGTGATTTTTCTTCAGTGAGTATAATAATTATAATATTTATCTTCCAAATTACATATAATATGAAGTTCATATTTTTTATAAAATTTATTTTAGGGATATATAACTTCAGAGATTCCTCTTCCTAGTATGGGACCGAGCAGGGATCCTCCTAGACCTAGGCGGAGCTCCCGTCTTACCACTCCCCACACTGACCCATCAGTGGACATCCCATCTACCACACATTTCCACCATCCACTTGAGACCCCTGGGATGTTCCCATACATGCTGTCATCATCATCCCATTTACCCTCTTTTTCCCATTCCATGTCCACGCTGACTTGACTAATGTTCTCACCTCCACAATTTCCATATCCATTCATGTATCCCCAGACCTACTATGCATATTCTGACATGTCTACGCCACCTACTTTTCCTACCATCCATCATACACATATTGAGTTTGTTCCTTCAGTTTCCACTCTTGTTCATGAAGATCAGTCGGAGCATGCTGTGGAACAGATAATTCCTTCAGAGGATGCTGATCCAGCACAGTCCACGGATGCCTCACAGCCTATTCAGGAGCCTGCATCAGGTTTTTTTATTATAAATGTTTCAAATTATATCATTTCACTTTTTTCTTATTGTATTGTCACTTAACTCTTCTCTTTTCCCCTCTTATGTTATTTAGTGGGATCTTCTAGTAGGTGACGTGGGCGCACTCGAATGTGGGATGCCTGGAATCGCGAAACACAGATTATGGTGGATTACAATCCTCAAAATCAAATGGTAGGTAAAAATGATAAGGAGTGTAGAAGTTTTATGGCTACTTTATCCAAATATCATGATATCATTCTGGTGGAACCAGTCTCATGGAGACATATTAGTGCTGACATCAAGGATAGGGCATGGGCGCAGATATGGGTACAGAAATTTTATAAATTTATATTTATATTATTAATTTATTTATATAACTTAACATTTTTGTTGCAGAGTCGATTTAACTTTCCTAACGGTGAAGCTGCTAAAGCTGCTAGGTTGAGTGATCTTGGAGAGTATTGGCGGTCATACATGTATGAGTTACATATTGGTTAGAGGAGCAGAGTGGGTACTAAGTTAGAGGGTGCACCCACAAACCCTGACTGTCCAAAAAGTCAATATCACAAAATGATCGCACATTGGAAGACTGAATAGTATAAGGTACTACCCATCTTTAATGGTTTTTATATAAAATTTAATTCTTATTACTTTTATTGTTTTTTTTTCTTAGGAAGTGTCAATGAAAAACAAAAAAAACAAAGATGAAATGATATATCTACACACATTAGGGCGCACTACAATGCCCGATCATGAGAAGCGGCTGGTACGTTCAATCCAATTTTTTTCATTTATCATATATGGTTGTAATCCAAATTTGTGAATTTCTCATATGCAGCAAGCTGAATGGGGAATTGAAGGTCATGTACCTCGTGCCAAATTATTCTACTTTAGTAGGAAAAGAAAAGATGGAACCGCAGTTAATTCACAAACACAAGAAAAAATTGAAAGTTTTTTTATATATATTTAAAACATTTATACGAAATTCATAATTTAATATGTGTATAATTTAAACAGTCTGCCTTGGAGGCCATGGATGAGGAAGCTAACAACTTAGGGCCAAATGATCATTTGAGTCAGGTGTTAGGTGTGGAGCATCCAGGAAGAGTCTGTTGTAGACCAGGAAAAAACATTGTCCCCCTCTAGGTATTGGTCATCATCGGACTCCTCTAATGCCTCTAAGGCCTCTGAGTTGGAAATTACGCGTGCTGAATTAGCTGCGACAAAGAAAATAGTATTAGAGGAGTGTGAAAATAGTAATCTAATTAATGAACATTTCATGAAAGTTATGTCAATGTTGAGTCAGAAACTACCACCAGAGGTTGCTTCCACTTTTGGTTCATGTATGGAATCAATGCGCTCTTTACATAATGCCTCGGGTGATTCCCATGAGGGTCCTAGTGGCGATGACGGTGGTGGCGATAGAGCTGGAGAGGATTTTTTTGATGTTGTTGTTGGTGATGAGATTGCTGATGATGATGATGATGATGTTGTTGCTGGTGATGATGATGTTGGTGATGTTGTTGCTGATGATGATGATGCTGGACATGGGGATGACGATGATGGTGATGGGGGGGATATTAATCCCCTCCATTTTTGACTTAGCAGAGATACTTTTGTTGGAGTTTTAATTTTTTTTTGTATTGGTGGACTGCTTGTATGTGAATTTCTTTATGCAATGAAATGCATTTTGGATTATGTTTTCATCGGGGGTGTTATTTGACAATTATTTTGGTAATATTCACATGCCATTTTTGTTTTTATGGTTTGGTGTGTTAATTATTATCTCGCCATCTAATCTTGGCCTTAGCAGTGGAGGGGAGGCTTGGGATGGGGGGCTGCAGTGGAGGGTTGGGGGGGGGGGGCTGGGAGGGGAAGGTTGGGAGGGGGGTGCAGTGGAGGGCTGGGAGGGGAGGGGGCTGCATTCACTTAATCTCTTTTTCATATACTCGACATGCAGAGGATTTTCATCAGGCGATTATGACTGTCTCCTCCACTTTGAAGCAGAAGAGCTCATCTATTGAAGTCATTGATAAGGTTTAGTTTCTTCTGATATTTTTCTTTAAACGTAAAGGCACTGATTGGTATGTGATCTGACAGTTATATGAATATTCGGAGTTGTCTAACTGATTTAGATGTTTCATATGATTTTTATGGTTTTCATCTTTACTTTATCTAATTTTTTAATGTGGTTTTGTTTGTTTTAGGAATACTCCAAACACAAAAGAAAAAGCATGTTTAGTGGGGAGGGAGGGGGAGGGGCTGGGCAGGGGGGATGGGCAGTGGGGAGGGAGGGGGAGGGGCTGGGCAGGGGGGCTGGGCAGTGGGGAAAGAGGGGGAGGGGATGGGAAGGGGGGCTGGGCAGTGGGGAGGGAGGGGGAGGGGCTAGGCAGGGGGTCTGGGCAGTGGGGAGGGAGGGGGGCTGGGCAGGTGGGGAGGGGGAGGGGCTGGGCAGTGGGGAGGGAGGGAGAGGGGTTGGGCAGTGGGGAGGGGCTGGGCAGGGGGGCTGGGAAATGGGGAGGGAGGGGGAGGGGTTGGGTAGGGGGCTGGGCAATGGGGAGGGGCTGGGTAGAGGGGGCTGGGCAGTGGGGAGGGAGGAGGAGGGGCTGGGCAGGGGGGCTGGGCAGTGGGGAGGGAGGGGGAGGGGCTGGGCACTAGGGAGGGAGGGGGAGGGGGAGGAGCTTGGTAGTGGGGAGGGAGGGGGAGGGGTTGGTCAGTGGGGAAGGAGGGGGAGGGGGAGGTGGGGAGGGGGAGGGGCTGGGGGAGGAGCAGGACACGGTGTCGACTTATCCACCATCGCTAAATGTATGGTTTTACCACACCATTTTTTACATCATGACAAGTTTTCTTTTTACTCAACTGCATCCTCAAATATCCAATTTAACCCCAGACTCATATTTTCATAATATGATGCAGTAGGACTTCAAGTGCTCCCAGAAATGAATTTGCAACTGATTTAGTTGATTACCATGGTGCATTAGAGGATTGAACACTCCCAGGACATCACCTTTCTTCAGCGCCTTCTGAACAATCATCAATGGGGCACTGTCTTCCAGTTGAAGGTAAAAACTTCTGGTTTCTATCATTAAACCTGACATTTCTAACTATTCATTGCAGCACAAATGCTCTGTTTCCTCTATATTTTCGACCATAATTGGTATGTGGGATGCAGAGTGAATCAACATTCTGGAAGCTGAAAGTGTTCTTGAAGGGTGTGCTGGAAACACAAAGCAAGTGCACGGGTGAGGTGGATGTTAACAAAACCACCCAGAGCAGCCACTTCAATCGAATCTTGACCAATGTGTTTCTCGCCCCGCAATAGGTATGTTCTCGTAATATCGTTGAAATAATCTCCTAGGCAATTTGTAGTATTTCCCTTCGCATAATAATTTTTCATACGTTATTACACACTTCATATTTTAAGATGAATATTGATTATTTTTATTTATATATTGCAGGTGAATCACTCTGCACATGAAGAGATCAAGGGAATCCTGCACTAATAAGTGCCAGATCTCTACAATAGGTATGTTTTCCTAAAATTGTGGAATTAACCTCCCTAACATGCATCATTTTTCATTTGAATTTTCACACTATATGAATGCAGGTTATTGGTCGTAAAATCATGGAGTTAACCTTCCTTTCATCCAACATATGAATGCAGGTGATATGTTTTCACTATTTACTCCACTGTATATTGATTTTTGTGGGTCATGTCTAAGAGTTTCTAGACATAATTTGATTGTTCTCATCCCAGCATAGCGATGAACCAAAATATTGGTGAATGTGCACGGGTTGATGGAATGAATGCCTTCAATTTACAAGCATGGAGAAGAAACTTAAGAGATGTGTATCATTTATGTCTCAGCGAGTATTGATGAAGGTATTTTTTCCCAACTAACTCATCAACAGGATAGGATGTATGGAAGTTTATATTGTTTACAACTCAAGCAGTAAATGATACAGTGATAATCACATTCTTCATGAGTTTGACTGGTATTTCTTATGTTATAATCTGTTTTGTATTACAGTGAGTTGTATTACCTTAAATAAACATACCTTAAGGGAACATATTTAGTTGGACACCTGATTTTAGATTTGTTTTCTGTTATAATTTGTTCTGTAATACAGTGAGTTGTAGTACCTTATCAAAATTTTAGGATGTTTTCTAAGAGTTGTAGTACCTTACCTGGTTGGGTCTGCATCCAAATAAAACATGTCATGCATCTACATATTTCATGTAGGGGGATTCAGGGGGAGGGTTGGGCAGTGGGGAGGGAGGGGGAGGGGCTGGGCAGGGGGAGGGGTAGGGGGATGGGCAGGGAAAGGGCTGGGCAGGGGGGAGGGGGAGGGCTGGACAGGTGGAGGGTTGGGTAGGGGGGAGGGGGAGGGCTGGGCAGTGGGGAGGGAGGGGGAGGGGCTAGGCAGGGGGGAACAATGAGAGTCCAAGGTCGATCCCATAAGGAACACGAGTGATCTGCAAGAGCCTGACATTACTTAATTGTTAACTTGGTGATTTTTAAGAAAAAATCGGTTCAAACAGAATTTTAAAACAAGAATTTAAATGATATTTAAAGACAATTAATAAACATAGAAGCGAGATATCAATTTCAAAGGATGTTTAACAAGAGATGTCCACCTCTTTCATTCATGAACGAGTCGAATAAATTGGCTGCAAGATCGTTCTAAAATCATGAACTTCTCTATAGTCAAGTCCATTGATTATGCCTAGGTTAATCTAGTTCTCTTGGTCGGAGAAATAAACTAACATAAGCACATTAATACGATGTTAATATTTTCATTATTAATTGTTAACCATTAGTTTTATTTTCCATGTTAATTAAATTTATAACATGACTTTTTATTTGTTTTTGAGAAATTTTATGTTATAGACTTTTCATCATCATATTAATGGAGTACTTGTTGGAAGTTGTGTGTTGAATTTAGAAGTAATGTTTGACTTCTCATTAGGGCATGTTTAAACCAGGTACATGTGATTCACTTCATTGTTTTTATGGTAAGTTGGAGTTGTGTTCATTTGATGAGTATTATATTGTTGTAGCTACAAACAATCGCTTCCAAATGCGTTTGATCAAGTGAATAGATAAAATCTTCTAAATTGTATCATCTTTTCCCCCATCCTCATTAGTTTATGCACTGAGGTTTCCATATGACAAAACTCACTAAAAACTACTTACAGCACTTATCACCTATGATAAGTAGTTTGAAAAAATAAATTCTGTTTGTTTTGTTTCTGAAGTAGCAGTTGCACTTTTATTTCAGAAGAAAACCATTTAAGTTGCAGAAAAGCAATTTCTCAATAAGCAATCTGGAAACATCATGCCTGGTTGTTCTAATCAGCTGTGGTTTTGGTGTATCCCGATTCAGTGGATGGTTTCTTGCGGTCACTTAGCCTGAGGAAATATTCAATCACATTCAAATTTTAGGAAGTGAGGGTTATTTATTTTAGCTTTTGAATTCAACTCATGTCTACACATTCTTTCTTTTCTGTTTTAATGTTTTCATGTTTTCATGTTTTCTAGGTTGACATGGAAGCCCTGTTACACATGGGTGATGGTGATCTTAAGGATTTGGGAATTCCAATGGTAAATGACTTATTATTCCTTCATGTGATTTGATCATAGGTTTTTAATGTTCATTGTAGGAGGCCAATACTGTTTGATGGGGGAATATAATTTCTGTATTAGATTTTTTAAAATTATTTTCTGTTTGCCTCAATTGGAGGTGACAATTTTTAACTTGGCATGATATCTGGACATGACATGAGTTAAACAGGTTTGGGTTAGACATAAAGGGGTTCAGGTTGGGATAGGGTTGAGAAATCTTACACAAATAACTCAACATGAGATAACATTTTATTATAATTAAAACAACAGAAATTTTCAGAGGATGGATACGAGCAACATATGCAAGTGAATCATTTGGCTCCAGCATTACTTACAGTTTTGCTCTTTCCATCTCTTATTAGAGCTTCTCCAAGTCGAATGGTTAACATGAATTCTGTTGTAAGTTCTTTTGTCTGAACAATTCATTTTCTTTTATATATTACTTCTTAAATTGAAAGTTCAAAACTTTATGAGCATGTCCAGTCTCAGTGCTTTTCTCGTTTACTCGTTACATCTACATGATTTATTAGCTGATTTTTGACCGCGTTTCATTTCATTACTGCTTTCTTTACACCACAATTATGGGTTTGAGATAAATTTTTCTCTTCCTTTCAATAGATACATCATGTTGGATTTTTCGATTCTGAAGATATGAATGTTATTTCTGGTGAAAGGAAGTTCACCAGTTTAGTGGGATACTCCAACAGCAAGCACGAACAGGTGCACATGCAGCTGTATGGTGTTTGGCTGTCCAATGATTTAAAGGCCTTATAAACCCTCAACTTCACTCTAAACATTTAGAAAAAGTAGGAAAAGTGTTTGAATGGGAGGGGAAATTATTTTTTTTAATCTGCACGATATTCTGTTTTTTTAACAATGAAATTCAAAACAGTGTCACTGTTTCATTGCAGATCATGTTTAGCAGTGTCCTCCACAAGCGGCTGCCTGTTGAGTCTGGTAACAGTGTAGTTTGTGTTTCACCTGGTGTTGTACACACCAATGTGGTAAGTTTCACTGATGATTTTAAACTCTGTATATATGTGATATGATAATTGTATAAAGGATGCCTTCATCAAATGGGGTCAAACATTTGGAATTTATTTATGGTGGGGGGGTTGATTTTCATATCATGCTGAATTCTCATGTCCAATTCTTAGTTTTATCCCTATGAATCCAGGAAAGGGATCTTCCCAAAATTGTCCAAGCTCTTTATCATCTGATACCCTACTTCATTTTTTGATGCCCAAGAAGGTGAGCATATTTTATTTCAACTGTACTGGTTTTCTTGAAGACACTAAATTGGTGTTCCCATAAGGCCCTGTTTGGTTCCACTTCATTTATTGAATGAAATGAAATAGGATGTTTTGAGGTTGGATGACAAGTGGATGAAATTAAGGACTCAACACTTGAAATATTATCAGATCATCGCATACCATATCCTTGAACTGAACTAGACCTAACTCCTGGCTATTTCCACTGATGCGATCACATTTTGGAAGGTTTGTAGGATATGTTTAGGAATTGATATCCTAGATTCCATCATTTCTAGGATCTTCTAAGAAACATCTTTGTATGGAATGGGAATATACACCCATTCTACAGTTAGGGTAAGAATGTGAGTCTTCCTCTGTTTTTAGTCAAGATGATTTGAGGAGGTCCTCTAATTTCCATTGTATTTTCATGTTGGGATTGATATACCAGAGTAGGTATTTTCATATTATTGTTGATTTCTGATATATCTGAATGGAAGGATTGATATGTCTGTAGGTGCAGAATGGTAGGGAGGTGGAGTTGCAGTTGCTCGCCCTGGGGAACAATTCTATACCCACGGTTTTCCAAACCGTGGGTACATTTCAGGAGTTTAATTCAGTATACCCACGGTTTTCAAACCGTGGATATAGATGTCTATACCTACGATTTTTTAAACCGTAGGTAATGTGAATTTTTCTTCATCTATACCCACGATTCTATGCAAACCGTGGGTATAGCCCTATTGCGACGGCACTGCAGCCGGCGGTTATTGAAACCGTGGGTATAGGTGCTATTTCCAGTAGTGAAGACATGTGACACACCCAAGACACGTCGTACTGACTTTCATGAAACCCTAAATATGTATCAACCAACTCTAGAAAAGATACCCAGGCATGTTAGATGGATCATATGACACCCCTGGATATGTTAGGCAGGTTATGTGATGGCCTCTAGAACAAACCTTTTGGATCTTACGATGTACTCTAGACAAGTCATTGGGTCATGTGATGCCCTCTAGACAAGCATTCCAGATCGTAAGGGAATTACAGGACTTGATAACATATTTCGTCCTCGATGTATAAACCCTGATTATTAGGGAATCCCCTATATGAAATACCCAATAAAGGGAACTGAAGTGAATCTGATTCCTTCCATATACATGATATGTAGATCACCTCTCCCTGAGGTCTGAGTTCCATATTGATCATCCAGGGTGATCCTTGTATTTAAGTACCTTATTCATAAGAAATGACAATTGATTACTTTCCATCCATTGTTTCTCAAAATGAGCATGGATAAAGTGGTATTAGGTAGTTGTAAGGGTCATATAATCTACACCATGAACATCTAAAAAGTCTAGGGAAACCTCAGTGTGTAAGATATGATATATTGAACTACTAGGACACTGATTCCTACCATAACCAGGATATATAGGATTCCTTCCAAAGGATAGAATTGAAACTCAAAATAGACTTCCACCTCAATATGGATCCCACAAGATCTCTAATGTTTCAACAATTGGGAACCAATAATTCCCATGGGCTGATCATTCTACCTCATCATTTAAAAGACTGAGAAAACTATTGAACTATAAGGACTATAATTCCTTCCATAACCAGGATATGAAGGAAAAATTCCTAAGGCTTGAGCTGAAACTCAAAATCGACATCCACCTCGGTATGGGTCCCAAAATATATCTGATGTTTCAACCATTGGGACTCAATCATTCCCATCGGATGATCTTTCTACTTCATCCTTTAAAGTACTGAGAAAAAAAATAAAAAATGAGGACTCTGATTCCTTCCATAACCAGGATACATAGGATACCATCCTGAGGATCAAGACTGAACTCAAAATGGATGTCCACCTAAGTGTGGGTCTGAAAATGTCTATAATGTTTCAACCATTGGGACACAATATTTCCAATGGGTTGATAATTCTACCTCATCCTTCAATAGAATAAGAAAACAAGTGAACTATGATAACTCCGATTTTATCCATAATCAGGATATGTAGTAAATCTCAATGTGGCCTGATTTTCATATTAATATTATCAAGGGGTGTCCCAGTGAACCAGACCCATATCTATATTCAATGAGACCAATTATCTATTATCCCTTTTTTCTCACACTGATCATATCTCACATGGGATTAGGGAGTCGTAATAGTCATATCTTTCACATCACGAAAATCCACCAGCATGGCAATGAAAGTATGTAATCCTCAATGAGTGGGATAATATATTTACCACTTTACAATGGAATCTACCTTGGGGATAGTCTCAAGGGATTGATTGAACTATGATAACTCTAATTTCTATCGTAACCAGGATACTTAGGAAGCCATTATAATGTCCAATCTCAAAGAAATACCCGTTTCAATGAAATTCCTTTTATGACTCTAACATCTCAACCATCCGGAATCAATCCTTCCCATGGGATAATCATTCTACCTCATTATTCAAAGGAAAGAGAAAACATATGAACTATGGAAACTCTAATTTTCCCTATAATCAGGATATTTAAGACGTCCACCAAGGACTTGAGCTTGAATGCATGGTACCCCGGAGCACCCATATATGTCCTCTCCACATGATGTTATACTTCAAAAGCTTAATGAACTATTTGGGTTATTATTACTTCCATATCTAGGATACGTGGGATGCCTCAAAATGGTGGAATACACTCCTTAGAATATTAACTACCTCCATGCATGGCATTGAATTCTGAATCTCTTGGTTATACGACTTCAGTACATGAGCAGTTTTCCATTACTGGAAACAGATGGAGGACCCTAGATACACACAGATAGATTCATAAAGGAGAACATAATATTTTTTTCATAAAAAAGAATTAACCTATAATATTTTTAGGGTAATCTCCCATATATCAGGGTTAGCAAGAGATTCATGAACATATCTTAAATCTATAAGATAGTATCGGAGTAGGAAAAATTCCTCTCAAACGGTTGCGATGAGAATGATCTACACCATATCCACCAATGCATGTCCCTAAGTGACAGTGGGTCTGAAAACCCAAATGACCACCTTCCTTTAGAAAGAAGGTATGTACCTAGTTACAGATGATGGAACCATTTGGATTTTCTATGGAATACTTCACAAATGGTAAACCAACCTGCAATCAAACCATCAGGTGGACCCCATCCACCTCACCTCTTTTCTTGATGAAATAATCACTATCACAATTACCATCACCTTCACCATCACCATTAGAATCACCATAACCATAATCATTATAATCACCATTATCATTAACATCTATATACCCATTTTTAGGATAGTCATCATATTGACCACTACTAGGATCATAAACACCATTTTACAATGAATAATATTACAAAAACATCATCTACATGCATGTATCAAAAAACCAAAGTGATGTATGGTGGAAGTGATAGACATAAGGCTTCCATAACTTTCATAAATTTCCTTCTGATCTATTTACTTCATTCATGCTCCTTCATGGATCTGTTTTGGGATCTGTTGCCTCTACATGATCCTATGCTACCTTTATTGGAGATGTTATAAACTCGGGGCTACCATAAGTATTAGAGGAACCTAATGTGGGCCAATATCCAATGGTAAAAGTACTCTTCCATGGTCAACAACATACTCTCCCTTATTGATCATCTACTAATATCTCATGAAAATGATCATTGGGACCAAATTTGTTATATTATTCCACATCAAGGGCCTACAAATCACAACCCGACCAATATAAATAATTATTTAGGTACAAAATATATATATAAAATTTTAAGTTAAAAAAAAGAAAACATATAATATTTTTGTTTGTTTTCTTGTTTAAAAAACTTATATATTTATTATTTCACCTCAAGAAAAACAATTTTTCTAGAGGCACGTGAACTTTAATGTTAAATACCCCGCTTTGAAATGGCATAAAATGTAGAAAAACATTATTCAATAATACTATATTTTTTAATAAAAATAACTCAATGTAACCAATATTTAATTAAAAATAACCAAAACCAATTAAAATAAATTTCAAAGAAATTTATTTTATTATCCATAATTGGGTGAAGGAAGAATCAATCAATCTAAATAAAAAAAATTAGACTATTTTTGTGAAGATATATTTAGATTAGTTTTTTATTGTTTTTTATTGTTTTTTATTTTATATTGGTAAGAATATGTTTGGATGAATTTATTTTTAGTAAAAAAATATTACATTAATTCAACACTTATAGATCCAATTCATCATTTTTTGGTTTATTTATGAATATATATTATTAATTTAGGAAATTATAGGTTAATGTGGTTTATTTTAGTTTGGTAAAATTATTTTCATCTTAATTTTTACTGGTTTATTATTTTTCTATTTAGTTCAATTTTCGTTATTTTATATTTTTTCAATTCATGTTTCAGTTGTAATTCAGTTACATACAATTTATGATTTAGATTTATTTCATACACGGTTTTACAATTTTATTCATTTAAGGATTGATTGTATTTGGTTTATTTTATGTTTGATTTGGATTGGGAATGTGTGAATCATAAATTTTATTCATATTTAGTTTCATTATATTCCCACATCTTTATTTATAGTTTATAATTGAATAGTATATATGTTTATATTAAATGAATATATTTACATTTTTATATTTTAATGTTATTTGAAAGTATGTACATTTTAATAAGTTCTAGAGTCTACATGTTAATATATTTTATATTTATATCAGTTTATATGTTAAAAACATGGGAATATATTTTCATGTTTATATGTTAGTATTAAGTGATACTACTTATAGTTTATAAAGTGAAACAATTAATGATTTTATCAAACTATTTACACAGGGTTTAAAATTTAAACATTTTTAAAGTAGTTGTAAAATAAGTTTAAAAACTATTTTAAAAACCATTTCAAAGTACTTTTAAAATTATATTTAAGAGTTTTAAAAACTATTAAATTTTATTTTTTCAAAAATATTTAAAATTATTTTTAAAAACTATATAAAATAATTTTTAGAATTAGTTTTTAAGACTATTTAAAATATTTTTTAAAATATTTTTTAATGAAATTTAAAAAAAAAACTAATTTAAATAATTTTTAAAAACTATTTAATTTTTTTAAAAAAAATCATATAAACCATTAATGTACTGAGATCTCCTACTATGAATGGTAAATCATTTTAAGAAGGCATCATACTGGTTTTATGAAATTTTTTATTAAGATTTATTAAATTAATATGATGATTTTTCTGAAAAGGTCTTTATTAGAGTTTTTTTGATAATTTGGGTTTTGATTTTTTTTGGTGTGATTTTGTTATAATTTTTATGAATTGAGTGGTCATGGCGGTGTGGTGAAATTTAGAGGGATTTTCTTGAATAATGGTAAATTGTTATATGATTCAGAGATGATAATGGGAATTTAAATTGAAGTTGAAGTCCAGGATGTCTATTTATAAAAATAAAAGTAAACTGTTACCTAACCCATGCATTTGCATGGAATAATTATTCAATTACCCATATAAGTACTCTTATCTCTAAATTTATTTTTGATATAAATTTTATAACCTATTTCCCAAAAAGGCAAATTGAGATAGATATATCATTATCACTCATTAGTAGATGCACTCTGTATATGGGAGAATGTAGATTGAAGTTGGACCAACTTGAAATTTATATCAATGATACCATAAATTGATATAGTTTCAAAGCACCATTTCCTTACTATTGTTATTGATATTGAGAAATAATTACTATAAAAATATATAGATTATGAAAGTATTATTATGATTAGTAAATATTTACAATGATGAAAATTTATTAGTTCAAAATATTACATATTAGTTCAGAACTAAATCTAATATATATATTATTAGTTAATAACAAAGAGGTTATTGAAAATTTTATCCCGAGAAATTAATATCATTTCTCATAAATAGATGATAACAATACATGTATTAGAGAAAATGTATATTTTTATCAGAAAATATAAAGATAATTTTATACATTGGAACTCTATGTGCTACCTAATGTGAACCATCCATAGAAGCCACACAAAACCAAAGATAATTTTCACAAATTAATGAAAAATATCTGCATGAATTGAAACCAAAAAATAAATAAATGACATTATTAAAAAATTGATCAACATATAGGGATATTTTTTACCCTACTAACCTCTAATTTTATAAACATTCCACTAAAAGCTAAATATACTCCTAGAATCATAAAAAATAATAGATAATTTATAAAAACCATATAAATTATCATGATATACATTAAAAAATATATTACTATGTTAAATAATGTCATATCATTATGTGTTGATCAAACTAATATTGTGATAAATGCATATATTTTACTTGCATCATTTCATATTTTTCCTACATAATACATATCAGTTCTGAAAGAAAACATATACTTGAAATAATTTACATTTAATTAGAAAAAATATGATTTTTTATTTTTTATATATAAAAAGAAATATTTTTTATGAAAATTATATAGATCAATATATATATATATATTCACTATACAAACATTACCTCTAAAGTTATTTAGATTATAGTAGTAGTTCCAAACTTAAATGTATTTATCAAAATACATAAATGATATATTTTCTAATATTTTTTGAGTAGAATACATATATGACGGGAATCAATATTAGTTCTAATGATAATGTTGACATTAAACACCAAACATATATTTCATAATAAAATTCACATATTACATCAAAATAGAGGATGATAGATTTATGTTAGTTCTCATGTTACTTAGAGATCAATCCAATTCTTTAATATTTTTCGGATGAATTAATAAGTGTGAACCTCAAACTAATCATTATTAAAAGAGAGATAGATAATTTTAATAAAAAATATCTATTAAAGGATGTTGGAAAATTATAAAATAAATCATTATAATATATTTTCAGAAATGTATTTCAAATGTAATGAAATTTCTATAGAAATTTCATATTTACGATATGCATATTACACATATAAGTATATACATACATAAAACAATTCATTTTGGTTAACTTGAAATTGTAGTAAACTAAGAAGACGGTAATGTTGATTGAACGTGTATCAAACTAGGAAAAAATATGACTAAAATTGAAAAAAAATGTAGGGCGGTGACTTATATATGTAATTAATAATACTAAAAAAATTAATGATTTATAATGAATAATATAAAAATTTATGTAATACACACACATGTAACATAAAAAATAATAATATGTGTGTATTTTACAATCCATGAAATCCTGTTTTGGGAAAGGAATGAATTCAATAATACGATGTATTCAAAAGGGATGATTTGGATTTTTCAGCATAAACCATATTATACAATTGGTTTTAACTTTGCTGCCATCTATCATCAAGTGGTAGAAACCTTAATTTTTTTCCTGCAAGAATCTATGTAAAATAATGTGTGCAGTGTTAAGGTTATATTGACATTGTTTATCAATTGTAGTTAAAACATGAAATGTGAACTATAAAAATAATACTAACATCTTGGATGATAATAATATTATAAATGGAGTAAAAGTCTCTGTAATTCTAATAAAAATGTAAATCAATGAAATAATTTCAATAAATACATGAAGTATATAGTGAGATTTTGAATTTTAAGAATTTTTTCTAATAGAGACACTTGAAATTTAATTAAGGAAATTTATAAAAAAATAATTTTATAAATGTATAGTATAAGAGTTTTTATGTATATAAATTAAAATTTCATTTGATCTAATATTTACAATCCTTTACAAAAAATGTATTTTTTCTAAAAAGTTGATAATATCCTATGTATTATAGATTCATCACAACTTGATTTTCAATTTAAAGAAATTGGAGTGGAAAATATGGTTCAAAAACAGTTAATATTCATATAATATATTAACAAGTGGTGCAAAAAGATGTTGATGAGACCAATATGTAATTGAAAAAACCATTTAACGGAAAATTTGATAACGAAAAGTGATTTGGAGTATGTCTACTCTTATTAGTATATATCATTATGTTATTTTCATCATAAGATGTTTGTTTGAATACGAAGAAATGGATTCAATAGAATCACCTGAAATTAAATTAATTAAATTAATGAAAAAATATTGAATATAATTGAATCAGATAGATACATGTAACAACATTACCCTGTCAAATGTCCTAAAAATACCTATACCAATTAAAATCCATTCGGTGATTAGAAAAAATGTATATATTTTTAGAAAAAATTGAGGGAAAGTGGGAACCTATGAAGGATATAAAGAACCTATGAAGTAAAAAAGGGGAATAGGGAAGAGGTAAATTGAACCAATAATCTTGAGGAAGAGGGAAATCAAAGATGTGATCCTATGGTTAGTCACATCTACATAGAATAATAGAATCAACTTAGATTTTCTATCTATTAACAACAATTATGTTAAAAAGTATAGTACTATAAAAAAATTTAACATACAAACTATCATGAATCTATTTTAACCGAAAAATTAAGGTGTATACTGCTTCCCACTTGCGGTTATCCCATAGTGCCCATGTATAATTCCCCCTTCACATTGAATTTGTGTGAAGACAAAAATAAAATCATTTAGTCTATATAGTAACATGTAAAAGGAATACTACCAAATTTATAAAATTCATTAAGTTGGTAAGGTACTTTGTATATTATTAGGTCCTTTTTTAATCCTTCAAAGCATTCTTAATTGAAATAAGCACATTGTTTAGATCATCAGTCCCTTCAAAAATCATGGAATATGAACTTATATATTAATTTCTATAATATAACAAAAAAATATGTTATTAATAATGGAAGGAAATTGGGTAAATTTTGGTTTTATACTCTACTTGATGACACATTGAAAAATGATTATGAAAGTTATGATTTGGTAGAATCAAGTACATAAAAAATTCTTATAGTTCAATTTGAAATTAAAAACACTAAGGAAAATGTTAATGGAAATGATATCCAAAATAGGGACAATCAAATTGGTCCTGGATTGTAAATTGGTAAGAAATAGGGTTAGTGGGTATGCATAAGTCTAGTACATTTAACAACATTACACCATAAAAAAACATAAAAATCATGTAGAAATTAAAAGGCATTTGGTGGTTAGAAACAACACATACCTTTTTAGAAAGATTTTATGGAATGTGAGAACATGTGATGGGCATGAAGAATTTACAAAGTAAAAAAGGGAAATATGGAAGGGGGAATATATGAACAAAAGGTGAACATGTGATGTAAAAGGGGAAAGGGTGAAGAGATAAATCAAACCTAAAATCTTGGGGAGGAGTAGTAAATCTACTTAAAATCCTCTGGTTGATCCCCACATTAGAGAATAACCAAAGTACCTTGGATTTTATGTATATCAATAAAAATTAAGGGAAAAATATAGAACTATAAAAGTTGTTAACATACAAACTATCATGAGTCTTTATCAAATAAACTTGGAGGTATATATAGCTTCCCACTAATGGTTATCTCACAGTGACCATGCAAAATCCCCAATTCAAATTGCATCTGTATCAAGACAAAATTAAAATCATTTAGCCTAAATGCATGAAAGTACAAAAATGTAGTAACTGGTAAAAGTATCACTATCCACCTATTATTCTGTTGTGAGAGGACATATTATTATTTACAAACTAAAAACCAATGAATTAATTACAATAAATACATGATGTTTGTAATTAGATATTGAATTTGAATAACTTACTAACACCTGAAATTAATTAAGGAAATTTCTAAAAAAATATTTTTACAAATGTATTCTATAAGATATTTTATGTATATAAATTTAAATTTTAATAGACCATATATTTACAAACATGTATACTCTTTTCAGTATATGTCATTATTTCCATTTCGACATAAGATGATTGTTGGAATATGAAGAACTGGAGTCAATAAAATCACATAAAGTTTAATTAATGATATTAATAACAAATAGTGAATATGATTTCATCATCTGAATACATTTAACAACATTACGCTATCAAATATCCTAAAAATACCTATAAAAATTCAAATCCATTCGGTGATTAGAAAAAAATGTATACCTTTTTAGGAAAATTCAATGGAAAGAGAGTACGTGTGAAGGATATAAAAAACATGTGAAGTAAAAAAGGGGAAGAGGGAAGAGGTAAATTGAACCTATAAGCCCAAGGAAGAGGGAAATCAATGATTTGATCCTGTAATCACCATAATATAGAATAATCAAATCACCTTGGATTTTATGTCTATCAATGACAATTATGTGAAACAATATAGCACGATAAATTTGTTTAATATACAAACTCTTAGGAATATGTATTTCCCAAAAAATTGAGGTTTATATCTCTTCCCACTTATGGTTATACAATAGTGACCATGCAGAATACCCCTTCACATTATATCTATATGAAGAAAAAAATAAAATATTCTAATGTGTACAGTAACATGTAAAAGGAATATTGTGAACTTGATAAAATTCATTAAGTTTGTAAGGTACTTAGTATGGTATCAGAACCTTTTTTAATCCTTTAAAAATATTAATTAAAAAAATACATTGTTTATTTCCTCAATGCCATCCAAAATCATAGAAAATGAACTTGTATGGTAATTTATATAATATAAATGAAAACAAAATAATTTAGTCAATATTGGAAGGAAATTGGGTATATTTTGGTTCTATAATCTACTTAATGAAACATTGAAAAATTCTTATGAAATTTATTATTTGGTATAATCAAATTTTGAAAAAATGTATATAGTTCAATTATAAAATAAAAACAGTTAAAAAAATTATTGGGAATGCTATCCAAATTTGGACAATCACATTTTCCCTGGATAGAAAACGAGTAGAAATTTGGGCTAGTGGGCACGCATCATTTTTGTAGATTTAACAACACTATACCATCAAGCATCATAAAAATAATTGTAAAAATTAAAATATATTTTATGGTTTGAAATAATATATACCTTTTTAGAATGATTTTGTGGAAAGTGGGAACCTATGAAGGGCATGGCAAACCTACGAAGTAAAAAGGGAAAGACTGGAGTGGAAATCTATGAAGGAAACATGAAAATATGAAGTAAATGGGGAATGTGTGAAGAGGGAAATAAAACTTGAAAGCCTGAGGAAGAGGGAAATCATACTTTTAATCTTATTTTTGATCCCTACATTATAGAATAACTAAAGAACCTTGGATTTTATGCCTATCAATAACAATTAAGGGAAACAATATAGAATAATAAAATTTATTAACATATAAACTATGATGAATCTATATCAACCAAACCTATATGTATATATAGGTACCCACTAATGGTTATTTCACGATGACCATGCATAATCCCCCCCTTCACATTTCTTCTATAATAAGATAAAAATTAAATCATTTATCATAAATTCATGAATGTATAAAAATATAGTAACTAGTAAAAGTAACACCACCCACTTGATAAAAGGCCATATTATTCTATAGTGAAGGGACATGTTATTATGTACAAACTATAAATCAAGGAAATAATTATAATAAATACATGATGTAGTGATGTGTTTAATTTGAATAACTTTACTTAAATATAATACCCAAAATTTAATTAAGGAAATTTATAAATAAATAATTTTAGAAAATTATATTTTAAGAGTTTTTATGTATATAAATTTAAATTTCAATAGAAAAAATATTTACAAACTTGTATGAGTAATGATATTTTCTACAAAAATGATAATATACTATGTAATATAGCTTAATCATAGCTTAATTTTCCATTAAATGAATCTAGAGCCGAAAATTTGGTTAAGAAAGAGTTAATAGTCATATAAAATATTAATAAGTGGTGCATAAAAACTTTGAATAAAGCAATATGATTCAATTATGTTGGCCCTGAATTGAAAACTGGTAGAAATTAGGGTTAGTGGGTACACAATATTTTTGTACATTTAACAACATTAAACCATCAAACATCATAAAAATCCTTGTACAAATAAAAAATAATTAGTGATTCTAAATTATATATAGATTTTTGGGAAGAGTATATTGAACATGGGAACCTGGGAAGGGCATGATGAAATAATGAAGTAAAATGGGAAAGATTGAAGAGGGAATCTATGAAGGAAATATGAACATATGAAGTGAAAGGGGAAAGAGTGAAGAGGGAAATTGAACTTGAATGTATGAGGAAGAGGGAAATCATGCTGGAAATCTAGTGGATGATCACCACATTATAAAACAAAAAAATCACCTTGGATTTTATGTCTATCAATAACAGTTATGAGAAAAAATATAGAACAATAAAATATATTAATATAAAAATTATCATGAATCTATATCAATATAACCAGGATGTATATATATCTACCCAATAATGGTTATCTCATAGTGATCTTGTAGAATTTCCCTTTCACATTTCTTCTGTATCAAGACAAAAAACCAACCATTTAGCCTAAAATACATGAAATTGTATAATTTAGTAACTGGTAAAAGTAACACTAACCCCTTGATAAAAGGACTTGTTATTCTATACTGAAAGGCCATGTTATTTTGTGAAAACTATAAATCAAAAGAACAATTATAATTAATATATGAATTATGTAGAGATATATTGAATTTAATGATCTTGACCTAATACAAACAACTGAAATTTAAGTAGGATATTTAATAAAAAATAATTTTTGATATGTATAGTGTATGGTATTTTATATATAAAAATTAAAATTTAAATGGATCAAATATTTACAAACCCATATAAGTAATTTATTTTTTTCTACAACAATGAAAATCTAGTATGTAATCTAGCTTCATAAAAACTTTCTTTGCAATTGAATGATACTAGAGCCGATAATTTGGTTCAAAGAGAGTTAATATTCATATAATATATTAATTAGTGGTGCTAAAAAATTCCAATGAAACCAATATGTAATTGAATTAACCATTTATGGGTAAATTTGACAATGGAATGTTAGTTAAAGATTGTATACTCTTATCAGTATATGTCGTTATGTCCATTTCAACATAATATGGTTGTCTGAATGTGATGACCTAGAGTCAATATAATAACCTAATATTTAATTAATGAAATCAATGAAAAAATAATTTTTATTTAAATATAAAGTTTAAGAGTTCATATGTATATATATATTAATAAAAAATTCATAAATTCATAATTTTTAAACCAGTATCAGTAGTGGATTTTTCTACTGCATTGATAATCTCCATTTTAATCTTGATTTTGTACAATATTCTTTGAAACTGAACAAATCATCTGAACTTTTTGTAATATTACGATAAGGGGTGAAATTGAACTATAATAATCTTAAGATATAATAGGCAATAAATTTGACCTATTGTAAAAGAAAAAGGGTTTATAAAACATACAATATTTAATAATTAGAATGACATATCCATGTTAATGCACTGTAAAAGGTAAAATTAGTTTGACCTCATATATAGATCACTCCATGCATAAATGGGAAGCAATTTATCTACAGCCGATGAGGTAATCAAGCTGGAAAAATTCCAATGAAAGAGATAGGTATATTAAATTTTAACAAAAAATAAGTGAAATAAAATGTAGAGAAAAAATGGAATATGAAACATTGTATAGAATCTATAAAAATTGGATGGAAAATTACAAAATCCATTCGACTGCTAAAAAACGGATAGTCTTGAGTGGATATGGAAATTACTCTAAAATATCATGAAATTGGTAGCCTCAACTAGAGATGTTGAATCACCAATGGTTTTGGTGTGATGATTAAGATAACATAGATATAAACGATTACAGATGGAGAAACTATTTTGTTGATATGTCTAGAGGAATGATTAGAGATGAATAGTGTCCCAAGGAGAAACAAAAATGTTGTGTAGATCATGAGTAAAATCGATCAGGATTTTTGATTAATATGTCTAATACTAAGTATATTGGAGATGGAGATGGAGATGAGAGGCAAAGGTTGAGGAGGAGGAGGCAGGTGGAGGCGAAGGTGAGAGGTGAGAGGTGGAAATCAAGAGAGACTAACTGGATAAGCAAGGAGAGAGAACCCGAGAAAGATATCAAATCATGGGGATATAGTGATGGATAGTATGAATATGATGCTATGGTAATCTAGTTGTATGGTCAAGGTTTAGGTTTTTGAGGGAACTGTTGGAGGAGGGGAGATTAGGTGACAACAATCTTAGTAAGGATTGGGTGGTAGAGGCAGGTTCAAAGGAAGGAATGAATATGGGATGTGGGAAAGGAGATGAGAGGGATGAGGAGGAGGTGGAGGTAGGGAGAATATGGGGTTGCGGGGAGGAATCCAAGAGGATGGTATAGCACGGAGGGAGAGTGGAATTGAAGGGGAGGAAGACACATGCCCGATAAATGTTGTGGAGGAGCCACATGTATATATAGGCGCATCCTATAATATATATAACATATTTTGAGAGATAACACATAAATATTAGTATTTCTCAACACTGATGTCAAATATAGAAGGATAGAAATCATATCTATGATGCTGAGGAAGACTCGGTATTATTAGGAAAATATGAAACATTATAAGAAATTCTGAAAAATATAGGAAGTTGAGTCAAACCATTTTAGAAGATTTAGTAACATTCTTCCCACTTTCTTTAAGATAACATATCAATGTCTCTGTTTTTCAAATTTTCATCATAATCTGATTGTTATGATACATAAAAAACTTACCCAAAAAAATTATGATGAAAATTAAACTTGTGAATTCTTAATCAAAACTCATAAATCATGGTAACAATCAAATGCAATAAGGGTTTGTTGATAAGAATTAAACAGGGATTCATATTAAAAATAAAATAGATTCAACTACTATTGAGAATTTTTAGATGATGAACTGAAATAGTTAATTAAAGAACAAAATAGAAGTTGTAAATTTAAATCATATGTAATTCCATGTACAAAAGCATCAATGATGATAAAAACAATGATGAAAACAATTTTATAATGATGTAAATAAAATAAAGAATCTTTTTTTCGAATAAAAATAATTTAATCTAAATTTAAAAATAATCAAAATAATATTAAATTCATTTTTATTTATAAATTATGTAAATTAAACATTAAATCATTATGAATTTTAAACTAGAAAGCATAATGGATGTATAATTAGTAGATAGAGAACCATAATTCAATGGAAAAGATCATAGTTGAAGAAATAATAAAACATATTTCAAACCAAAAATAAGACTTAATAAATATGCGATAGTAAGAAAATATTTTTGGTGGTCAAAGTAATAAAATTACAACAAAATATGAAAATTTTGGGATTAAGTTTGGAACTTTTAAAAAATATGATCTATTTTAAGAACTACAAAGTATGAAATAACAAAACAAACCATCTTTAGTTTTCTTGGAGCTCCTATTCATGGAACCAGATTCCTAGTAAACTATATATTTCCTATAAAATTCTTTCACCTCATACGTAGAAGAGAAATTTCTTCCTACCAAAGGTACCTAGCATTTTTCATTAGTACTTCCACGGAAGTGATCATCAGCTAACATTTTATCATCTAATAAATTATTATTTTTATCTTCATTAAAAACTTCTTTACCTTCATTTGATTCATTAATATCATTGATAATCTCTATTTTCAAATTTCATCATTCCTTTAAGAATAAATATATTCGGTTTCATAATATTTGTTTTCCATTTCAATAAGAAATTCCTTTTGTTTTATCATACTCATAAGAGTAAAAAATAATAACTAACCTACAACACACAAGTATTATTTAACAATAGTTCCTTTAGATATTTAGATTTATTACTACCATGATTCCTAACTTCAATCATCCATATTGGAATGATGATCTCGTTCCAAAAAGTTAACCACATGACAACTGAATATTTCTAGTATTTTGGTGCATAACAACCCCACCCTAAATCTCACTAGAGAAGATAAACCCTACAAAAAAATTTATCTTCATTGGGGAGAAGATGAAAACTTGATAAAATTATATATTTATGGTAGGGAAGACATGGGTTGCTTCAAACCCTACTAGAAATAACTACAAGAATGAAAGAACCTTTCTCTTTGGTTATAAGTTGAGATCAAGGGGTTGACAAAACCCTATATAGGTAGATGAAGATGGAGACATGGTGAAATGTGATGGGTGTAGGATCGAAATATAATATGAGATGATCAATATACAAGAGGGGGGGTGAATTGTATACTTTAAAAATTCCTTTGGAACCTTTAAAGTTAGTTATGAATAACTAAAGTTTCCTTAAGAAAAGGAAAGGGCTAAGTTTAACAAAGTTAAACTAAGTAAATTCACAACACCTCTAACACCGAACTAAACTTGGAAAGAGATTCCAAAAGTAGGTTCCGGAAATATGGTTCCGGAATTTGAAACTTAACAAAAGTTAAAATATGAGATTCTACCTTAAAGCGTATAGAATCTAAATGAATCAGAGTAAGGAAGTATAAGAAAGTTATACTTTCCTTAAGATACAAATTGCAGCGGAATAAAAACAAGTAGTAAAACTACTAGTAACAAGATAATAGTCTTTTAACCCAAAGAGAAGGGTATCCAAAAACCTTGGATAAAGGTCCCTTGATTTATACTTTCAAGCAAGTCTGTCTTACCCACACCAGGGTAAGCCCTCGATACGAAGATCAGAGTCTCTGTCTTGCTATCCCCGCAAGCCCTCAACTTCAAGGTAGTTGGCAACCTCTGTCCTCCTCAGCAAGGAAGCCCTCAAACTTTAAGGTAATCGGCACCTCTGTCTTTCTATCCCCGGTAGCCCTCGAATGTAATCACCAACATTCGGAGTCGCATGAAGATTTGAGAGTTAATAAGAGTCTCTCTCTCTAGAATTCACTTCAACAGCATGTAGGCACAAAACTCAGTCGTTTTTCCAACAGCTACGAGCTCTTTCAAATGAGATCCTATTTATAGGTAAGGTCGGCTCCTTCTCCAACGGTCATATTTTCCTTAAAGATCGGAGGGACCTGTACATGTGTCACTTAGACAACGGTTAGTTTATAACAAAACAGACGGCATCGTTTTATAACAAAACAAGTGTAACAAAATGTACGACATCGTTTTAAATTCTATCATAAAGGTTCGGAATGAAAACTTCGGAGTGAAAATTCGGAGTGAATAAATTCAGAGTGTATAAAATAATGATAATCAGATTCTGTTTAATAGGTGAATTCGGAATGAGAATTCGGAATAGGAATTCGTCATCAGAAATCGTAATGAGAATTCATCATCAGAATTCGTAATGAGAATTCGTCATCAGAATTCGTAATGAGAATTCGTCATCAGAATTCATAATGAGAATTCTTCATCAGAATTCGTAATGGAAATTCGGAATGAGATTTCTTCATTAGAATTCGTAATGGGAATTCTTCATTGGAATTCGTAATAAGAATTCAGAATGGGATTTCTTCACTAGAATTCGTAATGAGAATTCTTCTTCAGAATTTGTAATGAGAATTCGGAATGGGATTTCTTCATTAGAATTCATAATGAGAATTCTTCTTCAGAATTCGTAATGAGAATTCGGAATAGGATTTCTTCATGAGAATTTGTAATGAGAATTCTTCTTCAGAATTCGTATCCTGAATTTGGAATAGAACTTGGTCAGAGTTCATATCCGGAATTCGGAATGAAACTTCCTTATAGTTCTTGTTCAGAATCCGAATCCTAAAACAGAATTCTTTATATCAAAGTTTCAATGATTCCGAGAAAATGAATCTGAATCTCATACTTAAGAAAAATATGGATGAAAATATGATAAGGATAATTTTTATTATAAAAGCGATTTTCCTTAAGAAAGAAATTTTCCTTATAAAAGAAATTTTCCTTAAGAAAGCAATTTTCCTTAAAGATAAGGTGTTTTTGATTTTCAAAACAAGATGGAATTGAAAAGTCATAAGGAAAACCTTATTGACTCAACAATCTCCCCCTTTTTGGAAAGCACAAACATCCTAACGAAAAAGAAATTCTAAGAAGAAAGAAACATATTAAAGCTTATCTCCCTTGGTTTAAGGATATAGATGAATACAACTAACTCCCCCTTAGGCTTTGAAACTCTAAGGATCGTATTCATATTTCCGGAGTGATGTTTCATAAGAAGGTCTTCTTTAAGAAAAACTCCCCCTTAAACAAACTCTTATTAGAGTTCTTTTTCCTTGGGTATTTTTCCTTTCTCCCCCTTTGATAAACTCTTATTAGAGTTCCTCTTTTTCTTAAGGATCTTTTCCTTCTCCCCCTTTGTGATTTTCAAAAAGAATTGGAGGGAATGGAAAAACTTAACAGAGTACCTGAGATATTAGTAATGACAACAAAAAGAAACAACAAGCACAATTTTCATTAAATTTGAAATGTCAGCAACAAAAGAATTACAACAAAAAGATCGGATTAGGTTATTTCGGATCTTTCTCCTTCGACATGAGCCCCTTAAGAATCGTCTTGATCTTCTTTAAGTCTTTGTGATCTTCTTCTGCTTTCTTCTCTAAGAAAACTATTCTTGCGGACTGAGCTTCAATTTTTCCTTCCTGAGCCTTCAGTTTTTCTTCCTGAGCTTGGATCTTTTCTTCCTGAGCCTTCATCCTTACTTCAAAATCGATCCGATGATCCCTTTCAAATTTCCAATTCTGAGAAACAGAATTCAACTTCCCATTCAGATCCCTGACTTCTTGGATCCGGAAGTTCTTTTCTTCAGTCAACTTCTCTTCAAAGGATGCAGTCAGCTCATTAATCTTCTTGTCCTCGGTCTCAAAGGCATCCTTAACATTTTCTTGAAACTCATCAAGCAACCTCATCTCTTCCACATTCTTCTTAGACCAGCTTGTCATCCTTTTGCAAGATCTTTTATGAGCTTCGTAACCAACAAAGAAGGTTTTGAACTGGGCTTCAATCTCAACACACTTATCCATAACCATGGATACGGAGTCTATTTTCAGATTCAATGCATGTTGGAGCATCTGGCATCGTGAATCAATACTTGAGAAGGTCGGAATAGTTCCCACCAACTTCTTCAAAGACTGAACAACAAAGTCATGCCCCAACGAAGATGACTCCGAATCTGAAATATTGCTCGGAGAGTTTTCTTCCTCAATAAGCTCCAACTTTCTCTTAGAAGAACTACCAGCTTCCTTTCTCATCCTCTTTTCTGAACTCGGAGTATCAGCAAGAATTTGTTTCCCCTTATCTTGTTTCGGAATTGAAACATGTTCCGGAGTTCTCTTCTCACTGTCAGAAACTTGTAAAATAAAATCTTCCTCATCAGCAACTTCCTGAACACCAACCTCTACATTTCCCATCTGAGAAATATCATGTAAAAGTTGTTCTTCTTCTCCATGATAGGCAACTTCTTCTTCCCCTTTCTCTTCTTCCATTGCAGGAGTAACAAGTTTCGAAGATTCAGCTTCAGAAGTTCGGAGCGATAAGTGTTCCGAAGGAGTTCCCTTGTACTCATCTACTTGTTTTAGCACATCTCCTGTCTCACCACTTCTTTCAGCAGCCTCTTCTACTTGTTCCACTTGCTCTATTTCCTCAGTATTCGTAGCAACAGCTTGTTCCGAAGCAACGAGATTTCTTCCTGGAGTCTCAGGTAGAGATTCTAGGGAGAAAGATCTCGGAACTAGAATTGTTGCTGAAACCATTTCATTGAACTTCAACAAGGCCTGAGCTACCTCAGCTTCTGACATTTTCTTCTTAAGCTTCTTTTGCTTTGCTTGTTTCTCAAGCTCATCAGCAGTTTTTTCCTTCAAAGATTTAGCCTCTACAGGGTCTAGTCCGAACTGCGGATCCCCTTCTTTCCTCTTCTCTTTGTCAGCTCTCCACTTTGTAACAACCTCATCAGGATAGGTCTTCTTCTTCTTAGGCTTTGGAGGTGCGGAATGGACTTCCTTAGACTTGGGTTCCTCGGCTTCGACTACTACTTCTTTCAGCTTTCTCTTCCTTACCGGCTTAGATGATTCCGGATCAGCAACTTTCGGAGCCACTTCTTCTTGAGGAGGTAGATCAATAAACATTCCAGACTTCTTGTCAAAAGCTACATTCATTCTTTTCAGAGTGCCATCGCTGACCAGCATGATCTTGCAAACTCTCGGCTTATATCTGCAAGCTTCCTTGAAAGATTCTAGGCACCGAACTATGAGCTTTGATAATATTGCTGGGTACATTACGGTCTGAGCTCTCAGATTCCCCTTCTTCAAATTTTCAATATTAAGAAGAATATGCTTCATCAAGTTAAACTTCCTTAAATTTATCAGGAAATCTAAGATATAGATCTCACTCTTCTTCAAGCTGTCTTTATCACCTTTCCTCGGTACGATAAGTCCTTGCACCCATAACTCCAGAATCCGGAAGTTTGTTGATAGAGTAGCAATCTTCGGAGCATTGTCATCATCCAGTCCGAGAGTTTCTAAGGCCTTTTCCTTGTTGAAGCTACCCATAGAGTCTGGCAACACGTGCGAAATAAACTCGGCTTCTCCTTCATAAGAAAGCCCTACCAAGCTTGCAGCCTTGGTGTGAGAAAGTTTGTAAGTCTTACCATAAGACTTAAAAGAGAATTTCTCCCTATTATCTTCCTTAAAGAAAGCAACTGACTCATAAAACTCAACAAGAAAATCTGAGTACACTTCATCTTGGTTCCCGGTTTTTGATACCGCAACATCCTCCCAGCCATTCAACTTGATGTTCTTTGAGATGATAGAATCGTAGTTGTTGAAGAAAGTCGGATGAACTAACCTTTCTCTGTAAACTAACCACTGAGAAATAGGCTTGGTTGAAGACATTTCTTGAGATGCTAACTCTGCAGACATTCGGATTAGAAGTTCTCTGGGAAGTTCGGAACGGAGAAGACTGAAGTTCGGAACATCCTTAAAACAGAGGGGCAGAGCTTCAGCATGCGAAAGCTTGAAACCGATGTGGGACTAGAATTTAGGTCCCCTTTATATAGGCTACGGGATGACTGTTCGCCTTCCACGGTTGATCTAACGGTTAGAAAGAGCTGAGATCAGATCTGACGGTTGGAAGCTTGAATCCGATCTTTTTGAGGTTTTTATTAAGACAAAGAGTTAAGAAAACCGAAATCCGAAAACATAATACAAGAAACTACCAGCAAGTAAAATATGAATACGAAAACTTGAGTAAGGAAATCATACCTTTCGGATTGGCTTAGGGGATTATTCGTAATGGCAGATTTCGAAAAAAAATTAAAAAAAAAACTTAGTACGAAAAACTCAATACGAAAACCACATTAAGAAACTTTCATTACGGAAAACTCAGTACGAAAAAAATAAACTTAGAAAATCAATACGAAAAACTTATTATGGAAGACTTAGTGTGAAAGTTCCCTTATGAAAATACCAGTACGAAAGTTTTCCATTACAGAAATTTTCAATACGAATACTTCTATTCCAGGAGTATTCTGTGCGAAAATATCCATTCTAGAATATTGTAGTTCCAGAAGTTCCATTCCGGAAATCTTCGTTTCGAAAAGTTTTGAAATTTTTTTTTGAAAAACTTTGTTAACCAAACAATCAAATGTACTCCCCCTATAAAAAGGAGTTTATTACTGTAAGGAGACTTTTTCAACAGAAAGTTAATTAAGGAAGATTACCTTACGGTTATCATTCCTAACTTCTGTTTAATATATTCAAATCTATCAGAAGGCAAAGATTTTGTGAATATATCAGCAAGTTGATCTTGCATTCCGATAAACTGAAGAATAATATCTCCTTTAAGTGTGTGATCCCTAAGAAAGTGAGGCCTAATATCTATGTGTTTTGCACGGGAGTGATGTGCAGGGTTCTTACTGAGGGCAATGGCACTTGTGTTATCACACAAAATTTGAGTTTTGGTAAAACTCAAGCCATAGTCTGTGAGTGTGTGTTGCATCCACAACACTTGTGCACAACAACTTCCAGCTGCTACATATTCAGCTTCAGCAGTGGAAAGTGCTACAGAATGTTGCTTCTTGCAGGACCAAGAAACTAATGAATCTCCTAAGAAATGACAAGTTCCGGATGTACTTTTCCAATCCATTCTACATCCACCAAAGTCAGCATCAGAAAAGCTTTTTAGAACGAAATCATTTCCAGAAGTATAAAATAATCCTAGATCCATGGTTCCCTTAAGGTAGCGAAAAATTCTTTTTACTGCCTTTAAGTGAGATTCCTTAGGATTGGATTGATATCTTGCACATAAGCATACTGAAAACATTAAGTCTGGTCGACTAGCTGTTAAGTAAAATAGACTTCCTATCATACCTCTAAAAGATGTTTGATCTACTGGTTTCCCAGCTTCGTCAAGATCTAAAGAGTTTGAGGTACCAATGGGAGTACTTATACTCTTAGTGTTTTCATAACCATACTTTTTAAGAAGATCTTTAATATACTTATGTTGAGATATGTAGGTTCCTTCTGGTTTTTGAGAAATTTGAAAACCAAGGAAAAATGTTAACTCACCCATCATACTCATTTCAAACTCAGATTTCATTAGATTAGCAAAAGAGTCAGTCAAAGATTGCTGAGTTGAACCAAATATAATGTCATCAACATAAATTTGAACAATCAAAACATTTTTCTTATCTTTCTTTATAAAAAGGGTTGGATCTGCATTTCCCTTAACATAGTTATTTTGAAGCAAAAATCCAGTAAGTTTATCATACCATGCTCGTGGGGATTGTTTATGACCATACAAAGCTTTGGTAAGTCTAAAAACATGATCTGGATGTTTTTTATCTTCAAAGCCAGGAGGTTGTTCAACAAAAACTTCCTCTTGAACATAACCGTTAAGAAAAGAACATTTCACATCCATTTGATAAAGTTTGAAATTAAATAATGCTGCAAAAGCAAGTAGAATACGGATAGATTCAAGTCTAGCTACTGGAGCATAGGTTTCTTCATAGTCTATTCCTTCTTGCTGATTATAGCCTTTAGCAACAAGTCTAGCTTTATTTCTAACAATGACTCCATTTTCATCACATTTATTTCTGAAAACCCATTTTACTCCAATGACAGAAGTTTCCTTAGGTCTTTCAACCAAGGTCCAGACTTTATTCCTTTCGAATTCATTTAGTTCATCTTGCATTGCTTTGATCCAATCATCATCACCTAAAGCTTCATCTGTGCTTTTAGGTTCTAATTGGGAAAGAAATGCTAGATGTTCTACTTCATTTATTAAGGAACTTCTAGTCCTTACAGGTTGATTTACATCACCAATGATACTATCACTGGGATGATTCTTAAGAAATACCTGATTTGGGTTTTGTAAAACCTGTTCATCAACATAGGATAGAAAGTCTTATGGGGTAAATGTCTCAGAAGTATCTTCTAGAACAATTTCCTTATCAGAAGGTTCTTCTATCAAAGGTTGATAATCAGTTTTTGAAAACACATCCGAAGATGTAAGTTGAGATGATTTAAAAACAAAAGGATCTGACTCATCAAATTTCACATGAACTGTTTCCTCAACAGTACAAGTATTTTTATTAAAGACTCTATAAGCCTTAGAGGTTGTGGAATAACCTAAGAAAATCCCTTCATCTGATTTTGGTGCGAATTTATTTAAGTTATCTTTAGTATTCAAAATGAATACTTTGCAACCAAAAACCTTGAAGTAGGAAAGTCTTGGTTTTCTACCATTCCATAACTCATAAGGAGTTTTATTAAGAAAAGGTCTAATCAAAACTCGATTTATAGTATAACAAGCAGTACTTACAGCTTCAGCCCAGAAATGTCTAGCAATAGAATATTCACTCAACATGGTTCTAGTTATATCTTGAAGAATTATATTTCTTCTTTCAACTACACCATTCTGTTGAGGAGTTCTAGGTGCTGAAAAATTGTGAGTAATACCTTTCTTACTACAAAAAGTTTCAAAATCAGAATTTTGAAATTCTCCTCCATGATCGCTATGAATAGTCTTTAATGGAAGGTTTTTCTCATTTTTAACTTGAGCTCTAAAATTTTTGAAATAAGAAAAAGCTTCAGATTTCTTTGCTAGAAAATAGACCCAAGTAAATATAGTGTAATCATCAACTAAAACAAACACATAGTATTTGCCTCCAATACTTCCAGTTTGTGTTGGACCAAAAAGATCCATGTGCACCAACTGTAATGCATTAGTTGTTGAGACTTCACTGATTGACTTAAAACTATATTTATGTTTCTTGCCATATTGACAAGGATCACAAAATTTAGAAGAATCAAATCTAAGCTCTGGTAGATCCTTAACAAGTTTCTTCTTAGAGAGTTTACATAGGTTTCTAAGATTACAGTGTCCTAATCTTCTATGCCATAACCAAGAGTGATCTTCTATTGCACTTAGGCAAGGTAGATCTTGGATTCTTAGGTCTTCTAAGTTTAAGGTGTAAACATTCTCTTGCCTGTTGGCTGAGAGAATAAATTCTTCCTTGGAATTGTGAACTAAGCACTTATCATTCCTAAAATTCACAAGGTAACCTTCATTACATAACTGACTTATGCTAATGAGGTTGTGCTTAAGACCTTTAACAAAAAGAACATTTGAAATCAAAGTTTTACCTAAAAGAACTATATTACCAATACCAACAATCTCTCCCTTAGCATTGTCTCTGAAAGTTACATTTCCTCCTTTCGTTTTGATAATCTTTTCAAAAAAACTTTTGTTACCAGTCATGTGCCGGGAACATCCACTATCCATGTACCATATATTGTTGCTGGAACTTTCTTTATTTTCCTGAAATTAAGAACAAAGTTAGATTTTCGGAATCCATACTTGCTTGGATCTGAGATTTCCAGACAATAAAATTTTAGGTATCCACATCTTCTTGGAAAAGTAAGATTTGTGAAATCCTAGAGATTGGGTTTTGTTTAAGGAACAATTCTTTGCCCAGTGACCACCACATTGACACTTGGTACAAAATGGGGCACTTTGAGGAACAAAAAAATTGTTACTGAAAATAGGTTTTGCATGGGTATAACCAAATCCGGATTTATTTCTTAAAGGTCGTATTTGGGAATACATCTTATCAAAATTTTCCTTACCATGGGTAAAGTTTGATAAACACTTCTTTAAGGAAAAAATTTCAGACATGAGTTTTACAATCAAGTTTTTATCCTCAAAATCATTAGTTTTTGAACTAGAGTTAGGCTCGAAAACATTTTTATTAGAAATTACTTTTTCTAACTCTTTAGAAAGTTTATTCTTCTCAGAACTTACTTCCTCAAGATTTTTTGAAATACTTTCAAAATCAGTATTTTTCTTATCAAGATCTTTAGAAAGATCTGATATCTCTTTTGTAAGAATAGAATTCCTAGAGTTTGTCTTATCAAGTTTCTTATTGAGTTTGGAATTCTCAATCTCAAGAAGTTCAGCAAACCTAGAGACTTCTTCATAAGTAGGTAAAGTATTTTCCTCGTCAGAAGATGATTCTTCATCAGAAGAGTTATAATACTTACTATCATTAGAATTTAAAGAAACATTGGTCAATGATTCAGCATTTCGTACCTTAGCCATAAGACAATGATTATCAATAGGTAATCTGGCTATAAGACCAAGATTCTTCTGTCCTGAAGATTCATAATCAGAAGATTCATCTGAAGATTCACCACCACTGGCACTCCAGGTGTCATTAGCTTTCAGAACTTTCTTAGCTTTGGCTTTATAATACTTCTTTCTGTTCCTGTCTGAATGTATTTCCTTCCTTTCTTTCTTTTTGAGCATAGGGCAATCTGGTCTAATATGTCCAGCTCTCTTGCATTCATAACAAGTAACTTATCCATCTTTCTTATCTTTCCTATCCTTTTTCTTATACTTGGATTGAAAGTTTCTCTGTCCAGCTATCTTGTTCATCCTTCGAGCAAGATTGGCTAATTCATTTTCTGAGACTTCACTCTCACTAGATTCGGATTGGAAAATGACTTTCTTAGACTTGGATCTGGTTACTCTCTCAGGAGTCTTAGCTTTCATCTGATTTGAAGTTGTAGTAAAAGCAACAGTACCATTTCCATTCTTCTTCTTGATGTTGTCAGCATCTCTCTTCATTCTGGTCTCATGTTGTAGAAGAGTTCCAAATAATTCATCAAGAGTAATTTGAGTGACCTTCCTGTTCTCATCTATAGCTGTTCTCTTGGATTCCCACTCATTGGGCATAATGTCAATTATCTTGTCCACAAGAGCTTCATCATCTAAACCTTTCTCTCCCATAGATTGTAGACTGTTAACAATAGTCATAAATCTTTGTTGAACTTTACAGATAGGTTCTCCATAAGGAAAATTGAAGCCATGGTATTCTGCTCTAAGCATAGCTCTTCTAGTCTCAATCACCTTAGAAGTCCCAAAGTGTGTAACCTCTAACTTCTTCCATATACAGTTAGCTGCTTCACAAGAAGAAATTTGGCTCTATATGTTTCTGGTCATTGAACATAGTAAAGTATTGCGTACCTTATAGTTGAGTTGATATTCTTGCTTTTCCTGGTTAGTAAAGGTTCTGACTTCCTTGTCAGGAATTTTATAATCACCAGTAAGCATGACAAAGTTGTCTACTCCAGTATTGATAACAAATGTCTTCATACGATCTCTCCAGTATTCATAGTCATTACCATCAAATATAGGTGGTCTTGTAGGATTTAGATTGTCAATAGATCCAACATTAATTCCTGCCATACTATAAATAACTTTGCACACAAACTTGTTAGTAGCAAAAGGAATTGTAATCACAAAGTTCGGAATGGGAAAAGTTCGGAATGAGAAAAGATCGGAATGACAAATTTCGGAAGGATAAAGTGAGCACGAAAAACTTGTATGTGAGTACAAGTATTTCAGTAACCTTCTCTGATACCAAATGTAAGAATGTTATAGAGTAAGAGGTTTCCAACCTCTGATACCAATTGTAGGATCGAAATATAATATGATATGCTCAATATACAAGAGGGGGGGTGAATTGTATACTTTAAAAATTCCTTTGGAACCTTTAAAGTTAGTTATGAATAACTAAAGTTTCCTTAAGAAAAGGAAAGGGCTAAGTTTAACAAAGTTAAACTAAGTAAATTCACAACACCTCTAACACCGAACTAAACTTGGAAAGAGATTCCAAAAGTAGGTTCCGGAAATATGGTTCCGGAATTTGAAACTTAAAAAAAGTTACAATATGAGATTCTACCTTAAAGCGTATAGAATCTAAATGAATCAGAGTAAGGAAGTATAAGAAAGTTATACTTTCCTTAAGATACAAATTGCAGTGGAATAAAAACAAGTAGTAAAACTACTAGTAACAAGATAATAGTCTTTTAACCCAAAGAGAAGGGTATCCAACAACCTTGGATAAAGGTCCCTTGATTTATACTTTCAAGCAAGTCTGTCTTACCCACACCAGGGTAAGCCCTCGATAAGAAGATCGGAGTCTCTGTCTTGCTATCCCCGCAAGCCCTCAACTTCAAGGTAGTTGGCAACCTCTGTCCTCCTCAGCAAGGAAGCCCTCGAACTTTAAGGTAGTCGGCACCTCTGTATTTCTATCCCCGGAAGCCCTCGAATGTAATCACCAACATTCGGAGTCGCACGAAGCTTTGAGAGTTAATAAGAGTCTCTCTCTCTAGAATTCACTTCAACAGCATGTAGGCACAAAACTCAGTCGTTTTTCCAACAGCTACGAGCTCTTTCAAATGAGCTCCTATTTATAGTTAAGGTCGGCTCCTTCTCCAACGGTCATATTTTCCTTAAAGATCGGAGGGACCTGTACATGTGTCACTTAGACAACGGTTAGTTTATAACAAAACAGACGACATCGTTTTATAACAAAACAAGTGTAACAAAATGTACGACATCGTTTTAAATTCTATCATAAAGGTTCGGAATGAAAACTTCGGAGTGAAAATTCGGAGTGAATAAATTCAGAGTGTATAAAACAATGATAATCAGATTCTGTTTAATAGGTGAATTCGGAATGAGAATTCGGAATATGAATTCGTCATCAGAAATCGTAATGAGAATTCATCATCAGAATTCGTAATGAGAATTCGTCATCAGAATTCGTAATGAGAATTCGTCATCAGAATTCATAATGAGAATTCTTCATCAGAATTCGTAATGGAAATTCGGAATGAGATTTCTTCATTAGAATTAATAATGGGAATTATTCATTGGAATTCGTAATAAGAATTCGGAATGGGATTTCTTCACTAGAATTCGTAATGATAATTCTTCTTCAGAATTCGTAATGAGAATTCGGAATGGGATTTCTTCATTAGAATTCATAATGAGAATTCTTCTTCAGAATTCGTAATGAGAATTCGGAATAGGATTTCTTCATGAGAATTCGTAATGAGAATTCTTCTTCAGAATTCGTATCCTGAATTTGGAATAGAACTTAGTCAGAGTTCATATCCGGAATTCGGAATGAAACTTCCTTATAGTTCTTGTTCAGAATCCGAATCCTAAAACAGAATGCTTTATATAAAAGTTTCAATGATTCCGAGAAAATGAATCTGAATCTCATACTTAAGAAAAATATGGATGAAAATATGATAAGGATAATTTTTCTTATAAAAGCGATTTTCCTTAAGAAAGCAATTTTCCTTATAAAAGTAATTTTCCTTAAGAAAGCAATTTTCCTTATAGATAAGGTGTTTGTGATTTTCAAAACAAGAAGGAATGGAAAAGTCATAAAGAAAACCTTATTGACTCAACAATGGGAAATATGAGGGGTGGGGAGAAGGATGTGATAGAGAGGGGAGAAAGAGGTAGAGGTATCATGATTGAGGCATTGAGGCCAAGGCATAGCCAGGGATGTAGAGGTGGAGGTAGAGAGGAGACAGGGGGTGGAGGTGTAGAAGAAACGAGGATGCATGGTGGTGAGGTAGGAATGCATAATAGATAAGGGGATGCATGATAGCAAGGAGAAAGAGGTGGAGGTGTATGCGGTGATAGTAAGGAGGAGATGGCGATGAGGAGAGGTAGAGGATGGAGTAAAGGGAGGAAAATGAGATTGAGAGATGAATTTTATGTAGAGCTAGATCTTAGATTGTAGGAGGAAAATGAACAGAATGATGTGGGTATCGTGATTGGTAGAGCTAGAACTTGTATCAGGTAGAAGGAGAATAGGAATTGGGAGGGTGTTAGTTTAAGTAGAGAGATAGGAGCATAAGGAAAATAGGGCTGGTGGTGACACATAGATTTGTTTGTCGCATCTTTTAGTATATATAATAGATATTTATTGAAATATAAATGTTGGGAATGTTATTGGAGTTATCGTCTTACTACTACAGTTTCACTAGTATTTTGTGTAATATGATGAGTTTTTTGGGTGTTCTCTTGGATACCTCTCACCGTTAGGGTGTTTTTTGGGAACATAATTAATGGTATAAAGGCTTTTGTGTGTGTTTAGGTTGTCTTAGGCATGGTGTGACGACTCACATCATCAGAAGTCGTGAAAATCATGGGAAATTTGAAATTTTTTTGTTCCTAGGTATCTTCAAGGTAAAAATGGTAATCTATCCTATGATAGGATATTGGATAATTTTTATGACCATTACATTAATCCCAAAATAATATTTTCACTCCAAGACATGAGTTTGGTGGAAATCCAAGTTGTTCTAATTTTCACCGAATATTTAACATTTTAATAATTTAATATTAATTTACTCACACATGTTTGTTTGGTTGTATCATTTAAACAAATCATTTTATTAAGATTCAATATCCACCATTAATTCCATAATTGTGGGTTTTTCCCAGGAAATTCATAACCATTCATTGGGCACCAGGGTCAGGCCTGATCCCCCTTTTCTTTTTCTTTTTCTTTTTCATTTTTCTTTTTCCTTTTTCATTTTTTCTCATTTTATTTGTTTTCCCTTGGATTTATGCATATGAAAATGGATTACACCTTATGTGTGAATAATTGATGGACATTGATAGATTATGGAGAGGGAAGGGAAGAGGTGCTTCTATGAAGCACGAGTTGCGCCAGATTGTCGTTCAACAGTTGCAGATCACGAATTTTTACAAAGCAATGATGGTTTGCACTAGTAGGTAGGACTATTTTATATTCTATTCCATAAATCCCCATAGATCAATTTTTTTCATTATAAAATCACTGAGTGGGTTTCTTGGTGCCCCTAGTGGGTCGATCTGGGAGTTTCAGTGAGAAATCAGATGTTTTGGGCCATTTTGAGTAGTTCCCGTTCAGGAAAACTGATGTACAGGGCATGATATTCAGTGAACACATTCCATGTGTTATTCATATTTGGATAAGATGAGTATTTTTAACTATACATTGTGTACCGAGGCTATATGACGTGTAGTAGGATTATGGGGTGTGGATGAGTACTCGGACAAACACCCCTTACGGGGGTACATTGCCATGTTTTTTACACGTCCAGTGCCTGTGTTAGGTGAAATATATGTATGATTACACACCCAGGTGGAAAAAATTCCCAAGAATATGGGATGGGACCCCGTGCAGGGGTACACTCTATCTATTGGCGATGCAAACCGTGCATTTGGGCATTTTACATGCTGAGTGTGGATTAGGTATATGGGAAGGTTCCCATGCTAGGGTACACACCGTGTATAGTGTTAACATGCCATGTAATTTGGGAAAGAACACAAACAAGTTTCCTGAGTCACATAGCTAGGGATGAATTCTGTGGTTACACACCATGTACCCCAAGTGCATGTCATGTACTTTTCCTGCATTGGAATGTTTTTACTATTTTTAACCCTGGAGTTAGAATTCGACTTTTGACTACTCCGGTAAGATAATTTTTCCATGTAAATTATGATGGTGGTATCATTTAGGTGTACAATGACCATCTAGATGGTATTTTAGTTAATGAAAGTTCAGTATGGGGATTTCATTATGGTGGTTCCAGATTCCTCTTGGGGGTTGTGCTGTGAGGTGCAAGGTTGTGCGAGGGTGAGATCTTATTATTTGGATATAGTATATAGATTACATACATTATTCTTATAGTTTATTTTTAATGGATCCTAGAAGGAATTATTGTGCATTATATATGAAGAGATCTTGGTTTTCCCTATGTGTTGGGACCAGTTTCTTGAGGTTAGAGTTATTGTGGTTTAGATCTCAGATTTGGGGACTAGATCTGTTAGGGCCTTTGGGATGTGTTGATTCCTTTGGTTGGTGGTTATTCTTGGGTGAAATTGTGATTATGATATAGGTATGAGTGACTCTTGAGAGTTACCTTATAGGATAGTTTCGGATCAAGTGATTAGTTATTTTCCTAGTCGGTTGTTTAGAATGCCTGTATGGATTGTTTTGTTTTGGCTTGTACTGAGGAACCCTTGTGAAGGATATCCAACATTTTTTATGGTCATGAGGACCAATGTGAATGCTCTATTGGCAGGTGTGTTCTATTGGATCCCCCTTTGTGTGATTTTTTGATTGAGGATATGTTGGAGGTCACTGAGGGCCGTTTAGGATGATCATCACCAGGAATGTCCCATGATTCTGGATGAGCTATTAGAACCCCTTGTAGAATTTTATGATCTTTCTATGGATTTTGGGATGGGTAAGGTTGTTTTTTGGGTGTTTCCTAAGATCTTAGGCCTAATAGTGGAGTCCTATGGTGGATGTAACTTTATGATATGGCCCTAGGGATCTTGAGAGCCCTAAGATTGGTTCAACCTTGAGGCAGGTCATGGATAACTCATGGCGTCATTTTTTTGGATGTTGAGATATAGGGTTATTTGAGAGGCCCCTTGTTTTGATGGATGATATTTTATAGAAACTTCTAGTTATGTGTTTTGGAAGGTGGGTTCGAGGTTGGATCATCACACATTCATCTAGATTTTTTTTGCAATGTTTGAGGTAGTTTCTACTTAGGATGGTGGTTTGAGGAGGAGACCCTTGGGATATCTTGGATTAGGTGTTGTCCCTGAGTGTGATTTGGTTCCCTCTTCCATTGGATGTATTTTTTTAGATAGGAATAAGGAGCTAATGGAATATCATAATGAGTGAAACCCCCATCCATTTGAGTGTTATACTTGAATAGTGTGAATTTGGGATAATGAAGTGACGAGGCACTCAATAAGTGGGTTTTGTGTACTGTGGATTCTTTTCATTCTTGGGGCCATAGAAGCTATGTGATCCTGGTTTTTACAGATGCCATGGTACATTTTGTTCGGGTTTATAGCTAGGGCATGATTTGTTGTAAAGGACCTTTGAGACTGGCATGTTCTCTAGTTATGTTGACCCAGATGTTCCAGTCTCTAATTTAGATCATTCTATTAGATTCATATTTATAGGTAGATGCAGGTTGTTCATGTGGGATCCTATGGTATTCCCTAAGGTCCAATATTCACTCCTTTTGTGTTAAGACAACTTGGAGCTCCCATGTAACACCCCAGGTAAATAAAGAATCTGAAAATTTCATATTTATCCATATTTGTGAATAAAATATTAATATTACTTTAAAGGGGACTCTATGCTCGATGGCGTACCCAATACGCAACAACGAGTTTCTTGGGAATCTTACATTGCACTCTAATAATAAAATAATTTTATTTTAAATGGTAGTTAACACCTAGTCGTTGTAATGGCGGGAATGAATAGAACTAACTAAAAAATGATTATATATGCTTGTCAAATATTTTTACTTTTTACAATAAATGTTAGAGGATTAAAAATGCGAATAAATCCAATTTTAAGCGTAAACATTCTAATATTCTTTAAAAGGTCGATTAACCACCTTTTGATGGAGAACCTCTTTTAAATCCACTTTTTGAAAATTTTATGTTTTATATTTGACAAAATAAAATTCTTCTTTAGAATTGGGACATCAAAATTTACTTTGTGTAAATTTTTGGTATTTTTCTGATAAAGTTCATTTTTTAATGAATAGTGAAAAATGTTGTATTTTAATTCAAAACCACTTTTTAATATAATTTATTTATATGATTATATTATCTTTTGAATTGTTTTTAAAGTGAAATTAGAATATATTTTTACCATTTAATCCAATATTGGTCGTTGGAATTAATTTCACTTTGAAATTGGACTTAAACTAGTGTCAATCTTTTGATATATATTATTTCATAAAAACACGCTATTTGTTCTGACAGCGGGAATTTATTTTTAAATTAATTAATGAAACTTATATGTTTTGAATTTTTTAAAATATACATCATTTTTGAATTCGGAATATCAAATATAGCTTAGGGTGAAGTTTTGGTATTTTTCTGAAAAACATCAATTTTTGATGAATAGTGAAACCACTAAGTGGTACTTAAAAAAACTAATTTTTCGTTTAAATGAAAATTTACCACCCCTGTGTTTTTAATTTCAAAAATCAGACATTCATGGTTGTCAGTATGAAGTAAAATTTGGTTCAATGGGATTAAAATAATTTTTTGGTGAATAGTAACTCTTAAGTTTTTAATCGCGATTAGAGGTAATTAGTGTAATTTAAGGTAAAGATAATGTTATAATAATATGAAATGACCTAGACACATGTCCTACCCTTATTGGATGAGTCATGGACGACCAATAAAATCCATGGGTCAACTTGGGGACCCCATGGATCCACTTTGGTAGGAAAATGACAATAATACCTTTTTATTTAAAGTTAAAATTAAAATGTCACAAACATGTGTTGTTTTACTAAAAAAAATTTTAGATGGGGTTATACAAGTCATAGTTTTGACTATAAATATTAGAAATCTAAAACATCATGATTTTTTTTAATAATTTTTAGATATTAAATAAATTAATTTATTTATGACACCGTGATGATGCAGTGATTACCTCGTAAATGAACGATTTAAATAAAATGAGAAGATAGGGTGAAATCTAAGTCTTAAACTTGTCAAAAACCTATTGTATGGGTGGATTTAGAAACCTTATCACCTTATACTCGAAATATATCCTTTTGGGACCTTTTAAATCCGAAAATCATTTTATAATAAAGTAATATTTTATAACTTTCCAAGAGTGCCCCTCCTCTCCTCTTATAAAAGGCCCCCACCTCTACCACCTTACACACACCTCTCAAGCCTTTGGCTCGGCCAACCCCTACCCATTTCATCTCTCCACATCCCTCTATTCATCATTGAAGCCTCACTTTGGGCAGAATCCTTTCCAAGGAAGCCTTTGAGCTCAAATCAAAGAGAGTTACCCAATTTAAAGGTAATGTCTCCCCCTGTGTTCTTTTGTTTTATTTTGCTTCTCCAAACCCCTAAACTCTTTTTATTACTTTTTTTTGTAACAACACATGTATCTTAAATATAATAGTATTTTTTTATAAGAAGGATTCGAGCTACACTTTCACACACCTCCGTCTAATGGTTAAAGAGCATATTGTTTCTGTGGATGGTGAATTACTGCCTCACGAAACGATGATTGTTCAATATTCTTTTAACACCTTCAAAGGTGGCCATTAAGATGTCACTATATTTATATATGATATATAATATGTTTATTTTTTCCTTAAGCTTCTATATTTTTCATTTATGGCATACCTTTATGGTTTCCACTATGGGTAAATGCGATATCTTCATTTTAGGAAGTGCGGACTACCGCCCCCTCAAAGTGATTTGATTCGTTAATGTCATATGTGGGACGTATAAAGGATGGAATTAATGGTATTACATATAATATCCTACTGGAATTATAATATACCTTTATATCATTATTATTTCATTCCATTTAATACAAAAAAAAATAAATTAAAGTAGCGTTCATGCGTACATACAGCTTATCGTCTCCATGAATGGTACATTTGATTTCTTATCTCCAAATGTTATGTACTATTATAAGTACATATATATAATGGATATATATTTAATATATTACATCTAAATTATGGATATAATTCTGTAATTATAATATATATATCTCTCATTTTGTTTTAATTCCATTAATATGACAAAAAATGAAAGAAGCATTCATGCGTACGTACGGCCTACCGTCTCCATGAACGATGCTTTTAAATTTTTTATCTCTAAATTCTATGTAATAGTATAAAATGAATATATACTGGATATATATGATATTTAAAACATCTATACTATTCTGGATATGATGTACCTATAATTACATGGAAAATTCTTTTCCAACAAGTTCGATTTTTACTCATGTACTGAACATCGACAAAAACGTCTGATATGAACTCACTTTATTAACCAATTATTATAACATTATAATATGTGATATTAACTGAATAATAATATTTAAAGTAGGTCCTTAAGAAATTATAAATTGACCAAATTTTATTATTCAGGAGATTAAAGAACGATCGAGTCATGTCGGACACGAGGTAAGGGATCATACCCCTCTCTTTGTTTTTAAGTACACTCTTTTATGTCATTCCTTTTAAGATCATCCTTATTATGATTGGGATGTTCTTTTATATTACTCCTACTGTACTTTTTATGTTCATATTATGAGAGACCCTATTTTATCTCATCAATCCATTTTGGAAGTTTTGAGTGGCGCTGTTAGGCTGCCGAATTTTCGTAAGGGATCCAACCTCTCTCTTTCTTTTTAAGTACTCTCGTTTATGTCATTTCTTTTAATCTCGTCTTTATTATGTTTGGGGATGTTATTTTATATTCCTCATACTGTACTTTTTATGTTAATATTATGAGAGACCCTATTTGATCTCATAAATCCATTTTTGGAAGTTTTAAGTGGCGCCGTTAGGCTGTCGAGTTTTCGTAAGGGACTTCGTCTCAATCTCCATTCATTGAGGCATATTTTGTTTTATACACAAATTTCTTTTATACGTTGTATAAACCCCTTTTACTTTTACGATTATTCAAAAGGAATCTTTTTTATATGAAGCGTTTACTAAATGACAAAAGGGAATGTTTTTGTCGTACGTATGCGGCGACGTCGACAACGACTTCTCCGCCGCCATGACCATTATTTGAGTTTCGGCTTCCTCTACAAGCCATACCGTTTTTTTAAAAGAAAAATAAATACCATGTTTTACTTTTCTTTTATTTTGGTATTGAAAATGGTTTTCATAATGATTTTTATATCAATGTGTTGTATTGATATCTTGTGATTGAAATATGGAAATGTTATGTTTCCTTTATGCATGTATTATGTGGTACGATTATGTTATGGTTCTTGGGAATTGTTATGAAGACGGGTGGTTCCGTGATAAACCAAGGGCGGGTGAGCCCGATATAGCTCTCCAATGCATTGGGTAACGCGAAGGAGTTAAACATTAAGGTTTCTCCGAAGATATTTAGGGAATATACTGTGATGGGTATTCCAAACATAACCAAGAGGGTTACTCCCTACGTAAGAATGTTATGAATGCCTCAAGTTACCTTTATGTATTATGATTTCTATGAGTTATTCATAAATCTTATGATTTCATGAGGTATGTTAATGTGCTTATGTTTTATGAGTAATGTATGATTTCATTTATTCTTATGTATACATGGACTAATGTTTTCTTTCCGTATTGTTATAACCCTTACTGAGCTTTTTGTGCTCATTCCAAGTTTTTTTGAAATGTTTTTCATAGGACATAAAGTTGAATAGGGCCAAGGATGGGATCAAGGAAATGTCAGGCTGTCTAAAACAAGGAACTAGACATGACTCTTTTGTTAAAGAGTTTTTATTTTGTGAAAAAAATGGAAGCTGAGTAGATGTGTCTACTTTGTAATCTTTGAGATGTAATAGTTATGTCATAATTATCTAAAACTCTAAACTTGAAAATATCCTCAATGTGAATTATTCATTTAATTCAATATTAAGTAAGGTGTAAGGTTGGGGCCTTATATCCCATGTAGATATGACTGGCACACCAGATGTCACGTGGCAAGGTGAGAATCGTGTTGTAATTCATATAGAGTAAGCTATAGATGGAGTAAATTTACCACAAGTGTCAGACTATAACCCACTAGTTGTACGTTTTATTATTCCCCCACCATTTTTCATTTGTTTCTTTTATTTAAACCAATTTTATTTTTTTACTAGGCTGGGAATATCACATGTTCATGCACAAGTTATGATAGCAGATTATAGGTCCACCACCAGTGGTGTCTTACTGAGATTTATTTCTCACCCCTTGTATATCTATCTCAGTGTGCCTGTAGAACTCATATATACTTTTAGGTTAGATAATAGTTTATTTGAATATTTGGGAAGAGGACTGGTTTTTCTTGATCAAGCAGAGCCACTCATGTGGAGTCTCAAGATCGGGCTAGTGCATGTCGAGCATCGTGGAGATTGAGTATGTTGGTTGGATCAGTGTTGACAGTAGATCCTTTTGTATTTAAATTTCAGTTCTATTATTATTTTCATGTGTTCTTCCTAATGGGTGACTTTATATTTTATGTTTTTCATTCATTGAGAGTATGTATTCTATATTAAATTTTTTATAGCATGGTCCTATTTTAGTTTATTTTTTACGAGTTCTAAAATTTTGATCCCTATGTATGAGTTTGGTTATTTGTCCACTGTTATTTCACTCTCAAAAGAAGTTAATGTCTCTCTATGTAACTGTATAAACCTTCTCCACTAGTTGGTGGCCTCTAGAATTTAGGGAGGCATGCTTGAGGCCTTGTGGTGAGCCAAATCATGTTACATGTTAGGTCGACCTGGGTTGGTTCGTTACATATTTTATAATTCCAAATATAAAAGTTATGATTCAAGAACACACCATGAAAAAAGCCCTACCAATTTATTAAGGCACAATCCATTTTAATTTCTATTATTACCAAATTAAACACAAGTGTCCCTGAAAAACACTTATTTACTCTCATGTTCTTGAATCATTATACACCCTAGAGTGTGGAGATAATTTTTAGCATCTTTGTGTTTATTTTTTTTTTTGAAGACTCTTAAAAAATAATATTCAAAAATAAAAAACAATTTATTAACATAAATAATCATAATTCTCAATCAAAAACTATAAATTTGAATAATTAATTAAACTCATCACTCTAACAATGAGAAATCATTTCCCGATACTATGTTTATAAACACTCATTCTGAATAAGTATACCCTCTAAATATTTTTGAACTCTAAAAACAAAATCATTATATAACTATATTTATATTCCATCCATAGATCAATTAATTCCATTATTTGTACAGTCCTCACAACCTCACCATCAGGACAATTATAATGAAGGTACCACCAAAATATTATTTCATATAAATAAAATAATAAAATTTAATTTAATTTAATAAATTTTCAAACCCATATTTGAACCTAAGAATTATTCTTTATTTTATCTTCATGGTGTCTCTATGAGTTTATCTACAAGGAAATGATGTCATCATTTTTGGAAACATTCGCCATAAAACTCATGAATTATCTCCTAGTTGTACCAATCATTTTATTATCATCATTATACTAGATCATCACCTATGTGTGGTGCTTTTTCACTTCACACATGTGTGTATACTAACACAACATTATAGTGGAAGATATAGCTATGAAATAATATAATAAAAATATTAAATTAATATATATTATAATTAAAATAGATTATAGTCACAAAATTTTATATGTTACTATACGTATACATGATCCAGGATGGTCAGTGGATACTACTAGATCCCTAATATGAAAAGGATTGATGAACTATGTAGTAACATTGGGGTCTAATAATTTCTTGTGACGATCAGTATGCTCAAGAGGTTCTGAATGCACCAGAGAAGAAGTCGAAAGACAATGAAGATAAAGTCTAGATAGAATGAAGCAGTTGGAAATAGATCTGTCATAGACAAATGTGGAAAATAGTAATATGGATGGGGAGTTGGATCCATTATCATATAAGGAAAATATATATGAGGAGGATCATATGTAAATAGTGGCGTTAGTATAAGTGGTCTAAATATCTTTGGTGCCTCTAAGGGAATTATGGGATAATAAATTGTGCTACATGGTATATCTAATATAGGGTTTTGATGTAATCGGGTATGAAAATTGTTACAATTAGCTCTAGTACCACTCCCCCAAGAATCAACATGCTAGGCACCATTTCCACTAGGATGGTCAGAGGCTAATTGTCTCATGGATGATTGTTCTTGATTAAAATTTTAAAAATATTTAACATCATTAAATTATATGTTATTTATATAAATTTTAAATAGTATACTTATGATAGGAAATAGAGGAAGAATTCACGTATCTATCATGAATCAATTATTATTAGACGTTCTCTTCCTTTATATATCTTCAATTTTTTTATTTCCTTCATTGGAAAAAAATATTCACTTAATTAAAAATTCATAACTAATGTGTAATCCAAAGAAGAAAGAAGATGTGATGTGACTTAATTAAGGGATACTAATTTTCAATACAAAGAAAGGTTATGTAATGATATAATATAATCATATCCAATTTAGTGGGAATAATTTAAGAACCCGGTTTTTATCTTTGGTATGAATCATTTTAAATTCAGTCTAATTATTTATTTTGGACCTAATACGAATGTCTAATGATTTAATGAAGGTTTTGGGGGTGTTCAAGGATTGTTCGGAGCCCAAAACCCCAGCTGGTGGAGAAAAAAACTAGACCGCATGGTTAGTAAAAACTATACACCCTAGTCCACATAGTCTCTCCTATCCCTGAAGTTCTGGATATAGGAGAAATTAGGGTGAAATTTTTTTCCTAACCATGCACCGGGGGCTGCATTCCCTTGTGAGTATTTCTTCAATTTTTAGCATAAGTGATTTTAAAGGTTGGAACTTGTTTTCCCTAACCATATGACCAAACTGCATGGGTGCCCTCTTTAAGCAGTGGGAGGTGAATGATTTGGCCTACTGTTTGGCCAAACCGTGCGACCTAGTAATTTTGGGTAAGATGACCATTTCACCCTTAATGAAAGTTTTAAACCTTATTCCTTCATACTTTGTTCATTTCAACAAATAACATTTTATCCTCTCCCTTTTTGAGCTCCCAAATCTATCTTCCATAGGTTTTGAACCTGATCTCTGGTCCAAATTTTGAATTTATCCCCTTTTATCACATTTTATGTACATCAGTAAGTAATCGATTCAGTTTTAGAAATTATTTATTCTTCTTTCTATCGATAAGGCTATTTTGATGAAGGCTTATATGCCCTATTTTTAGGGCATTGATCCATTCTTATTATTTCGTCAGATCTAGGACAAACTAAAGGTTGATATTGGAAAAGGAGAGTTATATAAGTATGATGTAGGTGGTTTATAACTAATCCCTCATGTTTCGTTGTTCTATAAATTTTCATTCTGTGCACATGCCGATTTAATTGGGTGTTTCCTATGAAATTCATGTGCCTTGATTATAGTATTTTGAATCATAATCCAATACCATTATTAAATATGATCATAATCATTGGAGGTTATGAACCCAATATCTACCACCCCAAGTAGGTTTTTTTCCTTAATTATGCCTTCAGTGTTTTGATGTGATTATCTATGACGCCATTTGGGTGTGCCTTTATTTGAAATTAGTAAAGGTGAGTGTTTAATTAAATAAATTAATTGAAATGGTTAACCTTGAATATGATAATGTCATTTTATGATTCTAAGGTAAGTGTTATAATTAATTAAATGAAGCTTTAAATGGTTAATGGAAAGTATATTATTGATATCACTTGGCCTAGTTTATTATAAATGAAATGCACATGGTTTCCCATCCTTATCCAACCTTTTCATGTTTATGAAAGGTAAAGGAGAGAACCAAGTAATTAAATATAAAATGATATAAATGGTTTCATGTCCTATTAGCCTTTTCACAATAATGGAAGGAAAGAAATAAACCTTTTACTTATTAAACGGTTTGATTGTAACATTTGATTAATTAATTAATTAATCATGTACAAGGTGCATGTTTCAATATACATTAACATTATTATAATCGCATTTAGACCCAATCTAGCCTTGGATTCATAAGGGAACGCCTTGAGATCTTGTGGATGACATTCCGATTCAAGGATGTTGGTTTCCAAGGTTGATACCCACCTTGGAACTTGATATTTTTCTACCAGTGGTTGCATGGTATGACAATGTAGGATCCCTCTATTATCATATAGGATTCCTTGGATAGAATACTTGGATCCAGCATAATGTCTTTGAACATGTGGCTTCATGGTTAAACACATCAGTCCCAATCGCTACTTATCCCATTTTATCTTAGATGAGATCCCTAAAATCAGATAGAAATACATTATTTTAGAATTCCATGGGTGATGCCCCATTGGATTACACTCTTACCCATTTATCCAAGATATATAAAAATACTTAGTTGGATCAACCCATGAGGTCAGGAATTCCTTGGTTATTACCTTTTATCCTCTTATTTATAATCATCATTACATGATTCCTTGTTACATCTTATATCCTTTATCATTACAATCACGACATGATGTAAGTTATTTTTATGCCTCACATGACTTACTATACAGACTATAAGATTATTAATAAATGAAATTATTACTTTTTCAGACCCCATCTGAGGATGGATCAGGTACTTGGGTATTTACATTATTGTATATATTTACTTTCATATATTCATGCCTACACACTATTTCAGTTTATATTACATAGACTGGATGTTATAGATCTCATTGGTAGTGGAATATTGAGATTTATCTCACACCATATCCAGGACACCATTGGTACCCAAGAATATTACATGTATATAGGTATTTAAAGAGGGAAGCATCCCACATTTATCACATAATATTGCTTGTTTTATTTATGATGGACCTCAGTAGTAGATGACCAGGCCAGGGCTCGGGATGCTGGATAGATTTTTGTTTCTTTTTTATAATTGTGTATTTCATTTACTACCTACTTCTTTGCATAAATGTTTTCTTACTTTTTAGATTCATGACATACATTATCAGCAGCTTGAGTTTTATTACAAGTTGTCATGTTTTTTATCATTATTTTCTACTTCTATTGTGAAATCTATTTATTATAATTTTTACACTATTTACCTATAATATTACATTATTACACTATGAAACACCTTGTTAATGAGGTAATAGTATCCCCATTGACACCCTAGGCCCTCGCTACTATTCAACATCCTCTGATGTTTGGGAAGATGCACTTAGGACCCTATGGCTAACCGGGCTCGGGTCACCTTTGAGTGGAACCTTGGTTTGGGAAATCAAAAGGTGGTATCAAAGGATTACTTTTATTTATTTAGAATTTAGAGAAAATATACTGGAGATTATGAACACTTTGGAACTTGGTTATAAGCCGTGTTTAGGCATATCTAACCCACGTTTAGGGTAAATGCTAAGTTTCCTGAAATGAGAATTGTTATTCCTCTTTTTCCTATTACAGTTGATATCTTTTCACTATTGGGTGACACACATGATATGTGATGGTTACTATTATTATTATGATTGATGATTTAATTTAATCCTTGGCCCGATGATATGAGGTCAAGGAACATTTTTACACAAATCAGTATAAGAACCTAGAATTCCCATTCCATGGATATTTATTTCTATATAGGTTCATTTCATTGTTTTCATTGCTTATTTTTTCCATGATTGTTGAGTGATTCTATGATAGTTATGTTATTCCTATGCTTCTCTTTGGATGTGATTATGTGATTTCCAGTTTGAATTCATGAGTTGTTTGGGCCCTCATAAGTTGGAATGGTTAGTTTACTAAGCCAAGCCATCATATATAACACGTTACATTCTGAGAATGGATGAAGAAGGAGTTAAATTAAATGGGTGTTGCTTTCAGGGATAAGGTGTATGGGGCTTTATTTAATGGTAATTAAAACTCATTTAAATCAAATGTTGATATAATTTTATAAGAAAAATCAAATTTAAAAGGTTAATCCCAACTTATAAAATGAAATGGTAACCATAAAATGAAGAAGAAAGGTATAATTGATCCATCACTTATTGAGAATCCTATAATTTAAACAAGAATAGTTATCAATATCTGGCCTTCTAAATGGGTATTTGGGTTAGTATACCATAGGTAGTGAGGCTTTTCCTATCATTCAACTTCTCCTAGTGTATTTATCTACTTCAAATCTAGTTCTCAGGTATGTTCTTGGAATTTGTAGAGTTATGCGACACAAAGTCCTCCTGTCATGCACCAGGAGGGTGGAAATGACCAGGATGCTAATGTGGTGGACCCTTAGCCACCAGTCTTACCACTAATATTTCCATGTGAGGCACATCCTATTGTACCTGATCTGGGCATTGACATTCATATTCATGGGAGTTTTCTACATATAATGTAGTCCATGAAAGTTGCTACATCACCTTCACCTACAATGGATGATCTGACTCGAGATTTCCAGTTGAAGTATCCTCCCACCATCTTAGGGGATGGAATTGCACAACCTATAGAGTATTTGTTGGAATCCATGCTATCTATCTTTGAACATCTAGATATGATTACAAAGAAGATGTTCAATATTGATACCAATATGTTGTGTGATTCGGCCAAGCACTGGTGGGATGTGATTAGCCAGATTGGTCATTATCAGGGCATGATCTAGGCTGAATTTCTTGCTACTTTATACAATTAGTTCTTTCCTCAAACACTAAGGGCTGACCAATTCATAGATTTCATGCATCTAGAGTAGGGTTATATGCTAGTCATGGATTATTCAGTATGTTTTTCTGAGTTTTATTTCTTCACACCACTTATAGACAATGATGAGATTTTTCATGCTAGATTCTTTGATTATGGGATTTAATATTACATCCATACTCAAGTGAATGTATTTCATCTACCCACATTCTATGAGATAGTAAATCAAGCTCTTATCACTGAGCGAACCTGAGGGAAGCTGATCGTAATAGGTATAAAGGATCTATGTTGAGGTAGTCTCATAGTTCTTCTGATAGTAGGAAACGTTCCCTTGAGGTTTCTCATCAGACCTATGGAAGCCAGAGTACCAATATTGGTAGCTTTGTGGTGTTTCATCTGTGTGTACAACATCGGCATATGGAGCCTTAGTGTGATAGATACCCTCTATAGTTCTGGGCTTCTAGACTTATGGTGCATGTTTAGAGATTCTTCATTAACTTTGCATCAGATTCTAGTGGATAAGGTTCCACACCTTATCCACCTTCAGGATGGGAATATTTTATGCCGCTTCGGGAGGGGATTTGGAGTACCCCAGAAGGACTGGATGAGTAGAATTTCATGGTTGTGGCATCCAAACTTCATATTTTTAGTAACGCCAACAGAGCAGTCATGATCAGGGTTGTACAGTTGTAGCAAAAGGTTGTGGATCTGGATAGTTGCATTCATTACAAAAAATACTTGAGGAATATATTGTAGTGCCATCTAAAGTATGAGGTATTATTCTGGTGGACTCTACAATAATATCAATTTTTTTATATAGGTGCTTCACAATCCGTCATCTCTTTATCTATTGTGGAAATTATTGGGAAAAAATATAGTATTACTATGGTGTAATGAACCTGGATACACCATTAGGAGTAAAATTAGAGAGAATATTCCATTTTAGGGACTATCCCCTTAAGTTAGGAACCCATTATTGTGGGACATCTTTGTTCTCGAGAAGAAATTCTTCTTCTTTAATTAGCAGGATAGTTTGGTTGGTCCTATCACTATAGGGTATCATTTACATCAATACAGGGAAGCAGTTATCTACACAAAGGTGACTAAGATTTTGAGTCTAGTAGAGTGTGGCTAAAGAATCATGGGCTAGGTGGAGTGACTGCCTAGATTACTTGTCTCTTTATAGAGGAGTAGGGAGTACACCAGGTAGATTTTACTCCACTAGTAGTTCATTTTAGGGATGTCTTTCCTGAAAATTTTTCTAGCTCACCTTCAGAGAGAGAGAGAGAGTTTATGATTGAGCTTGATCCAAGAGCATTTTCAATGACCATTCCTCCATATAGGATGGATCCTACTGAACTCCAAGAGCTCAAGAAAAAGTGGAGGATTTAGTGGATAATATTTTTATACAACCTAACACATTATATTGGGGTTCACCCATTCCTTTATCTAAGAAGGAGAATGAGACACTTCATTTATGAATGGATTACAAAAGGTTGAACTAGCTTATGGTTAAGAACCAGTTTCCACTTCATTGAATACATGGTCTCTTTGACCATCTCTGAGGATCCAGGGTATTCTCTAAGACCGCCCTATGATGGGGCTATCATTTGGTGCGAGTCACACCTTCAAACATACCTCGTACAACATTTCATAAAAGGTATGGTCTGTATAAGTATCTCATTATGTTGGTTGTTCTTACGAATGTTCCATCCATTTTCATGGATTTTAGGAATAGGGTATTCCACCCCTATCTAGAATCCCTTTTCCTTATCTTTGTGGATGACATCTTGGTGTATTCTCACACTCATAGAGACCATGATAAGAATCTTGAGATCATTTTGAGTACACTGAGATAGAATCAAATTTATTCCAATCATGATAAGTCCCACTTTTGGATCAATAAATTTCATTTCTTGGGTCATATTATCTCAGAATCGGAAGTATTTGTTGACCTAAATAAGGCGAGTGTTGTGATTTCCTAAGAGAAAACCAATAATGTGTTTGACATAAAAAGTTTCTTAGGGATGGATTGATATTAAACACATTTTATATAAGACTTATCACCCCATTTATTCACTTATTAATTGTCTTACAAATAAGGGTTTCAAGTTCCAGTGGTCAGAGTTGTGTGAGAAATCCTTTTAGGAGATGAAAGGGAGGCTTGTCTTGGCACCTATTCTTATTCTTCATGTGCCTTGAAGAGGTTATAAAATGTTACGTGATGCATCAGGGATCATCCTAGGATAAATTATAATACTGGAGGAAATATTTATTGTGTATGGATCTCAGTAGTTGAGCACTAATGGGACAAATTTCCAAATTCATGAACTCAAGCTAGTGGCACTTTTCCATGAATTACATTATTGGAGACACTATCTAATGGGTGAGAAATTTTTGGTAAATACAGACCATTAGAGACTCAAATATATATTTTCACATCATAAATTAAATCTCAAATAGAGAATATGGGTAAAATATGTTTAGTATTTTGACTTTTCCAATACTCCTAGAAAGGTAAATATAGTCATTGATGCGTTGAGCTGGAAGACTTAGGAACATGTCATATAGGAAGCTTGTGATGATTGGAAATTTAAGGCGCATATTTTCTAATCTTCATTTAGAGTTTCCTGATAGTCATGAGTAATCTTATCTCTTAGCTTTGATAGTTACCTCTTCTATTCTTTATAGATTGAAGAGTAGGAAATCTTCAGATCCTGAAGGCTTGGTTCTCTAGGAGAGAATTTCATGAGAGGACCCACCTTTGAATTCAAATGTGGATAGAGATAATGTTGTATGTATAAATGGGAATGTCTAGTTTCTTAAAGATATGAGAGAGGATTTGATGCATGATTACCATGCTCCAGAGTGGTAATTTTATCCAGGAATCTCCAAGATGTATCGAGATATGTGATACCAGTATTGGTGGCCTATAAAGAAGCGTTAGATAATAGGATTTATAACTAGGAGTTCCACCTTTCAACTTGTGAAGGAAGAGCACCAGTGACCTGTAACCTTGTTACAATAGATTCTAGTCCCAAAATAAAAATGGGAAGATATTTCTATGCATTATTTGTTTGGATTAATGAGGCCACCTAGATGTAGAGACACGGTTTGGGTTTTCATTGACAAAGTAAAGAAAGTATCCCACTTAATTCATATCTGGGAGACTTTCTTAGGTGATGAGATGGAAAGACTACATGTCCATGAGATCATAAAACTAAACATGGTACCTCATACTATTATTTTTTATAGGGACACTCGATTCATGTTAGAGTTCTGGAAGGGGTTATAGAGGGTTATGGGTATATAGGTGCTTCTGAGCATATCCTTTCACCCTCAGACTGATGGAAGTTAGAATAAGAAATACTAATGTTAGAGGACATGCTCTGAGCAAGAATCCTTGATTTTAATTTTTATCGGGAGAAGTATATCCCTCTTATTGATTTTTTCTATAATAATAGATTTTAGGAGAAAATTCATATGGCTCCTTTTGGTCCTTGTATGTTGGGCCATGTCGTTCACCCCTATGATGGTTAGAGGCATGAAAGGTAGCACTAACAGGTCCTTATCTCATGTAGAAGTATCTATAATAGGTACAACTGATCAGGAAGCATATGTATACTGCTCAGTCGATGCCAAAATCCTATGTCGATTACTATCGACAAACTCTAGAGTTTGAGGTTAGGGAGAGTTTTTTCCTATGGGTATCGGCCATGCTAGGGAATATATGGGTACAGGGGTAACGAAAGTTTTTGCCTCATTATATCAGGTCATTTGAGATTATAGAGAGATTAGAGATTATTTACTATTGGTTGTTATTACCTTAGAGGTATTATGCCACACATGACATCTTCCATGTTTCATAGATTCTCTAGTATCAGGTCGACCCATATCATAATTTTGATCTTGAGGATGTTGAGTTAGATGATGATGCTTATTTTGAGTAGAATCCTATAAATATTTTTGACTAAAGAATAAAGACACTCTGAGGATAGTTTGTCCCTTTAGTATGGGTGCTATGGAAGCACAACCATCTATAGGATGAGACTTGGGAGCAGGAGGCTGACATACATGCCCAGTGGATAGAGTTGTTCTCGGATAGTGTGTCACCACACTTGGAAGGGGAAATCAGGGAAATGTTACTTTAAGGGGGAAAGACTGTAGGTTCCTAGTTTTTATCTCAGGTATGGATCCATTTAAATTTGGTCTAATTCTTTATTTTTGACCTAATACGGATGCTTAATGAGTTCATGAAGGTTTCAAGGGGTGTTCGGGGATTTTTTGGAGCCCAAAACCTTGGTCGGTGGAGAAAAACACTTGGCCACATGGTTAGTAGAAACAGTTTGACCCAGCCCAATCAGTCTCTCCTAACCGTTCAGGGTTAGGAAGAGGAGAAAGTAGGGCTCACTATTTTCCCTAACCCTGCACCTGAGGCTACATGCCCATGTAGAAATGTATGTAGTTTTTAGCAGAGGTGATTCACATGGTTGGTACATGGTTTCCCAAACCATGTGGCCTAACCATCTAGGTTCCATCCTTAAGCAGTGGGAGGCACACAGTTTTTCCAACCATGTGGCCAAAACCGCATGACCCCTTATTTTTGTGTAAAAGACCATTTCACCCATAATGAAATGTTTAAACCTTATTTTTTCTTTCTTTGATAATTCCAGTGGAAACCATATTCTACTCTCCCTTTTTAATCTCCCAAATCCATCTTCCATAGGTTTTGATCCCAAGCTCTAATCTGAAGCCCAACTCCATCCTTGTTCATCGCGTTGGATGAAAATTGGTAAGTACTAAACTCATTTTTAGATGCTCATAATTCTTCTTTCTATCAACGATGTTATTTAGATGTAGGATCATATGACCTATTTTTCAGGGTGTTGATCTGTTATTCATGTTTATTCCGATCCAAGACTAACAAAAGGATGATACTAGATGAGGAGTGTTTTGTGAGTATGAGGTATGTGGTCTATAACTCATTACTCATGTTTCTCCATTCTATAAATTTACATTGTGTGTACACACCGATTTAATAAGGCATTTCCTATTTAATTCATGTTCCTTGATTATAGTAATTAGAATCATATTCTAATACCTGTGTTATATAAGATCATAATACTTGGAGGTTATGACCTAAACATCGGCCAACCGATGTAGGGGTTTTCATTAATTATTCCTTTAGTGGTTTGAAGTGATTATCTGAACCACCATTTGGGTGTGCCTTGACATGAACTTAATAAAGATGAGTTTTTAATTAAATTGATGAATTGTAATGGTTATCCTTGGATAAGATAATGTCCCTTAACCCTTATAAGGTAAGTTTTATAGTTAATTAATTGAATCTTTAAATGGTTAATATCAATAATATTATCGATATCACTTGCCCAAGTTTATTACATATAGATTTCACATTGTGAATCTTCCTTAGACCGCATTGTCATATTTATGAAAGGTAAGGGAGATAACCAAGTAATTAAATATGAAATGATAGAATTGGTTTAATGTCCTATTAGCCTTGTCACACTATTGAAAAAAATCAAATGAACCCTTTGACTTATTAAATGAAATGATTGTTACATGGTCTAAATTAATTAATTAATCATTTGTAAGGAACCTATTGCATACAGACCACGACATTGTTATAGAAGTGGTCAGAATCGAGTTAGCCTTGGATTCCGAAGGGAATTACTTGATCTCTCATAGACTTCATTCTGATTCAAGGATGTTAGTTTCCAAGGTTGATAACCACTATGGAACCCGATATTTTTCTACTAGTGGATGCCTGATATGACACTATGATATCTCCCCATTATCATTATAATATGCCTTGGATACACTCCTTGGATCCCACGTGACATCTACAGACATCTGGCGCCATGGTTACACCATTCTATCCCAATTAGTTCTTATCCCATTTTTACCTTGGATGAGATCCTTGGACTCAAATAGAAATACATTATTGTGGAATTCCTTGGGAAATTCCTCCTTGGATTATACTCTTACTGCATTATCCAAACAAAAAATTATTACTATGTTGGATCAACCCCTAAGGTCAAGGACGGATTGGTTATCATCTTGGATCCTCTAATTTGTTATCATCATTACAATATGTCTTGTTACATATTGTATCCCTTTTTATTACTTTCATGACATGATGTCAATGATGTTTATGCCTCACATGACTTACTATATAAAATGAAAAATAATTAATAAATTAAATGATTACATGTTTAGACACTAGCTGAGGCTAAAGCAGGTATATGGGTATTTACATTACTATACTATTTTACATTCATATATTCATTCAAACACACTGTTTCAGTTTATATTACACAGACTGGGTTTTATAGACACCGTTGGTGGTGGCCTACTGAGATTTATCTCACACCCTATCTTGGCCGACATTGGTACTCAGGTAGATTAAATGTATGCTGGTGTTGACAAAGGGAATCATCCCACCTTGGACACCTGACACTTATTGGTTGCTTTAGGATGGAGCTTGGTTGAAGATGATATGGCAGAGGCTTGGGATGTTGGATAGATTTTGGTTTCTTTTTTATACTTTTGTATAGCATGTATTTCCTACTTATTTATATCCATGTTTTCCTACATTCTAGATACATGAAATACACTATCATCGACTTGAGTATTACTAGCAGTTTTAATATTGTTAATTAATCTTATTTTCTTCTGTTATGACATATTTTTATCACATTGTTTACTCTATTTATATATTATATTACATTTATCTGATGTTCTACACTCAGGTAATGCGGGAATTTTCTCCCCATAGAAATACCATAGGCCCTCCCTACTTGTCAAAAACTTCTAGTGTTTAGGAATATGTGATTGACACCATGTGGACAACCGCCTCAGGGAACCACTAAGTGGATCTCAGGTTTGAGATATCATAAATAATATCAAAACATAAAAGATGTCTCTTATATAAAAATCAACACGTTATAATTATCATGTTAAAAAAATGGTATGATATGAGTTTTTTCTTCTATTTTCAATTCAATACTACACTATTTTGGTTAGGGAATTTGGTTTACCTTGGTTATTTGATTAGGTCATTTGGCCATTTTTTGGTTATTTTATGTGATTTATATTTTGGGTTAGATCATTTGTAAATATTTCCGGTTAGTTCATTTGGCTTATTTTTTAGGTTAGGTCATTTGTTTGATTGTTTTTGTTTTTTTTCATTTTAATTATTTTAATATGTTTTAGTTTAATTCATCTTGATTTTATTATAATTTGATTGTCTTAGTTTTTTTGGTAACTTATATTATAATGCAGTTCAGTTCAATATTAGAAAATGAAAATTAAAGAAAACTGAAAACATTTTGTATTGAAATTTCACATGAAGATAAAATTGGATAAAAAATGAAACCAAAATTAATATAATTTTAATAGTACCAACCTGAAAAATGAAATTTTAGTTAAACCAAATTAACTAAAAAAACGTATGGTTGATTATATATATTACACACTAGTACATTAGGTTCCCAATGAACTGTGATAATTAGACTATTTGAGTCATCCTAAGTAATAAATTGATCAAGTCCAATGGGGGTAGTGATGGTGTACATTTAATCTTCACCATCATAAACAAAATTTCTTGGTATTACATTAATAATGTCAACAAATTTAAGTCCAGGATGATCTTTCACATAAGAATGTTGTTTCACTAATGGTGCCAAAATATAAGGCACATCAGTATCAAGAATGAGAGTCATGAAAATAACTATAAATCCATAGATCGATAAATGTTCCCTAACTTATCATTGAATCAAGGCAATTTCATTTCATCAAAGTGACTTGACCATGGGAGTAATAATCCAATATTTTTATTTTCTAAATAATTCAATAATAAGATATGTTTTCTTATTAAGGAATACTATTGGATGCATTGACATGACAATCCATCATTTTAGTTTTCATAACACAATTATGTTGTGTTCTCATGATCACTGCTCGATTAGTGATAATAAATTTGTACCAATTCATCACAATTGATTTTAAGTCAACAATCATAGAATTAGGACCCAAATCCAAAGATATTATTTATTTACAGGAAAATCCAATGGGTAAACTCAATTCCAAAAATATAAATGAATATTAAAATTAAATTAATATATTTTTTATATTTTATTATAGTAATACTTCTAGCTTTGATTTCAAATAAGATGGATACTCTTTTCTATGAAAAGTCGCTCTCCTTCTCAATGTTAAGGATCAATGATTTATATTTAAAAAATATATATTACCTATATAAAAATATAGAAAGAGTTTAACATTTATTTATATTTAAATATGATGATATAATATATACATGTTCAATTTACTTAATTCTTGTAGTCATCGAATAAATCATGGTTAAAAAAAGTTGTGTGATGAGCCATATCCCGCTCTTCGCGGAAAAAAGTAGTTAATGATATAATCTGGGAATTCCCCATATTTTGGGAAGTGATAGAAAAATTGGTTTAATTTTCTAATACTTCTATTATTCATTTCTTATTGGATGGTTATGTCTCATGGTCACATCAGACAAATACATGGAACACAAATCCATAAATTCTTCACCCAAGTAACCTTTCACAATGGAACCTTCAAGATGATTCCTATTCTAGACATTATACATCAATGTGTACATATTTATTTCAATTGGATACATATAATGGAAATAAAAAAGTCATATAAGAACTATTTAGGTTACAATATAAACAATTATATGCAACATGCATTTGAAAAATGATGAAGGAAATTTTTTCTCAAACTCACAAAATCAATCATGTTGCTTCTTGCAGTTTCTTCAAGAAATAATTAGAAAAATATTTAGACCAACTACCTATATAAAAATAAACCATATTAATCAATTCCAGCCTTATATTATTGTAAAATAGATGAAAAATTTCTATTGGAACCTACTCATGTAGAAGGATTCCATAATCGTAAGTTTTTATAGATTTCAACTTCAATTATCTTTTGTTAACCCATTTAGATATGTTTTATGAATAAATATCAAGAACCTTGATATTCACTAGTAATTAACCAAATTGATTCTTTTTTAAATGTGTCATCACATAACAATCACACAAAATATTCCATTTATTTTCACTGATACACACAAGATGCAATTATAGTTTTATACCTCAATCCACCAAGTCAAGTTGAGATCAAAAATCATAATCTGTATATCCCTTGGCATTTGGAATAATTAAAAGAAAAAATTAAAAAAAAAATTTAAATTTTCATTACGTATAAATAATTAAATAATAAATTGATTTTCCAATAATGAATGTCAAAGAAGGTATATTTCTACATCCAATTTGAATTAGATTTAATGAAAAAAAATCATATTTCTAGATTTCAACCATCCTTTTCCAAATAAAAAATTGACATATTGAAATTAATTAATCACATTAGTTATAGAAATAAATTCAGGTGGATTTTTTATCTTAATCATATTTTCAAGACAAAGATTATTATTCTTATGTGGATGATCCATTATAAATATAATCAAAGTCCCATAAAAAAATTGATGATAATTAATACTTCTAGATAATTTATTATTTATATAAATGGGATAAGAAATTTTTCCCTTCATTATCCATTAATAAATCAATTCATAAGAAAGAAAATCGTTTAGTACCCACATAAGTGTAATATCCATGTGAAATATTTCTTTCAAATGAGAATCGTATGTGTGCACACCCACATTCCAAATATGTTTGAAATATTTTATTAAAGTTTAAAAGTATACATCTATATAATTTTTAGGATTAAAATATTGATGTGAGTAACTTTAATAAAGTGAATTGTTTTAACATACTCCTACATGGGAAAAGGTTACACATTTGAATGAAAACTATCAATGTGACGTGAAATGTAAAAATCATACCAAATAGATTAAAACCATCACATGATAGACTCGACCTCGCATTATACACCTCATCTATAAAATTTGGATATTGAGCATCAAATTTATTCCATGATAATATATCTTTAGAATGAATGAATTCATCTATATCCTTATTTATCTCAGTATCATTCCATTACATATTTTTTGATATTTCATTAGACAAGAAAAGATTTTTGATTCTAGAAATAAATGTAAAGTTACATATTACTTTCAGTGGTGCATGATATGGTGTTCCATCAATATTTAGATTTCATAACGATGTTCCAAATATTATATAATCATTTAGTATAGTGGTTTATTTCCAGAATAAGCTACAATTTTTGAAAAAACATGAATTTTTTTTAGAAAATCCAAGTTGGTCAATTAAATTCCATGTCATATATTGGTTCAAGGTAATATCAATATTATCTTTAAGAAATTCCTTCAAAAATGAGAAAATATTATATATTTACTTATTAGAAATTACATACATTTTTTATCCTAAAATAGTCATATTAAAAAATATAGATTTTTTATTTTACCACATCGGTGATATGATGGAGTCGTGGAAACATCCTTCGATTTTTTCACCCTCTCAAAATTATAATTTTCTTCTCATGGATCATGTGTACTCTTATAATTTTCTTTTTTAATTTACATATATTAATTCTCGTGAAGATTAATAAAAAAACGAATCATATAATAGATTCTCTAATTTGGTCATCTCATTCAAACCATGAACATTTTCAGACTGTATTTTATCTCTACTGTGATACCTGGCATAATAGTATTTTTGAAAACTAAATTTCTTTGAAAGTTATCTAACCACTTCATAACATTAACATGGTCTTCTAATACATTTATACCTACCTTGATACATTCCATAATAGTTTCTTCTTCATCTTCAAACTATAGAGAGTTAGCTCCTGACATTGTCATTGCCTCTCCTCAAGAAGGAACATCCTCTCCCAAAGGTGGATGATCAATGATACTATCATGTAGAACATGATCTGATGACATGTTGTACCATAATTTCTCATGGTATGCTACTTGAATAAATACCTTTCCATCTTCAGGATCATACATGTGGATAATATGCACTAGTCGAGTATACGTTAAATTGACTCAAACTCTATAAGAAAACTCTACAATAAACAAACTAATATAAAGTTACTAAATTACCAGATCCTATATCCCTCTACCATGTGGTGTAAGATATAATATAGACTTTATTCAATACCATAAAACATACTCGATCTACTATGAGAGATGAAATTATATCATACGCATGTCCTCGATATGAAATGTTGCACATCAATCCCATATTTCAAGACAATGTATATGTTTTCATCACCAGTGGACATATTGCCTCCTCAACAACTTTAGATAATGAAGTGCTTTTGGATATTTGGGTGCTAATTGAATATGTTGAACCAATCCAAAACTGTTGCGTAACTCTTTCAAGTTGGTTCCACTCAACTATATGAATGTTTATTAGAGGCACTACAACTATGGAATCATTGATACCATCAATTAACTATATAGAAACATGGTATAATATATCCCATTATGGTAGCTATAAAATCTGAAATGATAGGTGAAATTTGTTAACATATTTTGTTACTAATTTCAGAAAATGATAATATTAAAAAAAAATAGTCGATAGAATAATGTATATATATAAATCATGGGGAAGGAGACTACCCAACATGAGACAATATAAACCCAAATTATGTTATGGTTTCATGAATAATTTGTGTGATAGAATCCACCATTGACGTATAATATAGAAAGTGATAAATAATAAAACATTGAGTATAGTAACTCGTATTAGCATTAAAAAATAGTAAATATGGGTGACCATACAATTTTCAACATAAATAATCATGCAACACATCTATATAAAGATTCATACTAGAAACAATTGAGGCTAGTAGAGGGATGTGATTCCATGCCCACATCTAACTGAGGATGACACATCTCCCAAGATCACTATGATCTGATCAGAATGTCGTGCGTAATACTCTGTACACATATGCCAAGTATAATGAGGATCAACTGTATCTCCAAAATAGATCAAATTCCACTAGTATCCCTAAATAAATCATGTGGACATGCATACTAGAGTGACCAGTGTACACATTACCACCCATGAGAGGCAAGATATATGTACAAGCGTGATGTGTGATAGTATTATCGTCAGTATCATCAGGAAAATGTGCAATGTGAATGTCAAGAAAGATCATAGGTAGAGAACTTCCATCTATAGTAGTGTTAACGTGCACAATGTAGAGGCCTATAAATCACTATAAAATCTTAATCCTATCTCTACTGATAGAACCTATAACTACAACACCCTAGATAAGAAGACCAAGCATAACTACCACACCTCTAGGGTGATGTCTATCTCTCCCTTAGGCAAGTGGAATAACTAAATATAAATTATCCATATCTCGATGAAGGAAGCAAGGAGGTGATGGTAAAAAAATGTATAATCAGATATAGTGAGGCTATAGGATCCATCACGTCTTAGGTATGGTATAATAGGAGATGGAGGTAAAATATGAAGATATTGTGGTTCCCTATACACCATAACCCATCATAATTCATGGACCACTAGAAAATCATGTGAAACATTTCCACAATGCTCAGTGAGTAGACTTATACCCTCCATCTCTATGCATAAAAATGAAATAACTATTTTTTGTAAAATGAAAATAGAATGTTATGGTTATTAGAATGTAATTATTCATAAAATATAAGATATAACATATACGAAGATCATTACATCTTAATTTTTCTTAAAAACCTATATTTATCATCTTCCATTGATCTTCTTCATGAGTCCTATTAAACAATTTAAATATTTATATAGATCATCAATTTTATCAGAAATAGAATATACTGAATATTCACTAAAAGAGTTGGAAGAAAAATATTTTGTATACTTGAATAATCACCGAAGTTGATTGGATATTTTTATAAGGATGGTTTTCAATTTAATATATAATATAATTTCATAAGGTTGATTTTAAGTCACAAATATTTTTACAAATCTTCTTAACAGATCAACAGAGTTATGACCATATTCAAATTTTTAAAGACTTGGCGAATTACATTATTTTTAGGAAATACATCATCATGGATGAGAATGAGAACTCATTCCATAAATGTTGATGAATCACTTCTCATGATGAACCACCCTATGAAATATACTACATTTTAGTTTCCAACCTCATTCTTGAGGCTAATCAATCTCATTATGAATCATTATAGAATTTATTTTTCTCAGTAGTCATAACATGTTGATGTTAAGTATTAATGTGAGCTTACCATCAGACATTGTGAAATGTTTAAACTCCTCAATATGTATTTACAGTACACTATAATAGGTAAAAACGGTGTCAATTCAGTACAGTGGACCAACCTATTGTTCCCATTTGATGTTCATAGAGGTACATGAAACATTGGAATACATGCATGGAAATAAAAATTTGTTAAATTTTCCACAATTTCAATGCCTCGCGTATAGTAATACTAATAAAGTTTTAACAATACTACTTGGGATAGGGCCATTACAATTCATCACTTCAAATTATATTTATTCTTGGTTGAACAATCACACTCTAAAATAGGAAGCTTTATCAATATTCTTTTCAATCTCTCATTGAAAGTTTCATCTATACCACAACCCATGATGAAACCCATCTGTATTATGTCTTCCACTTTCCATGAAGAAATTTACACAAAGATAAAATACCTCCTGAACTAAGATAGTTTTATCTAACATTCAAAGACCATTGAATATTCCACAGATTCACTCGAAAATTTTTGTGGTCATGTGTCTATACCACTTCCTTCATCATATTCCAATACCTATTTATCTTTTGGAATCTACATCTTGTAGATATACACAGCCTAATTATCGATTTGGTTTCCTTACAATTGCTACTCAAACCTTCATTAAACCAGATCATATTCTAGATGAAATTGATCATATTAAAAATTATTTAATTTAGTCATTGTGTTTAAAAAGTAAAAAATAATAAATAGATTATACACCAAGATTCATGATAGCATTATTCATAGCTTCGTGATAAAAATTATTTTTCACATTACTGGTAATGTTTCTGATATAGTATTAGTGATGCGGATTTGGGGATATCTATATAATAGGATCTATATTTATTTCCTCATTGATCAGTTGATGAGAATCAGATATCATAAAAACAACCTGAATGTATGTTAAATGGTTTTTAGTACATGTCAAAAACAAAATCCATGATTCATATTTTTCCTTCTCTGTTATAGAAAATAAAAGCCAAAGAGGTGTACAGTTACCATCTTGGGTTTCTGTAATCGGCAATATGCCAGTGTATTTTTCATATAGAAACATTTCATCAATCGTTATAAAATATTCGATAAAAATGAAATACGTTGATACATGGAATGAATGCCCAGAACCAATATTGAAATATAATGGGAGAAGGATATTGTTAGTTATCCTGAGACACATTTTTATTCATATCATGGTGGAAGAAAATTAGGTTTTTTTCCTCAGTATTGATAGATATTATGAAAAACCCTATACATGTCAACCAAATGACCATACAAATTGACAATTTCCTTATGTTTTTCCATCCTTTCCTTTCAATAAGAAATTTTTAAATGAAATTTTCATTGTATCATATCCCACACAAGGGCTACATGCACATCTAGGTTGGTCTAGATCATCTCCAAAACAATAGATGACACAAATTCAGCGTCTAATTGTAATGGCCCGGGTTCTCGGAGGTCCATTACTTAGTAACAATCTGATGTTTGAGGTGTTGGGTGAATCCTAGCGGTAGCATTGGTCTACCGGTAGCTCTCGGCTACCAGTCGTTGTCCGCCACCGGTAGCTCTCGGCAACCAGTCGTCGTCAGCCACCGGTAGCTCCCGGTTACCGGTGGCTATCGTCAACCGGTAGTTGTCGCCAACCGGTAGCTCTTGGCTACCGGTAGCTCCTGCCTACCCCCCACGAATTTTCCAATAACGCCTCCTTTTTGTGCGAATTGGGTTTTAAACCCTGTTTTGACCCCTTTAAGATTGTTTTAAAGCCCATTAACGCCCATTAATGGCATTTAATTAAGTGTTTGATGAGGTACCTCGTGTGTGTCGGTTTAAACCGCCCCTAAAGGCGGGGAACCTTTAATGACATGTGGGGTCGCGTGGTCAACCCACAACCCCCGCTCCTTACACGGTTACGCGTCCTTATCTCTGTATCTCAACCGTCCCCAGCCCTTGTAAACCAAAGGGTTCTCCCTGGGTTCCTTTTTCTCATCCACCCTGCGAATGATTTGTCTGCTCGTCCTTGAGTTCCCGAGGTTCCACCCCTGCAATTTGCGCACCCCCTATTCCTGGCGCGTAAAGAGAAGCTTTGATCATTAATCAATCAGGTAGGGATTTCACCTTCGTCTCTCCTTTATGTGTATCTTGCGGGGTGGGAACGCTACTGCTTCTGTAGAATTGTACGAACCAAAATTTAATGAAGATAATAAAAGGATTCTAATGAATGAAGGGGAGGGGTGTGACCGATGATAATGCTTTGTTTTTCTCCTCTTTCATGATTAATGATTTCTGATTTGTACGGGCTTACGCCTACTGAAAATCATGGTCGTTGGTGGTCTTTCTCTGTGCACTAATAAACCATATCTCTTGTGTTGGTCGTGTAAGGGAAATTGGTTAATTACGTATATTCGGATAAATAAATTGAAAGCACCAGGATCAACCCTTTTCTGTGATAACCCCGATTAAAGTACAGTGGAATTGGAATCATGGAGTATGTTAAATCTTTTAAATCTGAAAATACCGGCATGGGCCTGGTTTGTGTTGGTGGTAGTGGTTTGGTTGTTTTTATTTCACGGTCCGATTGTTGGGTGATGTGGGTGGGGATGGGATCCCCTGTTGTTATGGTTTCGCTGGTTGTGAATTTGGGGTTGTGTGGTTGCTTTGCTTATATCACGAATTGGGGTGGAATCCTCTATTTTTGAGAAACTGTTGGCTCCTAGGTTTTGGGAACATGGGGTAGTATCTTGGGGTTTTCCTTGGTTCTAGTACTTTTAGGGATCTCACTTATCCCTTTTTGTGGATGTGACTTTACAAGAGAACCGGGTGTGAATGTTTAAGTTGATGTTTGACTGTACTCTTTTCCTTGTCTTGTGCTTATGCTTGCTAGTTGCCCAAGTAGGTGCAGAAACTTATTTAAACATTATTACCGAACACGAAAACAAGGGTGGAAAAAATGGGTTTTGGTTTGGTGTGAGTTGTGACTTGGACACGGGTGCTGAGTGTGTTCTTTAGGCTGGATAAAGAAAAACCTAGATTTGGGTGAGTGCCTGTTACCTATACATATACTTGTAGTTTTGTGTTTCTTGTTCTCACCCCACCCAAGTTGAGCACTTAGTGCCGAACACCCCCATTTCATGGGGGAGGGTGTTTTCCCAACACTTATATGAGTGGATGGTTATTAGCTCCTTTTCTGCTCCCTTTCCGGAATAGCCCAAGACTCTACGGGCAGGCTGTGATGGCCTGAAGTCCATTATTAGCCCAAGAATCTTCGGGCAGGGTAGTGTGGTGGTTGGCCCAGGTGTGTGTGGGCAGGTGGTTTCCCAGGTGTCTTCGGGATGAGGCCCAGGTGTCTTCGGGCGTGGCAGTAGATCTTCTAGCCCAGGTGTCTTCGAGCGTGGCGGTGGTGGTTGTGGCCCAGGTGTTTGTGGGCGGGGTTTGGCAGTGGGACTGTGTGAGGATATGGACCAGGTGTGTGCAGGCGGGGTTTGGTAGTGCGACTGCGTGATGATATCGCCCAGGTGTGTGCGGGCAGGTTGTGGCAGTGGGACTGTGGTGAGAATGGCGGGATTGGTTCGATGCGTAGGATGTCTTCAATAACCAGTGGGAAAGTGGTGCGGGGTACCCAAAAATCAATGTGATTTTATTATACATTACTGCTTGCGTTATTTGGTGAGTGTGGATGGTGAGTGGGATGGATAGACTCCTTGATAGTGTTTGGTTGTCTGCTTCTCATGGGACTTTAGTACGTCTCCCCATTTTTTCACGAGAGCTTTAGGTTTTTCCCTACTGAGTATACTTGTATGCTCACCCTACATTTATAAAACTGCTTGCAGGTTTCTAGGAGGACTTCAGGGATCACACGGGACCATACTAGCTTGGACCTTTGGGACAGTTTCTGTTGTTGTTTTCTTTTTCTTGGTATTCTTTTGTCTTTGGTGATTTTTGACTTGTATCTTTTACCTTTGAACATGCATATGGGAATGGTTTACTTTCAGCCGTACTTTCACTTTTAGTTTTGGTGTTGTGGGATTTTTCTATCTTATCTCCCGATCCTATTAAAAGAAAAAAGGGTAATGCCTTCCATTTAGTGTGTGATTCTATACCCTTGGCTATGGTCGCTACTCCAGGACCTATTGAAGGCGGGTTTCGGGGGTCATTATCTCTCCTTCAACTTAAAGAAGGGCCTGGAAATCTGTTGACCCTTCCCTCCTTTTGGTGAAGACGGGTCGTGACACTAATGATGTATGATCTTGTGTCAGGTTTGGCTACAAAAAAGTATGAGATGCCTTAGTCTTAGAAATACTCCACCCTCAATGTTCAATGTTAAGAATATCCCTCAAGTGAAATAAGTAATAATTACTATATTTTTCACACCATATGATGTATATTTTCTAGTTTGACTCTTGAAATAAATATTTACAGTGTCTCTCAATATGAAATATTTTTATTATACTTTTCACGGAATATTTTTTTTGTAAAATCACTTCCATCCTATAATGTTTTTTCCATTTGACCAAATCTATCCTCTAAACTTCAAGAAACTCAGTAGTAGTTTTGATAATATTCCAGTAGAAATTAGGAAAACATGCCATAACTTCTAACCATGATGTGTAGAGTGGTGGATTATTTATCATGCATCAAGGCTGATGTACAACTGTTGAATTTCTAGAAACTTCTTCACCAAAATCTCTAACTTCCTCCTAAATATCACTATTTTCTCCTATTCCATCAGTATACACATGCCCATCATCAAAATTCTCTTTCATCATATATCTGTATCAAATCTATTTTCTTTTTCCACATGATATAATAAAGCCCCATATTATTTGTATGGACCTTCTTTGACAACTCTTGTATGTCTCTGTCATCATACAATATCAATCTATTTATTGGTAATAGAATCCTCCATGTATAGCTAATAGACTAGATCTCCTAAAAAGATATAATATTTAATGGACTATAAAATCTTACCTGAAGTTATCTTGGGGGAAAACAATCATTTATACTAACCATTCATGTTGGTTGTCTAATATATAAATATCCTTGACTGGTTTGAATAACTTCACCATAATAGTAGGAACATGCATACAGATTGTATATGTGAAAAGTGGTTTCTAATCATTAGCGTAATCACTATTCAAAATGAGGAATAATCATGTAGGATTAACCATGGAGTAATTGTGTAAAGTTATTTCATGGTAAAATGATAATCTTATAAGTTAAATATCTTATAAAGAGAATAAAGATCATCTAAAGTAGATCCCATGAGAATGTCAAACCAGGCGTGAAATTATGGATTTTTATCATGTAACAAGTGATGATTAATTTTATAACTAATCCACCATTTTTAGGTTATTTCCTCTAGGTACATCTGTACTAGAGTCTGCATCTACTTGTAGTGTCTATACAGGGATGTCATTGATCGAATGACCACTCAATCGTTTCTTTACTAAAATTTTATAATGTTTTCTTAAGTCTATAATTAACTCTAATGTTTTCACTGATGTTTCATTGTCTAAATTTTAATATCCATAAAGAAACATAAAGATATTTATTAAATAGAGTGTGATTCATCTAAAGAAGATCCCTCAGGAGTGTCAAACTAGTTGTGTTTTTTGGCATCTTTGTTGTGTAATAGGTGATGGTTGAGTATATACCCAATCCATACTTTTTGGAGTTATTACCACTAAATAAATCTATTCCATAGCCTACATCCACTTATAATATCTAAACAAGGATGTCATTAATCAGATAATCACATAATGTTTACTTTATTAATTTATTGATAGAAAATATTCGCTATAAGGAATAATCATGTAGGTTTGAAATTGGAAGAAGTGTGAAGTTATTTCATGGTAATGAAGTTATTAAATACATTTTCATAATTTCTAGAAAATAAGTTTGTCATTATTAGCTAATTTTTATTAATTTAGTTAGTAATTAATTAATTAATAGTTAATCATAATTTAATGGTTAGTTAATGGTTAGTTAATCATTTTTTAATCGTTTGTTAACTGATAGTTAATAAATAGTTAATTATTAGTTACTCTGAAACGATCCATGTTTTGGACCGGACTAAAAAGAAAAGGTTTTTTAACTTTTTCAATTACTGAAGGAATCATTTTTATAAATGAGACTCAGAATGTAATTCTAAGACTTGGGTCACTTCAAAGTGATGTTTTTGGACTTGGGTAAAGCCCCGTTAAGTTTCACAGGTGGCTCGAGAGGTTTTGGGAGCACTGAACTCAGAAAATCATTTTTTGAAGGTGCGGTAGAGGGTGCATAGTTTGTCTGAAAATAGTGCAACCTATAACAATAACCATGTGGACTTGTTTAAGGGGACAAAGACGCTTCACACGAGTTGTGCATAGTTTTCCAAACCATGCACCTAGCTTATGCGGGGTGCTCTAGATGTCCAGTGTCGGGAGAATGTTTGGCACACTGTTTTCCAAACCGTGTGGCTTAACCATACATGACACCTAATTTTTTGAAATTTAATTATTTTAAAATAAATTAAAATAAAACTAAAACCTAAAACAAAAGCACTTAGACTCCCTCACCTCCCTCTCTAGACCCACACGACGCACCCCACCGGGGGTGTTCCCCTTCGATGCACACGCCTCCTCCTCCATGGCCTCCTTCATGTGATGTTCATTCTTCATATTTATTTCGATTTATTCTTCAATCCTTCAAGGTGAGATCCCTAATCCCTTCCCCTTCTCTTATCTCAACCAATTTTGTCCTATCCATTTCCCGGTGACATTCATCTAAACCTAGGTTTGGGTCTAGCTCGGATTTTTCTTTTCTTTTCTAGTTCCAGGATGTGCGAAGGGTCTATTGGGATGTTTTCTTGCATGGTCTATAAACCGTTTTCGAAGGCGAGGCAGTTCACTTTGATTCAGTTCATCTTCATCAGCCAAGGTGAGGTTTTATAATTTCTTCTTGTTTTTCACCAGCTAAATTTGGGTCTTTATGTGTTTTAAGGTTTGTAGTAATTATCTTGTAGTGCATTGAACTCTAATTTTTGGTTTCATGTCATCAGGTCTAAGGCGAATCACCTGTGTGTGTATAGGTAAGAATGTATATATATGTTGGTTCCCCCGATATACATATAGTTATCCATGGTAGTGAATATACATGTATGGTGCTAGGTGTGCCAAGGTATATATATGAAAATGCATACGTAAGTGAGTGGAGATGGGTATATGCATATAATCATATAGGTGAGGATTCCCTTGCGTATGATCATGGTCATCTGAGTGTGTGCATAGGGGCTAGGTGTCCTTACATGTGTGTGAAGATGCATATGCTCAATGGGGGAGTAGCAACTTTTAGTTAGAAATTGCAAATACGTGAGGTGGATGGCTTGGTTCCACCCTAAGGTAGGGTCCCTCTTCTAGCCTATTTAATTAACGGATGCCTTAAATTTATTTTAGCTACCTTTTTAATTACACTTGTTTATATTTAATTTCATTTCTTGAATAATTGATTAGTTCTGATAAATGTTTTGATTGATAAACAATTCATGATTTTCTAATAAAAACCATCCAAGATAGGTGTGCTATTTGTGAAAACCCGTAGTGGTAGTTATACACTTTTAGCTTGTTTGGAATTATTGCATTGATGTTTGCTTTATGTAGTTGCCTTGGTTGGTAATGACATGTTTAGTTCTTCGGCCTATTTTATAAAATTAAGAGATTACCTCTTTAAATAAAGTGAACCTTTCCTAATGTGTCTTTTAATGAGCCTGAGACACCCCATGGGGGTGTGGTCCACTTAGACTTGAAATTACCCAAGTGGGTAATCATGTTGTTTTCCATGACCCCCATCCTTAAACATGGACCTTAGGTTTATACATGGTATTTCCTTGCCTTAGAGAGTCCTTTTTTGGTTAAGGTGTTTGACTTTGATTAGGATGGTCTAAATGAGTTAGTGCCGCCCTCTTTATGGAATGGCCTCGACACTTGATTCTTAAACCAATTTTCCAAGTTTAGGAAAATTGGGTGAGATGACCATGAGTGGGGTGAATGACACCAAATGTAATGATTTGAATAAAGGGTTTATCCTTAATGAATTTTTACCTTGTATTAAAGGGTTTACATTAAATGACTTCCTTGAAAATGGAAATATAATATGGATAATAACCTGCACTAAAGGACATTGACTCGTGTATTGAATTGAAGGTGACCATACCTTGAATAAATTTTAATTAAAATATTTAATATGGTTTTCCTTATGTACAATTATGAATGTGTTTGATTATATGAAGTTTGGTATGGCTATTTGAAATATATAATATGTAATTCCTTAGGCATTATATTATAAGTATGACAATGATGGTAAATGATTTTTGGACAAGAGACATTCTTACCTCGTGCCATTACTATAATCTTCTATGGATGAAAGGCATTATTACCTCATCCCATTATTATCGTAATCCGTTATAGATGAGAGGCATTCATACCTCATGCCATATATGGTAACTGATTATGGAAAAGAGGCATTCTTACCTCATTCCATTATTATAATCTCTTATATACTAGAAGCATTCTTACCTCGTGCCATCATTATAATCTCTTATGTGCGAGAGTAATTCTTACCTCGTGCCATTATTATAATCTCTTATAGATGAGAGACATTCTTACCCTGTTCCATTGTTATTATCTTCTATGAATGAGATGCATTCTTACCTCGTGCCATTTTTACATATACTTCCATGAATTAGAGGCATTATTACCTCGTGCTAGTTATCTTCTAAGGATGGGAGGCAGTTTTACCCCATGTTTATATTAAAAGTGTACACATGTTGATGCCACATAATGAATTGCTATCTTCTGTTATGGGTTGGAGGCATGATTACCCACACACCATATATGATATATATATATATATATATTGTGACACAATCGTACACTTATCCCATCAATGAGATGAAGCTGGTATAGTCATCAGGTGTCCATTTGGGAACCTAGATAGGTGTTATTTATTTATTCAATTCTATTATTAACACTTCATACACAAAAACTATTTAACTTATATTACATGGCCTTGATTAGTCTTGTCACTAGTGGTTCGGGCCTACTAATATTTCTATCACTCACCCAACACAGGCCTTCATTTCACTGGGGTACCCAAGTAGACATTCTTGTTTGTAGGACCTAGGTTGTTTTTCGTGTCGCTTGTACCTGGGAGACAGGAGAAATGGACCGAGCTGGAGATCAGGATGCTCATGGAGATCTCCCATGGGGATTTTCTATCTTTTTCATTATTTTTTACTACAATGTAAATCATTTTGTTTGTTTACTACTTTCAGTTATGTAACATCACTTCGACATCCATGCATGCACTTTACAAAACTGGAATTGGCTAGTTTTATAAAATAATTATTATCTATCTTCTGATGTTGTCTTTAATTTATATACCACTTCTGCTATTCTTGATATTGTTTGCTTTTGTAACTCTAATATGAGGGTATAGTCTCCCCATTATCACCTCCTGAGACCCTTGCTACTAGTCGATAGTCTCTGGCATATGGGGAGATGTGCTTGAGGCCATGTAAACCACTGGTACAGCTATCGGTTCGATGGTAAGCAAGGTCAGGATGTTACAAAGTGGTATCAAAGGGAAATTTTTTCCATTGTCTTTCTATTTTGGGTTGGTAGACTGGAGATTAGGAATGTGTCAGTGCTTGGTTAATAGTCCTGCTTGTTGATGACCACGCGTATGGGAAATTACCAAGTGGCTAGGGTTGGGTTTGTTGTTCATACATCTCTCTATTAAAATTGATATGATTTCACCTCGAGTGGCTATTGAATTTTAGAAGCTTATGATTTATGTACTTTATGGAATTTTAACCTTGTCCTGATATGAAAATGAAGTTTCATTGCATTAATAATACTATGCGCATAGGAAATTAACATGTCAGGCATAGTTCCATGCAATGTAGTGGCATTTAAAGGTTTCCTACTGATTGGGGTTTTTTTATTTGAGTGATATTCCATGCTTAGTGTTTATATTCCATGCTAGGTTCTTAAATAACATGCTTAGTTGTACCTACTTGGGTAATTTTTTAGCATGATTTTAGTGTTTAATGCATATGATAGCATGTGTTTCCTTGTACATCTGGGTTGTGAATGATTAAGAACCAATTTTTGAAAGAAATGTGTTTGGGTGCTTTACAACTGGGAAATGGTAACCTGTATATTCAAACCATTTTAGAATAATACGAATACATTTTAAGTTTGTTAATAAAATGGAAGGGTTTTTAAAGTTTAAATAAAATGTTGAATTTATCATTATTAAATGGGATCTAAATTCTAAACTATAAAGTGTATGGGCACTTTATAGGATGGAATATGGCCACTCATATGACTTCACTATTATATATATATATATATATATGAACATGTTGTATTTTAGAATGAGATCAGTATAAGTTAATGGGATTCAATTTTCAATCCATGAAGTGTATGGGTGCTTCATGAGTTGGGAAATGAAAAACCAAGTAATTGAACTATGTTATTTTGTGAAATGGTTATGAATGTAAGTGTTTTTTAGTTTTGATCTAAAGTGAAAAGGCTTAATGGGACCCCTATAGGTTTCCTTAAGCATTATAAAAGGAATTTGTATGTTAAATTTCTTAGAAATGAAGGGATTTTAAATGATGTTAAATGTTTTAAAAGGGAGTTTTATACAACTTTCCTGTTATGTCTTAAAATGGGTACTTGATGTTTTATTTAAACCTTGTAAACAATTAAAGTTCAAATGTGAATAAATGAAAAGGGATTGGAAATGGAACCTCTAATGGTATCTTTGTTTTAGGATCATGATCCTGGACTTTTTTTCGCATCACCCAGGGTTAGGGTCGCCATTTTTTCTTCATGAGGGGTTATCCCGTAGTAGGGAGCACCCTTATAACGTTAATTCCTTGCTAAATCATGTGAGCTATCTGACATTTTGTGTTGTTTGGGCGATGTTTTCCCTTTTTGAACATTTGGATTCCAATTAAACCCTTTTTTAGATGGGTGGTCATTATTTTTTGACCTTTTTATGTGTGTGAGAATCGTGAAATGCTCGATTTCAGTTTGTTAGACATTCCTTGAGCATGGTTGGATACTTCTTTGATGGTTAGACCCTTTTCTTTTCCTCAGGTGGTAAGAATTGATATACATGGTACCATCAAGTGTTAAATGTGGTAAAGAACTGGATGAGATCAGTTGGATCTTTGATCCTTGAGATACAGTCTCGAGTCATCTCTAGGAAGAGTGACCTGAGACTTAAATAAGTAGGTTTGTCCCAATGTTCGGGAGAACTATCTCGAGACTCGAGTGTTTTTACACGCTGGTCCATGTTGGTTTTGGTTTCCTTGTCTAATGTTTTGATGTTTTGATTATGGTTCGAAGGAGTATCATGTTGGTTTTATTGATTATGTTTCCCTCTAAGTAGAAGGAACACCTAAGAGGACCATTAATAAATGGTTGGTTTATGCTTGAATACCTTTGAGGCTTGTAGGTGTTGTTTTAAGTCTATGATTGCTTGGAAGCATGACTCTGGTATGGTTGTATGTTTGTGACCTTCATGAAAGCACCTTTTTCCTCAGATATATTTCAGTGGGTAATCTTGAATGATTAAAGAATTCCTCTTTTGTTAAAGGCTAGTGATCAGATAATGACTCATCGATAGGTGAAGTCAAGTCCCCTCTTTGAAGTCAACCAATTGTGGTTCGACTGATCTTCTTGGTAATCTTTAAAATACTCTTAGCGTACTCTGCTAAGAGATGAGCACGTCCCATATCTTGTCTTCATCCTAGATGCACTAAGGAATCATTGTTTTTACGCCACATTGAACGCTTTAAATCCATTGGGCTTTGTTGGGTGGTTCTCCTTCAGTGTTGTACACATAATTCATGGTTTCCTTCATGGTTTGAGCTTAGAGACATTGTCAAAAATTGGGTGTAGTATTCAACGAATGTGTTTGTGATAAAACAAAGCTACCTTGCGAGAAGGTACTGCGGTTCAATATATAAAATTCTGGCTATCTAAGTAGGGCATCTTATTAGTTAGTTAGACATAGTGGCTTGACTCTTTCTTTTCTTGTTTAATGGTTACAATTTGTGAATAACCGCTTTAAGCCACATCATCAAGTGAAGATGAGTGTGGTTGGTATAAGCTATGGATTTTTATGAAAGCCTATTAGACTTGGGGTCAAATGAGGTCGATGGGTAGTCGACTATTTTAAACTATTTTTGGAATCACATCGGGAGCGGTGCTTAGACGCTTAAGGGCATTCTTTTAAGTTAATTCTGATGGAGTTAAGTCGTATTTTATAATTGGATGCTTAACTTTAAAGCCTATGGTGGGAAGTACCATTTTATATATGTTTTACAAGATGATTATGGGATCTTGTCTCAATGTATATGGGCTTGGGTAAGTTCCTTCTTGGTGCTTTGGTTGGAAAACAAGCATTGACTCAAGTCTTGGTGGTTTGAGTGCCCTAGGTTTAAAGGGGTGGTCGATGGTATGTTGGACATTTGGAAATGTAACACAATCATTTGAATTAAGAATCACAACCATTATAGGACGGGTGATATGTTATGTGGTTTCCAAAGGCTTCTTGGGGACAATAAGTTCTATGGTGGGAAGGTTTTAATGATCCGTGTTTTGGACCGGACTAAAAAGTGAAGGTTTTTGAACTTTTTCAATTACTGAAAGGATTGTTTGTTAAACCAAGCCTCAGAATGGAATTATGAGAGTTAGGTCACTTAAAATTTATTTTTTTGGACTTGGGTGAAGCCCCGTTAAGTTTTATGGGTGGCTCAAGAGGTTTTGGGAGCACTTGACCCGGAAACTCAGTTTTTAAAGGGGTTGCAGAGGGCGCACAGTTTGTCTAGAAATTTTGCAGCCTATAACAGTAATCGTGTGGCCTTGTTTAAGGGGGAAAAGATGTTTTTCATGGGCTTCACATGTTTTTTCAAACTGTGAACCTAGCCTGTGAGGGGTGCTCTAGATATGCAGTGGTGGACGCACAGTTGGCACATGATTTTCCAAACTGTGCGGCTTAACATTGTGCGACACCCAGTTTTTAGAAATTCAATTATTTTAAATTAAATTAAAATAAAACTAAACCTAAAACAAAAAAATCACACTCCTTCACCTCCCTCTTCTGACCCACATGATGCACCCCACGAGGGGGGGGTTCCCTTCGACATGCAACCCTCCTCCTCCATGAACTCCTCCGTGCGACATCTCTTCTTCGGATTTATTCTGATTTATTCTTCAATCCATCGAGGTGAGATGCCTAGGTCCTTCTCTTTCTCTTATCTCAGATAATCTTGGCCTATCTATTTCTTGACGTGGTCTGGCCGAACCATGGATTTTTTTTTCCTATCTGGTTATAGGGTGTGCGAAGGGCCTATCGGGATGTGTTATTGCGTGTTCCGTCTACCGCCACAGAAGGTAATGCAGTTCACTTCGATTTGGTTCATAGCCATCATAGAAGGTGAGGGTTTACACTTTTTTCTTGGTTTCACACCACCTAAATTAGGGTCTTTATGTTTTTTATGGTTCGTAGTAATTATCTTGTACTTTGTTGAACTCTACTTTGTGGTTTCGAGTCCCCGGGTCTAAGGATACTCGCATACATGTTCATAGGTAAGTATGTATATATTTGTGGGTTCCCCTGTTATACATATATTCATCAATGGTAGTGAATATACATGTATGTGGTTAGGTTTTACAATGTATATATATGAAAATTCATACGTATGTGAGTGGATATGGGTATACACATATAAGAATACATGTGAGGATCCCCTTGCACATGCTCATGGCCATGCTGGTATGTGAATAGGGGCTAGGTGTCCTTACATGTCTATGAAGATGCATATGGTCAATGAGGGAGAAGAATCATTTAGTTAGAAAATGCCAAGATCCGAGGTGGATGGATTGGTTCTAACCTGAGGTAGGGTCCCTCTCCTAGCATATTTAATTCACGAATGTCTTAAATTGATTTTAGCTACCTTCTTAATTCAACTTGTTTGTATTTAATTTTATTTTGTGAATAAGTTCTTAGTTATGATAAATATTTTGATTGATAAATAGTTCATGGTTTTCTAATAAAACCCCTCCAATGGAGGTGTGATGTCTGCGAAAACCAACAGTGGTAGTTATGCTCTTTCATCTTGTTTGTAATTATTTCATCGATGTTTACTTTATTCTGTTACCCTGGTTGGAAATGACATGTTTATTGCTTCAGTATCTTTTATAAACTGAGTGGATTTCCTCTTTAAATGAAGACACCATTGCCTCAGGTGTCTTTCAATGAGCCTGATACACCCCATGGGGGTGTGGTCCGCTTAGACTTGGAATTACCCAGGTGGGTAATCATGTTGTTTGCCATGACCCCCCTTCCGTGAACATGGACCTTGGGTTTATAAATGGTGTTTCCTTTCCTTAGTGATTCCTTGTTTTGGTTAAGCTATTTGAATTTAGTTAGGATGGTCTAAATGAGTTAGTTCCATCCTATTTATGGAATGTCCTCAACACTTGACTCGCAAACCAATTTTCCAAGTTTAGGTAAATTGAGTGAGATGAACTTGAGTGGGGTGACTGACACCCAATGAAAAGCTTTGAATAAATGGTTTATCCTTAATGAAGTGTTTCCTTGTGTTAAAGGGTTTACATGAAATTACTTCCTCGAAAATGGAAATAGAATATGGCTAATGACATGTACTAGAGGAATTTTCCTCATGTATTGAATTAAATGTGACCATGCCTTGAATAATGTTTAATTAAAATACGTAAGATGGTTTTCCTTAATTACAATTGTGAATGTGGTTGATTACATGTAATGTGGTATGGCTATTTTAAATGCATAAGTGGTACTACCTTATGCATTATATTATATGAATGAAAATGACGGTAAATGATTATGGAAGAGAGACAATCTCACCTCATGCCATTTATATAATCTCCAATGGATGAGAGACATTCTTACCTCGTGCCATTATTATTATAGTATCTTATGGATTTGAGGAATTCATACCCCATTCAACATATGGTAAATGATTATGGATGAGATTCATTCTTACCTTGTTCCATTATTATAATCTCTTAAGGACGAGAGACATTCTTACCTCATGCTATTGCTATAATCTCTTATGGATGAGATACATTCTTACCTAGTGCCATTATTATAATCTCTTATAGACGAGAGGTATTCTTACCTCATGTCATTATTATAATATCTTATGGATGGGAGGTATTCTTACCGCATGCTATTATTATATATACTTCCATGGACAAGAGGCATGCTTACCACATTCCAGTTATCTTCTAAATATGAAAGGTAGTTTTACCCCATGCATATATTAAAAGTGTGCACATGTTGATGCCACATAATGAATTATTATCTTCAATTATTGGTGGGAGGCATTGGTACCCAACACCATATATGACACACACACACACACACACAAATATATATGTGTGTGTGTGTGTGTGTGTGTATTATGACATAATCATACACTTATCCCGATAATGAGTTAAAGCTGGTATAACTATCAGGTGTCCATTTGGGAACCTAGATAGGTGTTATTTATTTTTTCAATTCAGTTACTAATAGTTCATACCTGCACAGTTAACTTATATTACAATTTCTAGATTGGGATAGTCACCAGTGGTGCCGACCTACTGAGATTTATATCTCACACCCTACTCGGGGTGACATGGTGATGGGGTACCTGAGTAGATCTTCTTGTTTACAGTACCTAGGTTGTTTGTTGTGTTGCATGTACTTAGGAGGTAGTAGAAAAGGACCGAGATGGATCTCGTGATGCTCATGGAACTCCCCCATGGGGATTTTCTATCTTTTTCTTTATTTTATACTATAATTAAAATCATACTATTTTTTACTGCTTTCGGTTATGTAACATTACTTCAAAATTCATGCATGCATTGTATAAATTGGTGTTGGCCATTTTTATAAAATAATTATTATTTTTCTTCCACTACTGTTTTTTAATTTACCTATTTATTATGTTATTATTGGTATTGTCTACTATTAGAACTCTTATATGAGGGTATAGTCTCCCAATTATTACCTCTTGAGACCCTCACTACTAGTCGGAAGCCTACGGCATATGGGGAGACACGTTTAAGGTCATGTGACCCATTGGTCTGGCTAACCATTCGATGGTAAGATGGGTCAGGACATTACATACTCATTAGTTAATGATTAATTAATTTGTAGTTAATTATTATCTAATAATTATTTAATCCTTAATTAATCATTAGTTAATGAATAGTTAATCAATTTCTAATCATTAGTTATTTAATTGTTAATTGTTAGTTAATTATTCATTATGTGTTAGTTAATCATAATTCGATCACTAGTAAATAATTAGTTAATCATTAATTAATCCTTCATTAATCATTTATTAATTAATAATTAATTAATAGTTAATTTGTAGTTAATTATTAGTTAATTAATTGTGAATTATTAGATAATTAATTTTTCAGGATTTGTTAATAATTAATTTATAATTAGTTAATAATTTATTAATCATTATTTAATCATTAGTTAATTAATAGTTACTTAGTAGTTAATTGTTAGTTAATTAATAGTTAATTATCAGTTAATTAATGCTTAAATAAAATTTAATGATTAGTTATTTATTAGTTACATATTACATAACTATTAGTTAATTATTATTTAATAAATATTTAATAATCATTTGATCTTTAGTTAATCTGAAGTTAATTATTAGTTAATCCTATGGTAATACTTAGATATTCCTTTGTTAATGATTATTTAACCATTAGTTAGTCATTTATTAATCATTATATATTCATTAGTAACTTCTTATTTAATCATTAGATGATAATGTTCTAATCATTAGTAAATCAATTGTTAATAATTCATTAACTAATATTCAATTTATTTAATCATTACTTAATTGTTATTTAATCTTTTGTTGATCATTAGTTAATCATTCATCAATCATTTTTTAAAATAGTTAATTAATAGTTATTAAGTAGGTATTGATAGTTAATTAATAGCTAATCATTAGTTAATCATAAGTTAATTATTAGTCAATCCTTAATTAATCATCAGTAGAGAATGAGTTAGTCAATAGTTAACAATTTTTTAATCATTATTTAATCATTAATTAATCATTCGTTAATCATTGATTAATCATTCATTAATTATGTAGTTAATTAATAGTTAGTTAATAGTTAACTAATGGTTATGTAACAGTTAATTATTTATTAGTTATTAGTTAATTATTACTTAATTATTATTTAACCATTAGTTAATAATTTAGTTAATCTTTAATTAATCATTAGATAATCGTTTTTTAATCATTAATTAATCCTTAGTTATAAATATTTAATCACCTTGTAATAAATATTAATTAATAGTAAATAAGTAATACATTATTAGTTAATTATTTGTTTATGATGACTAGGAAAGTAATTATCCATTAGTTAATAATTAGCATCTGCTAATTATTATAAATTATTAAGTCATATTAAATAATAATCAATTCATACTAATTATTAAATTACTTAGACTAATTATAAATTAATTACTAAATAGTCATAATTAAATAATAATAAATTACTCACTAATATTAAATATTATTAACAAATTGAATTTAATTTACTAAATAACTATGTAAATGAAATAAATAAAATAAACTAAATTCTACAATAATAAATAAATAAGAAAATAAAGTAAATTTTAAAAAATACCTTTAAATGAAGATTCACAAATTTTTTACCTCTTTAAGGCTACCAAAAGAGTCCCAGTAAAGGGATAAAAGACCAAACAAAATTAGAGAGTTTAAGAGAGCCAAAATCTAGAGAGGAAAAGAGAGAGTAATGTTTTTTATGAGAAAAGGGTGGAGTGAATTTTTTTTGGGTTGGGGTGAAAGGCGTTGATTACCTCAACACATTTCACCTATTAATAGCTAAAAGGAATTACCACCACCAATGCCTTTCCCCTAGTAAAAGGAGAAAGAAATTGATGGAATTAATTCCTTTTCCAAATCACTGATCCTGTGTAAAGGCATTGATTCTCTTAATGACTTTCAGATTTACCTAGAAGGTGTTATGGTTCACAACTTTATAACATATTTTTATAAAATTTTAATCCTCGTTTTATTTTTTATTGCTTTTTAAAACACTTATTAAAAAAATCCTTCCATGTAAAATCATTACAACCACCTCCCTTAAGCTATTCTACCTTCCCATTCATATATTCTTGATCCTTCCAACATCATTCCATCCTCCTACGCTCTGATTTTTTTACCACTAAAAACCCTCAGGTAACATTGCCCCTTATCTAAACCCCACACTCCACCAATCTACCCCATTTTCTCTCCACTGCCACACTAGGCTACCACTTCCCCTTCATTGTCACCGACCATATCAAAGGCTTGTGATCCTTCGTGTATATGAGATACAGAGGAGGGAGAGGGATAGAGTTATGATCACATATTCTAGAGAAAGATTAGTGGGAGAAAATAAGGGTAGAATAGAATAACTCTCATTATTCCTCAATCCTATGACATTTTCAAACAAAATAAACAACGTTTAGGGAGAGAATATATCTTCCCTAAATAAATAATCCATGACACACAATTACTATTCATACTTAAAAAGTACTATAAATGGGTTTTATCAAAGCTTAAAAATCTCTATTCATCTAAGCTCCATTAAAAGATGACATTTATTAGTGTTAAAAAAAGCATTGATAATGGTTGTCATTATGAGAACTAAAATGAAGCTCTAATAAAGGAACCCTTATTCAACACTTTTTCAGCACTAATAATGGACCCATTTATCAATGTTGAGTAAGCACTAATTAAGGTCATCTTTATCAGTGCTAAAAAAGATATGATAAAGGAAGTATTTATCAGTACTAAAAAATAATGATAAAGGGTTTCTTTATTTACACTAAAAAAACAAGGATAAATGGTGAATTTATTAGTATTTTTTTTATCATTGATTAAATTTCAATTTTATTTTCATTGATCAGACTCTCACATCACCCTTTCAGTGCTCAAAACCTCCCCATCCACCTCAAAGCATACCCAGCATGATAGACCCCCCTTTATTAATACCTACAACACCCATTTTTCATCGCTTTTCCTTTGCCAAGCTTCTTGTTCACCTGTGTGCATGCTTGTACTCGATCCTATGACCTCCCTTGTGTATTTTAACCCCTTTATCATTACCCCAATCTTTCTCTGCTATATATTTTATGATAATTCTATTTATATATATAAATAAATCATTTTTAATCGTATATTTACATATATCTATATAATTTTTTAAATATAATTATAAAATATGTGTGTGTGTATGATATATATATACTTATATTTATTTAAATATGTTATATATTAATATTAATTTAAAAATATTAGAGTATAAATATAAATATAAATATATATCCATTTATTAACACACACTTATGTATATATAAAAATTATACATACATTTTTATGAGTATATATATAAGTATATTTTTATAATGTTGAAAAATTGTTAGATATTGTTTTAAATAAAACAGATAATAATGAATTCTATATGATTCATATAATTATTTTTAATTTTTTTTAAAATAAGTCTATTTATTGTATATTTAGAGATAAATTTTACACATTACATATATATTTATATGTCTATGTATTTTCATATATATATATATATATAAATTGACATATAAATGTATATTAAGATATAATTTTTTATAATGTATTTATAAATATTTATTGTAAATAAGTTTATATACTATAAGTAATGATAATTATAATGGTATATTTATAAAAATACATTTATATATGACACATTTACACATTACTGACACACACACACACATGTTTACATTCACACGTACACATTTATATACCACACATACATACAAAAATAATTACATACATATTTTTTATTTATATATATTATAATACCTACACACATATTTATATATAAAAACTACTTGTATAGGTATATATATATTAACGCATCTTATATTGTAAATAAAATGGATAATTTTTTATTTTAAATTAAATGAATAAGAAATATTCATTTCCATATAGTTTATCTATTTAAAAATACATTTTTATATAAATATGTTAAAATATTTATTTATAAAGTTGATTTATTATCTGTAAATATAAGAAAACGAACATATATTTAAATATAAATAAGACTACAATATGAAAAATGATAAAATTTAAAAACCCATAATATTTATATGAATTTAATCCATGAGATAAATTTAGTCTCTAGTAAAAATGTATAAAAATACCCATTTAAATGAAGCTAAATTCACATTAAATATAAAAAAAGTTTGGTATCCCAACTAGAAACACCATTTTGGAGGAATTTTGGGTATTTTACAACCTAATAAAATTAAATTCCTAGGTTTACTTAGGAAATATTCAATAGATCCCTCCATAAGCTTCAATTTGATTTGTGGTAGGGCTCAAATGGACATTTAGATCAAAATTTATTACTATTTTAAGTTCAATTCATTTTTCAACTTATCATAGATCGTTCATTCATTTGAGGAATTTTTATGTCATCCAATTTTTATTAAATGACTATTACTCATTAATAATGAGTTAATTATTAATAAATATTAGTTTTTAATTATTTTATAAGGCATTTTCACTAAATATCATATATATTAAGTGTAAATTCATATTTAGTCTTATATAAATCATATTTAATAAAACATATTTAATTTTTATCAATATAAATATATTAAATATTAATATTTAAATTTTAATTTTATATAATTTTTTATTAAATATGTACTTTATTAGTTCTAAAAAAGTGTTGATAATGGGTGTCTTTTATCTACATTAAAACAAAAGCATAGATAAAGGTGACCTTTATCAGCACTATTTTTTAGCATTGTTAAATGGGACTTTTATCAGTTCTATTTTAGAACTGATAAAGTTAATCCTTATCAGTGGTTGATAAAAAAAATTAAGGGTTCTTTTATCAACTCATTTTTTAGAGCTCGTAAAAGATAACCTTTATCAGCTCTTTTTACTAACAATAAAAAGTGTACCCTTTATCAGTTCTATTTTGGAACTGATAAAGGATGCTGGTGGATAAAACCAAATATGTGGTAGTGACATTACATAATTGATATTCAAGAATATAATTTCAGGAAATAGAATAAATTTAATCATCCCTCAATAGAAATAAAGAATTCAATCTTTAAGATTTAAATCAAAAAATTCAGAATGAACAGAGGGTAAATAAAATCATAATTATTTTAAAAGGTAAATCTATAGGAATGGAGGAAATAATCAATATAAAGAGTCCTATATAGAGAATGGATTGACCATTTTTGAAGTGTTCTCATATCTGTGGTGAAATACAAGACCTCATTTATCATCATTGTGTGATGTGATCTCATTCTTCAATCCGATACCACAGACACCATCATCAAATACCTCTACCTTCCTCACAATGGGGTTTTCGAAGTTAAGTGTAAAACCCTAAAGGGATACTAAAAATAGGTCCAAATAGGGTAATTTCTAGGGAAAATAATTAATTAATGAATTATAAAATTATTTGATTTATTCATCTAACCCCTCTTGTGACTGAAAACTATCACAAGGCATGATGAGAATTAAACTTATATTATTCTGAGGGTTACTAATTAGTTCCATACTTAACCATACTCTTTGTTTACCCATGTGAGATCTCATTTAAGAAATGCAATCATTTCACAAAAAAAATGAATGTGTGGAATAAAAATAATTTAATATTTTTATTATATTTTTTTTGAGTTTCCATAAAAAAAATTCACATGTCATCTCATCCCTAGGGTTAATCCCATACCTCAAAACCAACAGAAACATTGCAATTTATTCTAAGATTATCTACTAGGTAAATTTATTGTTTTATCCCTAGGGAGGTCTTGGGACTATAGAAACATAAAATTGATCTAAGTCTCAATCAGGAAAAATTTGGGCCACTATGTCCTCCCCACCATAAACCTTTTCTTCCTCAAAGTAGAGACATCTAAAGCTTCCAAATATTGAAGGTCACAAAACAATCCTATGTGGTAAAAATTTCACCACTACACACACCATCTTTACCTATAGAGCTCTGAGATCTAAGTAAATTTGGTACAACATTTTATAAGAAGTAAATATCTTATTTCCTTCATGAAGATACTATCTCCATCCCATCAAGAATTAAGGGTTCATTGCGAACTTGCATTCATTTAATGTGAGTACAAATATTACACTACACACAAAATTCACTTCCATTAGAGAATATTCCCACCACATGGTTTGGAAAGAATCCATGAATCACCAACATTTATATGAGAAGTGTTTATTTATAAGGTCAAATCTGGTGAGAGAACCTCAATTCCAACCTTTAAATAGTATTAAAAATGGTTTTTATATGATAGAAATCTACCTATATCATATCACAGAACTAAGATCTTACAAGATTTCTTGTTGAAACCATAAAAGATGTAAGGTCGCATTCTCTTAAAAATTCACATCATCTCCTCTACCATCACTAGCCTACAATATATAATATCCATATTTTCCAGGTATTCTAATAACATAAACAGGGGCTCTCTTACTCAAAAACATGATACATCTTCTATGAAAATCCCCCATCCATATCTCAATATCTAATAGATTTCAAACCCTAGTGGAAGATATCACATTTTTGTTTCCATTTATATTTTACCAAAGTTATCAATGAGATAATTATTCACCACCCTAAAATAAAACAAGGACTTAGCATCACACCACTACTCATCAGGTAGCCCAACGAACACAATATTAAGAGGATGGTCTTGACCATATAGTTGACTCTTATGTATCTTTTCTATACCCCAATAAAGAACTATATCAAGTGACCAACATCTATAACCTTTTAATAAAAAAAATTCATTATCCATTACATAAAAATATTTTATATGAGGTCTATATTTCTATAAGGATCCAATAGGCATACCATACTAGGGACCATTCTCTACTAGATCAGTGTTTGATATATAACACACAGATCAGGAGAAGACCAATATCCAATTTGGGAAAGTGAATGATATACTCCAAATGTTTAAGAAAAACTTATGATTCCCATGCCTATGATTATCTAATTATGAAGGATAAAAAGTCATCACTACCACCACAGTCTCTCAAAAATGAAAAAAGTGTGACGCCACTACCACCATTTGAAGGTGATATAGTTATCACACAATAAGTAAGAGTCAAATATATTTAAGCTAGATGCTCACAAACTACCACCATGAAGATTCTATGCAATAATTATATCCTTAGATTTCACGGAATAAGCTTCACAAATACCAACATCTCTGCAAAAATTTGAGTCTCACAATATAAGAGTTCACTACAACTCTTGTGTTAAAACCATGTAAATAAACAAGAATCCAATAAGCTTCACATTGAATCATCATATGGATAGATTCATCCATATTTTCTATAACTCCACCTGTTGTTAATCAACTACTCTTCCACACCATAACATCATTCCGGTAATTCATGTCAACGCATACACTATCTTCCTGTAAAGGGTTAATCACGGGACACACATGATAAGGATCTAATAATTCCTTAATACTTATAGAAAAGTAATTTCTTTTCCATGAACATAGAATAAAAAATCTTCACTCACCCGCTAATGGGTAGCTGACTTTAACATTCAAAGGGATGGCTTCAATACACTCTCTTAATGATAAATTTTCACTTTTTATATATAGAAACCACCTCAATTCCACAATCAATAAAACCTCTCAATAACTTCAATGGGAAACCAATTTATACCAATGTGATAATTTTCACACATTATCTCTTCTACATAAGGAAATATCTGAGAAGACTTATCTTTCTAATAACAACAACCTCACATCATGAAAAGGGTTTAATGAAGGAAATCAATATTCAGTGGTAAACTCTCAAGCCAACTAAATCCTAGGTTGAGGTCCCACCAATAACACCAACTATTTAATATACCATGATAGATAAATAGATTATATATATTTAATAAATTACGAGGTCCCATGGAGAGTGGACACAAGTTGTACTATAATTTACACTATCTTTCACCTGACTACAGGAATCCAAAATTCACATCGCCCTACAACTCAGACTGTTATCACTATGCACTGAACATGAACTAACAAGGTTTTGTTGTTGCTAGATACAACCATAGTTCATCAAATTTACCTATAGAGTATCCACCTCAATCACAAAACTCAAAAATAATTAGAAAAAAAACATGATAGTAAAAAAAACTAAAAAGGTATGAGAGCCTCATTGTGTTCTCAAATATGATCGTGCTACCTGGAAAAAAATTTCAACATCTTAGATAAAACTCCATCCTAGAAATGAGATGAAACTCTATTCATGATAGAGTAGTCCCATTATGAGTTTGAGAAAAAGAAACATTTAACTTTAATAGATCATGGTTCCACATTGGTAACTCAAATCAAGAATCAATAACTAGTTAATGAAAGTATGAAACAAATGGAAATATGAGTCCCTAACTCTTACTAACCCTCTATCATCATAGGACCAAGCTTTCCTTGATGAACACATCATATCCAAATCTGAGTAGATTTATCTCACTCAATAGAAAATACTATCTAATATAATAGAATCCCTCACTAATAATTAGGAGTAGACATGTTTCTTTATATCATAGGGAAATGTTATATCTCAAATGAATCTAAAAAAACACCTCATCACCCCCAAAACAGTGGTGGAAAGGCCTTTCTACTGGCATGGTCACATCATGAACCTAACTCAACACAAATTCTAGATATCAGTGGCTAACACCTTTTTTATTGGATGAACCCATAAGGATAAAATCATATCTAAATGATCTACATAGAATGAACATGAAGAATTATAACTGATTTCTTTTTTGATGCATATACTAATCTCACTTATACCCTGAAATTGATGTCTCATAACTCAAGTTTGATTATCTGGTTATCAAGGTCTGAGAGGAAGTATACATTATTCACCACACCTATGATAATATCCCTAGTTTGATAGCCAAACCCAAGAACACCCTTAACAATGTTTCCATAAGTTCCTAAACTAGTCCTCACTTGACTACTAACTCCAAACACCATCCTAAGGACAGACCCACTATGATACTACTCTAACATGACCAGATCCCCTAGGGACCTGTGGTAAGGTGAGATTTTCACACTAAGACTGTATCAAATAAATTTTGGTCTTTTTACTAGACACAATTCACTAAGAATATCCCCAACACTGCATGAATTTATAGATGTAGCACTAGTAATAGTAGTAAATTCCACCATTATTAATCCCCATGATCCACCATGTGTCACCAAGAATAACCAGATTCTAGCTCCCAAAAAACCACAATAGTTCCATGTCCACCAAGATTATCTCAAACCTATGAATTTTCTTATCATACACAACATGTGTAGGAAACGATCCCATGATGGGATGAGTATAAACATACTCATAAGGACACCCCTAAAACCAAAACATAGAGACCATGTAATGGGCCATCCAAAAGCTCCCGACACAAGACTAAAAAACCATGGAAGATTATAAAAGTATCAAAATATAATATAATATAAATTGTTATAGTAATATAGAGAGATTCAACCACCTAATATTTATCACTTTCAAAGATATATCTGAAGAGAAACTAAAGTATATTGATATATTGAAGTGTCTACTAAGTTAGAATTCAATAGCTCGACTATGTGTCACAACTCAAGGGAAACCGAAAAGGTGTTCGAGGACTTACAAGCATCAGAGGAACCTACATAAACAATCCTTCCCTTCAATCAGACTGCTTCTTGAAACCAAGGTGAGGAACCTATTCTCCACTAATTCCATCTCACCTATCGAGGAAGCCCATGCCATTCAGTCAATAAATACAGTAATACTATTGAAGAATATGAAACAAAATATCCATGCAACCAATATTGCTTTATGATAATAGTGGAGTACTCGAGTCATAAAGTATGGTCTCAATCTTTAAACCCATATGAAGTTGACACAAAACCATATATTTTCATCCTAGTCCAAATAACCCATGTAACCTATTTACACACCATAGTGGAGGATCCTAAAACTGTAATGTATAATTGAAATACTGGCTCTAGTAGAGTATTACGTTCCTCGCCCGATCACTTTATATAGGGGGAATATCGACTCCACTGTTAGAGGATCCCGCAATCCATATAAGTGCGAAGAATAACAACCATGTTTGTTCTATAGGTAGAATATCCCACCCTCCAGTCACAAGGTATGAATTACTAATCCAATATATCAATGGTGATATTAAACAATATCTTGACATAAATTTTCACAAACCAACCTGGGTCAACCCTAAACTGGTCACCTGAGCCGGTCTGCGACATGTCCCGAGGGGCGTTCCTGATCCCCCCGGGATGGAAAGTAGTTTCGGGCATCAAAACCTAACCATTGGGAATGATTTTCCCCATGATAAAAAGGTAACCAAATAAATAAAATTAGATGGTAAATATAAATCTAGCGGTGGAAAGAAAATAAATTGTACATATGTCCTTGTGACATTTTAGGTCACCACCTGACTCAAAACCAAGCATGCTCCAACATTAAGCAGTTGAACCAGGGACCTGAACCAGAAATTGTGGCTTCAACTAGAAATATATAATAGGTGTGAGCACTGAGATGCTCAATAGGGATTCCAAGAATAATCCATTGAATCCAAAATTTCTCTTTTCCGAAGAATTCTATAAACACAAGTTTGAAATACAAGTCTAAAAGAAGGTTTTCACATTTTAAAATAAGAAACATGTTTTTACCTTTTAAATAAAACCCAACAAATGCTACATACCATTCTTGAAACCATTTTTCATTTTATAAACAAAACCAAGACAAAAAGACCAAGGATGTGCTAAAACAAAACATGTAAACAATGCAAGCTAAGAATAATCTAACAGGTATAGCTGAAAGTAGACAAGCAATGTGAATAATTAAGTAACCATTGATGATCCTAAAAATCCCTAGAAGACCCCTGGACGTACTCATTTCGGAACCACCTATCGGCGTATGGTGAATCCCAATAGTCTGTAACCAACTAATCGCCCTCACAGAAAAAGAAATCAGTGAAACTCCCCATATGGCCTCTATACCTACCAGTGGGTACCAACCCATCTAATCGGGATTGATAATAAACTATAACTTGGTCAACTAAAAGACACTCAGGAACCCATGGTGATTATAACAATCATTCTTTGTAAGTAGGAGTCCCTCGCACACATCACTCACCTAAACATGTCGTCATCGCACTTGCCTACCCCAAACACGGATGCTTCCTATGAATTCACCCATAAAGGGTTACCCTAGATAGGATCACCCCATATACTTATTATATATGCATACATGTCAAAAATACAAAGTTTCAATTGGTCTGTCATGTCATTTGGTTATCAAAACCACTTTATAAAACATTTGGAGTTGTCAATCGGGTCGTTAGTTTCACATAATCAAATGCCTTTATGAAAATACTGCACAGGTTCTTTTAAAACATCTCTAAACCTCACTTTTGTATTTTTAAAATCCAAAAGGTCCTCTAGGTTCATTGTTTAAAAGCATTACAATAAAATACATTAGTAATAATATGTACAATTTACTAAAAAACAAACCAAATAACCCCTTAAACCACACACACTCAACAAAACATACACTAAAGGCCAAACAGGCATGAACTCAGGGATTTATTTTCAAACTAATTTAAAGAGTCACACGAAGAGACCAACAACATTTATAAAACAAGATCCTCTTAGAAAACCGAGGTTTTGAGAAAAATTCCAATTCAAAGCACCATCTTCATTTGAGGGCATGTCCCTATGTGTGCCTAGTGCACCCATGGGTGTGACAACATCTAATGGTGCATTAAACCTCCAAAGTGACGCAAAAACATTTCCAAAAAAACACTATGTTCCATAAAACCAACCAACACAGGACAAACCAGTTCCATAAAATGTTTCTATAAGAAAACACCACTCAATACAATCAACAAAACCATTTGAAGATATAGACATTTAGTTCCAACCAAGTTCATAAGAAAGAGAGGGATGTGGAACTGGAACAGACGACGAGAGGTGTGCAGGTGGTTTCGACTACTTTGTGTACAGAGGAGTTAGGGGTGAGCAGTGGGGTTGTGAGTAAGGGGAAGCATAGACTAACTACGGGAACGATTGTTTCTAACAGAGGGGAAGATGCTGGAGGTTCAGGTTTTCTGAAACGGACTCCAGTACACTTGAGCAACAGGTTTGAAGGCCTCCCAGAGGCGGATGTTTGATCTGATTCAGATATCCCTGAGAAGAGAGGCGAGGGTTGCGGGAAGGAACTCATTGGGGTTGAACCTGAACTCTCAGCAGACGAAGCTCTAAGCCTGAGGAGTAGCAGGAGTAGCAGGAGTGTTAGGAGAAGGAAGGGGAGGAAGGATTACTCCTCACTCCCTCCTCCTTTGGAGACTCGGTTTGAAAAAAAGTTAAATGGAATTAAATTTTCCAGTGAGAACTAAAGTCCTCAAAGAACATGGGACTAAGATGATCAATCTTTGGACTTGATTTTAAGTTCCAACAAGGAAGTGCTCGAGCAGGTATTGGTTCTGAATGCAAATGAAGAGGAGGAAGCAAAGATGATGGGGAGGTCCCTAAAAGTGTCTCTTAATGAGGAGAAATACTCTTGGATTGAAAAACAAGATCTCGTATTGGTAGGGGGCTTCAATAAAGGTCTGATCAGTATGAAGGAGTTTATCCAGTCTTGGGATCAGCTAGCTTCCGAGGTCGAAAAGCTGATGACTAAGGTACCGGACACTCAGGTCTCATCTTTATCATGGAAATTGTTCAGGGAAGAGGGATCTGGAAACCTTAAGTTACTCTTTTATGATTTTGTTTAGGTTGGCTTGCTGAGTTTGGCTGGTTTGGTGGACTGTTGTGCGTACTGTACCTAAGTTAGGTTCAATGATCTAGTTTATTATGCTGAAAATCTTTTTCTTGCAATAATCACTTCACGCGGATTTTATCCAGAAGGGGATTAGAACACGGAGTCTTAATCGAAGCTTGCCTTTCAAATTTGGTTGTTGAGAGGGTATGGATTCGCCATCGGTACTGTTCCCATGCATCCCACTGGACTGCTCGTCAAAGGGTCATCCTCTGATGAAGGTTGCGACATGGTGCAACTGCTGGGGAGGAGCATGTTCTACATTTGTTTTTTTTTGGTTACTTTGTGGTTGGTGTTGGATCCCATGGTTTCTCACTTTTCCATAAAAGTGTTTTTATAATAAAAAAAGTAATTTTTAGTCAAAAAAAAGTTCCAACCAAGTTGGCAAGGCATAAACATGTGCATAAATAGAGGAGCATCCAAAAATCCATTTTTATCAAATGTTTCCACAATAAAACACTACAATAATTTAACTATAAACATAATAGAGGATTGAAACATAATCTAAGATTTAATTAAGAATACATGAGCATTAAATAGATTGAAAATGGGGATAAGGGCTTGGAAACACCTACATATAGTCAAGAACTATTTCAAAGTTGTTTTTAACAATTCTAACCCTCATAAAAACACTGCAATGAATTAACTATCATTCTTATAAAGTTGAGAATAACATTTATAAATTAAACTAAATCATTTAAGTTCCTATGGAAATCTTTGGAAATAGGGAAAGGATGGAAATACCTACCTCAAACAGTGGTCACACCATGCTTTCTAACTCGAAAAATAGCTTTCTCGAACACACACACTTCCATATATATATATATATATCCTTAAACTGATGCATGTGTTCCCCATGCCATGAGGGAACATGCACACAGAAGATACATATATCTATACATATCCATACCTGGGAATATGCATGCACGCCTTTGAAACCATATGCAACTCCCTACGATAAATCCTCGGGACTCAAAAACACCACAAATCCCTAAAATAAAATTTAAACCAAACTAATAAATCAAGACACAATTTAAAAACCAACCCTACAATAATCAACGGGAATCCAAAAATTAGTGGGTGCAAGGACCAACACACATCAAAACAAAAAACCAGGGAATCACTTATCAAAATAGACTCTAAATTGGATGATGCGGAAGAAAACAACGAGTTCATTAACCTTACCCAAAACATCGGCGACATAGCGAGACGAGTCCGTCCGCCTCGCCCTTGGAGATGGATATCGAAACATTGATCAAAGGTTCTCGATACATCAATCACATACACTATACACCGTTCAAAAAAGCACAAAACAAAAACTGAGATGTCAAAGTTCGGTTAAATTGAAGAAAACAACAAATATGAAATAGAGATATACCAAAGTAGAGTCTACGAAGGAGGTGTGCCACATAAGGGAGGACTATCGAAGGAAACACGACTATTGATGAGCCACTTTCAGTGATAAAAGAGGTTTCCAGAGGAGCCTTTCACATCGATGTAGTTGGCGAGAGGAGTCACAGGCGCTGGGAGGGTCGACTGGAACACAGGTTCGCACCGAAGAGGTCGGGTCGTGGTCAGGAAGCAAGGCGCGCTGGGAGGGGGAAGAGGGCCACCCATCAGAAGGGGGAGATGGCTTGACAATCAGAGGAAGCGATCAGATGTGGGTTTCCAGAGCGAAGGGTGGCCAGTGCATGGGGTGTCGGTGCGGAGGGTGGTCGGAAAAGGAGATGTCAGCATGGAGGATGGATGGAACTGGATGGGGAGCCAGGGCCTGCGTCGCACACAGAATAGGAGGGGGAGGAGGAAGGGATGTTGTGACATGGAGGAAGGAGGGGGGAGGGGGAGTCACAACGCCCCCTAGGGTCTCACCTTCATTTTTTTAATTTTATATTTTTAAATAATTTAAAAGAAAAAAATAACAATAATTATAATAATAATAATGGTTATATTGTTATTAATAAACATAATAATAATAACATTAATAGTAATATTATTATTATTATTATTAAACAATCCTTAATTTTTTAATTTTATCCCCATTTTATTTTATTTTATCATCCTTTCATTTTATTTTATTTTACGGGCCATGATATTGTTTATTTTCAAAAACTAAGTAACCGCACAGTCTGTGCATGCTTACCGCTAACCGTGCAGTGCATGTGCACCTGTCTGATACCCACCAAAAACATTCAATATCAAAAAATTAAAACTTGTACTCAGCCCAAACCTCGACGAGAAAACCCAAAGCTAAGAAATAATAAAATAAAATAATTTTAAAGGTCAGGGTGTGGCAATTATCCCAACCACAAAACTTTATACCCCCAGAAAGTCACCAAGCCCATAGTTAACACAACACGAGTCCATGCCCAGACAAAACCAAAGGAAACCGAGAGCCTTGGGGTAACCGTTCCCAACACACGTCACACCTGACCAATTCATGAAGAAACCATAGTAGAAGAACGAGGATAGAACACGATAGCATTCTCCCCACCACAATAATTTACTAACATGGAAATCCTGATACCTGAACACACCACCCTTAGGGGGGAATTCGGTAACTCCCAAACTGAACTCATTCAACTCCCCACAAGGATTGTACAACACAACAGATGCAAAAATGAGAATCTTTCTACGAGACGACCCACCTACCTGAGGATATTAAATTAACTCAAACATCTCCCACATTTACTGAACAAAATCACCACCACATCCAGAAAATAGGGAATTCATATCCCGAACTCAATCCACTTTCTCAACGCTAACATAAAAACTCCACCACTAGAATTAAAATAATTGCAAGGAAAACAGGCACACCAACACACTGGGATAGGGGAATCCCCTACAAAACCAAAACAAACTGAAGGAAAACTCCCAGAGAGGCACCCGAACTAAGAAAGGGGATAGAAACACCACCCATTAATTTCATGAAACCAAAAATCCCCCCATAACGAACAAAACTGAGACCAAAATCAAAATCCGAATAGGTCAGTTCATTCACGGCCCAACATCCTTCAAGGAATCTGAATGATTTAGAAACCACACTAAGATCAGATAAGGCCACTTGAATTGTGGTAGAATGAGCTCATCACACCACCACAACAAGGATTGTCTTACAATGACGATAAGAATAGAACAACCAAACCTTGGATATTTTCATCCTAAAGATGAAAATATGGTCTGAACCGAGGTCCACACACCCTCAGAAACTCTTGACTATGCGCGAGCTTCACCCAGTGACCTGTGGTTGGGGCCATGGTGGCTGAAACATCTCCTGCCTCATAGTCAGGCATTTTCACCCTCTAGTCCCCAACTCCTTCCTCCCAAACGACGCTCCATTCAAAACTCTTCCCAGTGCCCCGAAAAGTTGCATGATAGTAAGAATTCAGTGGGATGTGACAAGGCGGAATAGAATGCCTCAACCGACCACACTAGTGGCATACATGAGAATGGTCCAACAAATTGGGCGTCGGTACAGAAGAAGATAGATTCTTGGAGATAGGTTCCTCCGTCATTCCCTCCTTACCAGATCGGGAACCTTCGTGAGAGATGACCCCCTCCAACAACAACCTAGACTCTAACGATGATGAGGCATCCTGTCTTTTCTAGTCGAAAACTGGACCCTGAAATAAACCTGAGATGATACAAACCTTAACACCCTCGGGAGTTCCCAACCACCTAAAGATGTGTTCTGATACTATCAAACCACTCCACTACTTCTAACAGACATCAAATTCATCAATGGAAAAGAAACACCTAAGAAGGACTGAAAACTGGGCATGACTCGCTGGCAACTTTAGTGACCTTTGTGGGCAGCATAATTCGAACAACACAAAAATTACATCTGAAATCAGCATCATGCGAAATCTCAATCAAAGAAACAGTGCAAGCTAAGGGCAATAAGCTCATAATCCAAACATATACAAACACAAGAAACAATTAATTTTACAAAAACCATCATTTCTTTTAAATTTTAAAACTCACCTATGGCACCCAATGAACCATCACATGCACGTTCATCTGATCCTACTTACATCAACCACAGACAAGTTCCTCCATGCACTCTCCCTACATACCCATGCACATGTGACCCTCCATAAAGAATACCAAGGTCCAAACATCCCTTTTCCTTATCAAATCCAAACACATACCAAACCTTCCAAATCTAAACACATTCCCTCTTAAAAACCCACTTTACACATTTAAAACAATTTGAGGAAAGCACTCCAATTCCAAAACCATTTTCAATTTAAAAGTCCACTTTCAATTTCAACACACACTCACATGAACCGAGCTCAAAACAAAACCCAACCAACAACAACCCACTGGAATATGGAACTAGTGCATATACCTAACCCAACGACATGGTGGTGAACCATGCCCCAAGTAAGGCATAACACTAAGAGGACTTTGAACCGGGAACATGGACTTCACATGGGTCACCACCCCATGTGAGTCCACAACATGAACCGATTCTCCCCCATTATCATCCCTCAATCCAATACAACAACAAAAAAGACTCAAAACCCAAACTACCCCTGGTAACTCAGATCTCGTCACGAGCGGTGGTGATTAGGCACTGACCCATAAACTTCCTCCTAAGCCCTGAAAATCTCAATCTCTATCTACCAGACATACCAAATACAAAGGGACTCCTTTGATACCATTTTTTTCATAAACCAAACCGATTCAAACCTAAACCATTCACCCATGCCGGTCAGCGGTATATCCTGAGGGGCATTCCTGATCCCCCTAGAGTGGAAACTAGTATTGGGCATCAAAACCTAACCGTTGGGAACGATTTTTCCCATGATCAAAAGGTAAGAAAATAAATAAAATCAGACAATAAAAATAGAGATAGTTGTGGAAAGAAAATAAATTGTACATACCTCCTTGTGACCTTCTAGGTCACCACCCGTCTCAAAACCAAGCCTCCTCTAAAATTGAGAAGCTGGATGAGGGACCTAAACAACAAAACTGAGCCTAAAACTCGAAAGATATAATAGGCGTATCGAAACCAAGCCTCCTCTAGTGCACCCATGGGTGTACCAACATCTAATGGCATATCAAAACTTCAAAGTGATGAAAAATCATTTCCACAAAAACTCTATGTTCCATAAAACCAACCAATGCAAGACAAACGAGTTCCTTAAAAATTTTCTACAAGAAAAAACCACTCAAGACAATCAACAAAACCATTTGAAGATATAGACATTTAGTTCCAACCTAATTGGCAAGGCATAAACATGTGCATAAATAGAGCAACCAAAATTCCATTTTTATCAAATCTTTCCACAAGAAAACACTACCATAAGTTAACTATAAACATAATAGAGGTGTGAAACATAATCTGTGATTAATTAAGAATACACAAGCATTAACTAGATTAATAATTGGGGCAAGGGCATGGAAACATCTACACATAATCAATAACTATTTCAAAGCTATTTTTAACAATTCTAACCATCATAAAAACACTGCAATGAATTAACTATCATGCTTATAAAGGTGAGAATAAAATTTATAAATTAAACAAAATCATGCAAGTTCCTATGGAAAGCTTCGGAAATAGGGAAATGTTGGAAACTCCTGCCTCAAAAAATTGTCACACCATGCTTTCTAACTCAAACAACATCTTTCTCGCACACACACACTTCCATATATATCCTTAAACTGATGAATCTGTTCCCTGCGCCATGAGGGATCACGCACACAGAAGATACATATTTCTATACATATCCATACCTTAGAATATGCATGTGTGCTATCAAAACCGTCTGCAACTCCCTACGATAAATCCTTGGGACTCAAAAACACCACAAATCCCTAAAATAAAATTTAAGCTGAGAAAATCAATCAAGACACAATTCCAAAACCAACTCTACAAAAATCAATCGGCACCCAAATATTAGTGGGCGCGATGACCAACACACATCCAAACAAAAAATCAAGGAATCACTTATCAAAATAGACTCTAAATTGGATGATGTGAAACAAAACAGCGGGTTCATTAACCTTACCTGAAACATCGGTGACATAGAGAGACGAGTCCATCCACCTCGCCCTTCACGGTGGATGCCAGAACATGGATCAAAGGGTCCTGGTGCATCAATCGCATACTCGAGACACAGTGTAAAAATGTACGAAACACAAACTGAGACATCAAAGTTTGGTTAAATTGAAGAAAACACCAAAATTTTAATTGTGATATACCAAAGTAGAGTCTGTGAAGGAGGTGCGCCGCCTAAGGGGGGACTGTCGGAGGAAACGCGGCTACCGATGAGGAGCTGCTGGTGAGAAAAGCGACTTTCGAAGGAGTTGTGCACACTGATGTGTTTGGCAGGAGGAGTCGTGGGTGCTGGGAGGGTCGGTCGGAACACAGGTTCATGCCAAAGAGGTCAAGTCGTGGTAGAGAAGCAAGATGCGCTGGGAGGGGGAAGCAGGCCGCGCATTGGAAGGGGGAGCTAGCTGGACAGCTGGAGGAAGCGGTCGGATGCAGGTTGTTAGAGTGAAGGGAGGGCGGAGCATGGGGTGTCAGTGTGGAGGGTGGACAGAATAGGAGGTGCCAGCGCGGAGGGTGGCCAAAACAGAAGGGGGAGATAGGGCCTGCGTCGGGCACAGAATAGGAGGGGGAGGGGGAAGGGATGTTTCGCCATGGAGGAAGGAGGGTGGGGGAGTCACAACCCCCCTAGGGTTTCTCTTTCATTTTTTAAGGAATTAAAAAAATTTACAATAACAATAATTATAATAATAATAATGGTTATATTTTTATTAATAAACATAATTATAATAACATTAATAGTAATAATAATAATAATAAGATTATTATTATTATTAAACAATCGATAAATTTTTTATTTTATTCCCATTTTATTTTATTTTATCATCCTTTCATTTCATTTTATTTTGCGGGCAGTGATATTGTTTATTTTTAAAAACTGAGTAACCGCACAGTTCACGCACGCTTACTACTAATCGTGCAGTGCCCGTGAACCAGTACAATACCCACAAAAAACATTCAATATCAAAAAATTGAAACCTACACTCATCCTGAACCTCAACGAGGAAAACTGAAGCCAAAAATAATAAAATAAAATAATTGTAAAGTTCGGGGTGTGACAATTATCCCCACCACAAAACTTCCTGCCCCGAGAGAGTCATCAAGGCCACAGTTAACACAAAATGAGTCAATACCCAGAAAAGACTAAAGGAAACCAAGAGCGTCGGAGTTACCATTCCCAACACACATCACACCCGGCCAATTTATGAAGAAACCACAATAGAAGAACAGGGGGAGAACACGAGAGGGTTATCCCCACCACAAGAATTTACTAACATGGAAACCTTGATACCTGAACACACCACCCCTGGGGGGGTAAATGCGGGAACTCCTAAACTGAACTCATTAAAATCCCCTACAAGGACTAAACAACACACCAGATACAGAAACAAGAAGCATGCTATGAGATGACCTAGCTACATGAGGATAGGAAATTAACTTAAACATATCCCACATCGACCTAAAAAAATCCACACCACAACCAAAAACTAGGGAATTCCTAGCCCAAACTCAATACACTTTCTCAATGCTAACAGAAAACTCCACCACTAGAATTAAAACCACTGTGAAGAAAACCGGCACATCGAGACACTATGACAGAGGAATCCCCTACAAAATCGAAACACACTAGAGGAAAACTCACAGATAGTCACCCAAACTAATAAAGGGTCTAGAAACACCACCCATTAATTTCATGAAACCAAACATCCCCCCCAGAAAACACAACTGAGACCAAAATCAAAATCCAAACAGGTCAGTTTATTGACGGCCCAACACCACCACGAGACCTGTGGTTGGGGCCCTGATGGCTGAAGAATCTCCTGCCTCCTAGTCAGGCATTTTCATATTCTTGCCCCCAACTCCTTCCCCCCAAATGACGCTCCTTTCAGAACTCTCCTCGCTTGCCCGAATAGTCACATGGTAATAAGACTTGGGAGGGATGCGACAAGACAACTTAGAATGCCTGAACCGGCCACACTAGTGGCATGCAAGAGAACGGTCCAAAAAACTGGGAGTCGGTACAGACAAAGATAGCTTCTTGGAGATAGGTTCCTCAATCAAACCCTCCTTGCTAGAAGGGGAACCTTCGCGAGAGACGACCCCCTCCAACTACTCCCCAGACTCTAACGATGAGGCATCCTATATTTACTAGTCCAAAATTAGACCCTCAAATAAACCTAAGACAATACAAACCTTAACACCCTTGGGAGTTCCTAACCACTCGAAGATGTGCTCTGCTACTATCAAACCACTCTATTACTTCTAACAGACCTCAAATTACTCAAAGGAAAAGCACCACCTGACAAGGACCGAAAACTGGGCCTGACTCGCTGGCAATATTAGCGACCTTTCTGTGCACCATACTTCGAAAAACATGAAAATTACAACTGAAATCAGCATCAATCCAACTATCAATCAAAGCAACAATGTAAGATAAGGAAAACATACTCATAATCCAAAGATATACTAACACAATAAAAAATTAATTTTATAAAAATCATCATTTCTTTTAAATTTTAAAACTCATTTATCGAACCTTATGAACCATCACATGGACGTTCATCTGATCCTTCTTACATCAACTACGGTAAAGTGCCTCCATGCACTCTCCCTACATACCCATGCACATGTGGCCCTCCATAAAGAATAACAAGGTCCAAACATCTCATTTCCTTATCAAATCCAAACACATACCAAACCTTCCAAATCTAAACACTTTCCCACTTAAAACCCCACTTTACACATTTAAAACAATTTAAGGAAAGCACTCCCATTCCAAAACCATTTTCACTTTAAAAGTACACTTTCAATTTCAACACACACATCAACTGAGATCAAAACAAAACACAACCAAAAACAACCCACTGAAATGTGGAACAAGTGCATATGCCTAACCCGACAACATGGTGGTGAGCCATGCCCCAAGTAAGGCATAACACTAAGAGGACCTTGAACTGGGAACATGGAATTCACATGGGTCACCACCCCATGTGAGGTCGCAACGTGAACCGATTCATCTCCATTGTCATCCCTAAATCCAAAACAACCAAAAACAAATGACTCAAAACCTGAACTACCCCTAGTAACTCAGGTCTCGTCACAAGTGGTGGTGATCAGGCACCGACCCGTAACCTTCCTCCTGAGCACCAATAATCCCAATATCTATCTACCAGAGCTCCCAAATACAAAGGTACCCCTTTGATACCATTTTTTCATGAACCAACCAGTGTCAACCTTGAACTGGTCACCTGAGCCAGTCCGCGACATGTCTCGAGGGGCATTCTCGATCCCCCAGGAATGGAAACTAGTGTCGGGCATCAAAATCTAACTGTTGGGAATGATTTGGTCCTTGATCAAAAGGTAACCAAATAAATAAAATCAAATGATAAACATAAATCTAGAATTGGAAAGAAAATAAATTGTACATGCCTCATTGTGACCTTCTAGGTCACCACCCGACTCAAAACCAAGCCATCTCCAACATTGAGCAGCTAAACCAGGGACCAGAACACGAAACTGGGCCTGCAACTGGAAAGATATAATAGGCGTGATCACTGAGATGCTCAGTAGGGATGCTAGGAATAGACCATTGAATCCAAAAGTTCTCTTTTCTGAATAAGTCCATAAACACTAGTTTGAAACACCGATATGAAAGTAGGTTTTTCACATTATAAAAAAAGAAACATATTTTTACCATTTAATGAAAACCAAACACATTATACATACAATTCCCAAAACCATTTTTCATTTTATAAACAAAACCAAGACAGAAATACCAATTTTGTGCTAAAACAAAACAAGTAAATAGTTCAATCTGGTAATAAACTAACAGGTATAGCTAAAATTAGAAAAGAAATTTAAATAATTAAGTAACCATGGGTGATCCTAAAAATCAATAAAAGACCCCTGGATGTACTCGGTTCGGAACCACCAGTCGGAGTATGGTGAAGTCCCTTAGTCTATAACCAACTAATCGCCCTTGTGGCAAAAGAAATCAGCGACACTCCCCATCTGGCCTCTATACCTACCAGTGGGTACCAACCCGTGTAATTGGGGCTGATAAGAAACCATCACTCGGTCAACTAAAAGTCGCCTAGGAACCCATGGTGGTTATAACAATCATACAGTGTAAGTAGGAGGCCCTCGCACGTGTGACTCACCTTACCATGTCCTCACCGCACTTGCATACCCCAAACATGGACGCTTCCTATACACTCACCCATAAAGGGTTACCATAGATAGAAGTGCCCCATATAATTATTTATATATGCGTACATGGAAAACATACAAAGTTCCAATCAGGTTGTCACATCATTTGGTTATCAAAACCACTTTATAAAACATTTGGAGTTGTCAATCAGGCCTTTAGTTTCACATAATCAAATGTCATTATGAAAATATTGCACAAGCTCTTTTAAAACAACTCTAAACACCCCTTTTGTATTTTTAAAAGCCAAAAGGGACTCTAGGTTCCAATTTTAAAAGCATTACCATAATAGACTTTAGTAATACTATGTAAAATTTCAAAAAAAAACAAACCAAACAACCCCTTACACCACACACACTCAACAAAACATACACCAAAGTCCAAATGGGGATAAACTCGTAGATTTATTTTCAAACTAATTTAAAGAGTCGCACGAAGAGACCAACAACATTTTGAAAACAATAACCACTTAGAAAACCAAGGTTTTGATAAAAACACCAATTCAAAGCACCATAATCATTTAAGGGAACGTCCATGTGTGTTCTTAGAGCACCCATGGGTGTTCCAACATCTAATGGTGCATCGAACCTCCAAAGTGACACAAAATCATTTCCAAAATCTCTAAGTTCCATAAAACCAAACAACGTAGGACAAACCAATTCCATAAAATGTTTCTATAAGAAAACACCACTCTAGACAATCAAAAAAAACATTTAAAGATATAGACATTTATTTCCAACCAAGTTGGCAAGGCATAAACATGTTCATAAATAAAGGAGCATCCAAAAATCCATTTTTATCAAATCTTTCCACAAGAAAACACTAGAATAAGTTAACTATAAACATAATAGAGGTGTGAAACATAATCTATGATTTAATTAAGAATACACAAGCATTAACTGGATTAAAAATGGGGGAAGGGCGTGGAAACACCTATATATAATCAATAACTATTTCAATTTTTTTAAACAAATCTAACCATCATAAAAACACTGAAATGAATTAACTATCATGCTTATAAAGGTGAGAATAACACTTATAAATTAAATGAAATAATGCAAGCGCCTATGAAAAAATTCTGAAATAGGGAAATTATGGAAATGCCTACCTCAAACATTGGTCACACAATGCTTTCTAACTTGAACAATTGTCACGAACCAACCCAGGTCGACCCTGAACTGTTCACCCAAGCTGGTCTGCGGCATGGCCCAAGAGGTGTTCACAATCCTCACGGGCTGGCGACAAGCGCTAGGGCATCGATAGAGGACAATTGGGAATGATATTGCCCATTGGAAAAATATAAAGCAGTGGAAAAAGTAGAATAACACAAAGTAAATAAACAACACGAAAAGAAGGAACGACCAACAACAACCAACTAACCTGACCACGACAGAAACTCCTCGTGACCTCGAGAGTCACTCTCCAAACCACAACCAAGTCTCGCCCATAGCAAACAAGCTCAATTCAAACCTGCAAACAAAACTAAAAATATGAAAACACTATAGGCATGAGTATTAAAACTCAGTAGACGTGCCCAAAAAACTATTCTCAATGCACTACGTTTAAATAAAGAATTCACTAATTCCAAGTTTGAACTAAATTATATAAAATACGGGTTTCCACACACACACTTTTATTTCTAAAACAAGTAGCGGTCCATTTCCCTATTTAATTTAAAAAAACAAGTTTAATGCTTGAAAGGAGATGGTGCATTTCATTTTAAAAAACATTTTCACAAACAATTTAAAAACCCAATGTTTAGTTATTAGTGAAAGGGAAAATCACACATAACACACAAGACACGCTAAGAGCAATGAAAAAAGTGGCTCGCAGGGGCCAGCAACCGAATTAGACCTCTCAATCATCTGTCACGTACAAATAAACACTAAAGGAAACATGAGTCGAACCTAGGAGCTCGTGAACAATCCAGAATGTATCATACATGTGACTCATCCTGAAGGCATGCCTACTCTCGATGACGTCATAACACCCTAACGACTGGTGTTTCCCTACATGGCCTAACCGAGGGGCCCAATCCCCTAGCAGAGTATAATCCATACTACGAGCTACTAGCCAGTGCGTAATCTAAACTAGTGCAACAATCGTTCTAAGAAGATTCACTTACTATGTCAGGTTCTCATGTCAACACGTGTAATAAAAAGGAAATTGGTAAGTCAACAAAGTCAATCAAGTAGCACAAACATCACACACAACTCATGCGGTCAACGTACACCAAAGATCACCCCTGAGTCACCCCAAAGAGAGTTTTCCAAAATAACTTATTTTATTAAAGTGTCAAACGGGCCTTCACCAATTTTAAAGAAAATTCTTATTTCTCAAGAGAACCAAAACACTTGTTCAGGCTTCACGACGGGTCGAAAGGCGCGCCGAAAGAGGGCACTAGATGTTCAGAGACGGGTCGAAAGGCGCGCCGAAAGAGGGCACTAGATGTTCAGAGTTGCGCGGCAGCCGAAAAGAGGTCCCGCAGGTCAGGGGTCAGCAGGAGGTACGGCCAGAGGCACGCGCGGCCGAGACCGTTGGAGGGTGCCGGCAGGAGGAGCCTGTGGTCGGTGCTGGACATAGGGGAGGCGACTTGCACGGAAGGGGTGAAGGAGTTTCTTCAGTGGTCCACTGAATCGACGCCGATGGTTTTTGGTTGGTGCTTCAATGGATCTAGGATCAACTACGTTTGGCTTCATCCCTAATGGCGAGCTTCAAATCAATTTTGAGCAAGGCGGTGCCGGTGTCAGGCTCGTTTTCTCCACCATGAAACAGCTCGGTCAGTTTTGTTCCAGATCTAGTAGGGTAGGACGACTCTTCTTCACCCTCGGTCAGTGCTCGGGCATTTCGGCTGGATGGAGGTGGAAGGCCGGCGTCGCGGTCGGTGCAGGAGGCCGGCGATGAGGAAGGTGCGGGCAGCGGTGGCCAGGCGGACCGAGACATGGGGATCCATCCAGGGGTGGTACCGGCTGGGATGGCCAAAAGAGGGAGGTCGTGATGGCAAAGGAGCCGCGCGGGAGGCTTGCTGAAGGGACGCGCAGACAGCAAAAACAGGACAGAGGTGGCCGGCGTCGAGAGGGAGAGGAGAGGAACGGGGGGGGGGGGGGGGCGGCGCATGAAATTAGGGTAACGGGGGTGGCAATCTGCTCGCGACGGGAAGAGATAAGGGAGAGGGAGAGTGGAAAAGAAAAGAAAATAAATAAATAAATAAATAGATAAAAGAAATAAACAAATGAAATGATAAAATAAAAATCAAATGAAAAGAAACTAAAAAAAAATTATACTCCAATAAATAAAGATGATAAAAATAGTAATAATAATAATGCCTAATTAATAATAACACTAATAAGAATCACAATAATCATAATAATAATATTAACTTTAATCTATAATAATAATAATAATAATAATAATAATAATAATAATAATAATAATAATGACAACCATAATAATAATAATGCTCATAATAATACTAAAACAAATATAAAAATGACAAAAATAATAGTCTTAACAAAAAAATCTTCAATAATAATATTAGTATATTAAAATTATTTATTAGCCATTACTTTGTTCTTAATGATAATAATAATAATAATAATAATAATAGTCATGAAGATAAAAATAAAAATGATAAAAATATTCATTTCATTTTAATAACAATTATAAAATTATTGACATCGATAAAAATTTTAAATAACACAATAAATCACAAACTTTACTCGTTTTAAATTTCTGAAGGAAGACGGACCGTGCCGCTGCCTGGGCAAAGCCTCACAGCATTTCCAAGACGCACTCTGTCTGTGCGCCCAACGACGTCATCTGAAAACACACACTTTTTAACATAACTCAAAAGTTTTTCGTCTGGGACTCAACCCGAACCCCATCAAAAAATTTAAAATCCAAATAAAATAATAAAATAAATTAATAGAGAGGTCGAGGTGTGACAACAACAACTTACTCGCACACACACACTTCCATATATATATATATATATATCCTTAAACCGATGCACGTGTTCCCCACACCATGATGGAACACACACACAGAAGATACATATATCTATACATATCCATACCCGGGAATATGCGTGTGCGCCTTCGAAACTGTCCGCAACTCTTTACGATAAATTCCCGGGACACAAAAACACCAAAAAACCGTAAAATAAAATTTAATCCAAACAAATCAATCAATATACGATTCAAAAACCAACCCTAAAATAATAAACCGGCACCCAAAAATTAGTGGGGGCGAGGACCAACACACATCCAAACAAAAAAACAGGGACTCAATTATCAAAATAGACTTTAAATTGGACGATTCAAAACAAAACAGCGGGTTCATTAACCTTACCCGAAACATTGACAGCATACCGAGACGAGTCCATCCGCCTCACCCTTGGTGGTGGATGCCAAAACATGGATCAAAGGGTCTCGATACATCAATCGCATACTCTAGACATTGTGTAAAAAGTGTGAAACACAAATTGAGACGTCAACATTTGGTTAAAGCGAAGAAAACACCAAAATTGTAATAGAGAAATACCAAAGTAGAGTCTGAGAAGGAGGCGTACCGCGTAAGGGAGGTATGTCGGAGGAAACGTGGCTACTAATGAGGCGCTACTGGTGAGAAAAGCGACTGCCAGAGGAGCTGTGTGTGCCGATGTAGTTGGCGGGTGGAGTCGCTTGCACTGGGAGGGTCGACCGGAACACGAGTTTGCGCCGAAGAGGTCGGGTCGCGGTTGGGAAGAAAGGCGTACTGGGAGGGGGAAGCTGGCCGGTCGCCAGAAGGGGGAGCTGGTTGGACAACCAGAGGAAGCAAGCTGATACGGGTTAACGGAGCGAAGGGCGGCCAGAGCATGGGGTGTCGGCACGGAGGGTGTTCGAAACAGGAGGTTCCGGCGCCGAGGGTGGTCGGAACAGAAGGGGGAGTTGGGGCCTACATCACACAAAGAACAGGAGGGGGAGGGGTGAGGGTCGCCGCGCCATGGAGGAAGGTGGGGTGGGGGGATTCGCGACCCCCTGAGTTTCTCCTTCATTTTTTTATTTCTTTTATTTTTGAAGAATTTAACAAAAAAAATTCAATTACAATAATTATAATAATAGTAATGGTTATATTATTGTTAATAAACATAATTATAATAAAATTAATAATAATAATAATAATAATAATAATAATAATAATAATATTATTATTATTATTATTAAAAAATCCTTTAATTTTTAATTTTATTCCCATTTTATTTTATTTTATCATCCTTTCATTTTATTTTATTTTGTGGGCCCCGATATTGTTTATTTTCAAAAACTAAGTAACCTTACAGTCCACAAACGCTTACCGCTAACCGTGCGGTGCCCATGCAAGTATGAATATCTATCTCAATGTATACCCTCATCATTATTCATGAACCTAATCACTGAAAAAATGAATATAAATTAAAAAAATATACCTGGCCTCACAAAAGGCCTTAGATGGACAAACAAATTACATCCATGCGACATACATAGAAACGAATTTAGGGTAGGCTATTAAATTGTCCAAAATAGACACGTAGTGAAAATTATGCATTTTATCATATCAAAGTCAGAAGATGAGATGTGATGAGGCTTGGATCACATCCCATGATAAGAAATTAGATATTCAACATTGGTTTTAAATCATCCGTCTAAGTTTCTAGGATATTATTTCATAGATGGAGTATCAATATGATGTGTTCATGCAATGTTATCTCTGATTCATAATTTGTACAAAAATTTTAATAATAATAATAATAATAATATAACAATACTATTATGATTAAACAAACTTGTAAAAAAGTGGTTTTAGGGGTGATCCACATTCCTAAATTTCCTTCCACATGGCTTGCCTCTTATGCACCACATATATCTCAAATAATAATAATAATAATAACAATGTAGTTATTATTATTATTATTAAATATATATTTATATTGTTTTTAAATAGATAAATCATCGATTTAAATAATGAAAATTTTCATAATTGGTTTGAAAACATTAATGGCAGATGAAGCAATGAATTTTTTTAAGAAACATAGAATATTCAGAATAGTGATGGTAAAATAAATTCAATGAAAATAGAATAAAAGAAATAGAAGATAGGAAATAGAATATTTATATCGCTAATAGGTTGATATCCCGTTATATTATTCACACATATACATGGGATGAAATTTCAAAGGGTGATGTAACCCGTTAATGTCAGTCATTATCAAGGGTTTGGGAAATGAGACATCCTTATAAATATATACATTATGATATCTATAAATAATAATTCATAACACTCCATTTTGGATGCCATAATTTCATAGAATCTCAAATAACCTTCACTAAAAAATCACCATGGAAAAAACTTGTGATGCCAAAATTAGTTCTATGCCATGTTATATCATTAAAAACCTTATTACGAAAACCTAGTGGGAAAACCTAATTAAGGGAAAAGGGTGAAATCTTTCAAACTCCCATATATTAGATCATTCAATTTTTATAAAAGAAAACAATTATTTAATAATGTATTAAGACACGGAAAGAATAAAATAGATCATAATGAAATGTCTGGTTGAAAATATTAATTCATGGGGAAGGCTGACGGTTAACATTAAGTATATATATCCACAATTATTTATAACACTCCTTGGATATCCGTTATGATGTATGATTTCCTTATTAAAAACCTCATCAAGAAAAACCCCTAAAGGGGAAAACCATTGATTTGGTAAAAAGGATACAATCAATATCAATTCCCCTTAGTGTTGGCTTGTTAAAAACATTATCAAGAAAACCTAATGGTAAAAAATTGATTAACGAAAAAAGAGTAAAATAGTTTCATTCTTAACTAATAAATTAATGATATACTTTTTAGTCCTCACATCCAAATTTTATAAATCAATTTCTCAAAAGTTGAGGACTATAATTTCTTTGTTAATAAATCTGCAATATTATCAGAAGTCTTTATTTGATGGATATCATTCTCACCATTCTTTTTAAGAACATGAGGGAAACTTTTTGGTGAGGTATTTTTTATTCTATATCATTTAACATATCCAATCTTTAATTGTGCTATAATATCAGAATTATCTTGGCATAATATAGTGGGAATATTAAAAAACATATCTACTTGACAATTATTTCTAATGTGATGAATAATCGATCCCATCCAATGACATTCTCAACATGATTCATTAATTGCAATCAACATGACACGATTAGAGGAAATCACATAAATGGTTTTTTTTATAAAATTATATGAAATTGAAGTTGCAGCATATGTAAATAAATATATAGTATGAGATATTTCATTATATGAATTAGATATGTAACCATAATCAGTATAACCGACTAATTTTTTTCCTAAAATTTTACAATAAAATAATCCTTGACATTTAGATCCTTGAAGGTGTCTTATTTTTTTTAATACCATTGAAATGTTAATGATTAGTAGAAAAAATATACCTTTCTAATAAATTTAGAGAAAATGATATATATAGTATTTTAATATCTGAAAGATACATTAGTGCTTGAATGGAACCTAGATATGGTCCTTTAGGACCAATAAGTTCCTTATTATCCTCTCATGGTTTAAATATATCTTTATCTCTATCAAGTGATCATACAACTATGGGTGTACTTAATGGCTATGATTTGTTGATATTAAATCATTTTAGGGAATTTTCATTATATCATGATTAATGAACAAAAATTAAATCTTTATGTTTCCAAAGCTTTCTTCGGGATGCGCATCCGTCTGTGGAGGAAACACAATTGTTGCCCCGCATTCCCACTTTCGAAAGGCGGGAGGCATCCATCGATTATTCAAGGAAATTTTCTCCTTGATCTAAATGGGATGATGGGATGTCGGTTCCTTATTCTGTGGATTCCTCCTCAGAACTCATTGCCTAATCCGAGTCTCCCCCATAGACTTAAGACATTGTTTGTGAAACTCTTCCCAGTGCCATGTCTTCCTGGAAGCCGATTAATTATGCTGCTCCTGTCAAGAAATTATGAGGGGTCCGGTCAGGGCATCAACCTTTGGTCAGGGGAGTAGTCACGTTGGACATCACTGGCTTTTCTGGATGCTAGAACACTAATGTGTCTAGGTTTCTTCCCCTTATGATAGGGCTTCTCGATGGCGTAGAATCCCAAGGCATTCCACATCGAATGCGGGGAATTTTATGCCATAATCATGTCTCTGAGGTTTTCCTCTGCTTCCCATGTTTAACACAAGGTATGCCGCGAGATTAACGTCTAGCAAAGATAGATTAGATTGATCAAAACACAGACAGGACTGGATCATATGGGCGTAACCCTAGGAGGGATCGCTGATGTTGGGGCTAATGCGTGGTTAATTACCCGATTACTGTGAGGAGCAGCGAGAAAGTGGGTGACATGATCTCAATGGGATGTGGCAGCCCGGGTAAGAATCAGGATGGATATGAATTTTTGAGAGTGGATGAAGATTTAGATGGAGCCAATTTGAGGGTGACAATGATGTTGGGCTTGAGCCTCAAAGAGACCTCCTAAGTATCCCCGTGGCAGGGAATCAAAGTCTGCATAGTTCGGTGGGGCAGTGGGACACCTGAGGCGGCCCATGAGAATGAACGTATGGATGGGACCCGGAGGAAGTGGAACCTCTAGGATGGGGCATGTCCTTCCCAAAACACATAGACACAAGGGAGAGACCAGGATGAGACATGTGTAATGGGCTTGTGCCTAAGGGAGGCTTCCTATATATCCTTGTGGTAGGGAATCAAAGTCCATGTAGTTCGGGATGGGGCATGGAATCAGGGTGTGCGCAGTGGAAAAAGACCCAAAGGCATGTTGGGGCTTACGTGTGGTTAGCTGCAACACCCCAAGATTTCATAGTACGTAACCTCATTAAAGTAATTCAATAGCTTGCACTACACACAACACCGAGTTCAAGCACACCACAACTTACTAAACCAACCGTTCAAAAAGAGGTTATGAATAGTATTAACTGCATTTTGAATCTTATATACTCTATATAATTTTAACATCCATATTATGTGCTTTTTATACATAATATTAGAAAAAATTCATTTTTTTCGGATAAAATAAGCATTTTTCAAAAAATGCAATTTTACCGCCTTTTAATGGAGGACCTTTTTTAAAACCAATATTTGACACTTTTATATATTCAATTTAACGAAATTAAATTTTTCTATAGAATAGGGACATAAAATTTTAGTTTAGATAAATTTTTGGTACTTTTTTGATAACTTTCATATTTTGATGAATAGTGAAAAATACTATGTTTTAATTGAAAACAACGTTTTTAATCGAAATAATTTATAGTGATAAATTATGCATTTTAATGGTTTTAAAGTACAATTAGATTATATTTTTATTATTTAATTCAATTTAGGTCATTATAAGTAATTTCACATTTAAATTTGACATAAACACATGTCAATATTTTGATAATTTTTACTTTTTAAAAACCCGCTTTTTGGTTTTGACAATGAGAATTAATTTTAAATTAATAAATAAAACTTCTATGTTTTTGATTTGGTAAAATAGACTTCATTTTTTAATTCAGAATATCAAAATTATCTTAGGGTAAATTTTTGGTATTTTTCTAAAAAATTTCAATTTGTGATGAATAGTGAAAGACACTTCGTTATTATATAAAACCGACTTTTTATTTAAATAATTAGTTATTTTACTTTAATTTATTTTATTTCAAAATAGATACATAATACCTATATATGTTCAACGTAATTCATTGGAGTCATTTTATAATAAGTTTAATTATATATAATTTTATCGAACATTTTACCGTCTTTTACCCACCTTCTAGAAGCATTTACAAATTTGCATAAAACTTAATTTTACCACTTCTGTGAGTTGAATTTCAAAAATCTGAGAGACATAGTTTAAATCAGTAAGTAAAATGTGGTTCAATATGATGAAAATAATTTTTGGTGATTAATAACTTTTGACTTTTATTTACCACGGTTAAAAGTAAATAGGGTAATTAAGGGTAAAAATGATATTATAGTTACCCTAACACATTTCCTAATTCTATTGGAAAAGCATAATTCGACCAAAAAAACCTTATGAATAACATATGACCCACTTTGGTCCACTTGGATAAGATTAGGACATTTATTATTATTTTATTTAAAGAAGAGTTAAAAGAGTTAAATTCAATGTTTAATAACTAAACCATTTTTAATATAGGGTTGTACATAAGATAAATTCAACTATAAATATTCATTAGAAAGATAACAAAATTTCCTAAATAATGGTATTTTTTTATAATTTTTAGACATTAAATAATTTAATTTATTTATGACACAATGATGATGCATTAATTACCTTATTAATGAAAGATTAAAATAATTTATATTATAAATATCCAAATAAATGTAATTTGAGACTTATGATGAATTAAATTAATTTTATAGGTTAATATTATATGTTAGGGTTGGTTAAATAAATTTTATTTTAAGTGATAAAGTTTTTATGGCTTTCAAAAAAAATCAAGTACTAAATAGTGTCAAAATTGACATAATTGAGTTTTCAAAACAAATATTATATTATTAATTGATATAATATTCCAAAAAATATAAGGTTCAGAAAAAAGACTTAGATAAGGTTATATATATTAATATTTAACCAAATTAGGTTCTATTGGCTTATTATAGTAAGTTTATTAACCATATAATATAAAATTACATAGAGACATGACACATGTCAAACTATTTAACTAAGAGTTAAATCTAAAAGATAAGGTTAATATGATGACCTAAATATATCTAAAAACTATTGGTTGAGAGGTTTTAGACCTATAAACATCTTATCTTTTAAATAATTCATTTTATAGATATTAGAAACTGAAAATGATTTTATTATAAAATAATATTTCAAGCTTTTCCTAAAGTGACCATCACCTCTATTATAAAAGGGCACTTCCCCTTATCTTAATTTAACACCTCCAAAGCCTTTTGGATCAGTCAAAACCTACCCAAATATCCTACCAACTTTCCTCCCTTCATCCTAGAGGCCTTAATTTTGTCAGAAAGCCAACCTAAGGAGCCCTTTTAATCAAATATAAAGGAAGAACCCGAAAAAGAGGTAAATATTTCATCACCTCTTTCAAGTTCTTTTCTTCTTCCACTTCCTCTTTCTTTATTGTTTCCATTCGAAAATAATAAATCTAGTATATTATATATAATTTTATATTATTATAAAAATGGTACAACCATATTCATTATTTTATCCATCCTATAAATGAAAAAGTCACCATACGTGCGTACGTACGGATTACCATCTCCACGTCGTGGTGTAGTTTGTTATTCAAACACTTCATTATTTGGATGGGTATAATAATGAGTATTACTGATTTAAATAATAAATATAACATGTTAATTATTCTGTATATATGATATACCATCCAATTACATACGATTTCACCATCAATATAATGATATTGTCGCTCGTGCGTACGTACAAATTACCGTCTCCACGAAGATATGAGATTCATTCCCACGTTCACCATTCAACAATGATTATAAAAATATATATTATTAATAAGTATGTAATATATGAAATAATAATTATACTATATATATATATATATATATATATATATGTTTTTATGTATGTACTTACATATATCTTATTCACTTACTTCCGTTCAATACGATATGAAAACGGAAACAACGTTTATGCGTACGTACGACCTAACGTCTCCATAAATGGTGCCTTACATTTCATATATAAATCTATTATAAATATTTATATTATAAATATATATTATATATAGATCATGGTTTATATTATTTAAGTATTTAAATCATGATCTAAACGATATGATCAAGAATAACAAGTTAAAACACGTACGATAAAGAAAGCGATTATTACCCAAAATATTAATTTAACATGGAAATAATTATTAAATGGGTAGTATAAAGTCATAAATGAATAATTTATGATATAATAAATATTATTATGGTTCTGGTATAATTTAATAACATACCATGGTCATTATATAGTAGGATAAACGTACCCTCGACCAAATGAAAGTGCAAGGTAAGGGTTAATTTCACAATCTCTTTATTATCCGAGGTTGTTTTTACGTAAGTATCTATTGGGAAATATTTATTATCCATGTCCATGTTTCACGAAAGAGTTTTCAAAGAGATTATTTTAAGGTAATTTTTTCTAAAACATCTTTTTAAATGTTTTAAATATTTATTCTTCTAAATCATTCTCATTAATGTCCATGTTTTCAAAATGGTTTTTAAGTATTTATTTATATGGACATGAATGTTAATTTTAAAAGATTCAAAGTGGCATGGGACACTTTTATTCAAAAACTTCTTTAAATGTATTCCTTTCAAAATTGTGTGACTTTTAAATGTTTTCATGAAAAATGGTTATTTCTCTCAAAGAGTTTTACAAATCATTTTCATCTATGTCAACATCTTTTGATGGATTTTAAACTTGTTTGAAGTTGATTTATTATGATACAAATCTTCCATATTGTATTGAAGGTTTTGTGATATGTTTGATGTGGATGTGTTATTTTTATACCATTCATGGTTTATGGATAAAGTATTGACATTTCATATGCTAGTTTTAATATGAATGTTTATGTTATGTTTAAACCTTTTCATATGAGGAATTCATTGTACTTAGTAAGTGATGGGTGGAGCCTGCTATAGCTCCTCGATTCATCGGTAGGTCTCATGAGACAAACTAGTATCTTGGCACAAGGCCTTGACAAAATCTTATTTGTAGTCTTGGCATAAGGCCTTGACTATGTGGTTATGAAGTTTGGTATTATGCATTCCATAATTATGAAAGTGGCTATTGATATTGCATGTGATTATTCGACTAGTATAATATCCATGTGAATAAGTAAATGACATTATTTTATTGTATCTTTTCCAAATTATTCATAAGTTTAAGTTTAAAAGGCTTTTGTTTTAGTCTTATACATTGCCTTAAATGTTTATGCTTATTTATGAAAGTTTCCACTATATTGTTATCATTACTGAGCATCTGAGATCACCCCTTTCTATGTTTTAATTTTCCCATGATTCCAAGAAGTGTATTATGATTGATAAGTAGGGTTAATATAGATGATTAATGGCATTCTCAAATGATCATTTATGTTGTGTTTTATTTTCTAATGTGTAATGTAACATTCATGTATTTAATCTATTTTCCAAGACTACTAAACTGACCGGTCTTTTGGGACTTGATTCCCTATAAGCATGCCAATTTATTAAAATAATGCACCGACTCTAGGTAACTGGGGTCGGGGTGTTACATTAGCAGCCCGAGGTTGGTCTGACACTTGAGGGGAGGACAAGAGATGTTGGTCCCAATATGGGGGACACCAAAGTTTACCTGTGTTTGGGGTTGAACCTCAGGGATGCTTCCTACGTACCATGTCTAGGAGACATGGATCAAACCCATGTAGTTTATATTACAACGTATTACCACCGTGTGGGGCTGACAATGTCTTACCACTGGATGGGGTACAACGGCTTACCACTGGGTGGGGTACAATGGATTACCACTGATTGGGAACATAATGGAATACCTTCGATTGGGAACACAATGGATTACCATGGATTTGGGAACAAAACAACTTACTATTTATTGGGAAACAAAATGGATTACCGTTGATTGGGAACACAATGGTTTACTATTGATTTGGGAACACAACGACTTACCGTTGATTGGGAAACATAACGTCTTATCGTCAATTAAGAAACAAAACGGAATACCATCGATTGGGATTGGAACTCAGGGAGGATTCCTACGTACCTTGCCTGGGAGATAAGAATAAAAGGCCACATAGTTCGAATGGGTACAACTTAACCTCTTGCGAGAAAAAAAGGGGCCTACAATTTAACGTCACGTGGAATAAGGATGAATCGATGTGAATATGGTCAGGACCGATGGGTGTTGGTCTTGAACCTCATGGAGGCTTACTACGTACCTAGTCTAAGGGACCAGGATCAATGTCCACATAGTTCGGAAGGATGGATGTAGTTTAATGTCATGTGGGGTGAAGGTGAACCAACATAAATGGGTTGGGACAAGTATTTCTTAGGCTTGAACCTCAAGGAGGCTTCCTATGTACCTTTCCTTGGAGAAGATCAAAGTACACGTAGTTCAAAATAGTGGATTGGGGCTCACACTCTAGGGTGTACTAGGAAGGATACCATGGTTAATTCTTACTATAATCCCACTTGATTCATGCTCGGTGTGAGAAACAAGAGGCAGCAAAGACCTGATGATCACATTGAGAAAGGTGTGTCCGCGGGAAGTAGAATGGGGATTACACATGGTTAGTGTCCCAAAGAGGAAATATGGGCTTACATGTGGTTAGCATCCCAGGGAGATGGAGATTACGACTTACTCTAAGATGGAGGCCTGATGGAGACAAATCCCAAAGGGAGAGGGATTGGATAACGAAGGTCCCTGTTCCCATCTCTCCCCTGGTCTTTGGCACTGAAGAAGAGAGGAGAAAAAGAGATGCTACCTCCCGCAAGAAAGGATAGGGGCTTACACCAAGATAGTTTCCCTTCCCCACGGATAGGCGCCACTCCAGCAAATAAGATCTCTTTCTATGTGGGAAATATCTCACTCCCGTGGAGACGAGTTGGTGTAAATAATTTCTAAGACGGGGTGCCCCATGTGTATTTCCTAGGATGAGGCCACAATTTAACATCATGTGCTGAGGATGATAATTCTTGGCAGTTTAACTTCCTGTAGCTCAGATGAGGTGGGTTCACTCTGCACCCCTAGGACTTACATAACTAGCACACTTTAACCCTTGGTGAAGGGAAGACACCGACAATGATGTGATGAGGAGGTGTTGTGGAGTGATCCATTGAGGGTCCCATGTTAGCATGGCTATGCGAAGAAGCAATATCCATTAGTGTGCCTATGAAAATAAGTATAAGGATAATAAACAAAATGTAAATCACCACCTAGGGGACCTTAAAATCACTTCTTACAAACCGTGAGGGTCGTACGGGATAAGGGTGTGTATGAAAGAGGTGTAGCGTATAAGAGGGGCTTGAACATGATGCCTTAGGGTAAAGAAGACACACAGAGCGCACAAGGAGTGAGGATTTCATGCAAAAGAAGGGGTTTGTGTGCAATAGCTGTGAAAACAGGGACTCGTGCATGTAAAGAATCCATATTACATGGATAAAGGAGGTTTTCACATAATTGAAGGGGGTTTACATGCAATATATAAGCTTTACACACAAGAAGACAAGGTTTGCGCGCAAGTAAGGGGACTTGTGCGCAAGTAAAGGGACTTGTGAACAACTGGCCAATCATGAAGGAACTAGGTGAGGGTAAAACCCTAGGGGTTTCACGTGAAGTTAGACCCCTGGGAGACTGTTTCCTCTGGAAATGGGTATGACCTCATTGGTTTAAGGTTCAAACATTCCAATCGGTTTCTAACGGGTTTGTTCGTAGAACCGGAAACATCCAATGATTCTATATCCATTTGGACCTACTTTCCAAAGGTAGGTGATCATTAGTTGTGAACCGATGAGGCTTAAGAATTTTCATTGGTCGAGAGGATGGGAGGTCAGACTCATCACACCTTTTTGAGGGGAATTATTGTCTACTCCAAGACACTCTTTAAAGATTTAAGTTATGTTTGTGAATCCTTATTAAAGTACCAAGTATGAAAATGATATTTCCTTTAGATCTAACAATCAATGATTAGTATGTAGGAGATTTAGAGAATATTTTATATGTATTCGAGGTTCTTAATCGATAGATAATCATCTGTATTTGTTGGATATTCTTATTCCATGGTATCCTTCAACTCATTATATAGAAATCTCTTGGTCATTATGATAACCATACTGGTTTTAAATCCACTCAACGGGGCACTTTAAGTGTATTGTCATTCAGAAGGACATGGATTATTTCAGAGTTGGGATCGTACCCACAGATGGGCTACCTACATATCCTTGTTTAGAAAAGGAATCAGAACCCACGTAGTTCGAGTAAAGAAGTATGAGGTCAATTTATGATTGATGGCTCAAAGAAAGATGTCATAATTACTTTTATACTCTAAGCTCACCTGAGTCATGCTCGGTGTGAGAAACAAGAGGTATTGGTAAAACCTGACAATTGTGCCATGAAAGATGTAATCATAATAAATTATTTGGGGATTATGTATGTATGACTTCCCAGATAGATGAAGATTAGGATTTACTTCAGGGAAAAAACCTGGGAATAAGGTCCAGAAAGGTATATGTGCTTTATGGAAATTTGGATACTTAACTTAGGACTTAATCCTGAGAAGGATTCCCAAGTTAGAGGGGACTTATGATTTGGTTTTGTTCCTAATAAGGAAGCCTAAAACAAAAGTAAATTATGACTGGGGCTTACTCCTAAGAAGGAGGCTCAGGTTAAAGGGACTTGTGACTAGGGCTTAATCCTAAGGAGGATGCCTAGGTTAAGAGAACTTGGGATGGGGCTTACTCCTAAAAAGGAGGCCCAGGTTAAGGAACTTGGGGCTTACTCCTAAGGAGGATGCCCATATTTGGGAATTTGATATTGGGACTTACTTCTGAAAAGGAGGCCCAGGTTAAAGATCCTCTCATCTTAAAGGATGGGGTTGAATGAATGAAATCTCTAACCATAGTAACATAATGATATGTAAATCACTGGGTTTTAAGAGATATTCCACAAAATTCCTTTCAGATAAGGAAGACAACCAAATAATCATGACATAAATGGATTTGAAGAGGATTCTGAAGGATAAATCTTGAATAGGAGATGTATATTTGAATAAGAGAGGTGAATAGGCAGGAGGGGCACCTAAAAAGAAGTAGGCGCGCAGGTCCTATTGGAGCGCGTAGGTACTGGTCGCGTAGGAATACCTGCGTGACACATAAGTACCAACACGACGGTCAACCCATAGAGAAATACTTGGGCGAGGCTTGGATCAAGCCCTTAGTATTACCCCTAGAGGCTTTAAAATGAGTGGCGCGCAAGTTCTATTGAAGGGATAAGGTGGCGCACAAGTGTCTTCATTTCCCTGAAGGGTTAGACACTTAGGCGCGCATGTGTTGATGAATTTCAACACTTAGGCCTTGTTCCCCCTCTTTAGATCTTAGGTTCTAGGTAAGAAATTACCTTATAAGTGTTCGGAAGGCTTCGAGAAGAGACTAGGGCGCCGAGAGCTAAAATCTGTGTTTCTGGATTTTTTGTCCTCTTTTTTGGGGGGCCCACAAGGGGTATTTATAGGCTGCTGAAGACCCTGGGTGAAAATAAAATAGGGCACGCAGGTCACTTGCACGCCCAATATGTGGCGTGCAGGTAACCCTGCGCGACCATGATGAAACCTGCGCGGCCCATCCTTAACCAAATCCTTCTTCACGCCTTTGTCAATTTTTGTTTTTTATTCAAAGGATGAATCTCTTTATGCTAAGGTATTCCCCTTTTTCAGTCGTTAGAATCTGTGACGGAAAGGAGCATCAACAAAAGTCCCCACCTCAGAGTTGGATTCTAAAGGAATGAGGATGTGACTCTGAGGTAAAGAAGAAAACCAAGGAAGGGCGACACACAGGTTCTGAGTGCGCAGAAATCGGTGCGTAGGTGAGAGGCGCGCAGGCTTCGGCACGCAGGGGTGCGGCCTAGCCTATAAACATGTGCCTCATTCTCGCGCAAAGCACCCGACTCTCAAACATTTCTTCTCTCGCCATGCCGGTTGCTTTCGTTGTGCATGTTGCCGATTTTCCGCAGTTTCATTGCTTCTTTTCTGTGTCGCGTTGCTGTATAGGTATTTTGACCTGCACGATGATACCTGCGCGCCAAAACCTGTGCGACACAGTTACACCTGCGCGCTAACTTTGGACTTGCGCGCCTTAATTCCTTAGCCATGTTTGGAATTTCTTCACAAATTTTATGAAAAATTAACTTACTTAAGAGTTAATTTATTCGACCTTTGTGCAGATTCAATGGCTTCTAGAAGAATTGGAATGACTGATGAACTGGAGAGCAAGAAGATTGATGATATGATGAACATTGTTGGCCATGATTACTATGATATCTGCAACAACACTCTTCCATATTTGGCCTAGTATTTGAAGAAGTATCATCGTAATTTTCCACAGAGCATCTACTTGCCTCTATATGGGCATGGTCATCTGCAAGAAGTCAATATTCAAGAGGCAAAGAACTATCTCCCACATTATTGGCTTAAGAATTACACCAATTTTGCTTCAGCAAATATCTCAAGTGGAGGAGCATTTGTTAATACTGAAACAGTGGAGAAGACCTACATAATGCATCATAGCCCTTGTGCCCCAGATCTGAAACCTCACAAGCCTGAGCTGCAAGCCCATTGTTATCCTTCAATATTCCAAAATTCTCAGATGGATCAATCCAAAAGCTGGAAGAAGAGTTGGGACTTCCATCCTGGAGGAGGTGGGAAGCCAACTTGGATGTGGGCATATTGGGTGTGACAAACCTGTGTATAGTTTGTCGAGTATTTGAAAGGAGCTGTAATATATGAAGCCGTCTGGGTTGTGCAAACATATTTTTACAGGAATGATGACTTTTTTCCAGAGCTAATCAGCTGCTGGAGCCCAGAAACCAATTCTTTCCATCTGAATCATGGAGAAGTAGGCATCATTTTGTGGGATATCTACAAGATCTAAGGGGAACCAATTTTGGGCGATATGTATGATGAATTCATCCCTCCCAAGGTGACTTGGAATGACTCGGAGAAGACTCCAGCTTTTGCTCGAGAATTATTGAAAAGTTTCTACAAGCTCAAGAACTCAAAGACCTCCAAAACTCATTCTAGAAAGGATATTCATCTAGAGGAGTGGATGGATATGTTTCTTACCAAGAAGGAGGTTAAGGGTCCCACCTATACTCGTCCTACTACCTACCCTAGAACAGAGAAGAGGGGTGCTTCTGGCACATTCTGGACAACTCTAAAAGCAGGAGAATTTGAGAAGTGGGGGTACGAAGTGAATCTGAGAATCCCAAAAAAGACCCATCTGGTGGGCTTCTTAGCCTTGTGGATTAGTGTTTATCTTCTACCAGTCAGGGATTCAAAGGGAGTCATCAGGCCAGAGACCTTCATTGTGGCAGCTAAGTTGGATGAGAAGAAAATGGTTGGGTTAGCCACCCCCATTTTGGTGAAGATTCACAGGAGATTACTCCATGTCTTTATGGGTAAGTCTCCTTTGAGAATTTTGGGACCATTCCAAGTTTTGTGGGGATGGATTTCCACTCATTTAAGGACCTATGTTGTAAAAAACAGAGTACAGGTTCCTGGAAGTTCTTTCAGGCCATCAATGCAGGCATTTTCTGGAGTTGCTCTGTTATCTCTCAACATCTATGATATGAAGGTGAGGCTGAACATGTTCAAGGAATTCAATTTCTTTCCTTAGGGAAACTCGTAAACCGGGCGGTTTGTTGATGATGGAACAACCATACTGGAACTGAGGTCGTACATGCTGGCTTAGAGAGATGGTGTACTAGCCACCAGGATTAACAGAGATATTATATGTGAGGCCTATGCTCCATATAGATTTTCACGCCAATTCAAGTGTCTGCAGCAGACTGTTGTATCCCCTCCTATGCATGTCAGGTCAGAGCAGCATCCGATGGTTTCCCGACAACTATGGTTACTGACATCCGTGGAGATGACCGAGGCAGTGTTTGATCTACTAGTTGCTAAAGCGGCAAGTAATTTGACTACATGGTATATCGAGAACTTGATAGCATCATACCGTGAAGGGGTACTAAATCATCCGGTTTATCAGATGGGGAAAAAGAAAAGAACTGTTGAGAAATAAACCCATCATCTGAAAGGTGACTCTTCCCCACCTAGAGCTGATTCACTAGGTTCCTCACATAGGGCTAACTCTCCAGATTCCCAAGATGAGGATGATGAGGCACAACATGTGAAAAAACGGCCTTGTGCTAGATATAATCCTCCTATCAGAATCAAGAGGCCCACCCCATAGACTTCTAGTGAGTTACTTCATTGGGGAAATTTAATCTCCATTACTTTATAAAGAAACAAGTCTTATTTTCTTATCCTTTATCTGTAGTTGCAAGTGCTAGGAAATAAGTTGAAGTCTAAGATTGTAGGACCCTCCTCACAGACTTCTGGTACTCACGCTGAATATCTACGACCAGAGGCTGTACAGACATGGCAGAGTTTATATTGTGATGCTGAAATTGCCTGGCTGGATCTGTGCGAGGGGCTACACATCCTTGGAATAGGGAATCTTCGAGCTTCCACCGATATCCATTTCGAGGATACCCCTGATGAAGTGCGGTCTTACATCAGAGAGCTGGAGATGCTCATATATGCCACTGATGGTTCCATTCCTGTCACCAAGCGGGTGAAGGAAATGATAGATCGTGGCACCACTGAGGGGACTGGTGCTTCCAAAGATGAGGAGTGACACGATTACGTGGATCCTGAAGATATAAGTCTCTTTCCTTATTTTCTTTGTAACTTGATTCCAATTAAAGATTTTTTACTCAAGGAAATTACTTTCTTCATCCTGCAACTTGCAAAGAAAGGAACAACTGAGGTTCCTTCACCACAGTATAGCCCTGGTGGTACTGCCATCGGGGCTAATGAATCTCCTCATGAGCCGATCAAGATACCTCCAAGCCAGCAGGCCATGGAGGAGGAGTTAAACATGGAATTTCATTCTCCAATTGTTGTATTTGGAGATTATGATGTCATCACTCCCAAAAAGCCAAATAAACAAAGACATCGAAGGAATAAGTACACAACTCAACTATAAGGCCTCAGCCTTAAACCTTACTTAATCTTGAATTAAATTGAATAATTCACATTGAGGATCTTTTCAGGTTTAGAGTTTCAAAAAGAATTAGGACATAACTATTAAATCTCACAAGATTACAAAGTAGACACTTCTACCCAGTTTAAATTTTTTTCATAAAATAAAAACTCTTGAACAAAAGATTAATGTCTAGTTCCATGTTTAGATAGCATGACATTCCCTTGATCCCATCCTTGACCCTATTTCGCTTTATGTCCTGTGAAAAACATTTAAAAAACTTGGGATGAGCATAAAAAGCTCAGTAAGGGTTATAACAATACGGAAAGAACACATCAGTACATGCGTATCAATGAAATAATACTTTACTCATAAAACATAAGCACTTTAACATACCTCATGAAATCATAAGATTTACGAATAACTCATAGAAATCATAAGACATAAAGGTAACTTGAGGCATTCATAACATTATTACGTAGGGAGTAACCCTCATGGTTACGTTTGGAATACCCATCACAGTATATTCCCTAAATCTTTTCGGAGAAACCTTATCGTTTAACCCCTTCACATTACCCAATGCATTGGAGAGCTATATCGGGCTCACCCGCCCTTAGTTTATTACAGAACCACCCATCTTAATAAACAATTCCCAAGAACCATAACATAATCATAGCACATAACTTAAGCATAAAGGAAATATAACATTCCCACATTGCAATAACAATATAACATTTTAAGATATTGAAATAATGAATCCATTCTAAAGAACCATTTTCCAAACCATTTAATAAAGAGATTTTTGAATCAAAGTGTCCCATACCACTTTGAAGATTTTAAAATTTTAAAAAATTAATATCCATATAAATAAATCCTTGAAACAATTTTGAAAACATGGATATTAATGATAAATATTTATAAGAATAAATCATTAAAACATTTAAAACAATATTTTAGTTAAAGGGTTTTTAACAAAATTAGAGAAACTTGAATACAATAATTGAGGAATAACATTTAACCAGAACTTTATAATATCATGAGAATAAAGGGAATCATGATATAATATTACAAAGTACAGTATATACACCATATAAGAGTGAATTGGTGCATAACAACAATTAAGACTCAATATAAATGTAAAATGAGATAAAATCCCTTATAAAGAAGGTATCCTTAAATTAAGGATAAATCAATCTCATAATTATGTGTGACAAATATAAATACACCCAATATAAGTGTATATTAAGTGTAAAACAATCAAAGGTCATTAAAACATATTCAAAGGATGACATATTCAATAACTACATGTTGAACCCAAAGAAATTGAAATTGGGTTAAGAAGTTCCCTTGGTAAAATTCGACAGCCTAACGACGTCACTTTAAAATTCATAAAATTAGTTGATGAGAGAGAAAATTTTATCTCATAACTTGGACATAAAATTTAAATCAATAAGGATATATTAGAACATATCCCAACATAAAAATATGTAAATTAAAAGACATAACAAAATAAGTCTTTTAAAAAGAGTAGTGTGAAAGGTTCCCTTACCGATTTGGGAAACTTTTGAAACGTACACCCCATGAGAGAAGGTTCATACAATGAAGATTTAAATACCCATAAATGAGATTATATTATACAAATATTATAATAATGGGCAGTACATACACCACACAAAAGGAAATAGTGGCAAATGTAGCATGAATCTCACGAGAATAAAAAGTGAGATGAAAATCCCCTTATGAAAATTCGGCAGCCTAACAACGCCACATAAAACTTCAAAAAATGGATTGATGAGATAGAATAGGGTATCTCATCACATGAACATAAAAATTACAGAAAGAGGAATATAAAATAACATCCTCCAACATAAGAACATGGAGCATAGAAAAAATGACATAAAAGAGAGTACTTGAAAAGAAAGAGATAGGTAGGATCCCTTACCTCAAGTCTGACTTGTTCTCGTTCATTCTTTACATTTCTGAATAATAAACTTAGGTCAATTTATAATTTCTTAAGTAATTCCTTTAGATTTTATTATTCAATTAATATCAAATATTATCATGTTATAATAATTAGTTTATTATGTGAGATCATATCATACGTTTTGTTGATGTTCGGTACATGAGTCAAAAATAAAATCCTTATAATTACAAGTTGTTCATGAGGTAAAATATCCATTATATCCAGAATTATATTCATGATTTATATATCATATCTATCATATATATCCAGTATATATATGCATTTATAATATTACATAACATTTAGTGGTAAGAAATGAAATGCACAGTTCATGGAGACGGTAAGTCGTACGTATGCATGAACGCTACTTTCATATTTACCCATAATGGAAACCATAAAGGTATGCCATAAATGAAAAATACAGAAGCTTAAGGAAAAAATAAACACATTATATATCATATATAAATATAGTTACATATTAATGTCCACCTTTGAAGGTGTTATTAGAATATTGAACAATCATCATTTCGTGAGGCAGTAATTCACCATCCACAGAAACAATATGTTCTTTAACCATTAGACGGAGGTGTGTGGAAGTGTAGCTCTAATACTTCATATAAAAAAATCATATTATATTGAACATACTGGTGTTTTTACAAAATAAATAAATAAAAAGAGTTTAGGGGGTTGGAGAAGCAAAATAAAATAAAAGAACATTAGAGAAGACTTTACCTTTAAATCAGGTAACTCCCCTTGGTTTGAACCAAAAGGGTTTCTTGAAGTGCTTTCTTCCTAAGGTGATGTTTCAATGATGAAGTAAGAGATGTATAGAGATTAAATGGGCAGGTTTTGGCCGAGCCAAAGGCTTGAGAGGTGTGGGTAATGAGGTAGATGTGGGGGCCTTTTATAAGAGGAGAGGAGGGGCACTCTTGGAAAGTTATAAAATGTTACTTTATATTAAAAAGAGTCTCGGATTTTAAAGGTCCCACATTGATATATTTTGAGGATAAGGTGATAAGGGTTCTAAATATACTCATCAAATAGGTCTTTGACAAGTGTAAGTCTTATATTTTACATTATCTTTTCATTTTATTTAAATCGTTCATTAATGAGGTAATCGCTGCATCATCATGATGTCCTAAAAAAATTAATCTATTTAATGTCTAAAAATTATAAAAAAATACTATGATGTAGGAAATATTTTTATATTTTCAATGAGTATTTATAGTATAACATATCATTTACACAGACAAAATTAAAATTTTTTTACTTGTGTGATACATTCTTTTGTGATATTCTCCATTCTTTAAAAATAAAAAGATAAAGTGTCACTATCACCCAAAAGTGATTCCATGGGGGCCCAAAGTTTGGAAGAAGGCATCCCATGGTCGGCCATGACACAACCAGTAGCATTAGGACACATGTTGGAGTCATTTTTTATTATTATTATATTCTTTTATTATCCTTAACTACCCGGTTACTAATTAATCACATTAATTAAAGATAATTACCATCGTTACTATTCATAATGTCCAAAAACAAAAGAGTATTAATTAAATAATTTGAGCCTTATTATTCCAAATATGGAATCCATTTTACCAAATTCCAAACACAGAAATTGCAATAAATAATTTAAAAAATAATTCCTGTCGTCAAAACAAATAGCGGGTTTTTTTGAAGCAATATCTATAAAAATTTTGGCAATTGTTTATGTCTATTTTAAAAGTGAAATTAATTATAATGACCACCATTTAATTAAATGGTAAAAATATATTCTAATTACACTCTAAAAAAATTAAAAATATAATCTAACCATATAATTAAATTAGATGAAAAAAACAGTTTTTAAGTAAAATGTAGTATTTTCACTATTCATTAAAAGAAATGAACATTGTCAGAAAAATACCAAAAATTTATCCAAATTAAATTTCAATGTACCAATAAAAAAGAATAAGTTTATTTTGAAAAATAGATCTTATAAAATTTTCAAAATTTAGATTTAAAAAAAGTTCGCCATCAAAAGGTGGTAAAACAATATTTTAAAAATATTAGAGTATTTATTCTTAAAATTGGATTCATTTGCATTTTAAGCCTCTAAAATTTATTAGATAAATGTAAAAATATATAAAAAACATATTTAATCATTTTTTATTTAGTTATGTTCATTCCTGCCATTACAACGGCTAGGTGTTAACTATTATAATATTATTATATTATTAGTGTGCAACGTAAGATTTTCAAAGAAACTCATTGTTGCGTATTGGGTACGCCATTGAGCATAGAATTCCATTTAAAGTAATATTAACATTTTATTCACAAATAATGATAAAAATTAGAATGTAATATTATTTATTTACCTGGGATGTTACATCCTTCCCCCCTTTTGGGAATTGCATCCTCACAATTTCAAAATTGGGTTTGGAAACATCATTGAATGTCCCACACCGGAACAAGAGTTAGTAAAACTATCACTTCAAAAGAAAGGGAGAGAAGTACAAAGGTCACATGAGTTAACCCACACTAGGATTCCAAGTAGGAAAATATGGATATGGAAGAGAAAACAAAGGGTCATGTTCTGATGGAGAGTGATAAAAAACATGTCTAGGAGAAAGATAACCACAAGAAAATCACAAACTTGTGATGGGTTAAATGGTATTCGATTCCCCAGTAGGAAAAGTTAACAGAAAACATTTTTGTTTTAAGTTACTTTTCATTGAGGAATTTATTTATGATCTTAACTAAAACATAATTAAACATACTTACTTGTCATGTAGACTTTCATCTCTTACTAGATTTCTAACACAAACTCATATTTTCTCCATAAGATGAGTATTTAGGATGACTTGTTCACATTAAGAGCGCTATAATCAACTTATAGAGAATCACCTAATCCACAAAAGAGAACTATATATTTCCCATGTCCTTATACCTTAACCAAAACCAAAATGTTAGTACAAGGTCAGATAATCCCCAAAAAGTATAATCCTTTATAAAAAGAAAATCTATTCTTAATCTCAAAAATTTGTTAAACATTACCCAAAGTTCAACAAAGACAATTCAATAAACAACTATCCATAAAATTCTTCAAAGTAAACCAAACTAAGATTGAAACCCAAATATCTGAAGGATTTAATCACATTGTCTTCCAAGGTAAATCTTAACGTTTATCTCCAAATAACACCAGTTACTCTTAAAGTCTCACATTGAAAAGTAATTAGCCTAATCACATATCCTCCATGATAGGATAATCATTTCCATAGATAAACCAAAATAAACTTATTCTTGATTCATAAAATCATATAACAATAAATAATTAGTCAAACTAAACAGGGACTTCATGTAGTCCAGTGGTAGGTGATAAATACCAGTTGCACTTTGGTTGTGGGTTCGATTCCTGCAGCTTCGTCCGACGCGACGGGTTGTCACACAGTTTGCGTGTTGTCCCTTTTCAAAAACTATATAATTTTATAACATTCTTCAAAAAGAGATAAATTCATCAAAAATAACCATAAAATATTCCTCATGTTTATCTCATTCCTTTCATTTTCCATCATAACATATAGTAACCCATAATTACCTCAAAAGTAAGGATCATATAAACCCTAGTGGTTACCTTTATAATTATTACCTGAACTTCCACATCAAGTTGGTTCTCTCGTACATGATGCATTAGAGAACTCACCAAGGTTCAAGTTGTTAATCATGAATCCTTTATAGTTGGTTTAGAATAACCATGAGATTCGTCATTGAATCCCCCATTTCATCCAGTCTCTTAATCAGAGAACCACCATAGTTTCCTTCATACCCATTGTCACTTTGGTGCCTGCTAGATCCATCTATTTACTAAAACCAAAAATGTCAGTGTGAGTATATCAACAAAATCATCATGTACTAAAGAGGAAGATAAACACTAAGATATACTTATCCAAGTTATCTCAAACTCATTCCAACTTTCAAAAAAACAACAATGACTCCATATAATATACTAACCATTGTGGTTAAACACAACTTGTCACTTATGCTTAAAGAATACCCTAACCTCTAAAGTTATCTAAACTGACCTCAGATACCAACTATAAGGCCCCAACCTTAAACCTTACTTAATCTTGAATTAAATTGAATAATTTACATTGAAGATCTTTTCAGGTTTAGAGTTTCATAGAATTAGGACATAACTATTACATCTCACAAGATTACAAAGTAGACACTTCTACTCAGTTTCCATTATTTTCATAAAATAAAAACTCTTGAAAAAAAGATTCATGTCTAGTTCCATGTTTAGACAGAATGGCATTTCCTTGATCCCATCCTAGACCCTATTCCACTTTATGTCCTGTGAAATTTTTTTCAAAAACTTGGGATGAGCATAAAAAGATCAATAAGGGTTATAACAACACGAAAAGAACACATCAGTCCATATATCAATGAAATAATACTTTACTCATAAAACATAATCACTTTAACATACTTCATGAAATCATAAGATTTATGAATAACTCATAGAAATCATAAGACATAAAGGTAACTTGAGGCATTCATAACATTCTAACGTAAAGAGTAACCCTCATGGTAACGTTTGGAATACCCATCATAGTATATTCCCTAAATATTTTCAGAGAAACCTTAACATTTAACCCCTTCGCGTTACCCAATGCATTGGAGAGCTATATCGGGCTCACCTGCCCTTAGTTTATCACGAAACCACCTGTCTTCATAAACAATGCCCAAGAACCATAAAATAATCATAGAACATAACTTAAGCATAAAGTAAAGATAAAATTCCCACATTGCAATAACAATATAACATTTTAAGATATTGAAATAATTAATCCATTCTAAAAACCCATTTTAAAAACCATTTAATAAAGAGATTTTTGAATCAAAGTGTCCCATACCACTTTGAAGATTTTAACATTTTAAAACATTAATATCCATATAAATAAATCCTTGAAACCATTTTGAAAACATGGATATTAATGATAAATATTTTTAAGAATAAATCATTAAAACATTTAAAATGATATTTTAGTTAAAGGGTTTTTAACAAAATGAGAGACACTTGAATACAATAATTGAGGAATAACATTTAATCAGAACTTTATAATATCATGAGAATAAAGAGATTCATGATATAATATTCCAAAGGACAGTATATACACCATATAATAGTGAATTGGTGCATAATAACAATGAAGACTCAATAGAAATGTAAAATGAGATAAAATCCCTTATAAAGAAGGTATCCTTAAATTAAGGATAAATCAATCTCATTATTATGTGTGACAAATATAAATACACCTAATATAAGTGGATATTAATTTTAAAACAATAAAAGGTCATTCAAAAATATTCAAAGGATGACATATTCAATAATTACATGTTGAACCCAAAGAAATCGAAATTGGGTTAAGAAGTTCCCTTGGTAAAATTCGACAGCCTAATGGCATCACTTTAAAATTCATAAAATTAGTTGATGAGAGAGAAAATGGCATCTCATCACTTGGACATAAAATTTACATCAATAAGGATATATTAGAACATATCCCAACATAAAAAGATGTAAATTAAAAGACATAACAAAATAAGTCCGTTAAAAAGAGTAGTGTGAAAGGTTCCCTTACCGATTTGGGCAACTTTCGAAACGTACACCCCATGAGAGAAGGGTCATACAATGAAGATGTAAATACCAATAAATGAGAGTATATTATACAAATAGTATAATAATGGGTAGTACATACACCACACAAAAGTAAATAGTGGCAAATGTAACATGAATCTCATGAGAATAAAAAGTGAGATGAAAATACCCTTATGAAAATTCGGCAGCCTAACGATGCCACATAAAACTTCCAAAAATGGATTGATGAGATCAAATAGGGTCTCTCATCACATGAAAATAAAAATTACAGCAAGAGGAATATAAAATAACATCCTACAACATAATAACATGGATCATAAAACAAATTACATAAAAGAGAGTACTTGAAAAGAAAGAGATAGGTAGGATCCCTTACCTCAAGTCTGACTTGTTCTCGTTCTTTCTTTACATTCCTGAATAATAAACTTAAGTCAATTTATAATTTCTCAAGGAATTACTTTAGAGTTTATTATTCAATTAATATCAAATATTATCATGTTATAATAATTATTTTATTATGTGAGATCATATCATATGTTTTGTTGATGTTCGATACATGAGTCAAAAATAAACTCCTTATAATTACAAGTTGTTAATGAGGTAAAATATACATTATATCCAGAATTATATTCATGATGTAGATATAATATATATCATATATATCCATTATATATATTCATTTATAATATTACATAACATTTAGAGATAAGAAATGAAATGCACCGTTTATAGAGACGGTAAGCCGTACGTACGCATGAACGCTACTTTCATTTCTATTTCATATTTAATGGAATGGAATCATAATGATATAAAGGTATATTATAATTCAATTATAATATAATATATAATATTATTAACTCCATCCTTTACACATCCCACATATGGAATTAACGAATCAAATCACTTTGAGGGGGCGGTAGTCCGCACTTCCTAAAATGAAGATATCACGTTTACCCATAATGGAAACCATAAAGGTATGCCATAAATGAAAAATACATAAGTTTAAGAAAAAAATATACACATTATATATCATATATAAATATAGTTACATCTTAATGGCCACCTTTGAAGGTGTTAAAATAATATTGAACAATCATCGTTTCGTGAGGCAGTAATTCACCATCCACAGAAACAGTATGTTCTTTAACCATTAGACGGAGGTGTGTGGAACTGTTGCTCGAATACTTATTATAAAAACATCCTAGTATATTTAAGATACTGGTTTTGTTACAAAATAAATTAATAAAAAGATTTTAGGGGTTTGGAGAAGCAAAATAAAAGAAAAGAACATTAGAGAATACTTTACCTTTAAATCGGGTAACTCCCCTTGGTTTGAACCAAAAGGGTTTCTTGAAGATATTTCTGCCTAAGGTGAGGTTTAAATGATGAATGGAGAGATGTGGAGAGATTAAATGGGCATGGGTTGGCTGATAAAAAGGCTTGAGAGGTGTGGGTAAGGAGGTAGAGGTGGGGGCCTTTTATAAGAGGAGAGGAGGGGCACTCTTGGAAAGTTATAAAATGTTACTTTATATTAAAAAGATTTCGGATTTTAAAGGTCCCACATTGATATATTTCTAGGATAAGGTTATAAGGGTTCTAAATATAGTCATCAAATAGGTATTTAACAAGTGTAAGTTCTAGATTTTACATTATCTTTTCATTTTATTTAAATCGTTCATTAATGAGGTAATCGCTGCATCATCATGGTGTCATAAAAAATTTAATTTATTTAATGTATAAAAATTATAAAAAAAATACTATGATGTAGGAAATATTTTTAGCTTTAAAATGAGTATTTATAGTCTAATAGATCATTTACATAGACAAAATTAATTTTTTTTACTTGGGTGATACATTCTTTTGTGATATTCTCCATTCTTTAAAAATAAAAAGATAAAGTGTCACTATCACCCAAAAGTGATTCCATGGGGCCCCAAAGTTTGGAACAAGACATACCATGGTCAGCCATGAAACAACCAGTAGCATTAGGACACATGTTGGGGTCATTTGTTATTATTATTATATTCTTTTATTATCCTTAACTACCCGATTACTAATTAATCACATTAATTAAAGATAATTACCATCATTACTATTCATAATGTCCAAAAACAAAAGAGTCTTAATTAAATAATTTGTACCTTCTTATTTCAAATATAGAATCCATTTTACCAAATTCCAAACACAGAAATTGCGATAAATAATTTAAAAAATAATTCCCGTTGTCAAAACAAATTGCGGGTTTTTTTGAAGCAATATCTATAAAAAGTTTGGAACTTGTTTATGTCTATTTTAAAAGTGAAATTAATTCTAATGACCACCATTGAATTAAATAGTAAAAATATATTATAATTAAATTTTAAAACAATTAAAAATATAATCTAACTATATTATTAAATTAGATGAAAAAAGCAGTTTTGAAGTAAAATGTAGTATTTTCACTATTCATTAAAAGAAATGAACATTGTCAGAAAAATACCAAAAATTTATCCAAAGTAAATTTCAATGTCCCAATAACAAAGAATAAGTTTATTTTGAAAAATAGAGCTTATAAAATTTTCAAAAGTTAGATTTAAAAAAAGTTCTCCATCAAAAGGCGGTAAAACAATCTTTTAAAATTATTAGAGTATTTATTCTTAAAATTGGATTCATTTGCATTTTAAGCCTCTAAAATTTATTGGATAAATGTAAAAATATATAACAAATATATTTAATCATTTTTTAGTTAGTTCTATTCATTCCCACCATTACAACGGCTAGGTGCTAACTATTATAATATTATTATATTATTAGTGTGCAACGTAAGATTTTCAAAGAAACTCGTTGTTGCGTATTGGGTACTCCATTGAGCATAGAATTCCCTTTAAAGTAATATTAATATTTTATTCACAAATAATGATAAAATTTAGAATGTAATATTATTTATTTACCTGGTATGTTACATCAACGCTTCATTAGTAGTGGAAAGTCCTTCGGATAGTCATGAGTCTTAACCCATGAAAAGATTTCTCATACTTTTTGGGATTGCAGGGGATTATTTAAATTCCCCTTTGAGGGAGAGGACTGACCCTCCTATAAGAACAAAAGAGGGTGCTGGTGAACAATCACAAGTTCATACTGGCTTGGCTACTCTTGAGAAGGAACCAACGTCTGTTCCCAGTACCACTCATGCTGCTACTACAAGGAGAGAAGAGCCTGCTTCTGGTAATTTAATAATGCTTCATAAGATGTTAAATGAAAACATCAACCGACTTTCATTATGTGATACTTTAGGTTCAACCCTGACACCGAAACATTTATCGGTCACTGCAGCTGATGCTGCAATGTTATCCGAAGAAGCTGTCTGGGGTCAGAGGTCGCAGAATAAGGGTCGGCAAGAAGATGTATCGAATGCTCTCACTGGTGAGACTAACCAGGAATCCGAGATATCATTAGATGAAATGATGAATCTTGGAGTATCTTTTGAAGATATTTTAGATAAAGTTCAATTACCATGTAATTTAGAGGATTTTGGACGTGAGTGTTATCCTTCGTCCTGTTAAAATAACTTCTTATTACATCTCTGACCATGATTGGTTCAAATATGCAGTTCCATATGAGCCAGATGCTGAACTGCCAATGCCCGAATGGGGCACAAACAACCCTACTATTGCAGAGACATTATCTCAAGTGGAGCTTAACCCAACAGATCTTCCTAAAATTCATCCTGAAAATATTGTTGAAGATAGGAAAGACGGGGAGGATCCTTCTCATGTTGCTGATCTACCGTTGGATAAGGGATAACAATATTTGAGACTATACTTAATTTGAAAGACATCCAATCAAATTTTGTTATCCTTTAAAACTAACCAAAGCTTTCAATTGATTATGTAGGGCCATCAATTTCATTGGTTAGATCTGGAGGTGAAGCCTCAGCCTCCGCCCCAACGGGAATAGAAAGTGAAGTAACATAGGTTAGGGGGGAAGGAGCAGAACATGGAACTTCCCTAAGCGCATTAATCCCGGATTATATTCCCCCCTGTGATAGTGATGCTGAGTCAGACCCAGAGTTACAAAAGGCGCTCCAAGTTTCACGATGCAAGGCATGGCAGAACATATGGAAGATCATATCTAAAGTTCCTCTTGAAGAGCTGTCATCGAAGATCCCCCGACTATCATCCATGTTCATCATGTTTGGACTTGGCAGTTTTGGATATCAAGATATCCATGCCATGGTGAAACAAGTCATCTTAAGAAGGAAGCAAGAGAATAAGTACCGTCAAGATTTAACCAGGGTGAGGCAGTTGACCAATGTCAGTGAATTTGAGGCTGTGGTGTCCCGAGCTAAGGCTGGTCATGTTTCCAAGTTAAAGGAGCTGAAGCATAAGATCAAAGAGAAAGTCATCCAGCAGATGCACCATCAGCAACAGTTAGATTCTGTTACTGGGGAACTTTATTAGCTTAATAATTCACTGGAAAGAGTTCAAAAGAATGGTATGAAAGCCATTGTAGATTCCAAGAAATCACTCCATCAATATGAAAAGAGTGATGCTGGTAGAGTGCATGAGCTTTAAGTGGCTGTTGATGAATCTTGGGATACCGTGAATCAAGTGAAGAGTTATGTTGACAACCTTTTGTAATTCTCAGAAAAGAGAAGAGACTCCAGTCTGTGGATGTCCTTCTAACTCTTGTGCATCAATGAAGAATACTTTCATCTTCAATAATTTGTGCCTGCATTTTCTTTTGCTACCTACTTTAAATTTTTACCTAATCCAATGGGTCTAGTAAGCATAGTTTGATTTTTAACAGGATTGTAAAAACAACCCTACAAACCTTGAATCTTTTTAATTTCTCAATATTACCTAAATCATACAAAATGTATGTTTAGTGATTTGGGACTTGACTTTTTTTCAGAGTTCCCTTTTCTTTTGTGGGTAGTTTAAAGTCGTGCATGTAGGACATAAAAAAGGCTAATGTTTAAGGTAGAAATATCTTTGACCGAATGGATTAAAATTAACTAAATTCCTTGATAATTTATCTGAAAACATATTAGCATATTCAAGTATGATGGAAAATATGTAAAATATGACTTAAGAAATTTTGAATATGAGGAATGATACGAAAAAGGGATAAAAGGCATTATAAGAAGTATTTCCCAATAATGAAGTTACCATTATTTAACAAACCTGTTAGGGGGTTGAATTATGCAGGGCCACTTAAGGGCATTGACTGCATAGTCAAATAATAGCATCTTTTGGCTGACAGGTCCGTTATGTAGACTACTTATGCAAGGCCACCTAAGGGGACGTGCTGCATAGTCAGGAAAAAGAACTCTCAGAAATTTAATTTTCTACTGCTAAAAAACTAGTGGAAGTTTATAGAGATTCAAATTTTCTAAAGCATAGAGTTTGCTGTATAGAGAGAGGTACTTGAGTATGGAGAAGATATTTCCAATAAAAATTGTCTAAGAAATGAATGAATGTCACTCCTATGAAGGTCTGACCCAAACGTAGGGAAAGGAAATATAAACCATAGACTTGAATACTTTCAGATCATGAAAAAGAGTATAGGACAAATATGTTAAGGATGCATATTTTTTTGCGGATCTCTACATATTGTCGTCAATAAAACTAAGGAAAAAGAGGTTTTATTTCCAAGAATGAAGTTACCACTATTTGAAAAACCCGTTAAGGGGTTGAATTATACAGGTCCACCTAAGAGAATTGGTTTCATAGTCAAATAATAGTATCTTTTGGCTGACAGGTCCGTTATGTATACTACTTATGCAAGGCCGCCTAAGGGCACGTGCTGCATAGTCAAGCAAAAGAACTCTCGAGAATCGGACATTTTGTGACCAGAAGTCAAGAAAAGGGATATGAAGATATGGAACTATTTAAGGTTAGGAGTATGAAACATGAAAATGAGTATTGTTCAATGCATAAAATAGATACACAGACCAATTATAACCATAATCATGTTGTGGATGGGTCCTGAATTGAGATATTGGACTTCACTACATATCACATTAGAATAAGAATCAAGCCAAATGTAGTTCTTTAAATATAGTTTAACGTCATGTGGGACGAGAGTATAGAAGATATTAGTTTAGGGTCATAGAGATCAGACCATAATAATGAATACACCATGTGTTTTTTATAAACCTGACGTGAATGAAAACTAGGGTTTTCATACCACATTCATCTTTTCACAGGGGGAATTTTCAGCCAAGGGACTGAAAGTGAAATTTGGGGTTACACCCAAAGAATTGGGGCTGGATTCGAGGGACGCTCGAACATTCCTACGTATCCCATAAGGATGGGAATCAAGCCTCACGTAGTTCTTGAAATACCCTCTGTATAGATTTGGTTTGTACAAGTGAAGGGTGAAAATGAAACTTTAGTGCAATGATGGTTTGACCCAAGATAAAAGGTTTGGGCATTTCCATGTATGCACGTAGTCTTTGGAATATAACATGATTGGAGATCAATGTAAATAATGATTCCCTCTTAGGGGAGGGTATCAAAGAATGTTGTAGTTTATTGTCGTACAAGACAAAAGTGTGAATATTTTAAGGTCATATGCATGGACCGTGGTGAACCAATGTAAAAATATTGGTTCTGGGGGATGCTTCACAGATCAACATCATATGAGATAGAGGTGAACCGACGTGAAGAGATTGGTTTTGGGATTGAACCTCGGGAGGTTGCCTACGTACCCAGCCTAGAAGGCAAGGATCAAAGTCCGCGTAGTTCAATTAAAGAATGAATTGGTGGTCAAGTTGTTTATGAGGACAACGATATAAAAAGAAAGTGTTGGGACTTATGCATGGTTAGAAGCCCATAGAAGGTGTTATGGTTGAAGTTTTAATCTAAGATCACATGATTCATACTCGGTGTGAGAAACAAGAGGTAGAAATAACCCCAACAATGCACAGTTTAATGTCATGTTAGATGTATAAGGGACTGAACATAGTTTAACATCATGTTGGACGAAAGGGGACAATACAGTTTAATGTCATGTTAGATGATGGAGTGATGTACAATTTAGCGTCATGTAACTATGACGTATGGCTATGCAGTTTAATGTCTTGTAGTGAGGACAATGGGGACATATTTTAACGTCATGTTGGACGTATTAGGGACTTTTTCACAGTTTAACATCATGTTGGACGATGGTTATGCAGTTTAAAGTCTTGCTGGACATAAGATATTCTGTACAGTTTAGCACCATGTAGCTAGGATGTCACAGTTTAACTTCATTTTGGATGTATAAGGGACTATGCAGTTTAAAGTCTTGCAGCAAGGGAAACACAGTTTAACATCATGTTGGACGATGGCACAGTTTAACATCATGTTGGATGATGGAACAGTTTAACGTCATGTTGGATGATGGCGTGAATAGTTTAAGGTCATATGCATAGAAAGATATGATGTATTTGTGTTATACAAAATAATTCTTTAGAAATTTGGCATTGGTTGGAGTAGTGATGAGTTCTCCATCCATTGAGATTAAAGAATAAGCTGCATTGGAGTAGACCTTATGTATTGAGTAAGGTCCTTCCCATTTTGCCTCAAGCTTGGGAGGTTTCTTTCCTGGTATCATTGGAGTTCTGAGAACCAATACCAATTCTCCCTGAATAAATTAACGAAGATGAACTTTTTTGTTGAAAGCTCGTGCTATTCGATTCTGATAGACTTCTAAATAGTGTAGGGTGCACAACCTTTTTTCATCTAATCATTCCAAGTCATCCAATCGCTTTTGAGATTGTTCATCTGTAGATGACTGATCACAAATGGCTATTCTCCATGGGAAAGACTGCGTCTGTTCCATATACCAATGAATATGGAGTTGACCGTGTTGCAGTACGGGTGGTGGTCCGATAATCCCATAAATCATGAAAGAGTTTATCAGGCCATGATTTATTATCTTTATCCACCATCTTTTGTAGTATGTTTGAAAGAGTATTTTTGAAGGCTTCTATTTGGCTGTTGGCTGCTATATGATACCGAGATGAATTATTGGATTTGATGTTGTATTCTTGATAAAACTTCCTTACCTCGGATGAACAGAATTTGGTGCCATTGTCCGTCAATATGGTATGAGGGAAACCAAATATGGTAATGATGTTATACTTGATGAAGCTAACAATACATTTAGAACTAACTTATTTAAGAGGTATTGGCTATGCCCATTTGGAAAATAAGTCAGTAGTAGTAAGAATATACTTAAACTGCTTGGTTGTAGCTGAAGGGTAAGGTCCCACCACATCCATTCCCCATGTGGCAAATGGTCATGAGTATTTAGTTGTATGAAGCAACTCTGGGGGTTGATGAATGAAGTTGGAACATACTTGGAAAGAATGTCACTTTTTCGTGAAATCAACACAATCTTGTATCATTGAAGGCCAAAAGTATCCAAGCCTTCGAATTTGATCAGATAGTCTATGTCTAGACTGGTGGGAACCACATACTCCTGCTTGTACTTCTTTCATGACAGCCATTGTCTCTTCACAATAAATTCCTCTGAAGAGAATTCCATAAAAACCTCTTTCATAGAGAATTTTCTCAAGGTGATTTGGGCTATCATAAAGAGTAAAATTGACCACACGTTGCCATACTTGTTCTTTCCCAGCTCTATCAGGTGGAAGTGTTCCATTTTGAAGGTATTCCCTGATAAGTGTCATCCATCCTATAGTATGACCATATGGTTCAGGAATGGGACTAATTTCATTAATTTCCTCTGTTATGCTTTGAACATAAGGTGAAATTGTATGACGGTGGGCAATACTGATGATTGTATCGTCCCGATTTAGATCTGCCAAAGCTGTGGCTATATTAGCCAGTGCATCAGCTTGGGCATTTTGTGATCACAGGACATAATAAAATGTAGATTCTAAAGGAAATTCTACCATTAACTCTCTGATGTAATCATACAAAGGGATTAAATCTTCTTTTTTGATGGCATAATCCTCATCAACTTGTTTGATTACCAGTTCTGAATTACCTTTCACCTTTAAGTGATTCACTTGTTCCTGAAGCGCCAACTCCAATCCTACGATGAGAGCTTAGTATTCTTCTTCATTATTTGTACTTCCTTCCCACAATAAGAAGGAATAAGATAGCACTTCCTTTTCCAGAGAAATGAGTACAATTCCTAACCCAGCTTTGTTGAATTTAGGATCTTCCATTTTCTTCCCTTTTGGACTTCTAGAAGCACCATCAAAGTACATTTCCCATTTTTGAAGATTATCTTGAATAGAAAAGACTTCTTCATCAGGAAGTTCAATATCTAAAGATGTATCTTCTACTGAAGGGTGTTCAACTAGGAAATAAGCTAGAGCTTGGCCCTTTATTGCCTTTTGAGACACATACTGGATATCAAATTGCTGCAAAATAACTATCCACCTTGCCAGACATCCTGTAAGCATTGGACGACTAAGGATGAATTTGAGCGGGTTATTGCGAGATACCAATTGGACCTCGTGATGTTGCAGGTAGTGTCTCAATTTCTGAACTGCAAATATTAATGCTAGGTAGCACTTATCAATACTTTAATATCAGGTCTCTACTTCAACCATAGTCCAACTGAGATAGTAAAGGCTGTTTTCATTCCCATCATCATTCTTTTGGGCAAGGAAGGCACCCAATGATCGCTCTAAAGCTATCACATAAAGAATAAATGGCCTTCATTCAACAGGTGGCATTAATACCAGTGGACTCAAGAGATATTTATTGAGAATATTGAATGCTTCTTGACATTATTCAGTCCACTGGTAAGTGACTCCCTTATTCATCATTTTAGTGAAGGTTAAACTTTTGCCTGCTAAATTGGCGATGAAACGCCGAATATAGGATAAGTGTCCTTCAAGTACTCTCAATTATTTCAAATTTCAAGGAGGTGAAATACCAAGGATTGACTTTGTCTTCTCAGGATCAACTTCGATGCCACGATGATGTACAACAAAGCCGAGAAATTTTTCAGAGGTCACCCCAAAATCACATTTTAAGGGATTCATCTTCAAATTGTGTTATCGAAGTTTGTGGAATATGATTTCAAAATCAGCCAAGTGATTGGAACGTCTTCCGGATTTAACCACAAAATATTCCACATAACATTCAATAAACTTCCCTAAAAAGGGTTTGAAGATACGGTGCATGACACGTTGATATGTTTCACCTGCATTATTTAGGCCAAAGGGCATTACCCGATAGCAAAACACACCCTGAGGGGCTATGAAGGCTGTAGATTATTCATCTTCTAGATCCATTCATATTTGATTATATCCAAAATATCCATCCATGAAGGAAAGTGCTTCATAGCCAGATATTACATCAATTAAGAGATCTATGATCGGAACTAGAAAATCATCCTTGGGATAATGCCGATTAAGATCTCTGAAATCAATGAAAACTCTAATTTGTCCATTATTATTTTTCATAGGAAAAATATTAGCCAACCACTTGGGATATTGAACTTCTCTGATGAAGTTATCTTTGATAAGCTTATCCACTTCAGCTTTAATTTTGGAAGCATAAGTTGGGTGTGTTCCTCTTGAGGCTTGCTTAAATCCCCGATGTTCTTCTGGAAAACCCAAACGATGAGTAGCAACATCAGGATCAAGCCCGGACATTTCTGTATAGTTCTAAGCAAATATATCTCTATTTTTCTTCAAAAATGAAATATACATTTCCTGCTCTTCAAGAGTCATGGCCGCACTAATTAAAGTGGGGTGTGGATCTTCTTTTTTACCCAGATTTATTTCTCTGAGTTCATCAACAATGGTAGAGATACCATCTTCAAAAGCTGGAGGAGCATCCCTGAGATATTCCTCTTGTTCTTCAACATGTGTTATTTCTTCTGTTTCTACTTGCATAGTAGATGATGAAACAAAATTTCCAGGATCAAGAGAGATGTTAAAATTTTAACATATTGAAGAAGAGGCTTCCATTTATGACCCTATTGATGATAAAGGGTCTTCCTTGGGTAATAAAGAGGAGATGATGGATTGAGAATCAACATCATTGTTCACCTCTGACATTGCTATAACTTCTTCTGGCCTAGTTGGCGAAGTATAGACTTGCTGGATTTCAGTGGATGAAATGAAGACATCTCTATTTGAGCTTTCATCATTGCCTGGTGAATCACCAATTTCTCCCATGCTGTCTGACTTGATTTCCGTAATTGATATTATGGAAGTTTCCATAAGAGTATTTTGATTTGGGTCTATCCTTTAAATTTGACTGATAAGCAACACATAATCTGTACTCACATGTATGAATGGGTTTACTGGAATCTTTTCCAAACCATATGGAGCATTAACCTTGGTAACCTCCTTTGTTGTGGATTTCTCCTTACCCTTCATGTGATAGAATTCTACCTCAATGTATTGAGATTCACATGTTTTGAAGGGGGATTTATCACCATAAAATGTCCCAATTTTACCATTGAAACAATATTTGAGTCATTGATGGTATGATGAAGGGATATCCACATGTTGATGTAGCCAAGGTCTTCTAAGAAAAATATTGAAAGCCGTGTCATATCGAACAACCATGAAATTTGAATTGGATACAAGATCTCCAAACTGAGTTCTGAGTGTGATCTCACCCAGAGGTTCTTGTTCATTTTTATCATATCCTTGAAACATCAAAGTAGAAGGAAATAAATCAAATTCGGTGAGGCCCAATCGATGATGTGTACGAATGGGGATGAGGTTGACTCCTGAACCATTATCAATGAAAACTCTTTGGATGTCTACATCATTGACCTTTCCAGATAAATACAAAGGTCTAATATGTCCATGCACAACATCATCTTCATATTCATCTGTGAAAGATATCACTGCATGGAATTCTGTAGGATTATTCTCTACATGGTAGACTTCTGCCGCAACAATTTCTATTTGGAATTCACAAGGACTTAACAAAGCCTTGATGAGTGCCTCCCGAAGATCCTTTGATAGATTTAAAACATCCATAATTGATAACTTGACCGGTACTTGGGCTAAATGTTTCAAGACATCATATTTTTGATCCAAAGCTCTGTGTTTCCCAATAAGAACATGTGGTTTCGTAGGTGCCTTAGAAGTTGATGTTTGGAAGTAGATACTTCCTGTATCGGGGTAGGAGTTGGAAATAATTCTGGATTTGGAAGATTAGAGCAACTAGGTCTATTTACTTGCTGAGAGAAAGAAGGTGGAACCTCTAACTGATCCTCTAGAATAACTTTTCCAGGACTGAATCTGCTATTGGCGGAAGAATTTGCATGTTCTTGTTGAGCCCGCTGAAGGGCTCTGCCACGAGTTTCTGCTGCATATACAGTTCTACCAGGGCTAGAATTGAAATAGTGGCTTCTGGGATATCTGCGTCTTCCTCTGTATCCCAGACCTTTGGAACTCCCTCTAATTCCTCTATTTGACACAGGGAACTCAGGCTTATCAGGATTGAAACTGTGACTGGCATAAGGATTTGTTAAATGAATCATGTTAATATAACCAAAGATCAAATCTCCTTCCGAGGAAGACTCTTCCTGATTATCCAGTTTAGGTTGTGCCGTTTGGTGGGGCAGTGCCCGTGGATTCGAAGTAGATGGAATAAAATCTTCCAGAGTCAAAGACAGCTTGGGATTTGACACGATCTCATCTTATTCTAACTGTTCCTCTTTATTTGAATTATGCTATTTCTTTGAGGATTTTCCCTCTGATGAAGAGAGTTTTGTTGTGGAATTCATAGTAGAAGACACAATTGGTTTCTTCAATTGAATTCTCAAAATGACATGAGTTTGGTTGATCATTTTCCTGACCATCCAATCATCATATTTATGTGAATTTTTATTTTTGACTTCTTACCACTCACCTTCTTCCTCTGGATTTGTAGTAGTAACACATGCTACCTGAGCTGAAGAACCTTTCAATTTGACTTGTACCGAGTCCACCATTTTTTTCAGGAGGTCTTTGAAGAAAAAACACTCCTGAATGGGATGCCCCAACATCTGATGAAATGGTAAATAGTTGGGACGGTCTTCATATCCTTCCTTGTTTGGCCTTTTGGGCCTGGGCAATTGAACCAAATTATTTTCCAGATCCGAAATGAAGTAACCAGGAACTTGTTCATTTCGTAAAGAGTAAACTTTTCTCTTCAGATCCTAAAATTTCTTCAATCTTTGATCTCTTTGATCATCTTGACGAAACTGCCTCTGTTTTTGATGCTCAGGAGGAAGAGCCCTTTGATAAGATTAATGTTTTGAATTAGAATAAGGTACAGGTGCTTGTTTAAGCATAATTGTAACAATCTTTGCTTTACCCATTCTCCTTCTTGGAGCTGATGGAATTACACAAGTTTTATCCTTAGTCTTCATAAGAGAGTCTTCAATCTGCTGAGCGATCGAAGTAAGGTCTCGAAACCCTCCTGTGTATTTCATAGGGATCAATGGTGTGCGTAACTCATCACGCAAAGTTTCCACACACATTGGAAAAAAATCCTCCTAAGGGAGTTCTAAGCTTAGGGAATATGTTAATCCCTTCCAATGAGCAATGGAATCCTAAACTCTTTCATTCTCCCTTTTCTTAAAATTTGTAAGATCGAAAACTGTTGTCTTTGGCTACGTTGAGCAGAATTAAAGAAGAAATTGTTGACGAAGATCTTCCCATCTAGTAATTGACCGGGATTACAAGCTTGTATACCAGACAAAGGAAGGCCCTTGTAATGACTATACAAAACACCTGAGCTTAACTGCTTCTTGTTGCTGAGGGGTTCCCATCATAGGATCACAACGAGAAACAAAATGTGTTAAGTGTTGCTCTGGGTCTCCCGAACCATTAAATAATGTGAATGTGGTACTTGCAAAATTTGATGGGGGAGGAATTGCATCAACCCATTTAGGGTAAGCTCTCTTTTTTGGTTGAATTTGAGCACATTTTACCTCCATAGCTTCCAAATGAGCTGTTAATGACTCAATAGTAGTTATTAACTTTTGAGACACATCTGGTTGAGCTTTGAACTGAGAAGGTACAATAACCAGAGTTTGGACAGATGTGGTAGCTGGTACTACAACTGATGGTAGCACCACCGATTGTTGTTGCGCATGACCCATAGGACTAGACCTGTGAGGGTGTACTGGTAAAGGAGGATACTCTTGATCCATCTCAGTAGCTACAACAAATTCCCTTGGCTGACTGACTCCAGCATGCTTAGGAGGAAGACTACCTTGAAGTAGTTCTGCATTCAACCTCCTTAATTCCTTCATCTCTTCCTCTTGTTGTGAGAATATTTTCTCTAGTGAGAGTGATTGGCCTTCTCCATAGGGAGGGTGTAATGCAACCTGATTCATTCCTTTCCCCTTGTTGGATGCCTTTCGGAGAGGGGGAAGTTGGTTACTTGAAGGAATACCTAGATTCTGAGTAAACCTTTGGTTTCGTGTACGCACACCTTCTTCATTTGTGTTTGTGTGTAAAACTTCTTGAGAAGTAATTTCTTCATCTAATCCTTCTGAATGAGCCTCATCTGGGGGATCAGAAACAACAGGATTGATGACATTAATTTATGCATAATGCATTGCATCCCTTCCATTGACATTTCTAAGATACTGTCTTTTTCCATGTCCTTGATGAGACACTTCCTTTTGTTGATTTGATCCCTCAGGAACTTCTTGACGAACCGTAATTTGAAGGGAATCTCTTGATAATTTAGCTCTTCATTCCTCTTGTGGCTTCTTCCCTAATCGAGAGAAGACTGAATTTCTCTGAGGAAGAAATTAAGGATTTGAAAAAGTCCGTAGTCTGGTGGACTGGGGCTGTTTCTGCTATTCCTGCTCAACTCATTGAATCCTATTTGTTGATTCTGAGGGTTGGGTTAAAAGAGTACCAAGTCTAGAAAGCTGGGGTGGTTCTTGAGATTCTATATCTGAGAATTTCTTAAAAGATCTCCTAATATTGTAGACTTTAGTCCGTAAATTGGATGGATGCATCAACCTGCATCCACTCAAATCACCTGGCTCAAATGAACACTGGATGATTTCTAACATTTCTGTCACTTGATGATGTTCACATTCTAAACGAGAAGCCTGTTCAATATTCTTGTTTTCCTAATGCAAGAGTAATTCGACAACTTGTTCTCTGTATTCCTGATTTTGAGAATAACTAGTTGGGGCTTGTTCTTGAGCGAGCCTTTGATTACAAACAAAGTAAATTGGCTGTGGCCGTCCATGGGAAATAACATTAAATGAGACCATTTTCGGTGGGTTTTGTTGGATGGAGAGTATAGTGAAATGTAGTGCTCCATGAACAACCCATCCTCTGATATGAATACTTTATGGGGCATTGGAAATTAACTGGCGCAATCTTCTTAGTGCACCAAGGCATGAACACTGAAGGGCTCTCTACTTCTTTTCAGCCTTAGGATATCGAGAAACTGAGAGAGAGGCCAAATCAATTTGGTGTTGTAACCCTTCTATTATCTTGACATGATTTTCATATTCATCATAAGATAATATTTTCTTTTTCAATTGAAAAAGAGTTTTCCACATGTTGAGACGAATATCATGAATACAATCTTCCGTCAACATCTCTGGAATGTCATACTGAGAGTCAACCAAAGGCCAAAACATGACTGGCACTTCACCTTTCACCAGTTGTTTTCTCATATTCAACACTTCCTCTTTATCATTCGATGAAGATTATTCTACCTGATTAGACCAGAGATGGTGATTACTTGTTGGTTTATCAGATTCAACAAGATTGGTAGATAATTCACTGATCAAACTAGAAGATGAATGACCCAGGTGTGGTTCGGAGAATGACCTAAACCCCGGGTTATCTTCTGACTGAGAAATTATTTCACCTATTAGCGGTAAAGCACCAGACATGAATGGATTCACATTTTCAAGTGCCTCAAGATAAGAGGGCCTTCTCTTCACTACATTGTCCATTGGATAATTTTCCAGGAAATGTGAATTACTACTGCAGATAGGAATTTCGCAGCTAAATTCATCATCATGGGGAGGACCACCATGGTGGGTTACAGCAAAAGATGAAACATTTTTCTCCTTGGTCTTCTGGAAACACAAAGGGTTCTTGTGGCTCTCATCTGAAGATAAAACTTCGAGATCGACCGAACTTTAATGAATAAAGCCTTCATGAATAATTGTATGATGAATACCTTTGGAATTAATGTTCCCACTATTGGGAAATGAGAGAGTAGAATATTTAGTTGCAACAGATAATTGTCCGAGTGCATCAAGAACTCCAGCATCGAGTAAGGCCTTATTACAGATTGGACCTTGATTTCTTGACTGTGCTGGATGGGTCTTTTTCTTAGACACCTTATTACTCACTTTGGGAACCACTTTTTTAAAAAAGTGGTTATTATAGGCAGGTGTATATGGCTACTCAAGATAAATAGTCAAGTTAGGCTGATTATCTCTACTCAAATCAGGTGAATGTGCCTGACTTGGTTGTCTGCATGACATGGGGGAGTATGCCCCACAACCCTCTTGGACTAGAACAGAGGTGCGTGTCTATTCCAGAGTGATATGTTGATATGTCACTCCACTGGTAGGGATAGATTTTCATTTCTTTCCCTGTGATGCTGCTGAAGCTGTTATAATATTCTGACAGGCATCCAGAATATGAGCAGGGATTTTCTTCTACTATTTCACCATTTTCAGAATGTGCTTGGTGACTTCAGCTGCCAGAATGGGGATATATGTCCATTATGTTCTTGGAGTAGGTGTGTGTTTCTGCTCCTGTCCTCCTTTTCCTGTCAGTGAATTCTGACAGTACTCATGTGTGGGGGCAGAGAGTTGAGTCTGCCTTCTGTTTGTCATTAGGGATTTCCAATTGACTTCTCCAGGTGCTACCAAAAGATACTATTGGTAGGCTTGATCAATATTAGCAGGTGTAGGTGCCTGCTGATTGCACTCCGCCAAACTTGGTTGATGAACTTCCTTTAATACTGGAAGACGAGACTTCTGGAAGGATTGATGAGTGTAAGTAGGTGTATGTTCCTGTTTACTAGTTGTCAACACATTGGGTTGGCAGGCTTCATCGTATGTAGTCAGATGAGCCTGCTGACTAGATGATGATTTATAAACAGGTGTATGTTCCTGTCTATAGTACTCCGTCGGAATTTCCTGGTGGGAATGGCGTGCTACTGCCAGACGAGTCTGCTGGACAACGGAATTAAAACGGACGAGTGTGTGTGCCTGCTCATTGCTTTCCACCAAGTTAGGTTGGTTGACTTCTCCAAAAATGGCAGAGATAAGAACCTGATCACTATTGACCAGATTTAGCCTCTGCCGGTTCATCTTGTGGACTCGGGTATGAGGAACCTGAGCCGAACCCCTGAATACGATACCCTCATCATGTTGAGGGTGCACTGCCGCACGAGTCTGGCGGTGATTGTTGATGGGAGCCCTTGGGAAGGACTCCTGTCTCCTTGAATTAAGGCCTTCAGTGACCTTCTCATTCACCTCCCCAGAATATGGGAGGGACTGGTGATTTCATTCCAGGTATAATGACCCAAAACGGTTGGAAACGGTGGTTGACACCACTTTCTTCTTGATCGCTGGTCGTCGTTATCCGGACAACCAGGGTGAATTATTGACTTGGAGGGCTTATCGGGTGGCCTCCAAAGTCGTAATGGTACCGTGTTGATGGTATTACTTAACCAGTTCATTTGATACCCAACGTTGAAGATGCTGAGTAGGTTATGTCGTCCTCAGAGCGGACGAAGATCCAGCATGAGTAGCAACAGAGGTATTCACAGGTGTGAACTTTAGGGAAGCCATTTCTGTAACATAGAAGATCTTGGAAAAGAGTTCATGTTTGATATAACATACATAATCAAGATAAGTTCGGCCACTAAATATTTTGGATGAGCACATATGTTATTAATTGTTTTGTTGGCCCTCTCATTGAGTTTAAATAGGGGCCTAACAAATAAGTAAAACATCATTTTAATTTGGTTAAGGATTCACATCGGGTACACCATTTTTTGATTCCTCTGGAAATGGGGACGACCTCATTGGTTTAAGGATCAAACATTCCAATAAGTTTCTAACGGTTTTGTTCATAGAACCAGAAACATCCAATGATTCTATATCCATTTAGACCTACTTTCCAAAGGTAGGTGCTCATTAGTTGTGAACCTATGAGGCTTAAGAATTTTCAATGGTCGAGAGGATGGGAGGTCGGACTCATCAAACCTTTTTAAGGGGAATTATTGTCTACTCTGGGACCCTCTTTATAGATTTAATTTATGTTTGTGAATCCTTATTAAAGTAACAAGTATGAAAATGAGCTTCCCTTTAGAACTAATAATCAATGATTAGTATATAGAAGATTTAGAGAATCTTTTATATGTATTAGAGGTTCTTCATCGATAGGGAATCATCTGTATTTGTTAGATATTATTAGTCAATGGTATCCTTCAACACATTATATAGAAATCTCTTGGTCATTATGATAACCATATTGGTTTTAAATCCACTCAGCAGGGCACTTGAAGTTTATTTTCATTCAGAAGGACATGGATTATTTTAGAGTTGGGATCATACCCGCAGATGGGATAAGTACGTATACTTATTTAGAAAAGGAATCAGAATCCACATAGTTCGAGTAAAGAAGTATGAGGTCTATTTATGATTGATGGCTCAAAGAAAGATGTCATAATTACTTTTACGCTCTAAGCTCACGTGAGTCATGATCGGTGTGAGAAATAAGAGGTATTGGTAAAACCTGACAATTGTGCCATGAAAGATGTAATCATAATAAATGATGTGGCTCTTATGTATGTATGACTGCCCAGATAAATGAATATTAGGATTTACTTCAGGGAAGAAACCTGGGAACAAGGTCCATAAAGGTATATGTTCTTTATGGAAATTTGGATACTTAACTTAGGACTTAATCCTGAAAAGGATGCCCAAGTTAGAGGGGACTTATGATTTGGTTTTTTTCCTGAGAAGGAATCCTAAATCAAAAGTAAATTATGACTGGGGCTTACTCTTGAGAAGGAGGCCCAGGTTAAAGGGACTTGTGACTGGGGCTTACTCCAAAGGAGGATACCTAGGTTAAGAGAACTTGGACTGGGGATTACTCCTAAAAAGGAGGCCCAGGTTAAGGAACTTGGGGCTTACTCCTAAGGAGGATTCCCATATTTGGTAATTTGAGATTGGGACTTACTTCAGAAAAGGAGGCCCAAGTTAAAGATCCTATCATCTTGAAGGACGAGGTTGAATGAATGAAATCTCTAACCTTAGTGACATAAAGAGATGTAAATCACTAGGTTTTTAGAGATATTCCACAGAATTCCTTTCAGATAAGGAATCCAACTAAGGAATCATTCCATAAATGGATATGAAGAGGATTATGAAGGCTAAATATTGAAGAGGAGATGTAGATTTGAATAAGAGAGGTGAATAGGCAGAAGGGGCACCCAAAAAGAAGTAGGCGCACATGTCCTGTTGGGGCGCGTAGGTACTGGTCATGTAGGTATACCTGCGCGACACATAGGTACCTACACGACGGTAAAACCATAGGGAAATACTTGGGTGAGGCTTGGATCAATCCCTTAGTATTACCCCTAGAGGCTTTAAAATGAGTGGCACACAGGTTCTGTTGAAGGGATAAGGTGACGCACAAGTGTCTTCATTTCCATGAAGGGTTAGACACTTAGGCGCGCAGGTGTTGATGAATTTCAACACTTAGTCCTTGTTTCCCCTCTTTAGATCTTCTGTTATAGGTAAGAAATTACCATAGAAGTGTTTGGAAGGCTTCGAGAAGAGACTAGGGCACCGAGTGCTCAAATATGAGTTTATGAATTTTTCGTACTCCTTTTTGGGGGGCCCACAAGGGGTATTTATAGGCTGCTTAAGACCCTGGGTGAAAATCAAATAGAGAGCGCAAGTCACCTGCGCGCCCAATATGTGGCACGCAGGTATACCTGCACGACCATGATGAAACCTGCACGACCCATCCTTAACCAAATCATTCTTCATGCCTTTGTCAATTTTTTATGTTTCTTCAAAGTATGAATCTCTTTATGCTAAGGTATTCCCCTTTTTTAGTCATTAGACTATGTGACAGAAATGAGCGTCAACAGAGACCCATCTTAGAAAATCTTGTACTTTAAAGTCATCTTTTTCATGATAAGATGTGTATTGCGCGTAGGGGTGGTGGTTCAGATTCTTTATCCCAGAAGTGAGTGGGGTGCCCATCTATTTATTGGCAATCGGGGGCCAAAAGGCGTGAAGAATATGGCTTTCGTGAAAAAACTGACTGATCGGTTGGCCGTGCAGGAATTTTTTCATAGCGCACAAAACATATCAGGTGCATGTAAAATTTTGCGTTGTGTGGGAGGATTTACATGAACTCATCTGATTTTCTGTGCACCGTTTCTTCCTATCCCGGACTAGTTTTCTCGGACGAAATATGCCTTCAATTTTCCCAGAATGCCGGCCTGATGCTTGAGGTGGATTTTCAGTGTCTACAAATGCCCCCCCTCAGAATAGGATCTTCGAGGGAGTGTGGAGGTCAGATTCTGAGGGAAAATACGAAACTCCTGACCCCTTTCAGGTGGTGTGCAGAAAATCGAATATGTGGCACGTAATCATTTTTCACCCACACATAAAGTCTGATTCACGCCTATAAATACCCTTGAGAGTCCCATGGTCGGTACAGGATTTCTCGCGTGATTAGATCTGAATATTTTTTGAGTGTAAATCACGCCTGGCTTGCGCAGAATCTGATCTGTGTTGCATGGAATTCCCTGACATTGGTTGCAATTTTGCATGGGACATCCGTTTTCTGTGCCAATTTCTCGGTTTTTCATGCCACCTTCTTTTTTTGTGTGACCCACTTGTCTTTTCATATGGGATCCTGGTTTTTCCCCACTTTACCAAAAAATGGATGCTGATCAGGGTGACGCTGGGAGAGAAGTTTTGTATGCCGCTCAGAGGGTTGAGATGGTTGTGAATCATGTGGTCTATGGTGCCAAGAAAGTTTAATCTGATAACCAAATTCTCTTCAATATGATGAACCAAGCCCAGAAAAATTATATGCTTTCTGACAAACTTCCGATATGGGATTTTGGTATTTTAGAGAAGGTACCGGTTCCAAGATTTGACGTCAATACACTACAGTCATGGGTGATGCGCAAGGATGATCTTCTATGATACAACATCACAAACAATGTACATCCTGCCATAGAAACCAGACACATGGCTGTCTATGTCCTAAATCTGAGGACCAGAACCATCTTAGGAAGCTAGCCAGTCTTTGAGGATTCTCTAGCCCATTATGCAAGTACCTTCTGACAGAGCATCATTGATGATACCAAGGGCTGTATATAGGACTGGGACCTGAGGTCTGGAGGCAATTTCACAAGAGATTTGGCCATGGAATATTGGTTACGCCAATCATGCAACCAGTTTGGGGTAGAACTGCGGCACATCAGACTGTTTGAGGCGGTGTGGACATCGTAGTTCCATTTCTACCACCAACAATAACTAAAACTAGGGTTGTTTAGAATGTAGCCCCCTGATACCAAAACCTTCCAATATCATCATGGGGAGGTTGGTATCAGTCATTGGGATGTTGACGACATTGGGGGAATCCCTTTTTATGGGCATTAGTACAACAAGTTTATTCCCACAAAGAATATCTAGGGGGGACAGGTCGAAGACTCCCATCCTGACATGGAATCCATTAGATCTGGCCAAGGAGCAGCTGGCAGTCAAGGACTTCCTGAATTAAATCACCTATTCCAAGTAGTTCAGCCTGTTTCTGAAGAAGGACCCAAATATCAAGATATCGGGGTGGGAAAAATGGTGTCTGATCGCAGTGCAAAGGATCAAGAGTGGATCATATTGGAGGATCCTAGAGGTGGGGGAATATCAATCATGGGGCTTTAGTGCGGATGAATTTCGAGACCCGAACATACTATATAATGTATTTCATTGAAATTTATTTATTGGGTGGCTACTTCCAGTAAGGGACACAAGGATGGGAGTCCACCCTAAAACATTGGTGATGGCCGACAACATGGCATCCAATCAGAGGTTTAAACCAGGGGTCCCTATGTTGGCCTGACTGTACGTCATTCTGTGGCGTATTTCAAGAGGGGGATCACCGAGGAGGATATATGGCCCTTTCCAAATCCTTAATGGTTGGATTGTGGCTCATTTTTGTGGGTACACCTTCACAAATGCTATTCATCTCCCAAGTAACGGCATGTGACCTTCCCTGTTGAACATTGTTGGGGTCATGCTGATGACACTCAAAAAAGACACGATATGGATCTATATTGGAAATCACACCAATTTTACATTATTCTATTCCCCACCCTGACTGTCCAGATGATAGATGACGGACAGGGCTCACTAGAGAAAATAGAATACTTACTGAGCATCATAGGTGGGGTGATTGTGGCCTGGGTTGATGGAAAGATTCTTTGCGATCCCTATGTTTCGTCAAGGTTTTCTAGATAGTTTGGATGCCTCCAGAGAATTCCTAAGAAGGTGTATAAAGATGTTCGGGAGGAGAAACATCATTTCTTTCCTTGTCAAATGCAGCTGATGATTACAACTTATGGCTCTGGTGAGGTTACTACCTTTCCCACCACTAGAGTTGATGTTGTCCTCTCAACAAAATATGCTGAACATTGGGTAGCGGCATATCCTGAAGGGCTCCTACAGAAGTGAGTCTGGAAGCTCAAGGTGGAATGTGAGTAACCTGGGTGGTAAGAGAGCAGACAAGGCATAGCTGGTGAGGAGAGGTCGGGAATAAGTCAAGAAGCTAGGTCAGTACAGGACGGAACATCAACAACAGGAACGTCACCTGGTGCGGCCATACACCCTTCATCTGGAGGGAGAGGGGTTTGTGAACAAACTCATAGAGTTTCTAGAGAGCTTCCTAGGAAGTAGATAGTTCATCTTCTGTTGCCTTATGAGGATGAAATCTTCCCAGAAATGTGGTAATCCTGGTTGACCATACAACAGTTGATGAGAACCGAATCCCTTTGGAAAAAGATGGCATGAGATGGGGTCTAGCTTCCAGAAACCAGACTCATTTGGATTGATGACAATGTAAAAATTCATCGGCGGCATGAATATTTGATAGACATGGACACATATTCATACTAGAGGGGTCGATATGAGGAACCAACTCTCTTGGTGAAGGTAATGGTTGTCTAGGATCAAGATATAGTAATAATTTCATCTGAAGATGATGACGGCGATGAAGAGACAGAGAGCAGAGAGTCAGAAGAAGAAGAGGAAGAAGAAGAGGAAGAAGAAATAGGGGAAGCTAAATAGGATCTTAGAGGTGGAGTGTCTCAGGGAACATCCCACCAAGGTATTCCTCAGGAGAACGGTGAGATTGTTGGCTCTGACATGGAAATATTTTAGAAACTTGAGGTATGCCTCAATTATTATCCTAGATTTTCCTATTTTCATCGTTCGTAATCATCAATTGGATTTTTTTCATTCTGTTCAGATGAAAATTAGCATTGGTCAGGGAGCTCCATTCGAGGGGTCTGAAGATTCACTGATAGAACAATGTGGGGAGCCGACACCCATTATTGAATTGACAAGCACTAAAGGATCTTCCTCAGTGATAGCTCCTGCATTGACTGAAATACCGGAGGTCGGTGAGCTGAGCTCTTATAAGTTCCATTTCTCAGATACCTATATCCATCATCAGAGAGCTCAGCTGATTGAGGCATTCATTGTTTGTGCAGTAATCACAATATTGGATGCTCATAAGTCCATTGAATCTAGACTGTGTACAGAGAATCTGATGGTGACCGAACCAACCCATTCATAACCCACTTCTTAAAGTAAGCCGATATCACCACCCAGCGAGCAAGGGGTTGTGAATACCAATGATGTCATTGTCAGGGAGGGTTTTGAAGTCATAAGGGAAAAAATTCCTGAAACGGAGGCGATCAAGGAAGGTCACCCACATATTGAAGAGCCTAAACCCTTGGGGGAAATGCTATATGGAGACTCTACTGCTGATCTTCTGGCTTCTTTCCCTGAATACCAGCCTACAAACCCTGAGGAGATGGATTATTCTGATCCAGAATCTACCGAGGAAAGCCTTATGACATGACACAAGGGGTGGAAGTGTATTGGGAGATTCTTGAAACATCCAATAGCTGAATGGGTGCCCCGAATAAGATCACTGCACACCTGGTTTCCCCTTCTCTACACCGGAGGGGTGGATGCTCATAACCTTCACGCAATGATCTGGGATTACATGGATGAAAATGTGTGAGAGAGTAACCAATATCTTTCCATTGACCAATTCTAGAAGAGATCCTTAAGCATACCTAAATTCCTTGAGGATGAGTGATAAGTTCGACGACTTGAAGAATAGGTGAATGAGTGAGCCATATTAGTTGCAGACTGATCCAAGATTATTGAGCTGTTGAAGGCCTAGTTGGCCAAAACCTTGGAGCAGGAATCACAAGAAAACTGTTAAATGGATGGGTTTCATGCTGAGAGGGAGAGAATTCAGATCAGATCCAATGAGCTCCACTCCATAGTTACAAATGAAGAGAGGTACCTCAAGAAGTAGGAAGCAGTCCTGGGGGATACAAGCCAAAGGGTGGTAGCACTTGAGAAATCCATCAAAGGGGTTGATTCATAAGGGTCATGTTTTGTCCAAACCTATGAACATTTATGCCTCTATATCTAACAACGAAGCTGAGAAACTATCCAGAGGTGACCTAGAAGGCACACTTTAATGGGTTCATCTTCAGGTGGTGAGAACAGAGGAAGCCAAACACTTTCTCAAGATCTTTGAGATGGTCCTGACACTAGCGAGATTTGACCACCAGATCTTCTAAGTAGTATTCCACCAATGTCTTGAGGATCAGCTTAAATATGCCATGCATGGCATGCTGATAGGTGGATCCTACATTCTTTATACTAAAGGGAATTACCTGGTAACAAAAAGTACCTTATGGTTCCCTGAAGACTGTAGAATCTTCATTCCTCAAGGGCCATTCAAATATAGTTATACCCGGAATGCCCCTCTATGAAGGATAGGTCCTAGAACCCATCTGTGGCATCAATCAACAACTCTATCAAGGGGAGGGTAAAATCATCCTTTAGAAAGTGACAGTTGAGATCCTGGATGTCAATACAGACCCTAATCTGTTTGTTCTTCTTTCTGATGGGAATAATGTTGGCTCACTAAATGGGGTGCTATACCTCCTCAAAAAAGTTGGCTCTGATGAACTTATCATCTTCAACCTCAACCATGGAACCATGAGAAGGGCGCATCATTATGGGGGGCTTTTTGAACCCACGATGATATGATGGGAGACTGAGGAGCTGGACAGTGACCTGAGGATCTAGTCCTAGAGTCTTGTTATAACTCCAGGAAAACACATCATGATGTTGATTCAGGAAGTCCATGTACTTCCGTTTCTCTTCTACAAGCATAGCGACACTGATCAATGTGGGTTTTAAATCCATCGCGCTAACGAGGTTCATCTGTACCAGTTCATCAACTGTGGTGGAGATTCCTTCCTCAAAATTAAGGGGCACATCTTTCAAATCTTCTTCACTTATGGAGGAGGGATCCTTGGTGGGAAGAGATTCATCTGAGTCAACAGATCCTGATGGGAATCTACTGTTATCCTGAGCAGCAGTAGACACTACATCGAGGTAATCTCGTGCTATTGAAACCATAGTGATGAAGGTTGTTGACCCAATCCCATCTAGTATTCATCCCAATGGGCCGTGCTTGATGATATCGAAGTAATAATGGTGTGTCATCTTGATCTAGTTTATCCCATCCTAGAGAAACAAGAAATTATGATGTATTGTCTTTTCCATGGGGCGGACATCCCGATACCCTATGGGGGTAGGTGGTTCTGGGATCACCTGAGCCTAACCCGTGTAGGAATATGAGGTGATCTTATAGAGTACCTTAGACTTGGGAATGTACTTCCCCCTTTTTCCTAAGACAATGAATCATTACCCCATATCCATGTTCATAGCCTCCAATAGGTGGATCAGAAAGATGTAGGCATTATCCAGGTCTCTCCACGGGTCAGTCGTGGCCATAGTGTGTTCAACCTCGTTAGCTTAAATCTTCTTGTCCTTTCTCTTGTAATAGTTGGAATCTAGGTAGTGGGCTTCACAAGAGAAAAAGGGAAACATGTCACCTTGGAGTACACCCACTAGACCATTAAGGGATTACTTAATGCACTGGTGATATGATGAAGGGAACGCCACATATAGCTGAAGCCATGGCCCACCCATCAGCGCATTATAGGTGGTGTCCTAGGAGACAACCATGAACTTGGTACTGGATACGAGACCACCAAACTGGGTTATTAGGTGGATACTTCTGATAGGTGTCTGTTCCATCCTGTCATAACCTTGAATTTTTAGGTCAAAGGTGCTCAGATCATCCTCAGATAGCCCAATTTTTTGAAGTGTCTAGGTTAGGATCAAGTTGATCCGAGAGCCTACGTCGACAAGGTAGAGACGAACCTCCACCCAATTTAAATTTCCGATGATGTACAATGGGAAGATGTTCCCCTATATGGGAGAGCCTTTATCTTCTCCAGAGAATGAGATAATGTCTTAGCATTCAGTATGCTCAATTACCTCAGCGTGGAAGGCTTCTGCAGCTGCTACCTCCATCTCAAACTGGTGGGGGATTCTTATATCTTTGGTGAGGGATTCACACATATCCACTGACAAGATAAGATCCTAAAGGATTGAGAGCCTCACAAGAATGAAGTAAATATGCTTAAGTATATCATACTTCTGTTCCAAGAATTAACTTATTCTTACACGAGGTCGTTCTGCGATAGGGGGTATGACAGGCCCTTCTGACTGAACTGGCGGCTGACTAGTGCTCGGAATCTCCTGCTGCTCGCTAGTCGAATCTCATCGAGAAACTACCAGATGTAGCTCAGATGACTGAGACCGAACCATAACAGAGAGTGGCTGATCATGGCATGGTTGACACTGGCGATGGATGGGAACATTGGGGTGATCCGTCTGGCGCTCCTTGCTGTCAAAAATCATGTAGGGGTTTACCAACTCCACAGTATTAACCGAGGCATACCCTTGATCACCACCTGAAGAATCCTCCACTATTTGAAGGATTTTGTGGGGAGTATCCATATTTGGGGGAATTAAGTCTCTGAGAGTACGGGATAATGATGACATCGGTGGGGGAATTTGTTTTCCCTTGCATCGTCTATAATTGCTCTTTTGGGAAGTGGAAGGATGAGCCGTTGATACAGAAGTATTGGTTGTGGGTGATGAGGTGTCTCCTGAAGGCTCAGTTCAATTCAGACGTTCATGGATAATACCATGGGCACAAGAGACATCCTTATGATCCATCCAGTTTTCATAATTCTAGGACCCACAGTTAGGAACCTGATGCCACTCACTTTCGATGTCACCGTTGTTGTCTGGATTCACGAATACACATGCCACTTGTGCCAGAGCTGGACCTAACCTGACTATGTTATTATTAACCTGGTCTTGAGGTTATCCTTTAAACACATATCATTTTTTGAGGTTATGCCCCAGGGTCCTGTGATAGGGACAATAATTGGGGAAATCAGTGAGATCCGCCTATTCAGGCCTCATGCATTCAAGAAACCGTAGAAGTCCCTATTCCAAGGCACTTCAGAAATAAATGGGGACCTGGGCCTTATTGAATGAGTAGGTCTAGTTTCTCCTATCCAAAAAGGGGGCTATGAGAGACTATCCCTAACGAGGGGTTGTAGGATCTTTTCAAGAAGGTGGAACCTAGTTATCTTGCTTAGGTGGTGGTTGCGCATTATGTGGGGGCACCTACCAATTATGAGGTGGGAGATGCTGGGCTGAAGGTTGCGCCTGAGGTGGAGGGCTCCTGCGGGGGCTATAGAGGTGGCTCCATCAGTAATAAATACAATTTCTTGGGGGCCTCTATTTAGGACACCATGGCAAGCTTAGCCTTAGTGGACCTTCTTACAATAATTGTCGGTGGCAATAGACGTGCCTGCTTGGCCTACTACAAGGATTCCTCTAGACGCTGGGCATTTTTAGAGAAGTCTCAGAATCCCCCAGGGTAATTTTGAGTAATGAGAGAGGGGACCAGTTTAGTTTTGATGTTCCCGACACACATTTTCATCAATTGTTCCTGGGTCAGCGGCATATCCAAGTAGTAGGTGAGGCCTTTCCACTGGGAAATAAAGTCTACGATGTGTTCTTTAGGCCTCTACTTTCACTTTAAGAGGTCTGAAATACTTTTCTTCCATGTGGTAGTGATGATCTGGAAAAGAAACTATCTACATAGATCTTCCCAATCGGAAACCAACCCAATGGGTAGCTCGTTTTACCAGACAAATGAAGGCCCTTCCAATGTATGTATGAAACACCAGATCTTGGAGGCTACTTGTTGTGCCAGAGTTCCTACCATGGACCGTACCTTGAGATGAAGTGGTACAAATGTTTCAATAGGTCTCCCATCCCATTAAAGGGGTATAAGGTGGGATTTATGGAACCCAGGGGGTGCTGTCATATCATCCACCCATACCAGATATGGCTTTCCATTAGGCGGGATTGCCACATGTTGAGTTTCCAATTCCTCTAAGAAACCACTGAATGCCACCATCAGATCATCTAGGTGGGGGTTCCTATCTTGACGAGGATACCTAACTACCAGTGTGTTGGAAGGTTCTTCAACATGATAAGTAGGCCCAGTGGCTCGTGGAGTGGCTGGTGGGATAACTTGCAGAGCAGCTAGGGGAACCTGCACTGGGTCCCATGAATTATCATGCCACTCAGGTGGATGTTAAGACACATACCACACCCTCTTACCATAATTTTTGGCATCTATTCTACCTATATGGGCAGGATGGTCTAGGTCACCCAGGGGCAACTCGCTGGGGGGAAGTTGTACCTGCCCCTACTGCCCTGAATGAGGATCCATGTAGTCTTTCTGCTGCACCATAGCGCATTCAGAAATGAGTTCATCAATAATATTCTTGTGCTCCATGAGATTTTGGTGTAACGCGACATTTTTGGGATCATCCTTTGTCTTCTGCACTGAGTCAGATGGGCCAGAGGGTTTGACGGCTCCTAGGTTATCTTTTCCCTTATTAGGATTCCAACTGAGGACTAATGCCTCAGTGGGCATGATAAAGACCAGTAGATTTATCTACTAGAAATTAACCCTTTCCGATGAATCCAATAGGTGTGGCACGCCCCCTGGTGTAATTTTTCTCCAAATATATCCGTCTCTATCTCTTCCTCTGATAGACCGCCCATGATAATCGCGACTCTACCTGGAGGCATATCCTCCATATCGCCTGGAAGGTCTGGTTGGTGCTGGATATAACTGAAATGGAGGGAAACATACTACCCCCAAAGATGGACCTGGACATGGGGGAATCCTCCATGATAATTTTGTGGAGAAATTTAAAGATCTGAACGGATCATTACTCGAGGGTCCGGTGGTGACCGAGCGACTTAGGGCGCTGGGCCACAGGGAGTACTACCAAGTCAACCATACGACATTGCTTGTCAATATCTTCAAAAATTTATTGAATCTTGGGGTAATCCACTCACTGAAAATGGATATGGAAGTGAATCACCCATAGGATTTGGCAAAAGCGTGCGACTTCATCCTGCGTAAGTGATTTCGATGCACTGAAGTTGGTGGTCTCAATTGTCTAGAACATCTCGGGGAAATGACCCGCTATGAGAATGTACCAAAATATCCTTAGATCACACTTGGGATCTGTCCCTTGGTGTCCCCACTCATCAATTGGGGGTGGATGGGGGACTAGTAGCGGCGCTAAAGCTGACCGCTGAGATAGTAGACTAGCCAGTAGAGAATACGGTGAACGACTTGACAAGCTGCCACATCTCGGGCTGCCCTACGAGGAATGCAATGGTTGTGCCAACACATCTCGGTATGACGGGGTGACGATCAGATATTCAAGTGTAGGGGCTGTGGTCACTAATGGTGGGACATGCTGTTTTCCATCCTTTATCGGTCCCCATAATAACTCTTCATGATCTCTAGTTGAGGAAGAGAATGACCCTATTGATGATAGGGAGGATTGCACGGACAGACCCTAGGAAGGGGCCAAATCTTCCTCCCCTACATGTATCAGTGGAGGGAGGCGGTAATCCAATGGACCTCACATTCTGGAAGGATGAGGCTAATACGTATCATTCCTTCCCTGACCCTCGACACTAAGGATCGAGGTGAGGGTTCCATTGTGAAATCTCATTCCTCCTCGAAATCCAAGAAGTAGAAAGTCCTAATTGTGGTCTGAATCTTCCATGCATTCTTTTTATGGTATTGGTGACTTGACCTCCTACCCCAGGATGGATCTTCAGGATGGGGTAGATTTTTTTCTTGAGGTGGTCCTTCGGCCGAATTAATGCTGGGGAGAAGAGGAATTCCGCCTGGGTGAGCCAGGGTGTGAGGAGCACCTGGATAGATGTCAAAAGGAACATGGAGAGGAACTCCATGTCCACTTGATAGTGCATGGAGGGAATCATTGTGGGAAGCGCTGAAGTGGGTCAGACCTCTACTGGAGCTAGTAGAAACATGGGTAGGGCCTCCATGATTATTTCCTTTGGCAGCATCGGTGCGAGGACGATCCTTGTACTGGTTGAGCAGAACACGGGTATGACCTTCATGTTGGGTGCCTATGAAGCGAGGAAAATCTCCACTTCTCTGATTTCTGGGATGAGGAGGACCTTCTTCGTCTGCTCTTAGGACATGGGGAAGACCCCCACACTGACGGTTGACCAGACGAGTAACATCATCACATTAGCGATGGTACGTGGATGACCTACGTACTGGATTGAATGTGGCATGGTGAGGACCTTCATTTGGATTGAATGTGGCATGGGGAGGACCTCCACATAAATCTTGGGAGCTATAAGAGCCCACACTCTCATTGGTGATGGTACGGGGAGGACCTCCGTACTGGATTTCATTGCCACAGGTCGTCCTGCGGCGGGCTCCACCTGTGCTAGAGACCAGGAGAGTCCACCCAACCTACCCGTGGGGTGGTTGGGGCCTCGATCTGGGTCAGGATTATGAGTGATCATGCTCAGTATAAATAGGTTAATGATGGTATGCATCAGTGGTGGCACGGGCCACGATAGTCATTGATGCTGACACCCCTCAGTGGGCATCCTCCTCAGCTTGCGCCCGACGCTGGCGTCTGGTTAATCAGACCGGGGTTGGTGGAGCAGGTGAATAGCTCACCAGCTCCTCATCCAGTGGGGATGGGTGGCAGCGCTAACATAGCCTAGTGGGATGCCTCCTTGGGAGCCCCTGGAATGAGATTCTGGCTAGGCTAGCCCAGAAATTCCTCACCTCATTGGCGTAGGGGAGGGAGTCATCGAAGCATTCCAGGGAGAGGCTCACGAAACGATTATACGTTAAAGTGGGGAGTTGTGGCTCCCTGTGCAGACCTTGGGTGTGGTGGTGGTGATGAGGCACAAAATCCTCTAAGTGTTTTCGGGTCATATCCTGGGTTGGGATAATCCCCTCCTCCTCGTATCATCGAACGAGGTCATTAATCACCCTCCTCTAAACGATTTCAAATGGGGATATGGAGCATGGGTTCCCAAAAGCTATGGATGTGGAGGCTGCCATGGGGATATGAGGTTGAACAATATTTCCACATTGATGTTTACCCTACCACCACATCGATGGGTGGGTGGTGATTGGTTTCCTGTTATGACAGCTTGGGTCCTGAAAAGCAGGGAGATTCAACCATTAGTGTTGAAAGAAGGAAAGCAACGTCCAGTGCCCCAACGCCATTCCGTCTTCAATGGTCAGTAAGAAGGATCCACGTTGACAAATTTGTAGACTGGGAAGTCCAACATTCAACTGCCCCAATTTATGGTGAGTTTCACACTAGGAGCACTATTTTCTTGGTGGGACCTGTTGCCGGATACATGGATCCAGAAACATGCTAATCCACTAATGTCTCGAGCACTACTAATCTCCACATTGAGTAGAATAATTTCATGTCGGGTTCACCATTTCTATTTCTGACACTTTTTTCAGGGTGCACATCTGTCTATGGAGGACGTGCAACTGTTGGCCCACATTCCGGCTTTCTAAAGGCGGGCAACATCTGTCGCTTATTCAGGGACATTTTCTCGGTCGAAACGAGATGATGAGATGTCTATTCCTCCTTTCATGGATTACTCCTTGGAATTAATTGCCTAATCCGGGTCTCCCTCATAGACTTAAGATGTTGTTTTTGAAACTCTTCCCAATTTCATGTCTTTGTGGATGCTAGTTAATTACACTTCTCCTGTCAGGAAATTCCAAGGGGTCTGGTTAGGGAAGAAACCTTCGTTCAGGGGATTAGTCATGTTGGACATCGCTCGCATGTCTGGATGCTAGAACACTGATGCGTTTTGTTTTCTCACCCTTATGATAGGGCTTCTTGAGGGCACAAAATCCTGAATCGTCCCACATTGATGCAAGGAATTTTATTCCATAGGCATGTCTCTGAGGTTTTCCTCAGCTTCCCATTTTTAACACAGGCTATGCCGTGAGTTTAATGTCTAGAAGAGATGGATCAGACTAATCAAAACACTAAAGGGAGAGGATCAAATGGGTGTAACCATAGGAGGGATCGATGATGTTGGGGATAATGCGTGGTTAATTACTTGATTACTGAGAGGAGAAACAAGAATGTGGGTGACATGATCTCACTAGGATGTGGAGGCCTGAGTAAGAATCGGGATGGAAATGGATTGTTAAGAGTGGATGGATATTGATATGGATCAAATGTGAGGGAGACAGTGATGTTGGTCTTGAGCCTCAAAGAGACCCCATACGTATCCCCATGGTAGAGAATCAAAGTCTGTGTAGTTCGGTGGGATGATGGGACACCTAAGGAGGTAGGCCATGAGAATGAATGTATGGATAGGACCCAGAAGAAGTGGAACCTTCGGATTCAGGAATAACCTTCCTGAAACACATATAATCGAGGGAGAGACCAGGATAAGACATGGGTAATGGTCTTGAGCCTCAGGAGGGATTCCTACATATCCCTGTGGTATGGAATCAAAGTCCATGTAGTTCAGGATGGGGCATGGAATTATGGTGTGTGCAGAGGATGACAAATCAAAGGTATGTTGGGGCCTATGTGTGGTTAGCAGCTCAGGTTTGGTCTGATGCTTGAGGGGTGGACTAGAGATGTAGGTACCAATAGGGGGGTACACCAATGTTTACCCGTGTTTGGGGTTGAACCTCAGGGAGTATTCCTACATACCATGTCTTGGAGACAGGGATCAAACCCACATAGTTCATCTTACAATGGATTACTAATGCATGGGGACAACAACTTACCACTGGATGGGGTACAACGGCTTACCACTAGGTGGGGTACAACGACTTACCACTGATTGAGAACACAATGGATTACCATAAATTGGGAACACAACTTACCGTTGATTAGGGAACACAGTGGCTTACCATCAATTGGGAAACACAACGACTTACCATCGATTGGGAACACAACAGATTACCATTTATTAGGGAACACAAAGACTTACCGTCGATTGGGAAACATAATGGCTTACTTCCTATTGGGAAACACAATGGATTACTGTCGATTAGGATTGGACCTCAGGGAGGCCTCCTATGTACCTTTCCTGAGAGACAAGGATCAAAGCCCGCGTAGTTTGAATGGGTACAGTTTAATGTCTTGCAGGACAAAAAGGGGTGTATAGTTTACCGTCATATGGGATGAGGATGAAAAAACGTGAATATGGTTGGGACCGATGGTTTTTGGGATTGTACCTCAGGGAGGATTCCAACATACCTTTCCAAGGGGATAAGGATCAAAGTACACATAGTTCGGAATGATGGATATAGTTTAATGTCATGCAGGATGAAGGTAAACCAATGTAAAGGGGTCAGTACAAGTAGGTGTTGGGATTGAACCTCAGGGATTCTTCTTATGTACCTTGCCTTGGAAAGGATCAAATTCCACGTAGTTCAGAGTGGTGGATTTGGGTTTACACTCTAGGGTGTCCCAAGAAGGATTACATGGTCAATTCTTACTCTAACCCTATGTGAGTCATGCTCGGTGTGAGAAACAAGAGGGAGAAATGACCTGATGATCATGTCACAAAATGTACATCCGTAGGAAGTGGAATGGGGATAACACGTGGTTAGTGTCCCAAAGAGTAAATAAGGGTTTATGCATGGTTAGAGGCCTAAGGAGATGAATATTGGGACTTACTCCGGGATGGAGGCTCGATGGAGAAAATGCTCAGAGGGCGAGGGATAGGATAATGAAGGTCCCTGTGCCCATCTCTCCAATGGTCTTTGGCACCGAAGAAGAGAGGAGGATTAGGGATGCTATATCCGACAAGAGAGGCTAGAGGATTACACCAAGATGGTTTCCCTTCCCTATAGTCAGACGCTGCTCGAGTAAAGAGGATCTCATTTCATGTGAGGAATATCTCAATCCTGTGGAGATGAGAGGGTGTTGAGAATGTCCGAGATGGGGTGCCCCATGTGTATTTCATGGGGAGAGGCCACAGTTTAATGTCATGTGCTGAGGATGATGGTTCTTAGCAGTTTAACATCCTACAGCTCGGATGAGGTGGGTTCACTCCGCACCCCTAGGACTTAAATAACTGGCACACTTTAACCCTTGGTGAAGGGAAGGCACCAGAAACACCATGATGAGTGGGTGTTGTGGAGTGATCCAATGAGGGGGCCATGTTAGAATGGATATGAAAAGAATAAATATCCATTAGAGTTCCTAAGTGAAGAATCATAAGGATAAGCAACGCAACCTAAAGCACCACCCAAGGGACATTGAAATTTCTTCATACAAACCTGGAGGGTCGTATGGGATAAGGGTGTGTACGATAGAGGTGTAGTGTATAAGAGGAGAATGAAAATAGTTCCTTAGGGTAAGGAAGACACATGGAGCACACAAGGAGTGAGTATTTCACACAAAAGAAGGGGTTTGCGTGCAATGGGCACGCAAACGGGGACCCATGCGCGCAAAGAAGCTGGGTTGCACAGATAAAGGAGGCATGTGAGTAATTGGAGGGGGTTTACGCGCAATAGAGGAGCTTTGTGCACAACAGTCCGAGGTTTACACATAAGTAAATGGACTTGCGTGTAATTGTCCAATCAATGAAGGTACTAGGCGAGGGTCAAACCATAGGGTTTCGTGCGAAGGTGGACCCCTGGGAGACCTATCATGGAAAATCCTCTACTTGAAAGTCATCTTTTGTGCACGAAGAGGTGTATTGCATGTAGGGGAGGTAGTTTGAATTATTCATCCCATAAGTTATGGGGGGTTCCCTTCTATTTATAGGTGACTGGGGGTTGTGGGGCACATGGAAAACAGATTGTGCGAAAAACCCGACTGATTGGTCGGCCGCGCGGGACTTTCCATGCAGCGTGCAAAACATATTCGGTGCGTGTAAAATTGTGCATCATTGGGGAGGATTTATGCGTACTCATCCAATTTTTATCACACCATTTCATCATATCCCGGACAATTTCACTCAGATGAAATCTACCTTCAGTTTTCCCAGAATGTTGTCCTGAGGCCTTCGGCAGATTTTCATCATCTACACTTTAATATGTTCAATTTTTAATCCATGTAATAATTTTTTCCTTCCAAATTCCTTCATTTAAAATTCAATATTTAGATATTGAACTACCATATAATGTTCATCATGGGTTCTAGTAACATTAAAATCATCAACATATACTAAAATGACCACAAATTCTGATCCAGTCCTCTTTATGAAGACATATTGAAAAATTATATCATTTTTACCACCTTCATTCATCCAATATTCACTCTAAATGTTATACCATATACAAACTGAATTAATTAATCCATAAAATGATTTATTTAGACTATATTAATAAATATCTCAAGATATAGTATATTTTTCTAGAATTTTGAATACATTTTTTTTCAAATAAATATCATTATCAATATTACCATAATATTATGCAGTCACAATATCCATCAATATTATTCCAAGTTTCTCATGTAAACAAACATTATGAGGAATAAAAAGATAATCATATATATTATAGGAGAGTACATTTCATCATTACCAATATCAAGATTTTTTTAGAATCCTTGAGTAATAAGTCATTCTTACATCATAAGAATTTATTATTTTCATTTATCTTTCTCAAAAATACCCATTTATAACAAATAGATTTAATGTATTAATCATTCTCATAATCAACCCAAAGATCATACATTTATCATGTGAGTATAATTTAGATAGGATCACCTCTTTCTATTGATCCCAATATGTTCTATCATAATATTCATTAACCAATTTTTGTTCTGGATCCTCACTAATATTTTGAAGTGACATATTAAACAAAAATGTGTCATAAAAAATTCTCTCTACTCTATTACAAAATCATCCAGTGTTAGTTAAATTTATTAAATTTTCCTCTTCCCCAAGATTAGGTACTTCCAGTACATTAATTTCATTAGGAATTTCATGATCATGTGAATTTACAATATCCTCGAGATCATTTAATTCGACCAAAATGGGTTGTTTCCCGTCAATGTGTATTTTTCTTTTGAACCGAGTAGCCTCCCACACATCAAGTATGGATAAAAAGAATTATCAGTAACACCATCCTATTATCCTTTGTGTAAATTATTTTCTTACTGGTAAAATTTTAAAGGGTATATATGATTTAGTCACCCATTTTGAATCATTGATTGTATCTGGAAACTAATTTTCTAAATTTTGAAAGTTTCTAATATTTTGAACTTCAAGTTCACTCAAATATGTACAAGTATCAATATGTAATAATGAAATTATTTCCCATTATATTTATTTTAATTTGGATTTATTTTCCCCTTATAATATTGGAATAATCATTTCAATAAAATGACAATAAAAAAATCATGATGTGAATACATCTACTCTTATTTTTCCAAGATATGTAATAATATTGGGAGTTTCAAATTTGACAAAAATCTCTAATATTTTTTGAGGGCCCCATATTTTTAAATTGTGGGGGTGGTACATGAACATATACAGCACAAAAAAAATATTCATAAATTGTGTGATATTTATTTCACAGAAAAAAGATAATTTCAGTGTTGAATATTCATGATATATTGATGAAATAATTTGAATTAGTGTTTTTTCATGAAAAATTGAATGTCCCCATGAAGAATTGGACAATTTATTTTTTTAAGTAGTGGTCTTGCAACAAGTTGTAACAACATTATAAATGATTATAATAGGACATTTTGGCTATGAATATGATCTACAAGATATTCAACAATTATTACCAGGGACATGAAATAATCAATAATATAATGTGATCAATATTTAGCAGGTTTATCAAGATTGATATTCTTGATTGAATAATATAGTAATTGTTTCTTTAACCTTATTATATTTCCCATCAATTTTAGAAATTTCAGGTTGCGAGTTGATAGTAAAAACACACGACACTATCTAGTATATGCACAAATCATGATCATAAAATATCAAAATGGTCCACATGATCGATGAATCATAAAAAATATGTCACCATGAATTTATTTTAAGAATATAGGGGATTTATTCCAGATTTTTAATGGTGATGGTCTTATGATCAATTTTTCTTGAGAGTAAGAAGTGCATGAGAAATCATTAGGTGTAAGAAACCTTTTATCAACAAAGTGATGACCCTAAGTATATTTAATAATTTTCCTCACCATTATTGATCACAGATGACCTAAATGATTATGGAATATAATAAATATATCATGGTTGGTAATCTTCTAGTTTATCATATTGGTCTCAATTATACAAATATTAACATAGTATAATAGTGAAGGATTCCTTAGAAGTTTTTATATAAAGAACTTGTTCTCAATATTAATTATTATTAAATAGAGGTATTCAAAAACTTATTTATCAATAGTCTTAATGCGATATCCATTTTAATGAATATCCTTAAAAATTAAAAAACTCTATTGTGACATAGGAGAATATAATGACTTATTTATTAGTGTATGTGTATTACTAGGTGGTAATATTTTTTCTCTTCAATTAAATTAAATTAATTTCTCACCACTTTTTATGTACATACATGACATCTTCTAATTTTATGGTGGATGAAATATTTATAACATTTAAAAATTATGACTTTCATGGCACTATCAAGGGGACAATTTTATCACCACATGGATTAATCTCGACTAAACATTTCATATCATTTATTTATGTTAAATGGAAATAAAAATGGATATAATAAATAAAAGAGAACATAAAACTTTCATTTAACAAAATTTAAAGAAATATATATCCATCACAAGAACTTATGCATTTTTAGTATGATAAATACCTTTAGGGTTCACAAAATAATCAGATATGTCATAATTTTGAATTTTATCATTATGTTTCTAGGACTCATTTAATTTTTTTTCTTTAAATCTCTTTCCTTTTCCATTGATTTATTGTTATTGAAGATCAATGTGATATGTCATTTTATGATAGGTAAGCGACCATAAACCCTTCAAAAAAAAAACCAAAAACATTAATTCTCTTCATGATTTATTTTCCTTAATTCTGGTTGTTGTTTATTTTCCATCTTTTAGTGGTTTCCTTTCCTCTATTCATTTGGTATATGACCATATATAGTAGTATATTTTCTTTGGAATTATCTCTATAAATTATTTACATGAAATTTATTATAATAAGTTTCATTCTATTCTTGGAATATATCTATGATATTTGGTCTACATTTATGGTTTCTCACCAGGAGTTCATTGTTTTTTATATAACAAGAAGGAAAGAGGTAAACTTAGAATATTTTGTAAAACCCTTCTCATGATATTTTTTCTATGGAATAGAATTAGAGTTATGGAAAGTATAGTAAATATTTCCTAGTATATTGATGTGAGTGGAATTATATCTACATAATTTTAATTGTGATGTTTTTAAACATGGAATAACTATATTAACGGATCGATTTCAGGTCTTGGAATTGAATATGACTCCATTCATACCTTGATCATGGAAATATCACCAGTCAAAGGTGATCATAACTCTCTTTGAGGCCTTTCCATAACACTAATGAATACCTTATCATCAGGTACTCATTCATCAAATTTTCATATCAGTGGGGAATAAGTAATATTAGGGATTGAGCATAGTATTCAGTAGATGCATGATCTATATCTTTAATCATCTCTCCAAGACATTTTACATCAAAATGAATCTCAGTATCCACAATAAATGATATTTAGTTCATCCAAAAATTATAAAGAGGTTGAAAACCATGATTTATAATATTATCCATAATTTTTTTCTTAACAACTTAACTAAATTTTATCCCTAGTAGAAAAATTGTTCATATAACATGTTATGAAATGGATCGAGCGCCGATTGAAAAAAAAATGTTTTTTAATTGATATGAAAATATTGATCCAATGAAAATTTATCGAGAATAAAAAACTTCGAATATTATGAATAATGACAGAGAAATTAATTCAATGGAAAGAGAATAAAATAAAGAACACAATGTAAATTTCCAATAGGCTGATATCCTATTATATTACCCACACAAACACACACATATGCTTTAATTCTAAAGGGTGATTAAAACCATTAATGTTATCTATTAGTAGGGGGTTGTGAAATGAGGTGTAATCATAAATATATATATTATCACATCCATAAATTATAATTCATAACATACATACATATATATATATATATAAATATATATATGATGGTAGGGGGTTACACTCCATGAATTTATGTAGCCTTCATAATTCATGAGCCACTGAACCCCCACATAAAATAATATTATTCAATTTAATTTATTATATTATTTTATTTAATATTATAAAATTTGGGTTTATTTATCATTTTAGATCTATAATCACTAAACACCTACTGCCTTTTCTACATCATACACTACAACAAAATCGCTGTTTAGCGGCGGTTCTAGGAACCGCTGCTAAACCTTTTGTAAAAAAGGTTTCACGGTGGTTTATAATAAACCACCACAAAAAATTGTTTTTTTAACATCCCAACCCTTCCCCCACCCCGAACCTCCTCACCCAGATTCCCCCAGCCCCCCGCTTCCCCCGCAACCCTGACCCCCGCGACCCCGACAACCCCGCAACCCTTAGTTTTTCTCTCTCTGTTAGTGGTTCGTGAAGCTTCCAAGGTAAGATTCTTTGGATTTTTTTTCATTTACTCCTATTTTATCTTTAACCTCATGATTTCATGGTTTCTCTTGGGGGATCATCCCTTTTTATGAACCATATATGTTAGGGTTGATGTCTGGTTCTATTTTATTGATGTTTAGGGTGTGTGGATTGTTCTTTGGGGTGTTTTCTTCTTTATCCAAGAGTTTCATCACATCTTCACTCCATTGATGTAGGTGTCTCCATATTTTTCCCTTCTAACTCATTCCATTGATCCTTGGGTGATTTAAATAAATTTATAAATATGTTTTTCATTCTTGTGATGTGTTTATTAGGTTTTTTTGGTGCTTTGGTATTGGTAGAATTTTCTAAAAATTGGTTTTGAAGTGATTCTTCAAATATTCCTTTGTATATATGCACCCAATGTGTTTGATAAAATTTCAATGGATATTTTAAGGTAAAGTTAGATGATTTGTGTGGTTTTACCCTTATATTTGTATTATTAAATTGGTTGGAGTGTTGTTTGGGATTTATATGTGGAATTTGGTGACTTTTATAGTGTGGTGTTATGTTGGTTGGAAGGCATGTGATGTCTCTTTGAAAATGGATTTTGGTTGTTTCTGTGGATACTTAATGGGTGTCATTGGATGTTGGCACATCCATGTGCGCATGAGGGGCACACATGGATGGACATTCAAATGAAAATGGAACTCTAAAATAATGTTTTCCATAAAACTCATTCTATCAAAAGGTTTATTGGTTTCTAAATGGTGTGTTTCTACATTATGTGGTTTTGAAATTGGTTTCAAATGTGTAATTTGAAACTTTTCCCATTTGATATTTTGGAACATGGTTGGTTTCTAAATGGTTTAAAGGGCCTCTTGGAATTATAAACATGAAATTAGTGTTTTATGTTGTTCTAGAAATGGTTAGGAATCATTTTTTTAATTCATTCGAATTGAAAAAGTTTAAATCCTGATTGGATCTTTATAATATTTTGGAAATGAATTTTGGTTTTGAAATTGTAAATTCCCAGTTGGAATATTAGCATGCTAATATAGTGATCTATTCTAATGGACACATGTTGAACTAATTATATATATGACTATTCCCAATGGATGAAACGCTTATATAGAGGGATATTCCATGTTTTTTAATTTTTCCATGGTTTATTATTATTATTGGCATGGTTGTGTAATAAGATCAGAGATAATCTGCCATGGTTCTGTATTAGGATGATTCATGTATTGTGTTGATTGATTAATTAATATTCATTCTTATCCCCTTACTATGTACAATATATATCTAACTGTTTTTATATGAATAATGGTGTTGACCTAATAAGTTTTATTCACAACCTACTCATCTCAACATTATGAACCCTAGTAGATTGCATGGATGTAGGATTCAAAAAGGTAAAGAGACCTTTATGTTAATTTTCTCATATAGGATGGGTTGGATTTTGGAGAAGGGATTGAAATGGGGATTGGGATAGTGGACTTTTGTGTCGCTATTTGAAACACATAGTCTTTTACTCTATAATACAACCATCAATAAATTCATTTTAATTACATTATCTCATTACATTATTCCATTATTATTTATTGGATTCTTTAGTTGGATTTTTTTACATGTTTTATTATATGGTTTCCTCTACGGATATTTATTTTATTATAGTTATTTATGTTGATTTTTACACTTCTATATAACTACATACCCGAAGGTATGGTCTCCCCACTATAGATATGACACTCATTTCTAGTCAATGACCTGTGGAATATGGGTAGGAATTCATGAGGTCCCATAAAAAACCTGATTTGGCCACATGAGAGAGTGATGGATTGGGGGATGTAGCAAAGTGGTATCAAAGAATCATGTTTTAATTTCTATTACATTACTACTTGTGGAAAGGTATAAGAGATACTAGGATGTGCCAAGACATAGAAATGATCTTCTGAATAAGAGTATCTAGCCAATGTATTGGGGAAATATATGTTCATATGGACAGGATTGGTTCCTATGTTATTTTATTGAAAAAGTTGATGTTATTTCACCTTGGTTGATTTGTATTTTGTGTGATGGTATTGTTTAGTGATGAATTTTGATTCTTGATATTTATACTCATGGCCTAGAATGGTGTTAAATGAGTATTCAACCATCATGATAGGCACATAGGAATGTATATATTGACATTAATTCTTCATGGTAGGGACATATTTATTTCATGTTTTATGTTCTTTCCTTTATGATGTGTTTTGATAAACCTACTGTATCTGATAAATTATTTACTCTCCCAAGCCTTTAATATTGGGAAATGGATTTGTTTTTTGTGAATAAATATTATGTAACCCTTCACCTTTGTAATGATTACCGAAATATGAATCGAGTCATAGTAAAGAACAAGTTTCAAAAATGTATTCATGGTTTGTGCCTAGACACCCATCCCACAAAGCCAAAGCATTTACATCACAATTTATCCCCATATTATCCTGTTTCAACTCCTCTCCAATCTGTATTTTCCAAATGAGGTTCACACTTATTGAAGGTGGTGTTTCATAATTACTTATAAAAAATGGTGGTTTAAAACGAAAAGTAATTTTGGTTTCATTAGTGTGTTCCTTGTTTAATTTATACTTTTTTTTGTATTTTATTCTTACTTTCATATAGAATAATTAGGCTTCATTTTGAGTATTTAATTGATATAGTTCATTTAGATGTTATTGTTATCCACTGTAATTTTTAAAAAGGATTATTTAGTTCTTATTCTGACCTAGAATACGTGTTGATTTGTTGATGTTAAATCATTTTCAATCTCGGACACCATCATAGGATTCCTGAGTCACTATATTCCTTCATTAAGTGTTTTTCAAGGGTCAGTGGAAGTAGTTAGGTAGTTGGAACAAATTGAGGTGATCCTCAATTATCTTAGGGAACCTGATACTTTGTGGGAGAATTTTTTAGAACTAGATTTATAGTTTCAGTAGAGTCTTGTGGGAGTCAGTGGTACCTTCTTAACTTCATGAATGTATGAATTGTAATCTCATCAAGATTTTATTGGTGACAGATCAGTATGGGAGTATGTCAATAACATTTCAAGGTTATTTAATGGTTATTTCCTAAATTGGTAATATTTTAATTAGTTTAAATATTTATAAGACAATATTATCTATTTAATATATTGAATTGTTGATTTATCTTTGATTAATGCAGTTATAGAGTTTAGGCCATGAAGCATCCAGAACTGAACTATGGATGGATGTTCACAAGAAATCAGATAGATGTTTTGTTAATGAGCCTGCTAAAGAAGTTGGGGTATGAAGTCAATTTTATATCATAATAACTTATTATCAGTTTTTAATGTGTTAATATATATTGATATTTGATTTATAGGTCAAAATTAAAGAACTATGGGATTCCAATCCTGCGCATTACTACTCTGTCTCCCAGTATGACCTGGTAGCTAAAGTCCTTGGGAAGGAGCATCCTGGGAGAGTGCGCGGGATGGGTTTGGGACCCGTGCCATCTGAGGTTTTTAGAAGGCCACCGGGTATAGCTACTACATCTACTCTTGACTTTAGTCAGACCATACCCGGAGATGCTAAGAAAGAGATTGTTTCTTTACGAAACACAGTTCACCAGAAGGGGGATCTGATATCTGCATTGCAGAAAGAGTTGACTAAAATACGTTAGCAAATGAGAAGATATGCCCCTGGTGGGAGTGCATCGATTGGTGGTATGCAGGTAAATCACAGAAAATCAAAATCATTTTTTTTATAACTTTCATTGGTTTTAAGTTTTAATATAAATATGTAACCGTATTTAATTTTCAATATAATGTTCTTACAGGTGACAGTACAAAGTGGAAATGAAGGTTGAGAGGGTGAAGATGCATCATCGGACCCTGAGTAGTTGTATTGTTGATGTTTTGAAAAAAAATGGAAACATTTGGTTTGTATATGTTACATTTGTGGCACATAGTTTCCACCACACATTTCCATGTCCTAAAATTTCCTTGATTTCTCATGTTTCTATTTATGAATTTTATTGATTTCTAATGTTTATTTTTATGTATTCATTTCTCTAGTGTGGTATACATCATTCCATTTAGGTCTGTTTTTGAATTGGTAGTCGAGATTTTGAATGACTAGGAGTTAAACCCATTGTTGATGTGTTGAAAAAATTGGGTCATTTCATAGTGGTCAAGGGGATAGTGTTGTGGACACTTTGGTGAGGCCCATTGTTGAAAATGTCTGATTTAAGTGTAAAAAGTATCTAAACATGATCTAGCTCTTCTAAAATGTCATGAGAATGTTTCTTAAGTCATTTGTGACATCTAAGGTCAAACCCTAAATTAAATTTATTTGGGTAGCTTCATAGGTTATAAAACTTTTAAATACACTACATATCTAAATAGGAAACTATGAAGAATGGGAACCTAATGGGATACTTGTTTAATAGGTCAAGACTCATCCATAGGTATGACATGGTCTATGGAATTAGTGATTAATTAATTAACCATTTTGAGTGAGAACATTTTAATGAGGGTCATAAATTCATCAAACTAATTCCTAGGATTAAGGATATGAAATTTATCTTCCATGGAATATTATAAATAAAGGGTGGTTCACTAAGATATAGGTGTGACTAAGGGGTGATAAATTAGCATAATTCCATGAATTTAGGCAAGAAAAATTTATAAATTAAAATATAATCTCGAAGATGGATTTTGACTTGACGCACAATTGGTATGTCATATAAAAACATGAATTTTAAGAAAAGAACTTATACCAAATACTTCAATATTAGGATGGTTAACTCATATATTTATGTCTCTTGATTCAATAAAAAATATATGAAAATGGATAACCTGAAAAAATAACTAAAAATAGGGCATATAAGATTGCACAATGATAACACTTAGAGAAATGAAGAAAAAAAAGGCGGTAAAAGGAGCAGAATCCAAACCCCTATCCTTCCTCTTCTTTAAATGGATGAATAAATGGAGGATTATTGAGTTTTTTATTGGAATTTTTTGACGATACATACCTCCACTTACTAAACTATGACCGATTTATGAAAAATTCAAAATAGTCCAAAAAGTGTATTTTTACATACTCCCCACTATAGGACAACTCATCCCCAAGCTATACTTACAGAAAAAATGAAACATTTAAAATATTCCCATAACCATAAAGGATGGTCTAACAAAGTCTAGAATTACATCATGAGGATTAGTTATAAACCCAACCTTATCTCTATAGTTAGAATATGAAATTTCAAAATTCACATTCAAACCAAACACCCAGGGAGTATAAGTTCTAAAAATCATATAACCAAACATACCTCAATTTTCAATTTATGATTATCCCATGAAATTCCCTTTAAATTGTTGAACATAACTTAGAAACACAAAATAAAACTGACCGGTTACAATGGACCATTTCCAACCATAACTGTTTTGATCACTGAACTGTTACTGCATGACTTGAACTGCATTCCCAACACAATTTCCACTTAATCATGGTCTGTCTGGTAATTATTACCTATCATTATATCCCTGAATTATTTATATTATGATTCTTAATTCCATTTTTTGATTCATTACAAGATATCTGATCATGAAAATTTAATTACTGGAATTCCAGAACTTTCTTCTTTATCAACACTAGGCCTTATAGGGAGATGTCATAGGTCTGGTACAAAACACTTCTATCCAAACATACTCATAAGAAACCATAGTTATACTCCCATGACTCCGTGTAATGATCGTATTGAATTTGACCAACACCCACATCTAGAGGATGTCCAATTTAATAAGACCCCCCAAACCACCTCTCATCACCTGTCCCTAGGTTTCTTTTACATCTGAATTTAATCCAGAAACATTAAACCAAGTGACACCACTCAGACACATTAACAATGAAAACTACTTAAAGTGAGCACCACATGATTTATAGGTCCATGGTGTCTTCCCACCATAGTAATTCTCAAACCACTAAACCATGAGCACTATACTACTATAGATCACTTATAGTTTCACATTGATATGTTCAAGCTTTTCTTGCTTTATTTAAGACAGATCTCACTTGATCTCACTTGAAAACTACTTATGAAGCGGTGCCACATGAAAACCGCTACCTCCATTTACAAATTAACCATCACTATTAATCTATTCCTAAAAATTTAAACTAAAGGGTCATAACCAAAACAAACTCTTCATTATTAATACATCTTACACAAAGAAATATTAGCTCACAACATGCACTTGTTTAATGAAATTCCAGTCAGAACACTTTAGGTTGACCTACTTAGAGGACATCCAAATTGATGGCCAATGACTTTATTTGAAAACTAAATCATATTAACATAAATTGAAAAGTTATATCATGATAATTGAGATGAACCCACTGAATTACAAAATTGACTCGTGGTGTGATTTAATGGGTGCATACTCAACCAACCATTTCAACATCATGCTACATTACAAGAAAACATGTGATATCAATCTATCACATTTCCTAGATTTCACATGCAGCCCGAGTCTGAATATAATTTTCAAACCTGATTCAAACTTATACCTAAGTCTTAAATTCAACACCTCCTCCATGTCTAGAAAACTTGAATTTTATAGCTCACAGAATTATGAAAGTCATTTTGACCATTCATGACTATTCTTTCTACAACCAATCTCCCAAAGGTTACATTTTCCATGACCTGTGTGATTCTCCCCACCATATGATTTTTATATTCATCATTTTAATAAAAATAGGAATCCAATTCCCATGAAAAACACTCTTTCCACCACTAAATATGGTTTCGGGATGTGAGTCAACATAATTATACCATGTTCCATCACAACAATCCATCCTTGGCATACGTTGAAGCCTCATTTGGAACTAATATCCCATCCTTGAACAACCTGTGGTTCACTTACTACCACATATATTTACATCATCCACTTAATAATAAATAGAAATGGTCTATTCATAATCACATGCATTATGCAATCCTCATTCCATGTGCACACATTCAATCAACATCAATAACTACATTTTGAACTTTAACCCAGATTGATGATGTTATAAAACTCGATCCTCTTACATAGTCATCCATAGAACTAGGATAACTTAGCTTTTCTACTAAAAAATATAGTCTACACCACTCACCACAACATAGTTAATACCTAGGTAACCTCACTCAGGGAGTGATCGGTTAACACAAACTTTTTAGATCCCACAACCCTAAACCAAGTAGCTATGTGATAATACCCCTCAAGGTGTTACCTGTGATTTCATCCCTCAAACTCTCAGAGACTAGAAATTTTTTCACAAAACACCACACAACTCTCTCCACCAAACATTTTTTAAATAGGAAATTTATATGATAGTGAATACTAAATTTATGTTACATTAATGAAATGGGAACACCCATTTCATATAATTCATAGGACCAATGACACTGTGAATTCTTGGTATTTTCTAACCTACTCAAAAAATCAAACCCAAGGGTCACATTATCCTACATAACCATTTAACAAGGATGATGACTTCTTGAGTCATACACCTTTGAAATTAAACTCACATAACTAACTAAACTAAATAAAATTAGATTTACATGTCAGTCCCACTACTCTCAAGCATTAACGATGCTCATAACACCTAGAAGTTTTACTTATCTCATGATCACCTACCAACTTGGGGAATCATTCCACAACTAGAGTCCTACTCAATCCCAAAATACATAAAAAACACATTCAATGACCAAAAACTAAAAAGATGCATCCAATGATGCTTAATATCTCCAAGGATGCTCGAAAAACTAGGTTAACCCCTCACATAACATGAGGAATCAACTCTAATTCTAGGTTTATTCCTAAAAGGTCACTAGAATCTCCCACCTAACCTATATTCCAACATAAAAATATATCAACTAAGACTCACTGGAAATATCCACATTCCTATAAAAGCTATATCCCAATGTAACTCTAAAACTATTCCCACAATATGATTTTTTATAACAATATATTTCTAATGTGTTATTTAAGCTATTACATCAGTTCAAATTCATTATAAGTATTAAGGATGGTTTCTAGGACACAAAACCAAAAAAAATTCATTATATAAATGGGTTGGTACTAATATAACTACTAATTCATCAATTATCAATTTTTATAAGTAGAGTGGAATCGCTATGGATGATCTATCCTAAGAAAGTGAAGTTATAAGATTTAGTGGAATCCAGTTTGGTATGTTACAATGTTGTATCAATGGAGTTTTATCTTCCTAGTATTTACTATTTAGGATATTGTATACATGAGTATGAGGAATGTGTTGGAACCTTTGATGGATATCCGACTGCTGTGTTAATAATACTTTCTCTAATAGGAAGTCTTATTTTCCAGGGTTTTATATTTTTGTTCTATTTTTAAATATTAAAGTTGTATATTATTTCTCATTGAGAGAAAAACATGTTTTTTTGGATTTTGTGATTTATTCTGGATATTCAGATCTTGGTCATTGGTGGGAGGCCAGGGATGGTTTTTTCTGGTTTTATTTGTTTTTCAGGGAAGTGGTGCAGCAGAAGCAAAGAATTATTTTTTTTTATTCTGGGAAGCTTTTCGCGGCGGTTTTAACCACCGTGAAATGTATATTGGCAACGGTTTAAACCGAATCTAAATGGTGAAAACCACCGCTAAATAGGAGAATCATGGATGCCTCATTCCGCAACGGTTTTCCTGAATTTAGCGGCGGTTTTACGGCCTCTGGAATTTGAGTTTATTCACAGTGATTATAAGCGCCGCGAATAAAGTGATATCCAGGGCTCATAAAACCGCCGTTAATTCAGGAAAACTTCCACGAAATGAGGCAGCTACGACGCTTTCCTGAAACCGCCGCTAAACGTAAATAACCGCCGCTAATAGATTGGAGACGCCCTATTAGGCGACAGTTTCTGTAAACCGCCGCCAAACAATGTAGCGGCGGTTTAAACCTCCGCTAAACGTAAAAAATACCACCGCTAAACGGCGATTCTGTTGTAGTGATATGACCACTATATCAACTTAGACCACATATATAGCCACCTCCCTTGTTCTACACCACTTTCCCAAGCCTCCATTCATGAGCTTGTCATTTATATACCATTTTTCCTCTTATGCGAGTATTCATAGAAGCAAAACTTGAAGCATCATCTCCCCTCGTCTAAGCCCCTCACCCTGCCTAACCATATCTAACCTAAATAAAGAATCCATAATATTAGATAAAATGGATCAAGGAACATAAATTCAAGAAAAAAAATAATCAAATCATTCCCTAATGTAAATGTAGAATTTAATATTTAAGTCATCAACCTATAAATTCATTAATTATAGAGGGTTAAACCAATTATAAATAGTTTAAATGGAAAATCCTTAATAAATAGAGAATAAATAAATAAAAATGAGTCATACCTCAATAATAGAGTTATCGTTGGTGAAGATAAAACATATTAATTATGAAATCCAAGATCTCATTTATCATCACCATGAGATCTAATCCTATTATTCAATATCATACCATAATCAACAGTATCAAATACCTCTCCCTTTATCTCAATGGGGTTTTCCATGTTATATGTCTGACCATATGGGTTTAAAACGGGGTTTAAATAATGGTATTTCTTGGTCAAATAATTAATTTAATTAATGAATGAATGAATTTATTTATTTATTTAACCCCTCCTTCAACTATGAAATATCATAGGACTCTATGTGAATGAAACTTATATCAATACTAGGGTTAATAATGTGTTCCAAACTCAACCATAATCTCCATTACCAGTAGTGATATTATTTTGGAGACATATGTATTTCACTAAAAATTAATGTTCATGGGCTAAAAATAATATAATATTTTTATTATATTATTTTTATGCCTCTGTGAAACATGTTTTTACATTCTGAATCAACTCAAGGACAAATCCCTTACCATGGAACAAATATAAGCATAATTTTTTTCAAGGTTATATTCAAGTTAAATCTATCAATTTAAACAAGGGGAGTTCCTAGTACTAAAAAACTAAAAATTGAGATTAATATCAATTGTGAGAAATTGAGTTTAATAAACCTCTATTTGTTAATCAACATAACCACATTATTATTCCTTCTTTGGAGAATTAATTTGAATTAATGACTAGATTGATACAAAAACTTCATAGGATTCATTTATTGGTAGGTAAAGACCCAAATAAAAATATTAAAAAAAATTCATAGGATTCATCTATGTTTATGTTGATGGTAGTAGCTGAGGAACAAGAAAAGTGGTGGTTATTCCCATTTTCACTCGAAGGAGAAACCAAGGAACGATTGTTTGACCTATAACATAGTGAATTCCATGACTAGGATTACCTATAGAGATTCTTCTCCAACTCTAGGAATACAACCATTAAGAAGGAACTTTGTACCATAATCTAAGATACTAGAAAACATTCTTTGAGTTTTGAGAGTAGTTTGAAAAGTTATTTTCTTGTTTACTAGATCAAGATATAGATGGGAACCAATTTCTAGTAATATTTTACCAAGGATTGATAGATAGTGATAAGAAACTATTAGATGTATCTTATAGAGAAGCCCCCATAGAATAATACCTAAAATATTCCAATATATTGATTGGGATGATTACAAAAAGCTTCCTATAGTTTGGAACAAAAAGAACCGGTATAAGAGAAATCTATCCCACCCTACTAGAACCAATACCAACAATAACCCTAACCGGTTCCAACCTAACCAACCATATTATGAAGAACACTCTCTAAAAAACATTTTAACTAACCTTGTTACCTATAATAGCCTCTGACTTGCCAATAAAATAGAACATATTAATATCCATCCATTGGTGTGTGGATCGATATTTATAATAACCAATTCCTAATGTTGAGAATCTTGGGAGTGAATTGATGGATTCAAGAAACTAGATAAATAGACAGGTGGGTATGTTATCAAAAAACCTAGGAAAACTACCAGATCATTTAGTGCCGAACCCAAATGTGAATGCAATTATGATAAAAAAAGTGGCTTGGAGATTCACCACAATTTCACACCTGATATTGAGAAAGTCCCACCAAAACCTGAAGAAAACCATGATGGAAATTATGGATAGATTAATGATATCTATCCACCCTAATAAGAAGATAAATAGGAAGAGGATAAATCTGATCCTAGAATAAATAAATAAGATACACAATGAAAATGATGAAAAATGAGAAAAAAAAAGAAATTCCACTTCCTTTCCCATTAGGAATGATGGAATATAAAAATATCCAAGAAGAAAAACTCCTAAGAGAATTTTTAGGTACTCTTTAGAAATTTGAAATGAATATTCCACTTTTATAATATCTCAAATAGATTCCAAAGTATGAAAATTCCCTCAATAATTGTTTCAAAAATAATTTGTGACTTCAATGGAATGAAAGAATTAATTTGGGTATAAGTGTGTCAAATTTAATCACACCCAAGTCTCCTATAAAAAATCATGATCTAGGGATATTTTCTATCCCTTTCTCCATTGGAGATATAATTATTTCATATTATTTATGTAAATTAGTTTTCTCTATAAATTTTATTCCCTATTAAGTGTTTAAATATTTAAATATTGGATACTTGAATCTCACAGGTTTGGTTATACTCCTTGCAAATAGGTCTACTATTTTTCTATATATAATATTAGAAATTGTGCTTGTGAGATTCTAAGATCTATTTTTCCTAGATAACTTATATTTGTTGAGAATGAAATAATACAAAAGAAAAATGCACCAACCCATCATTTTAGAGAGAAAATTTTTAAATAAAACCAATAAAATCATCAATGAACATGAAGGAAATCTCACCATAGATATTGGAGATAGCATAACCCATGCCAATATATTTAACTGGACGATGAACCTTTTAGTTGAACATTCACTATTACCCTTTTCTACATTGAATTGATTGAACCCATTAAAGATACAGGTATATTAAATTAATTTTTAGACTACAGAAAACACATAATGATTGAAAATAATAGGGATAATAAAGTTACCCATAATTATATAGAATCTATTTTCATGTGGAGGAATAGGTAAGTTTGGATTTCATCGATATATTTTATTTTTTTAACAATGAGGTAGTTTATATGTTATCATGTGAGAAGTAAATTAAATATATAGACGTGTGAAACCCAAATTTGATTTCATGTTTAAAACAACCACTAAATATTAAATTAAATCCACGACCCACAAGTTTTAAGAATGTGTACTAAATAAAGGGGGATAAATTTATAGTGATATTTTTTGATATCCTACCACCAAATCAAGAACACAAATGAGTTAATATTTTGAGAGAGAACACCTAAGAAATTACTTTGAGTTTAGGTGATATCCTGATCATTAATCATAAAATAATATCCCATAAAATTTTACATGAGGAGAATTCCATACCTATTAGGCATCCAAAAAAGAGGCTAAATCCCACAATAATGGATGTAGTGAAAAAAGGAGATAGTGAAGTTATTGGTAGTATACATCATTTACCTAATATCCTACTCATAATGTGTCAACCTTGTCCATGTAGTTCCTATTAAAACTGGAATAACCATAGTAAAAATTTAGAAACATTAGTTGATACCTATTAGAATCAAGAATAGTTTGAGAGTTTTCATTGATTATAAGAATTTGAACTAGGTTACTGGTAAATATCATTTCCCCATTCAATTTATTGAAAAAATGTTAGTAAGTCTAGTATAAAACTATCACTGCTGTTTTTTGTATGGGGTTTCAAGAAATATTTAGGTGACTATTACCTTATAAGACTAAGATAATACAAAATTTAAATGTCTATTTGGAATGTTTTGTTATAATAGGATTCCCTTTGGGTGGAAATGGAACAATTAAATTTTATAGGTGTGTGAAAAGTATATTTATAGACTAAATTGGAGACTATCATAAGATTTTTTTGGATGATTTCACTGATATTGTTAATTATTTTTATCATTATTTTAATTTTTTTTTAAAATAATTTAAAAACAAGAATTGAAAATAACTTGGTTTTGATTTTTGATAAATTTCAATTCTTGGTGAAGAAAGGAATGATCCAAGGGAATGAAATTTTACACAAAGGCATAAAGGCAGATAAATAAAAAATTGTAGTAATACATTCTTTTCCTTACCCCATTTTGCATAACATGTTAAATCCTTAATTGAACAGACAATATTTTATGTGAGTTTTATCTAGGACTTTTGTAATATTTATCTTCAAAACTCTAGAATACTTTTTAAGGAAGATGAAATTGATGTTAATAATAAGTAAATTGTTAATTTTATTGAATTGGAGAGTATATTAATCACCCCCAATGATGCAACCAAACAATTTGGATCAACATTTTGAGTTACTCTATGATTATTATAATGAATATTTGGGTGTAGTTATTTCCCAATAAATTAAAGAAAGACTAATAATCATTTCCTATTCCTAGAGATCCTTGTATAATGCCCAAATAAACTGTACAACCATAAAAATGGAATATTTGAAATTTTTTATTTAGAAAAATTCACACATTATTTATTTGGAAGTAAAGTCACTATATTTTCTAATCATACATCCTTGAGATACATGATAGAGATAGAAGATTAAATGCTCTGGATGGTCTAATGGACGGTTCTTCTATGAGTGTTTAACCATGAGATTAATGGAAATAAAGTAGTAGATTACCAAGCATCCAAAAACCTGATTAGACTACAAAAAACTGATGAAATAAAAATTATAGAAAAAGAACCACTCAATGATCCACTTATAGGAGAGTATATGTACTTGGTTGAAGGAGAGGTACCATGGTATGCAGACATGATCAATTATCTTGAAACTTCTCAAGTTCCATAACAATTGATCCAAAAAAAAACTGAAAATTTATACATGAATAAAAAATTTACATTTGAGGAAATCCATACCTGTGAAAAATATGTAATGTACAAATGATAATATGGTGATTTACTAAAAGTGAAGTAACCTATGTGTTTGAATTCTTTCACACACTAGATTATGGAGGGGACTTTGGAACTTAGATGAAAACAAATAAAGTCATAGTGTTTGAAATTTATTTTCCAATTTTTTTAAATAAACTCGATAATTTTTCAAAAAAGTGCGAAGAATGTGAATTTTATTGAAACATCTCAAAAAGTGATGAGATACCTTTAAAACCCATCATCTTTTGTGAGATATTTGAAGTCTCTTGAATAAATATTATGAGAAATTTTCCCATGTATTATGAAAATTTATACATTTTTATAGCTATAGACTATGTTTCAAAATGGAAAGAAGAAAAAGATACCAAATTTAATGATTCCAAAATTGTTTGTGTTTTTTTGAGATCTAACATATTTTGTAGGTTTGGAATTCTAAGATCCATAATTAGTGATTAAGTGACACCCTTTTACAACTAGATCATGAATGATTTAATGAATATATATAGAGTAAAAAATAACCACACTTTCCCATACATCGATAAACATATAAGATGAAGTCCCCAATAGGTAGATCAAGGTAATTTTGGATAAAATTGTTGAAAAAAACAAAAAATATTGGATCCAAAGGTTAGTATAATGAACCTGCTCTTTATTTCACTTTCAAAAATGATTTATTACATAAAATAAAACTTAATACAACCCAAAATATCAATAGGTCTAGTTTCTTCGATAAATTAGGTACATTAAATAACAAATTAAAACCTGAAAATCAACAGTTTATTGAAAACTTCATTAACATGACCAAAACATTCCTTCATACTTAACACTGTATGAGATAACCTGAGAACATATATACAAAGGGGTGAGCTATGAAGCCCAGTAAGGGATAAAAAAGGTATAACATGAATTGGACAATAAATGTTAGATAATAGGCATATCAATGGATCATAAAAGGAATATGAATTATAAGGAATGATATAGAATGATAATCATAACATGGGAAAAGTGGCAACAACTTAAAACATTGTATCATAATCATAGGTCAAGGCTAAATCCGCTTAGACATCATGGTGGAAAAATTACCATAAATGAATCAAGTAAACCCCATATCCCAACATGACATATCATGATTCTAAACATTACCCAATGAATTGGAGTGTTATATAATTCTAGGTGCACCTGTCACTTTCATTTCAATCTCATGCTTAAGTCTTCCACATAGATTAATCAACATGGATTCATTTATCATCATAATTTATTCCAAGATAAAGGTTTTTGGAATAAATACATTTATTTACCCAATAAAATAATTATATGTGTATAAAGGTGAATATCCATGATATAAAAATGGTTATGGTATTCACTATACCATTATTTTGGCATAGAAAACTGTGGTTCAATTTCAGCATGATAACAACGTCACATAGAAATTCATAAATGGGTTGATGAGAAAAAAGGTTTCTATTATCATTGATACATGAAATTTAAAGTAATAGGTAAATGTAAATACATTCCTAAACATAAGGAATTGGAAATTGAACGTGTAAGACAATAAATAAACATGAAGAAAGAGGAGAAAGGGAAGAACCCTTACAAAATTTCGGTATGGTAACAGGTGTGCATAAAGGTTAATAGGAGGGATAAATGGGAGTTAAAGTGGGTATAATAATTTATAAATAAAATTTACAATAATGAGGATATGTAATAATGTATCCCAACCTAACAAAATAGAAATTAAAAAGATATAACATTAATGTAGTGCTTGTTAAATGAGGAGAGCGGGAGATCCCTTACTAGAGTGTGTGACTCCAAAGGCTTGGTGGATTTTTGAAAGTTTGGGGGAACCTTGGGAAGAAATTTGTTAGTATAGGTAAGAGTTTGGGCTATATCTAAGAAATTTTAATGATGAAAAATGGGGGATTGGGTGGGTTTATATTAGAAAGGAGGAGGATTTATTTATTATTTTGGTTTTTGACTCTACATAATAAAATATCTGAAACCACAAACCAAATCATGGTCTTTGAACATGGTTTATACCAAATTAGATTAGTATAAATTATTTTATAATTCCAAGGGATTAACATATTAAAATACTACCCTTGGTGATGTGGATCAAAGTCACACTCTTACAGAAATTATTTTAAAATCATAAAATATATTATAAGTCTTGAAGGATTCATAATGGATTTAAAAAATAAATAAAATAAACATTAAACCAAATTATTTTAAAGGTAAAAAATATATTTCTTATTGGATCCCATTTATATTACTTATTACATCACACTTTGGTCATTATGATTTCATAAAACACAAAGTATATTTTTACGGTATTTAATATTTTCTCGAAAATTCAATTCTATTAAGAAATTATGAAAAATTCACCATTGGATAATTTTGACATCCTAATTCTAAAAATAATATTAATATTTTCTAAATAATTTTCTAAATATGTGAATATTATCATTTAAAATAAAAAAAGATATTTATTGAAAATGATGGGATTTTGACAATAACAATTTTTAAACCCCTATAAAAAATTACATTTGACTTCATAAAAATTATATAATAATTAATATTTAATAAAATTTATTTAATAATAATATTTTATTAAAATATGATTTATTTAAAATACCCATTAATTTATTAAAATAGATTTCTTAATTGAATTTGAATATTAACCAAAATTCTATTTGCATTTTACAAATCAGTTACAAACTATCAATAATATGATGAAAATATATTCATTATTTTATACAAAATAATATACGTATTTCTAATTATAGGGACATGATACTTATTCCTTCAACAAACTAGAATACTCCCTAATATTATGGTGCACAATTATGGGGATTTCATGGGGCCGTTCGACGAACATGGTTTGGGATGTGATCTCGATTATCTTGAACTTCTTTCATAAATAGTTTCACTTGTGCATAAGTTTTTGGATCTCAAATTGGGATTGGTCTAGGGGAAATACCAAAAATGCTACCTCCCTTGGAATCTCCTATAAATGGGCTTCATAGGATATGATCCTACTGGTTAAGGCCATCACTTCCTTTATCTGTGAAAAATTGATTTGTTTAAACCCTATATTTATACTAGTAATGCGATCACTATTAAAAGACTATATTATCAATGGTAAAGATAATTAATGATTATTAAAACCCAATTGGATATTACTAAAAAAATTAGTGGACATTTTTTTTATAACCCTAATAAATTTAATTATATCAAAAAGTTTAATTTTATTCATAATAGTCTGGGTCATTACAGTAACACCCCAAGATTCCACGGTATGCTTCTCTTTGAATAATACAATAGCGTGTGTTGTACGCAACATCGAGTTCTAAAACACCACAACCAATCAAACTAGCCATTATGAATAGTAATAACCACTTTTTGAAATTTTATAAATTTTATATTTCAAAATGGACTTCATTTTTGGATTCGAAATATCGAAATTAGCTTAGGGTTAATTTTTGGTATTTTTCTGAAAATTTCAATTTTTGATGAATAGTGAAAAACACTTAGTTATAGTTTAAAACCAAATTTTTATTTAAATAATAATCTATTTTATTTAAATTTATTTTAGGTAAAAATAGATACATAATACCTATATAAGTTCAATGTAATTAATTGGAGTCAGTTTATAATAATTTTAGATATATAAAAATTTTATTGAACTTTTCACCGTCTTTTACCCACCACCTAGGAGCATTTGTAAATTTACATAAAACTTAATTTTACCGCTTCTGTGAAAAATATGAGTGACATGGTTGATATCAGTAAGTAAAATGTGGTTCAATAAGACGAAAATATTTTTTGGTGAATAATAAATTTTTTCTTTTATTTACCACGGTTAAAAGTAAATAGGGTAATTAAGGGTTAAAATGATTTTATTATTACCCTAACACATGTCCTAATTCTATTGGATAAGTTTAATTCAACCAAAAACAACCTTAGGAATAAAATATGGACCTCTTTGGTCCACTTGGTTTAGATTAGTACACTTATTATTATTTTATTTAAGGAAGAGTTAAAAGAGTTAAAATGAAAGTTTAATAACTAAAACATTTTTAATATAGGGTTATACATAAGATAAATTCGACTATAAATATTAATTATAAATATAAATATATTTCCTACATAATGGTATTTTATTTATATTTTTTAGACACTAAATAATTTAATTTATTTATGACACAATGATGATGCAGTAATTACCTAATTAATGAAATATTAAAATAATTGATATTATAAATATAAAAAAAATTAATTTGAGACTTTTTATAAATTAAAATAATTTTATAGGTTAATATGAAATGTTAGGGTTGGTTATATGAATTTTTTTCGAAGTAATAATTCTGTTATAAATTTAGAAAAAACAAAATACCAAATAGTGTCAAAATTGACAATTTTTTTAAAACAAATATTATATTATTAATTGATATTTTCTTCCTAAAAAATATAAGGTCTAGAAAAAGTACTTATATAATAATAGTTGTATCATTAATTAACCATTGGGGTTCTCTTGGAAGTATATAGTAAGTTTATTAACCATATAATATATAAATACAAAGAGACATGGTAAATCTCAAACTATTTAACTAAGAGTTAAATCTAAAAGGTAAAGTTAATATAGTGACTAAAACCTGTCTAAAACCTATTGGTTGATTGGTTTTCGACCCATACCCACCTTAGACTTTAAATAATTCATTTTTTAGCCATTAGAAACCGAAAATGATTTTATTATAAAATAATATTTCTAGCTTTTCCTATGGTTCCCCTCACCCCTCTTATAAAAGGGAACTCACACTTCCCTCAAATTCACACCTTAAAAGCCATTTGGATCGGCCAAAACCTGCCCAAATACCCTCTCAACTGTCGTCCCTTCATCTTAGATTCCTTCCTTTAGTCATAAACCCAACCTAAGGAGCCCTTTTGATCGAATCAAAAGGAAGAACCCGAAGAAGAGGTAAATATCTCACCACCTCTTTCAAGTTCCTTTCTTCTTCCACTTCCTTTTTCTTTGTTGTTTCCATTCTAAAATAATAACTAAAGTATCTTCTATATACTGTGATGTTATTATAAATATTTTACAACCAAATTAATTATTTTATCCATCCTTTGAATGACATGTCACCATAGGTGCGTACATAGGGATTACCGTCTCCACGTCGTGGTCTAATTGTTATTCAATACATTATTATTTGGATGGGAATAATAATGATATGTAATTGATATAAATAATAAATATAACATTATAATGATTCTGTATATATGATATAACATCCAATTATATATTATTTTAATATCATAAGATTGACATTTTCGCTTGTGCGTACATACGGATTATCGTCTCCACGAACGCGATGAGATTCATTCCCCATCGTTTCCATTAAAGACTAATTTTCATTAAATGATTAAAAATAATGTTTAAATACTTGATATTATTATGTATATGAATAATATACATCCCATCCATAACAAATATTATTCACATAACAAATAATATAAAGGAAAATGAATTCGTTAACACCCGAAACAACGATAATACTAAGATATTATTAACAAAAAAATGTTAAAATATCATATATGATATCATATTAATGTATATGATTATTTTATAATTTAATAACAATTATTTCACCATTATACAGGAGGTTAACCTACCCTCGACCAAGGAAAAGTACAAGTTAAGGGTTAATTTCACAAACACTTTATTATCCAAGGTTGTTTTTACGTAAGTATCTACTGGGACCTCTTTATCATCCACATCCATGTTTCTTAAAAATGTATTTAAAAAAATTCTTACTATTTTATAGACTATAGGTTAAAGTCATTTATACCCTTTTTTGAATTTTTATAAGATTTTTATAAAGGAATATTTCCGTCATTTTCCAAACAAGGTCATTTATAACCTTTTCAACAAAATTAAGGTAAGAATGTCTTTTTTTAACTTATACGGTGGGTGAAGCTATTTTTCGCTATTATAACATCGTCAAAGATTCCCTTAAAATCTTACAAAAATATTTCCAAAATAAATTATTTCTTTTATAATTATATTAATCTTAAATTATTTCGAAATAGAAAGAGATATTTCTCTAAAAAATGTTTTGATTTCATCTATGTCAACATCCTTTGATGGATTTTAAGTTTATTTGAAGTTGATTTATTACGATACCAAACTTCCATATTGTATTGAAGGTTTTGTGATATGTTTGACTATGTATGTGTTATTTTTATACCATTCATGGTTTATGGTTAAATTATTGACATTTCCTGTGCTAGTTTTAATACGAATGTTTATGTTATATTTAAACCTTTTCATATGAGAAATGTATTGGACTTAGTAAGTGACAGGTGGAGCCTGATATAGATCCTTGATGCATCAGTAGGTCTCATGAGACAACTAGACATGGAATTGGCCGAGTCCATTCCAAATTTGATATATGGTTTTGGCCGAGGCCTTAATCATTTTTAGATGTCTTGGCCGAGGCCTTGACAAAATGTTTCAGAATGTCTGGCATTATACATTCCATCATTATGAAAATAATATTGATGGTTCATGTGGTCATTAGAATAGTAGAATACCCATGATTATGTTTTATTATAGCATTATTTACTCAACTCATATTCCTGCAATAAAAGTATTCATGTTTATTATTGGTAAAGGCATGTGGTTTCAATTATTCACCATGCTTAATATTTATGTTATCTTCCGATATATTGCTTACCCTTACTGAGAGTTTGATCTCACCCCTTTCGTATGTTTCATTTTCCCAGGATATGAAGAAGTTAGTTATGAGTGACTTGAAGGCATAATCTAGGAGGCTTGGATGTTTCTCATGGAATAAATTCATGTTGTATTTATTTTCAAGTTGTAAAGTTGAACTTATGTATGAATCTTGTTTCCAATAATAATAAACTGATTAGTCTTTCGAGACATGATTCCCTTGTGATAATTCCAATGTTATGTAATAATGCACTGACTCTGTGTAACTAGGGTTGGGGAGTTACAGTTGGTATCAGAGGAATTTTAGTACAAACCTTGGAAACTAGATTTAGATAAACTCTGATTAGAGCACAAAGCCCTAAGATAGACTTTGAGGATTTGTATAGAATAAATTCCTGGAATTTTGGTAATGAAGAGATTTTTTGAGTTTTCCACTAAAATACATCCTTGTTGGGATATGAGCAGGTAGAGGTGGCTCGGGCACAGATGTACCTAGGGGTAAAACTTGAAAACACCGCTTTGAGCTAGACTCCAACGGGAACTGGTGCACGACAACGGACCTTGCTACACTCTTGGTTACGACACTCCCGGGGGATATGCTTAGGATAATTCTCATTTTCTTTACCAACCATTATGAAGGGTTTATGAGTATATACTTCTTCAAATAAAACATTTTTATGATTACGGATTATATCCATAAACTGTTCAATTTATGTTAAGTGTTTTACAAGTTTGGATTTATGTATTGTGATTCATAAACTAATATAGTTTATGCCATTCTTTAGAAATGGCACCTAGTAGAAGGAATGGAAACCGTATCAATGCACGTAGTCTATGTAGGTATTTAACTCATACTCAAGATAATTATTGTGGAGCTGGTGATGCAACTAGTACTGATCATCTAATCACCATACTAGGAGAACTCACTCAGGTTATGAATAATAACCTTACCTGTATGGAACACCCTGATCTGCTGCATGGAGGATCAATGTAAGATTTCTTCATGAGGAAAAAACCTCCAAAATTAAATGGGGGTACAAATCCACTAGTATATGATCAATGGATAAATTCCATAGAGAAAATATTCATTGCCTTGTGGAGTAGTGAAAGGGAAAAAGTTGTCATGATAGTTTACCGCCTCACTGAAGATGCTGATTAATGGTGGTCATTGATTCAAAACACAAAGGAAGATGATGAAGTATCAAATATGGAATGGCGGGAGTTTAAAGAAATATTATTAGAAAAATAGTTTTTTCATGACCATCGAGCAGATATAGAAAGACAATTTCTGAGTCTGAGGCATAAGGAGGATGAGAATGTCACAAAGTATGAAGCTAACTTTACAAGGTTAGTGAGGCATGTTGCAGATTATATACGTAACCCAAGAAGTAATATTGATCGTTTATTTTATGGGTTAAAACCATTTCTCTGTTGAGGATTAGTCTCACAATCCTCATCGTCATACGAATATATTGTCTCATGTGCTATCAAGATAGAAAAAGAATTCTCTTAGTCTTACGACTTTAAAGAAAAGCAATAGAAGAAGAGATCTGATGAAAACTCTAGATATGGAAATAAGGGGAAGAAGGGAAATGTTTAATATCTATCCTATAGTAAATGTGGGAAGAAACACCCCTGGTACTTTCCTGAAGGGAATAAGAGTCTATTACAAGTGTGGTGAAAAAGGCCACCATGCTCGTGATTTCAAGGGGAAGAAAGAGGTTGTCGATGTTGAATGCTACAATTGTAGAGAAAGGGGGAATTATGTGAATGAATGTCCTAAGATTTAGGGGAAATTACCTCAAAAAAGGACAAGGGATCAAGTCCAAGCTTATGCTATCACTACTGCTGAGGTTGAAGCTCCAAAAGACGTGGTGGCAGGTAATTTAATGGTTTCCTCAAGTTTAGAAAATGCTTTATTTGATTCTGGATCATCGTATTGTTTCATATCTTCCTAGTTTGATAAGAAAATTAGATATTTCCTATTTGATTTAACAAGGTATTTGTCAGTCAAAACTCCCAAGGGAAGTATCATTGCTACAAAGTTTTGTGAATCAGTCCCCATTAGGGCATATACATGTTCTTTATCTACTGATCTCATCGTCATACCCATGATTTAATTTGATATAATCCTCAGTATGGATTGGCCTTCAGACCATGATGTGATAATTTATTGTAAGAAGAAGGAGGTTCCAATTTTTGATGATGATAATGAGTACCTTATCTTTAGAGAAGAAAGTTCACCACCTAATTATTATATAGATCCAGCCCCAGTAGCTCAACTAAATTCAATTATTGGTGAGGAATAGAATGAAATAACTACGAGTGAGGAAAAAAATGTTCAAATAGAGGATGTACCAATTGTTCAAGAATATGTTGATGTGTTTCCAGAAGATTTACCTGGACATCCTCAAGAATGAGAAATTGAGTTTTCCATTGACTTAATTCCTAGTTCAAAGCCCATATCGAAGACCCATTATAGAATGAACACTGTGGAATTAGTGGAACTAAAGAAAAAACTAGAGGAATTGAGTAATTAGGGATTTATTCACCCTAGTGTTTCTCCTTGTGGAGCCCCTATCCTTTTTGTTAAGAAGAAAGATGGATCTATGAGGTTGTGCATTGACTACAGGGAGATCAATGCTATAACAATAAAGAACAAGTATCCCCTACCCCACATTGATGATTTATTTGACCAACTGCATGAAGATCAATACGTTTCAAAGATTGACCTTTGATCTCGACCTCATCAGTTGTGTGTGAAGAAGGAATACATTCCGAAAATAGCATTTAGAACCAGGTACGAGCATTACGAGTTTATAGTAATGCCTTTTGGATTGACTAATGCACCCTCTGTCTTCATGGGTCTAATGAATAGAGTTTTCAAGGAATATCTTGATGACTTTTTAGTGGTATTTATTGATGATATTTGGTATACTCCAAAAGCTACTAAGATCATAAAAATCACTTGGGCATTATTCTAAAGACTCTTAGAAGACAGAAATTATATGGAAAGTTTAACAATTGTGAATTCTGGCTTTAAGATATATCTTTTCTTGGCCATATTGTCTCTAGGGATGGAATCTCTGTTGATCATTCTAAGACCAAGACAATCCAAGAATGGCCAGCACCAACAAGTATAACAAAGGTACACAGTTTTATTTGTTTAGCAGGTTATTATTGACGTTTCGTCCAGAATTTTGCCCGGTTGGCTAACCCATTAACAAAGATCACATGAAAAAGGGTTAAATTTGTTTGTACAAAAGAGTTTGAAGAATGTTTTGAAGAACTGAAGAGAAGATTAGTCAATTATCCTATATTGACTCTACCATCGGGGAATGATGGTTTTGTTATTTATAGTGATGCTTCAAAGAAAGGACTTGGTTGTGTCCTTATGTAGAATGATTGGGTTATTGTCTACGCATCACAACAGATAAAAATTCATGAGAAAAACTATCCTACTCATGATCTTGAGTTATAAGATATAATATTTACTTTGAAGACTTGGAGACACTATCTCTATGGTGAAAAATGTGAGATATATACCGATCACAAGAGTTTGAAGTATATTTTATCACAAAAATAACTCAACAAGAGGAAAAAGTCGATGTCTTGAACTACTCAAGGATTATGATTTCACTATACACTACCACCAGAGGAAGGAAAATAAGGTAGCAACTTATTTGAGTAGAAAGGATCATGGAGTTTTGAACAAGATGAGAGTTGAAAAGTATCCTATAAACATGGATCTAGTAAAGATGGATATGGGAATAACCATGGAAGGTGAAATATCAATGCTTTTTCAAATGGTTGCAAAACCATCTTTACTAGAAAGAATAAATAGTTTTCATACCGGTGATGAAGAGTTTCAAAAGAAGATAAAATCTGTGAAAAATGGGATATTGAGTGACTTTTTATATGAAGATGGAATTTTGAAATTTGGGAAGAGACATTGTGTTCCCGATATACCTGATCTAAAAAGGGAATTATTGGATGATGCTCATAGTTCTAATTTCTCTATACACCATGGTAGCACTAAGATTTATAGAGATTTGAAGGAACATTTTTTGTGGGACAAATGAAGAGGGATATTGATGATTTTTTGTCAAGATGTATAGTTTGTAAACAAGTGAAATCTGAAAGGAAAGAGCCTGGAGGAGTCATGAAACCTCTTCCCATACCTGAGTGGAAATGGGATAATATTACGATGGACTTTGTCATGGGACTACCAAAGACTCCTAGAAGGAAAAATGCTATATGGGTAATTGTGGATCGTCTTACCAAGTCAGCATATGTTCTTGCTATAAGAGAAGATTTACCACTTGAACGATTATCAAGAGTATACATTAATGAATTTGTAAGACTTCATGGAGTACCACAATCGATTGTTTCTGATCGTGATCCATGTTTTACATCAAGATTCTAGAAAATTCTTCAGAAAGCCCTGGATACTAAACTTCATTTGAGCACTTCCTACCACCGCAAAACTGATGTAAAATCAAAACGGACTATTCAAACCTTAGAAGACATGTTGAGATCATTCTCACTTGACTTTCAAGGTATGTGGGATCAATATTTACCTCTGGTAGAATTTTCCTATAACAATAGCTTCCATTCAAGTATTCAGATGGCACCATATGAAGCATTATACGGAAAGATATGTCGCACAACAACCTCTTGGGATGATGTTGGTGAAAGAAAACTCGTAGGCCCAGAACTTGTGGAGGAAACGATGGAAAAGGTGAAGGTAATCCAAACCCACATCAAAGAAGCTCAAAGTAGACAGAAGATCTATACTAATAACCAAAGGAAGAATTTGGTATTTCAGGTAGGAGATCATGTTTTCTTGAAGGTATCTCTATGGAATGGTGTTATACATTTCGGTAAGAAGGGGAAATTGAGTCCCAAGTACATCAGTCCTTTCAAAATTCTAGAATGAATTGGGGTTGTAGCTTACCGTTTGGCAATGCTGCCAAGTCTCTCCAAAGTTCACGATGTGTTCCATGTATCACTATTGAGAAAATACAAGCCAGACCCAACGCATGTAATCACCTATGAGGAATTAGAACTGGAACCCGATCTGTCTTATTGCGAAGATCCTGTCAAGGTTCTTGATTCAAGAGAACAAGTGCTGAGAAACCAGACGACCCGTATGATAAAAGTTCAATGGAGAAACCATAAGACAGAAGAGGCAATGTGGGAACCCAAGGAACTTATGATGAAGAACCACCCAAGTCTTTTTATGCAGTAATACTCTTGAAATTTCTAGGATGAAATTATTTGAAGGAGGGGAGAATGTGACACCGAAAGCTTCCACGGTACACTTCTCTTTGAATAATACAGTAGCGTGTGTTGTATACAACTTCGAGTTCTAACACACCACAACCAATCAAACTAGCCATTATGAATAGTAATAACCACCTTTTAAAATTTTATAAATTTTATCTTTAAAAATGGACTTCATTTTTGGATTCGGAATACCGAAATTAGCTTAGGGTGAATTTTTGGTATTTTTCTGAAAACTTTCAATTTTTGATGAATAGTGAAAATACTGAGTTATAGTTTAAAACCGAATTTTTATTTAAATAATGATTTGTTTTATTTAAATTTATTTTAGGTCAAAATAGATACATAATACCTATATATGTTCAATGTAATTCATTGGAGTCATTTTATAATAATTTTAGATACATAGAAATTTTATTGAACTTTTCACCGTCTTTTACCCACCTCCAATGAGGATTTGTAAATTCACATAAAACTTAATTTTACAGCTTCTGTGAGTTGAATTTAAAAAATCCGAGAGAAACGGTTGATATTAGTAAGTAAAATTTGGTTCAATAAGATGCAAATAATTTTTGGTGAATAGCAACTTTTTACTTTTATTTACCACGGTTAAAAGTAAATAGGGTAATTAAGGGTAAAAATGATATTATTATTACCCTAAAACATGTCCTAACTCTATTGGATAAGTGTAATTCGACCAAAAAGACCGTAGGAATAAAATATGAACCACTTTGGTCCACTTGGTTTAGATTAGGACACTTATTATTATTTTATTTAAAGAAGAGTTAAAAGAGTTAAAATCAAAGTTTAATAACTAAAACATTTTTAATATAGGGTTATACATAAGATAAATTCTACTATAAATATTCATTATAAATATAAAAATAATTCCTACATAACGGTATTTTATTTATATTTTTAGACATTAAATAATTTAATTTATTTATGACACAATGATGATGCAGTAATTACTTAATTAATGAAATATTAAAATATTTGATATTATAAATATATATAAAAAATGTAATTTGAGACATTTTATAAATTCCACTAATTTTATAGGTTAATATGACATGTTAGGGTTGTTTAGTTGAATTTTTTTCAAAGTAATTATTCTGTTATGAATTTAGAAAAAACAAAATACCAAATAGTATCAAAATTGACATAAAAGATTTTTTAAAACAAATATTATATTATTAATTGATATTTTATTCCGAAAAATATATGGTCTGGAAAAAGGACTTATATAATGATAGGTGTATCATTAATGAACCACTGGGTCTTTCTTGGAAGTATATAGTAATTTTATTAACCATATAATATAAAAATACAAAGAGACATGGTAAATCTCAAACTATTTAACTAATAGTTAAATCTAAAAGGTAAAGTTAATATAGCGACTCAAACCTGTCTAAAAACTATTGGTTGAGTGGTTTTATACCCATCCTAACATTAGATTTTAAATAATTCATTTTGGAGCCATTATAAATCGAAAATTATTTTATTCTAAAATAATATTTCTAGCTTTTCCTAAGGTGCCCCTCACCCCTCTTAAAAAAGGGAACCCCCCCTTCCCTCAAATTCACACCTTCAAAGCCATTTGGATCAGCAAAACCCTACCAAAATACTATCTCAACTGTACTCCCTTCATCCTAGAGGCCTTTATTTAATCATAAAGCCAATCTAAGGATCCATTTTGATCAAATAAAAAGGAAGAACCCGAAGAAGAGTTAAATATCTCAACACCTCTTTCAAGTTCCTTTCTTATTACACTTCATTTTTCTTTGTTTTTTCCATTATAAAATAATAACTACAGTATATTCTATATAATGTGATGTTATTATAAATAGGGTACAACCAAATTCATTATTTTATCCATCCTTTGAATGACATGTCACCATACATGCGTACGTACGGCTTACCGTCTCCACGTCATGGTCTAATTGTTATTCAATACATTATTATTTTGATGGGAATAATCATGATGTGTAATTGATGTTAACAATAAATATAAAATTATAATGATTCTGTATATATGATATAACATCCAATTATATATTATTTTAATATCAGAAGAATAATATTATCACTCGTGCGTACATATGGATTACCGTCTCCACGAACGCGATGAGATTCATTCCCCGTCGTATCCATTCAAGACTATTTTTCATTAGATGATTAAAAATAATGTTTAAAGACTTGATATAATTATGGATATGAATAATATACATCCCATCCATCACAAATATGACTCACATAACAAATAATATAAATGAAAACGAATCCATTAACACCCGAAACAACGATAATACTAAGATATTATTAACAAAACAATGTTAAAATATGATATATGATATCATATTAATGTATATAATTATTTTATAATTTAATAACAATTATTTAACCATTATAAAAGAGGTTAACCTACCCTCAACCAAGTAAAAGTACAAGGTAAGGGTTAATTTTACAAACACTTTATTATCCGAGGTTGTTTTTACGTAAGTATCTACTGGGACCTCTTTATCATCCACATCCATGTTTCTTAAAATTGTATTTAAAAAAATTCTTAATATTTTATAGACTATGGGTTAAATTAATTTAAAACCTTGTTTTAATTTTTATAATATGTTTATAAAGGAATATTTCCGTTGTATTCCAAACAAGGTCCTTTATAACCTTTTCGACAAAATTAAGGTAAGAATGTCTTTTTTTAACTTATACGGTGGGTGCAACTATTTTCCGCCATTATAACATTGTTGAAGCTTCCCTAAAAAGCTTAAAAAAATATTTCCAAAATAAATTTTTTCTTTTATAATTATATGAATCTTAAATGATTTCAAAATAGAAAGAGATATTTGTCTAAAAAGGTTTTGATTTCATCTATGTCAACATCATTTGACGGATTTTAAGTTTATTTGAAGTTGATATATTATGATACAAAACTTCCATATTGTATTGAAGGTTTTGTGATATGTTTGACTATGGATGTGGTATTTTTATACCATTCATGGTTTATGGTTAAAGTATTGACATTTCGTATGCTAGTTTTAATACGAATGTTTATGTTATATTTCAACCTTTTTATATGAGGAATGTATTGGACTTAGTAAGTGACGGGTGGAGCCTGATATAGATCCTTGATGCATCGGTATGTCTCATGGGACAACTAGATGTGGAATTGGTTAAGGCCATTCCCAATTTGACAAATGGTTTTGGACGAGGCCTTAATCATTTTTAAACGTCTTGGCCGAGGCCTTGATAAAATGTTTCTGAATGTCTGGAATTATACATTCCCACATTTTGAAAATAATATTTATGGTCCATGTGGTCATTCTACTAGTAGAATACCCATGATTATGTTTTATTATAGCATTATTTACTCAACTAATATTCCTACCATAAAAGTATTCGTGTTTATTATTGGTAAAGGCATGTGGTTTCAATTATTCAACATTCTTAATATTTATGTTATCTTCCGCTGTATTGCTTACCCTTACTGAGCGTTTGAGATCACCCCTTTCTTATGTTTCATTTTCCCAGTATATGAAGAAGTTAGTTATGAGTGACTTTCAGACATAATCTAAGAGGATTTTATGTTTCTAATTGAATAAATTCATGTTGTATTTCTTTTCAAGTTGTAAAGTTGAACTTATGTATGAATCTTGTTTCCAATAATACTAAACTGATTAGTCTTTCGAGACATGATTCACTTGTGATCATACCAATGTTATGCAATAATGCAATGACTCTGGGTAACTAGGGTTGGGGCATTACAGTTGGTATCAGAGGAAGTTTAGTACAAACCTTGGAAACTAGATTTAGATAAACTTTGATTAGAGCACATAACCCTAAGATAGACTTTGAGGATTAGTATAGAAGAACTTCCTGGAATTTTGGTAATGTAGAGATTTTGTGAGTTTTCCAAGAAAATACATCCTTGTTGGGATATGAGCAGGTAGAGGCGGCTCTGGCACAGATGTACCTAGGGGTAAAACTTGAAAACACCACTTTGAGCTAGACTCGAACGAGAACTGGTGCACGACAATGGATTTATGTATTGTGATTCATAAACTAATCTAGTTTATGCCATTGTTTAGAAATGGTGCCTAGTGGAAGGAATGAAAACTATATCAATGCACGTACTCCATGTAGGGATTTCCCTCCTACTCAAGATAATTATTATGGAGCTGGTGATGCAACTGGTGCTGATCAGCTAATCACCATACTAGGACAAATCACTCAGGTTATGAATAATAACCTTACCCATATGGAGCACCCTGATCCGCTACGTGGAGGATTAATGTTATATTTCTTCATGAGGAAGAAACCACCAACATTCAATGGGGGTTCAAATCCACCAGTAGATGATCAATGGATAAATTCCTTAGAGAAAATATTACATGCCTTAGGGAGTAGTGAAAGGGAAAAAGTTGTCAAGCCAGTTTACCGCCTCACTGGAGATGCTGATTAATGGTGGTCATTGATTCAAAACACAAAGAAAGATGATGAAGTATCAAATATGGAATGTAAGGAGTTTAAAGAAATTTTCTTAGAAAAATAATTTCCTCATGACCATTGAGCGGATATGGAAAGACAATTTCTGAGTCTGAGGAAAAAGGAGGTTGAGAATGTGAAAACTTATGAAGCTAACTTTACAAAGTTAGTGAGGCATTCTGTAGATTATATACATAACCCAAGAAGTAATATTCATCATTTATTTGATGGATTAAAACCATTTATCCATCGAGAATTAGTGTCACAATCCTTCTCGTCGTACGAATATATTGTCTCATGTGATATCAAGACAGAAAAATATTTCTCTTAGTCTTACGACTTTAAAGAAAAGAAAGAGAAGAAGAGATCTGATGAACACTCTATAAATAGAAATAAGGGGAAGAAGGGAAAAGTTGAATATTCATCCTGCAGTAAATGTGGTAAGAAACACCCTGGTACTTGCCTAAAGAGAATAAGAGTATTATAAGTGTGGTGAAAGAGGCCACCAAGCTCGTGATTGCAATAGGAAGAAACATGTTGTCGATGTTGAATGCTACAATTATAGAGAAATCGGGAATTATGCAAATGAATGTCCTAAGATTCAGGGGAACTTACCTTAGAAAAGGCCAAGGGATCAAGGACAATCTTATGATATCACTACTGCTGAGGTTGAAGCTCCGAAAGACGTAGTGGCAGGTAATTTAATGGTTTCCACAAGTTTAACAAATTCTTTATTTGATTATGGATCATCACATTGTTTCATATCTTCCCAGTTTGCTAAGAAAATTAGATATTTCCAATTTTATTTAACAAGGGAGTTGTCAGTCAAAACTCCTAAGGGAAGTATCATTGCAACAAAGTTTTGTGAATCAGTCCCCATTAGGGCATATAAATGTTCTTTATCTACTGATCTCATCGTCATACCCATGATTTAATTTGATATAATCCTCAGTATGGATTGGATTTCGGACCATGATGTGATAATTTATTATAAGAAGAAGGAGGTTACAATTTTTGATGATGATAAAGAGTACCTTATCTTTAGATCAGAAATGTCACCACCTAATTCTTATATATATCCACCCCCAGAATCTCAACTAAATTTAATAATTGAGGAGGAATATAATGAAATAACTATGGTTGAGGAAAAAAAATGTTCAAATAGAGGATGTATCTATTGTTCAAGAATATGTTGACGTGTTTCCAGAAGATTTACATGGACATCCACCAGAATGAGAAATTGAGTTTTCCATTGACTTAATTTCTAGTTCAAAGCCCATATCGAAGACCCCTTATAGAATGAAAACATTGTAATTAGTGGAACTAAAGAAACATATAGAGGAATTTAGTAATAAGCGATTTATTTTCCCTAGTGTTTCTCCTTGGGGAGCCCCTGTCCTTTTTGTTAAGAAGAAAGATGGATCTATGAGGTTGTGCATTGACTACAGGGAGATTAATGCTATACCAATAATGAACAAGTATCCCCTACCCCACATTAATGATTTATTTGACCAACTGCATGGAGCTAAATACTTTTCAAAGATTGATATTCGATCTGGATATCATCAGTTGTGTGTGAATAAGGAATAAATTCCAAAAATAGCATTTCAAACCATGTACGGGCATTACGAGTTTACAGTAATTCCTTTTGGATTTATTAATGCACCCTCTCTCTTCATGGATCTAATGAATAGAGTTTTCAAGGAATATCTTAATGACTTTGTAGTGGTATTTATTGATGATATTTTGGTATACTCCAAAATTTATGAAGATCATAAAAATCACTTGCGCATTATTCTAAAGACTCTTAGAAGACATGAATTATATGGGAAGTTTAACAAGTGTGAATTATGGCTTCAAGAGATATTTTTTCTTGGACATATTGTCTCTAGGGATGGAATCTCTGTTGATCCTTCTAAGACCAAGGCAATCCAAGAATGGCCAGCACCAACAAGTATAACCGAGGTACGCAGTTTTATTGGTTAGCAGGTTATTATCGGCGTTTTGTCCAGAATTTTTCCCGGCTGGCTAACCCATTAACAAATCTCACACGAAAAAGGGTTAAATTTTTTTGTAAAAAAGAGCGTGAAGAATGTTTTGAAGAACTGAAGAGAAGATTAGTCAATGATCTTATATTTACTCTACCATTGGGTAATGATGGGTTTGTTATTTATAGTGATGCTTCAAAGAAAGGACTTGGTTGTGTCCATATGTAGAATGATAGGGTTATTGCCTACGCATCATGACTGCTAAAAATTCATGAGCAAAACTATCCTACTCATGATCTTGAGTTAGTAGCTGTAATCTTTACTTTGAAGATTTAGAGACACTATCTCTATGGTGAAAAATGCGAGATATATATCGATCACAAGAGTTTGAAGTATATTTTATCACAAAAAGAACTCAACAAGGGGAAAAGGCGATGGCTTGAACTACTCAAGGATTATGATTTCACTATACACTACCACCCAAGGAAGGAAAATAAGGTGGAAACTTCTTTGAGTAGAAAGGATCATGGAGTTTTGAACAAGATGAGAGTTGAAAAGGATCCTATATACATGAATCTAGTAAAGATGGATATGGGAATAACCATGGAAGGTGAAACATCAATGATTTTTCAAATGGTTTCCAAACCATCTTTACTAGAAAGGATAAAGAGTTCTCAGACCAGTGATGAAGAGTTTCAAAAGAAGATTAAAGCTGTGAATAATGGGATATTGAGTGACTTTTTATATGAAGATGGAATTTTGAAATTTGGGAAGAGACTTTGTGTTCCCGATATACCTGATCTGAAAAGGGAATTATTGGATGATGCTCATAGTTCCAATTTCTCTATACACCATGGTAGCACTAAGATGTATAGAGATTTGAAAGAACATTTTTGGTGGGACAAAATGAAGAGGGAGACTGCTGATTTTGTGTCAAGATGTATGGTTTGTAAACAAGTGAAAGTTGGAAGGCAACAGACTGGAGGAGTCATGCAACCTCTTCCCATACCTGAGTGGAAATGGGATAATATTATGATGGACTTTGTCATGGGACTACCAAAGACTCATAGAAGGAAAAATGCAATATGCGTCATTGCTGATCGTCTTACCAAGTCAGCACATTTTCTTGCTATAAGAGAAGATTTACCACTTGAACGATTAGTAGGACTATATATTAATGAAGTTGTAAGACTTCATGGAGTACCACAATCGATTTTTTCTAATAGTGATCCATGTTTTACATCAAGATTCTAGAAAAGTCTCCAGAAATCCCTGGATACTGAACTTCATTTGAGCACTTCCTACCACCCCCAAACTGATGGAAAATCAGAACGGACTATTCAAACCTTAGAAGAAATTTTGAGATCATGCTCACTTGACTTTCAAGGTATATGGGATCAATATTTACCTCAGGTATAATTTTCCTATAATAATAGCTTCCATTCAAGTATTCAGATGACACCATATGAAGCGTTATATGGAAAGAGATGTCACACACCAACCTGTTGGGATGATGTTGGTGAAAGAAAATTCGTAGGCCCTGAACTTGTGGAGGAAACGATGGAAAAGGTGAAGGTAATCTGAACCCACATCAAAGTAGCTCAAAGTAGACCGAAGAGCTATGCTGATTACCAAAGGAAGAATTTGGAATTTGAGGTAGGAGATCATATTTTCTTGAAGCTATTTCTATGGAAGGGTGTTATACATTTTGGTAAGAATGGGAAATTGAGTCCCAGGTACATAGAACCTTTCAAAATTCTATAACGAATTGGGGTTGTAGCTTACCATTTGGCAATGCCGCCAAGTCTCTCCAAAGTTCACGATGTTTTCCACGTATCACTGTTGAGAAAATACAAGTTATACCCAACGCATGTACTCACCTATGAGGAATTAGAACTGAAACCCGATCTATCTTATTGTGAAGAGCCTGTCAAGGTTCTTGATTCAAGAGAACAAGTTCTGAGAAACCGGACGACTCGTATGATAAAAGTTCAATGGAGAAACCATAAGATGGAAGAGGCAACGTGGGAACCTGAGGAACTTATGATGAAGAACCACCTGAGTCTTTTTATGTAGTAATACTCTAGAAATTTAGAGGATAAAATTATTTGAAGGAGGGGAGAATGTAACACCCAAAGCTTCCACGACACACTTCTCTTTGAATAATACAGTAGCGTGTGTTGTACACAACTTCGAGTTCTAACACACCACAACCAATCAACCTAGCCATTATGAATAGTAATAACCACCTTTTGAAATTTTATAAATTTTATCTTTCAAAATGGACTTCATTTTTGGATTCAGAATACCGAAATTATCTTAGGGTGAATTTTTGGTATTTTTCTGAAAACTTTCAATTTTTGATGAATAGTGAAAAACACTGAGTTATAGTTTAAAACCGAATTTTTATTTAAATAATAATTTATTTTATTTAAATTTATTTTAGGTCAAAATAGATACATAATAACTATATAAGTTCAATTTAATTCATTGGATTCATTTTATAATAATTTTAGATATATAGAAATTTTATTGAACTTTTCACCGTCTTTTACCCACCTCCTAGGAGGATTTATAAATTTACATAAAAATTAATTTTACCGCTTCTGTGAGTTGAATTTCAAAAATCCAAGAGACACGGTTGATATCAGTATATAAAATTTGGTTCAATAAGATGAAAATATTTTTTGGTAAATAGTAACTTTTTACTTTTATTTACCACGGTTAAAAGTAAATTGGGTAATTAAGGGTAAAAATGATATTATTATTACCCTAAAACATGTTCTAATTCTATTGGATAAGTGTAATTCGACCAAAAAAAACCTTAGGACCTCTTTGGTCCACTTGGTTTAGATTAGGACACTTATTATTATTTTATTTAAAGAAGAGTTAAAAGAGTTAAAATCAAAGTTTAATAACTAAAACATTTTTAATATAGGGATATACATAAGATAAATTCTACTATAAATATTCATTATAAATATAAAAATACTTCCTACATAATGGTATTTTATTTATATTTTTTATACATTAAATAATTTAATTTATTTATGACACAATGATGATGCAGTAATTACCTAATTAATGAAATATTAAAATATTTGATATTATAAATATATATATAAAATGTAATTTGAGACATTTTATGAATTCCACTAATTTTATAGGTTAATATGATATGTTAGGGTTGGTTAGAAGATTTTTTTTCAAAGTAATAATTCTGTTATGAATTTAGCAAATACACAATACCAAATAGTTTTAAAATTGACATAAAAGATTTTTTAAAACAAATATTATATTATTAATTGATATTTTATTCCTAAAAATATAAGGTCTGGAAAAAGGACTTATATAATGATAGGTGTATCATTAATGAACAACTGGGGATCTCTTGGAAGTATATTGTAAGTTTATTAACCATATAATATAAAAATACAAAGAGACATGGTAAATCTCAAACTATTTAACTAAGAGTTAAATCTAAAAGGTAAAGTTAATATAGTGACTCAAACCTGTCTAAAAACTATTGGTTGAGTGGTTTTCTACCCATCCCCACCTTATAATTTAAATAATTCATTTTGGATACATTAGAAACCGAAAATTATTTTATTATAAAATAATATTTATAGCTTTTCCTAAGATGCCCCTCACCTCTCTTATAAAAGGAAAATCCCCCTTCCCTCAAATTCACACCTTCAAATCCATTTGGCTCGGCCAAACCCTGCCCAAATACCCTCTCAACTATCATCCCTTTATCCTATACTCCTTCCTTTAGTCAGAAATCCAACCTAATGATCCCTTTTGATCAAATCGAAAGAAAGAACCCGAAGAAGAGGTAAATATCTCACCACCTCTTTCAAGTTCCTTTCTTCTTCCACTTCCTTTTTCTTTGTTGTTTCCATTATAAAATAATAAATATAGTATATTCTATATACTGTGATGTTATTATAAATACGGTACAACCAAATTCATTATTTTATCCATCCTTTGAATGACATGTCACCATACGCACGTACGTACGACTTACCGTCTCCACGTCGTGGTCTAATTGTTATTCGATACATTATTATTTGGAGGGGAATAATAATGATGTTTAATTGATGTAAATAATAAATATAAAATTATAATTATTCTGTATATATGATATACCATCCAATTATATATTATTTTAATATTATAAGAATGATATTGTCGCTTGTGCGTACATACGGATTACCGTCTCCACTAACACGATGAGATTCATTCCCCATCATATCCATTCAAGACTAATATTCATTAGATGATTAAAAATAATGTTTAAAGACTTGATATCATTATTAATATGAATAATATACATCCCTTCCATAACAAATATGACTCACATAACAAATAATGTAAATGAAAACGAATCCGTTAACACCCAAAACAATGATAATACTAAGATATTATTAACAAAACAATGTTAAAAGATCATAAATGATATAATATTAATGTATATGATTCTTTAATAATTTAATAATAATTATTTCACCATTATACAGGAGGTTAACCTACCCTGGACCAAGAAAAAGTACAAGGTAAGGGTTAATTTCACAAACACTTTATTATCCGAGGTTGTTTTTACGTAAGTATCTACTGGGACCTCTCTATCATCCACATCCATGTTTCTTAAAATTTTATTTAAAAACATTCTTAATATTTTATAGACTATGTTTTAAATTCATTTATACCCTTTTTTGACTTTTTATAAGATGTTTATAAAGGAATCTTTCTGTCGTTTTCCAAACAAGGTCCTTTATAACCTTTTCGACAAAATTAAGGTAAGAATGTCTTTTTTTAACTTATACGGCGGGTGCAGCTATTTTCTGCCATTATAACATCGTCGAAGCTTCCCTTACAATCTTAAAAAAATATTTCCAAAATAAATGTTTTCTTTTATAATTATATAAATCTTAAATGATTTCAAAATAGAAAGAGATATTTCTCTAAAAAAGGTTTTGATTTCATCTATGTCAACATCCTTTGATGGATTTTAAGTTTATTTGAAGTTGATTTATTATGATACAAAAATTCCATATTTTATTGATGGTTTTGTTATATGTTTGAATATGGATGTGCTATTTTTATACCATTCATGGTTTATGGTTGAAGTATTGACATTTTGTATGCTATTTTTAATATGAATGTTTATGTTATATTTCAAACTTTTCATATGAGGAATGTATTGGACTTAGTAAGTGATGGGTGGAGCCTGCTATAGATCCTTGATGCATCGGTATGTCTCATGAGAAAACTAGACATGGAATTGGCCTAGGCCATTCCCAATTTAATATATGGTTTTGGTCGAGGCCTTAATCATTTTTAGACGTCTTGGACGAGGCCTTGAAAAAATGTTTCAGAATGTCTGTCATTATACATTACCTCATTATGAAAATAATATTGATGGTTCATGTGGTCATTCGACTAGTAGAATACCCATGATTATGTTTTATTATATCATTATTTACTCAACTCATATTCCTTCCATAAAAGTATTCATGTTTATTATTGGTAAAGGCATGTGGTTTCAATTATTCATCATGCTTAATATTTATGTTATCTTCCGCTGTATTGCTTACCCTTACTGAGCGTTTGAGCGCACCCCTTTCTTATGTTTCATTTTCCCAGGATATGAAGAAGTTAGTTATGAGTGAATTTTAGGCATAATCTAAGAGGATTGGATGTTTCTAATTGAATAAATTCATGATTTATTTATTTTCAAGTTGTAAAGTTGAACTTATGTATGAATCTTGTTTCCAATAATACTAAACTGATTAGTCTTTCGAGACATGATTCCATTGTGATAATGCCAATGTTAAGTAATAATAGACTGACTCTGGGTAACTAGGGTTGGGGCGTTACAGTTGGTATCATAGGAAGTTTAGTACAAACCATGGAAACTAGATTTAGATAAACTCTGATTAGAGCACATAGCCCTAAGATAGACTTTAAGGATTAGTATAGAAGAACTTCCTGGAATTTTGGTAATGTAGAGATTCTCTGACTTTTCCAAGAAAATACATCCTTTTTGGGATATGATCAGGTAGAGTCAGCTCTGGCACAGATGTACCTAGGGGTAAAACTTGAAAACACCACTTTGAGCTAGACTCGAATAGGAACTGGTGCACGACAACGGGCCTTGCTGCACTCTTGGTTACGACACTCCCAGGGGATATGCTTAGGATAATTCTCATTTTATTTACAAACCATTATGAAGGGTTTATGAGCATATAATTCCTCAAAGAAAATATTTTTATGATTATGGATTATATCCATAAACTGTTCAATTTATGTTAAGTGTTTTACAAGTTTGGATTTATGTATTGTGATTCATAAACTAATCTAGTTTATTCCATTGTTTAGAAATGGAACCTAGTGGAAGGAATGGAAATCATATCAATGCACGTACTCCATGTAGGGATTTCCCTCCTACTCAAGATAATTATTATGGAGCTGGTGATGCAACTGGTGCTGATCAGCTAATCACCATACTAGGACAACTCACTCATGTTATGAATAATAACCTTACCCGTATGGAGCACCCTGATCCACTGCGTGGAGGATCAATGTTAGATTTCTTCATGTGGAAAAAACTTCCAACATTAAATGGGGGTACAAATCCAGTATTATCTGATGAATGGATAAATTCCTTGGAGAAAATATTCCATGCCTTAGGGAGTAGTGAAAGTGAAAAAGTTTTCAAGGAAATTTACCGCCTCACTGGAGATGATGATTAATGGCGGTCATTGATTCAAAACACAAAGAAAGATGATTAAGTATCCAATATGGAATGGAGGTAGTTTAAAGAAATTTTCTTATAAAAATACTTTCCTCATGACCATCAAGCGGATATGGAAAGAAAATTTCTGAGTCTGAGGAAAAAGGAGGATGAGAATGTCACAAAGTATGAAGCTAACTTTACAAGGTTAGTGAGGCATGCTGTAGATTATATA